>CM061541.1:172515040-173753255 GCA_030864215.1 Capsicum pubescens
TGAGGAAATAATAGCATCATGAATGTCTGACAAATAAAATAGACACCCCTTTTCCATCATGTCATGATCATGTGGGAATGATATAACTCATTTTGAACCTGAATTAAGAGTACCCTTCCAAGTTAATCTTGGTACACAAGGACAAGGTCTTGGTATAACAATAAAAAATAGCATGATAGAAATCTAACCAATCCATACCTAGATAACATATAGTTAATCATATCTAGGATAATAAAGTCTACCCAAGTCTCACGCCTCACAAAGGTAGCAACACATGATTGAAATGGTCGATCCATCATTAAATAATATCCTACAGGGGTAGAAACATAAAGAGGCATATCAAGGAAATCATATGAAACATCAAAACTAGAAAAATATGTATACATATAGAAAAATGTAGACCCAGGATCAAATAACATGGAAACAGATCTGTATCAAACTGGAATAATACCTGTAATAACTGCATCAGAAGCCTCTACTTTAGGTCTCCCAGATGTATCATAAAACTATCTATATCTGCTCCTGGGTTGAGCAATCCTATGAGCACTACCATAATCTCCCCTACCTCTACCTCGAGCACCACTCCTTTCACCCCGTGAACTATCTCTGACTACAGATAGACAAGTAATGCAAAGCTAAAACAGAGATCCCAAGGATCAATCTGAGGGGGTACAGATAACCAAGGACCACCACCATAGCCTAAAAAACTTAAGCTAGAACCTCTACTTGCATGACTTGATACCTGACTACCCAGAGTAGAAGAAACTGAAGGGCCTATGTAATACCCCATACTATTCTTAGCTCTATTCAGCTTTTAGTTGTATGCATGAGGGGCTTAAGGCCTGAAAGTTTCACTAAGTATTGGGGACTTAGTTATTTTCAAGACCTCTAAACTTTGAGGATTTTATTTTTGGTCTTCCCGACCACGAGATATTGGTTTTTGAGTTGATTCATGTTCAGGGGTGTAAAAAGTATGTCTTGGAGATGTTTCAGATTTTTCAAACAAGGCTTGGGGCATGTTTGGATCATGAAACTAGAGGGTCCTAGTGATAAGCTTGCATCACAGCTCTATTCCCATTCTCATGCAAACCGCGTTGCAGTAAAGGAAATGAATGACCACGATAGGATCGCATCGCGATAAGCCTATTGTGTCAAGTTTTTTATTTAAATGGTTGAGGGGAAATTGTGTATTTTCCCCCTCAACCCAATCGTTCATATCACTACTTGGGGCATCAATTAGGGAATTATTTTCTCTTCTTCTCCAATTTTCCTCCCAAGAAAGCCATTCCCTTTCCCAAAGAACACAAATTCAATTCCTTTCTCCCCAAGAAATTAAGAATTCAAGTTCCCCAAGTTCAAGAACCTTCAAGAAAGCATCGAGAATAGCATTTATCCTTTTAATTTAAAAACTTAAGGTATGTGAGATGTTCATCCATGGGTTTCATTTCACCCATGGAGCCCAAAAACCATCTTTTCAATTAAAGAATAGATTTTTTCTATTATTATGGTATTTTATATTGATTAAGATGGGTTCAATTCCTATTTTCATGTTGATTTTAATTCAGTTTAGCCCATGTATGATTCCACACAAGATTTTCAATTTCTCATGCTATGAATTTGAGTTTTCCATGCTTTATTCAAGTGAATTCCATTTAAATCCGCAACTTTATGATTTTAGTCATGTAATCATGTTGTTTTCCCCTATTTAAAGCATTCTCATGTTTAAATTCATAATCTCCACATGTTTGATGGAATGTCTATGCTTATGGGTTTTGAACCATGATCATTTACTATAGTTTTTAAGCTTGTTATTGCATTCAGTAACCATTGAGTGCTGGTGGGTTATGAATGCTCGATACCTAAATATTTTACATGAATTCAGATCATTCCAGTCATGATTCAGTTAAACCACGAGTTCTATTATTTACTCAGTTGATGTAATCATGATAAACACTATAAGTTATGAAAGCATGCTCAGTCAAGCTTAGTTCAGTTCAGTTCCAGTGTCAATTCAGTTGGGAGTAGGATTTAGCACCGAGTGAACTCAGTGATGGGGGCTCACCTGACAGTAGAGGGTGTTACCCTTAGTAACAATCCCCGAGTTATAGAACTATGTAGCTAGCATAGGTTAGAGATGTCTACCTGCCAGTTGAGGGTTGAAAAGGTGTTTACCAGCCAGTTGAGAGTGAAACATGTCTCATTAGAGCACCTGCCAATTGAGGGTAACTCATTAGTACCCATGGCACGGTACTGACACCCTTCCAACTGAGGTTATAGGTTAGACCCCAATTAGCTTAAATTGGGGCATGTCGGTTAGATAATACCTCCCGCTGTCTCAATATACTATTTAGTATATGTTTAATTCAGGTTTTATTGACCAAAGCATACACATTTACAGTTATTTAGTTATACAGATTCTAGTCTTTCAGTTTACAAATTATTTTAGAAATATGTATATGCTTGGTCTTTCATTCTCAGATGTTATAGTTTCCATGCATTCATGCTCAGTTATTTCATGTTGTTCAGTTAGTCCTTATTTTATGTGTACAGTACCCCATGCATTTCAGCCAAACCTCATCTCATATACCAGTATATTAAAAGTACTAACCACATACTCTTCTTTGCTCTATGATATCTTATATCATAGGTTCAGAGGCTTCGTTTCCCGGCCATAGTTATATAACCAGCGTTACTCAGCAGCCGTAGTGGTGAGTCCTCATCCATCGATGACATATTATCTCTCATTCGGTACTTTAGTATTTTATTATGTTCAGTCAGTCGAAGTTAGTTGGAGGCTTGTGCCATCAACTTCTCAGTCATTTAAAGGCTTTTCAGATAATTATATAGTCAGTTAGACACTTATCCAGTTTATCAGTCTTCTCAGTATTAGTAGTTGTTTTAAATTGACAGTTAGATTTCAGTATTTCATCAGATGTTTCTGACTTGTAGTTGAACCACATTTTCAATATTCAGATTAGTATTGCATTCAACTATTTATCTTTTGCTTACGTGTACTATTGCTATTTTATTCAGTGCTCAAAGCAGGTACCAGCTCATGGGTTAGCTTGTGGTCACTGGTCACCGTAAACACTATTTTCATGGCTAGGGGGTAGCCTTGGGCCGTGAT
The DNA here is from genome assembly GCA_030864215.1 of Capsicum pubescens. Taxonomy (NCBI): domain Eukaryota; kingdom Viridiplantae; phylum Streptophyta; class Magnoliopsida; order Solanales; family Solanaceae; genus Capsicum; species Capsicum pubescens. The sequence goes on from CM061541.1 coordinate 172,518,168, forward strand.
AGCCTACCACCTAATCCCTATAAAGTGGCCTGAACTGGCCTACCATGATAACAATGAAACCATCTTCCTGAGAAATCTCTACCTCAGGAGGCATGACCACTAAACTCACCCTGTTAGCATACCTTCTAGGTGCCTCCCTGAGTAGCTTGGGTAATAGACTTCACCAAATTATCATGCTCTATAATACTCATAAAAAATCCCCTAAAACTACCATCTAGGTTGTAGGAGATTGATATGGACCCTCTAACCCCTTAACAAACTTTCTAATCCTTTTTGACTTAGTAGAGATATCGACGGTTAAATATCTAGATAGAGCGTGGAGGCATGCCTCATACTTGGCAATAGACATGAATCCATACCTTTGGTGATCAAACTTATCTCTTATATGATCCCTTAAACTGTATATCACAAACCTCTCTAGGAAATCCAAAAAACTAAGCCTATGTCATAGTAGGCAAAAGTGCAATAATCTACAACTAGAAAGAGATCCCACCAATGTCTAGCTACATCAGTTAACTGATAAGTAGTATAAGAAACTCTGTGAGACTCAAGGGATCCAAGATTATATAACTTCTCCTGGAAATCAACCAGAAACTCATAGGTCTCCTTCTTATCTCTCCATTAAACATGGGAGGAGCCAGAAAAATAACCCTTTTTTATCATCAGATGACATCATAATACCAAAAGTAACTAGAGAAATGGTAAGTCTGGTAGGTAGCAAATCAATAAGTGGGGGTACCACAAAAAATGGTTGTACTTATAAAGTCGAAATACCATAAGTTGATGTCGGTATTGAAAATTAAACACCATTCGAAGTCAGAAAAATACTCAGTACACTAAAAGGAATAACATAAAAAATAACTCAAGAGATGAATAAATAGGTTATGCAACCCTGGGGTGTCAACTAAACTCTATGGGACCTGAGTTGGCTCGTACCCTTTGTCTGATAGACACCCTAGTACACTCAACCTCAGGCTCAGGTGAGGTCTTCCTAGCACGTCCTCTAACTGGGCCAGCTTCTCGCGCTCGTCCACTACCTCTGGATCAGCCACGACCCCTGCCTCTCTCTACTAACTCAACACCAATATCAAGTGTTGGATCAACATCCATAGCATCTTTAGACCTATTCCTCACTATCTATGAAAAAAGAATGGAATACGAGTTTAGAATGTCGGGGATCAATAACCCGATGACAAGAAATATAATTAGGGAAGTTTTTACTAAAGACATCTTATAGCCTTTCTAATATAGATACAGACGTCAATATAGCGATCCAAAAGACTCTAATAGACATCCTTCTCTTACACTTATTAGATCAATGAACCTAGGATCTGATACCAATTTATCATGACCCAAAAGTTGAGATAATGATGTTACTTATCGAGACCCTTGGTAAGTAAGTCGATTCCCCAATAAAAAGAAAACTAAAACTAAAAATAAAAATAAGACAAATGAGACTTCTAGAATGAAGTTAGGTCAACATATGTATAATAAAGTAGAACTCTGAACAAAATACAATAACCCTAAGAAAAAGTGTAACAAATTTAAAAACATCTAATACAACTCAGAATCCTTAATGGTACATAGTCTATATCTGAAAATACAAATAAAGACAACTTGAAAGAGGTGATCTGAAATTTTCCCAAATCATGGAGCAAAACAGTAACTCGAGAATTAGATAATCACCACCCGAGCTTAACTTCCATGACTTGTATTTGAGCTAGAATTTATATCGAAAGGGCACAGTAGGGATGGGTACTACCCACTTACACTCAGTAGGTTTCATAGGCTGACTGAGTAAAATAGAAAATTATACAGTAAAAAATAATATGAGCACATGGCAAATACATAAAAGAACACAAAAATACATATACAATGCAATGCAATAAATATGGGATCATGATGAATGATTAAAAGTCATTGCATGACTTTTTGTATACACCTATTGAGCCTCAATGCACCCAAGATAAGAACCATGGGGGGTTCACAACCTATATACTATCATAAATCTCAACTTCTCTCTTCGGCTAATGTTCATAGATCAAGAGTTTTGTAAAGTATGTTAAACAGCTCTTTGGATATTATTTACGAATCAAGGATTTCCATAAAATATGTCTCCTTTCTCTTTCAACTCAGTGTTTCTCAATAATATCAATATCTCATGAATATGTATGTATGTATGTATGAAATGATGATGTAATGCTCATAATCAAATAAGTCTAATGATAATAAATTCATTCAGTACATGTGTAAGTGAGCCTAAAATTAACTCAATATGTTAACATTCATGATAACAATTCTTGTTTGGCCCCACTAGAATAATTTTGCATGTAATACATCATTAATATCATATCAACCCATAACTCAGGGATTTCTACCATGATAAAGGTGGACAATACTCAATAGGGCCAATATTATCTACTCAAGCCCCTATACAAGTATCACATTAAGAATAAAGACATCTAAATGCACAAATAAGGACAATGATGTCAAATAAAGCCTTCACAGGGGCAACACACTATATATGATATCATAAATCAACAACCATAAGAGTATACGCCCCCACATGGGCACACAACAACAATAATAATCTCAAAAATACTATTGCCATGGTTAGTTTTCCTAACCCATAGCATGCTTTGCTTATTTATAAATTACCCAGCCCAGTCTAAACAAAGTAAACCCATAACCTACGTCTAAGTGATAAAATTCAAGCCTAAAGCTTTCATCACAGAGCCTTTTTCTTTTGAACGGTCTCGAAATCAACTAATATAAAAATATAGCATCTATAAATTAAAATAAAGCTAATAATACACATATTGTCCATTTTAAGTCAGGTTCAAAATGAATTCAAAATATGGGTTCAAAAGTGTAAGGAGTGAAACCCAAATTTTATTCTAGAAATAAGTTTTACAAGGTTATAAGAGTCTACATTTGTAAACCCAAGTGAAAACGAGTTTCAAATGAGGTTTAAATCAAAGAAAAATTATTTTTAAGATTCACAAAAAAAAATCCTAAAATCCATTTGAAAGTAGAGATTAAAAAGTGTTTCAAAGATATAGTCAACGAAAAATATTGGAAACAAGAGTTTAAATTTTATCCAAGCTCAAATGGTGGAGAAAATCCTTAAAATAATCCAAAACCAAAGCTCAAAGGTTCAAAAATGATTAAAAAAATAGCAAAAGGGCTACATATACAACGATGATTACTTAATCAGCTAATCTATAGCTTAAGCGTCCCCATGCTGCTAAAGCAACTGCCACTTAAGTGAAGTCAGGCCACTAAAGTGGCTACTATTTAAGTAGTATTTTTTCTCTTAAGCGACTGCACCAGATATCAACTACATCAAAACCTTTGCTACGTTGTAAAGTTGTAGATTGATTCCTCGAGATTCTTTTAGAATCCCTTGAATGCAAACAAAATATGCTATTAGGTTAGTTTTGACATTCTACACTCAATGATGAGCTTTAATTTTTGGAAAGAGGTATTTTTCAACAGATTAACACCCTAAAATTAACATGTAGCAACTACGGGAAAGAGAATAATGGTCAAACACATATAAATGAAAGATTTTACATGTTAAGTCATTACAACACCGTATTATTATGCCTCTTGAAAACACACAACTAGAGCACATAAACGTTGATATCCTATATGTTTTTCGATTGTATTCTCCACTACTTTATGATCCTTCTATAATAAAGAAAACAACATTTCCATATTAGTAGAAGAATCTTATGGGTGTGTCTCATAGAAAATAAAATAGGTAGAAAAAGAATCATGAGCAAGAGAATTTATTAAATTCAAAACAAAATAGCATATTTTTCATAAGAGAAAAAAAGTTGGAACAGATCTTTATTCTTTTACTATATTTATAGGCGAGATAACATTTTGCGTGGGATTATAACTTGAAACTAAATATATAACGTATTTATTATATTAACCATGGCAAGAGATGTAGTATGGAATAATTAATCTTAGACTTTCAATTTAATTATGTCACGTGTCATTAGTTAAAATAGGGACTTGGAAAAAATAAAGAGGGTGAAATGGAGAGGAACCGGATCCATCATTAACAAGGCTATGTTGGATTTTAAGAGGTGTGAATGGAAAATGATCAGGTGTTTCTTTCGAAAAGATGTCAAGAGAAAGGATTCAATTTGAATAGGCACTTTGTCGGATTAAATGGTCATGACTTTTTCAATGGGTAGTGACTTTTCCGAAGAGTTTCACCTTTATGAAGGGGTGCACCTTTCTAAATCATTGCTTCTCTTCATGAAGTAACATCTTGACGGCTATAAATACCTGAATTTTTCGTCAGTTAAAGATGATTTTTTGAGTAGAAAAACAATCTTCTTCTTCATCTAAAAACTCTCATGTGATCATCAAATCATTGAGTGTGTTCGAAGTTTTTAAAATTTTGAGGTACCGCTATTTTCAGAAAGAGAATTATTTTATCTTGGGAGAAAAGATTCTATAAACTCGGGTACATGAGGGGAATAAATTCCTTAAGAAAATACTGTGCATTTGGTGGACTTGATTCTATAATTTTCTAGTTCATCTTCTCTCTTAAAGTTGATAAATACTTCATTTTGATAGTTCATTTGATTATTCATTTGGACTTGTGTTTGAAGTTGTTGTAACTTCATTGTAGTTCTTGAAAGCCTTTATTGAACTTAGTATTGAAGTTTGGTTTGAAACATACAGATTTTTGTACCCTAAATAACAATCTTAAGGAATTTATTAGAAAAAAAAATATTTTTTTGTGCTTGTTAGGTGAAATTTTTTTCTTTCACCATTTATAAATAAAGTACTTTCATAATCTGTATTATTGGTTTCTGGAGATTAAAGTTTGTTGCTTTCTACTCTGTTTGAACTTAATACTGATTTGAAGATATAAAAACTTCATCGCAAGTTAAATTTCATTCGATTGACAATTAGAAGAACATAAAAACTTCATCGTTAAACTAGAAACAAGTTGGTGTTTAAAGTTTTTAAAACTTTATAATTAGTATTCTGACATATAAAGTTGGTTGTCTTTTTGTGATAGTAAAATAAATACCAAAAGTTATGGAAATGATGGAGTGGTAAGTGTAACAGCAACAACTGTTGCTACGACAAGCCGTACAAATAATGCGCCCGCAATGGTACCTACGGAGAACCCAAAAAAAAATTTGGGTATAGATTTCAAATGCTGGCAGAAAAATATATTTTTCTATTTGATGACATTAAGTCTTCAAATGTTCATCTCTGAAAATGCTTCAGAATTACAAAGAGATACACTGGACAAGGAGGGATTTGTTGTAATGGAGACATGGAATACTTTAGAATGAAAGTATATAACTGAGGATGCGGGAACTAAAAGTTCTTTGTTGCAAAGTTCCTTGACTAAAAGATGATTGACAGTAAGACTATCATTTTTCAAGCACAAGAATTGCAAGTAATCTCCCTCGATCTCCTTATTAAAGGTATGAATATGGTAAATACCTTATTTGAACATGTTATGTGTGTTCTTAATACTAACATGACCTTCGATATTGGTTTGATTGTGAATAAGGCTTTCAAGTAGCGGATAAAATAGAAAAATTGCCACCTTTGTGGATGGATTTTAAAAACTACTTGAAATATTAAAGGAAGGAGATGTCAGTCGAAGAACTCATTATGAGGTTGCACATTTAAGGAAGATAACAACTCTGCTGAGAAGAGGTTGATAGGGAATTCCACAATCAATGGATCCAATATTGTAGAGGATGGCCCTAACAACTCAAAGAAACAGAAGAAAGCTACTGGACAACAAAATAATCCACCAAAGAAGAAATTAAAGAAAAATATACATTAATTGTGGCAAGGCTGGACACAAGTCCGTAGATTATCAGGACCTTAAGAAAGGAAAGAAGAAGGATCAAGCCAACATGGTTGAATCCAAAAATGAAATGGATGATCTATGTATCATGTTTTTAGAATGCAACTTGGTGGGTAATCCTAGAGATTGGTGGATAGATTCCGGTGCCACTCGCCATGTCTGTGATAACAAAGAGTTATTTGCTTTATATTCTCCAGCTTAAGATGGGGAGAAGATTTATATGGCTAACTTCACAACAACAAAGTATGAAGGGATAAGAAAAATCTACTTGAAAATGACATCAAACAAATTGTTGACTCTCAACAACATCTTTTATGTATCGGAGTTGAGAAAGAACTTGATTTCTATAACACTTCTAACCAAAAATGGATTCAAATGTGTCATTATTTCAGATAAGGTTGTAATTATCAAAGGGGAAGTGTATGTAGTAAAAGGATACCTCACCGAGGGCCTATTTAAGATGAATGTAATGATTATTGAGATCAATAAAAGGTCTATTTCTTCTTACTTGCTTGAGTCTAATGAATTATGGAATGAATGATTAGGACATGTCAATTACAAAAATTTGCAAAAATTGATTAACATAGAAGTTTTTCCAAACTTTGCGTGCAATAAATCAAAGTGTCAAACATGTGTGGAATCAAAGTATTCTAAGCATCCGTATAAGTCTGTTGAAAGAAATTCCAATCCATTAGACTTAATCCATACAGACATTTGGGATATGAAGTCAAAACCAACTCACAATGGAAAAAAATATTTTATAACTTTTATTAATGATTGCACTAGGCACTGTTAAGTCTATTTCATAAATAGTAAGGATGAAGCAATAGAAACACTTAGGAAATATAAAATAGACGTTAAAAATCAGCTATAGAAAAAGATCAAAATGATAAGAAGTGATAGGGGTGGAAAGTATGAATCTTTTTTTTCGAAGATATGTGTAGAGAATAGAATTGTCCATCAAATTACTACCCTGTATTCACCTCAATCAAATGGAATTACGGAAAGGAAGAACCAAACCTTAAAGAAAATAATGAATGCCTAACTTATAAGTTCAGGTTTACCGCAAAACTTGTGGGGAAAAGCTATCCTTACAGATAACCGAATACTCAGTAGAGTACCCCGTAGTAAGACACTTTCAATTCCATATAAAAATGGAAAGGAAATCAAACTTGAAATATTTCAAAGTATGGGGGTGTCTAGCAAAATTCCAAGTTTCTATGCCTAAAAGGGTAAAGATAGGACCTAAGACTATGGACTATGCATTCATTGGCTATGCTAAAAGAAGTAAAGCATGTTAATTTTTTATTCATAAATCCAAACATCTGGATATAAATGAAAATACGGTAATTGAATCAAATAATACTGAGTTCTTGAACACATTTGTCCATATAAAACTAGACATGATCATTCTAGTGGAGGGTCTAAACGACCTCGAGATGACCGAAATAAGAATCTACTTAATAATGAGAATCCAAGGCATAGTACACATCAAAGAACGTCAACTTTATTTGGATCATATTTTGTGTCATTCCTTCATTAAAATGATCCTCAAACGTTTAAAGAAGTGATGTCATCTTTGAATGCTCATTTTTGGAAAGAGGCAATCAATAGTGAGATTGATTCAATCTTGAGCAACCACACTTGGGAGTTGGTTGATCTTCCTCTAGGAAATAAAACTCTAGGTTCTAAATGGATATTGAAAAGGAAAATAAAAACTGATGGTACTATTGATAAATACATGGCAAGACTTGTAATGAAATACTTTAAACAAAAGAAGGCCTTGATTATTTTGATACATACGCGCCTGTAACAAGGATAACATCCATTTAGATGTTATTTGCCTTACCTATGTTATATGGTACTGAAATCCATAAAATGGATATGGAAACAATATTTCTAAATGGAGAATTAGAGGAAGAAATTTACATGAAACAACCTAAGTGTTTTGTGGTTCCTGGTAAAGAAAAAAAAGTGTCCAAACTTGTTAAGTCACTTTATGGACTAAAACAAGCACCCAAACAGTGGCATGCAAAGTTTGACCAAACCATGTTGGCAAACGGATTTAAGATAAACGAATATGGTAAATGTGTTTACATTAAAGATACACCAAATTACAAAGTCATTGTTTCCTTATATGTGGATGACATGTTGATCATCAGTAGAGATATTTTTGACATAAATACTACGAAATGAATGTTTGAGAGGAAGTTTAATATGAAATACCTTGGGGTTGCGGATGTGATCTTAGGGATAAGAATCTATAAAACTCCACAAGGGTTGGCGTTGTCACAGTTTTATTACATTAAAAAGGTACTTGATAAGTTCAAGTATTTGGATTTCAGTATTGCCAAGACTCTATTAGACGTGATCTTTGCACTTCAAGAGAATGAAGGTGAAAGTAACTCACAGTTGAACTATACAAGAGCGTTGAGATATTTGATGTCTATCATAAATTGTATGTGGTCAGGCATAACATGTTGTAATACTCCGTAATTTTCCTAGCTTAAATTCGTTCCAAGAATACTAAGGGATATCTTCCAAAATGAATAATATTTATTCCATGTGGAATTTTTAAGATTTTGACTTTTCATTGTGTGGAAAATTGAATAAGCTTTCCATCAATACCAAATTCGCCCAAATTCGACACTCGGCGAAGGAGTTATGGGATTTTTAAGTTGACAGTGTGCCACCTAGGCACTTGGCGCGTCGCGGAGAAGGCAAAATCCATAATTGTCAAATTCCAGTGGCCCTCCGCGATAGACCCGTGTCGCGGAGATGCCCATTTTCCCAATTATCCCATTCTAGTGAGACTCTACGATGCTAGCGCGTCGTGCCAAGGGCCAAAATTATAATCCAAGGGGCACCGCGATTGTGGGGCATCGCGGTGAGTGCCCAGCTCCCATTCTCCCTTTCCAGTGAGCCACCGTGATAGTGACGCCTCGCGGTGGCCCCATAAATCGAGATTTTTAGTCATTTTTTAGTTCTGTTTGGAGTTTAAAAAGGGTATTTTGGTAAATTACCCAGCCCCCCAATCCATCCAAAACACATCAGTAAGATTATACCAAAGCACTTTATGCTTATTTCGTCACTTTTCTCTCAAAAGAAAACCCTAGATCATCAAAGCTCCTTCTCCAAGAAATTAAAATTCCTCCATTAACTCTCCAAAGAAATTCAAGATTAAGGATTTCCAATACAAGAACTTCAAGAATTCAACTCCAAAAGCACAATAGGAATCCAAGGTTCAAGCTTTTTATCTAAGATCATCAACTAAGGTATGTGGGGTTATGAACAAGGATACTCCTTTCATCGTTGTGCCCAAAACTTATTTTAATTACGAATTTACTGAATTTTATATGATTTCCCATAAAATTGAAGTTAGGGTTTATACCCATTAATGTTATTTACAATCTTATGAGATTTCCAATGATTTAGAAGTTGAATTACATGATTATGTTCATATTTTCATGCATATTACAGAAATTTCCAGATTTTGAGTTGAATTATCAATGTTTACATTATCAAGCATAAATATTTTGATGTTTTAACATGAGATTGATACATGGGTCATTAATCCCTAATTTAAGATTGTTATTTCAAGAATTGTCATTCTATAAGCACTCTATGATTAAATTCCTTTCAGATTATTGATAAAAATTTGATCTTTTGATCTCAGAATAGATATGAAATCTACTTTACAGGTTCAGATTACAGATTTAGCTTTACAGATATACAATTACTTTTTATTACAAACCATTAGACTATTTTAAAGTGGATTTTCTTTAGAATGAGCATACAGATTTAATGGAAATAGTATTTAGCACCTAGATGGGTACGTTACTATGGTTTCATACCCTAGAACTACGTGCCAATATAGAATTTAGATTATTCCCACTTCTATGTGGATGACAGCTATGTGATCACTTAGATAGGTTATACTCCCTGGCAAGAGTATGACTCTTCTCCCCAATGTGAGGATTCCTCCTTAGGGGGACAAAAACGTTGGACTCCATGAATACTCACATGATTTATGTCGGTTAAGAGAACCTCCCTGCTAGCTAACATAAAAAATTAATACAAAAGCTTTTAGAAAAACTAAGTGTAAAGTCTCACAAACTTACTTAGATATTATTTTACTTAAGATTTTAGATTACAAAATTACAGCTTTTAGTTTCATACATAAAAAGGTGAGCCCTTTTTCACTTAGCCTATATGATTTGAGAATAGAATAGAAATACAGATTTCAGAACTAAGTGTTATGACTCACAAGATTTATATTATATGTTTTACTATTCATGACTTATGATTTTCAGATTTCAGATTACTCAAGCCTATGTGAGTCATTTACATTTAGTATGCATGATTTTATAAAATGTGATAATAATGTTTTACTTATGTATTCACCCTCATATACTCAGTACATCCTCAAAGTACTGATCCACACATACGTCTATGTGCTATATTGTCTCATAATATAGGTACAAGTCATGGTATGTACAGTCAGAATCAGACAGTTGCAGATTCCAGCCAGCAGATGATGAGTCCTCCTACTTCGAATACTTTAGTTAGATATTATTTATATACTTTACTTTCCTACTCCTATGTATTGATCAGTGGTAGTTGGGGTCGCGTCCTAGCTATCTATAGACAGTATAGTAGAGGCTTCATAGACGTCAGTTATGTAAATTCAATCCCTCTTTTCATACTTTATCAGAATGTAAAAGTTGTATCAGTATTGTAATTTCATAGATTCCATTATTTTCATGTTTCCGCACAGTAAACTCAGTCATATTATACATATTTATTTAGTTGCTTATGAGTTATGCCAGTAGAAGGGTTAGCTTGGGATCACTTGTGGTCCTAAGCACCGTGTGACATCTCGGAACCATTTTTGGGGCGTTACACATGTGCTATCAGTAAATTGAGTCAATATAGAAGTAATCCCAATAAAACTCATTGGATGGCAATGGGTTTTGAGGGATATTAAATACACGCATGACTATGCTTTGCATTATAATAAATATTCGGCGGTCATTAAAGGATATAGTGATGAAAATTGGATCACTGGATCGAATAAAGTAAAATCAATGAGTGGATATATATTTACCTTAGGTGGAGGATCAGTCTCTTGAAAATCATCCAAACAGACATGTATTGTCCACTCTACAATGGAATATGAATTTATTGTATTAGATAAAGCTGGTGAAGAAGCTGAATGGCTCCAGAATTTTTTAGAAGATATTCCTTATTGGCCCAAACCATTGGCACCAATATGTATACACTGTGATAGCCAAGCGGAAATAGGTAGGGCAGGGAGCATGATGTATAATAGTAAATCTCATCATACAAGATGGAGATATAATACTATTAGAGAACTACTCTCTAGTGGAATTATTACTGGTTACTATGTGAAGTCAAAGGATAATGTGTCGGATCCACTTATAAAAGGCCTATCTAGAGAGGAGTTGAGAGATCATCGAAGGAAATGGGTTTACGGCCTAAGATAAGTCAGCATGGCGGTAACTCTACCTAGCAGACTGAAGATCCCAAGAGCTAGGTTCAAGGATATCAAATAAAGTTATGACTTATGGTTCAACATTTTCAATATACTCAACCCATTTTCATGATGAAGACAATATTCAAAGAACAAGTATAAAGATTATAGTTTGAAGCTTTTTAATGGTTTCTAAGTTTGGCAGGTTTGACCAAATAGTTTGATCTATAAGATTAAACATTTAGGAATCACCTATGTGGGGGTGAAGTGGAAGCCACTTCAAGGAGAATGTTAGTAAAAGCCTATTATCTAAGCTCTCATGAAACCAGGATATGTTTGTGGCTAAAATGCACAAAATCTTAAGAACCATAAATGATAAAAGGTTGGTTGTGTGACTTGTGTTTTCTAGGTGTACATTAATGTTCAACGGTTCAAAGATATCAAATCTACCGATTAACCAATTACATTCGATGCATGTTCACTACGGAAAGTTCAAAGGAAAACCTACTTATCCAGATGCAATAGTCTTTTCTTGTTGATCACACACTTGTCCGTAAATGTTTTGTTAAAATAGATATTCCCCATTCATCTAGGGGATTTTTGAATTTTTAATAGGTGTGAATGAAAATGAATAGGTATTTTTTAGAAAATACACCAAGAGAAAGGATGCAATTTGAATAAGTACCTTTTCGGATTGAGTGGTTATGACCTTTCCAATGGGTTGTGACTTTTTCAAGAGTAGTACCTTTTTCAAAGAGTTGTACTTTTATGAAGGGGTGCACCTTTCTGAACCATTGCTTCTCGTTATGAAGAAACACCTTGATGGCTATAAATAACTGAATTTTTACTCAGGTAAAGTCAATTTTTTTAGTAGAAAAACAATCTTCTTCATCTAAAAGCTCGCTTGTGGTCATCAATCCGTTGAGTGTATTTGAAGTTTCTGAAAATTTGAGGAACCATTATTTTCAAAAAGAGAATCATTTTATCCTGGGAGGAAAGATTCCATAACCTGATAAATTTCTTAAGGACATACCGTGCATTCGGTGGACTTGATTCTATAATTTTCTGCTTCATCTTCTTTCTTAAAGTTGATAAACACTTCATTTTGATAGTTCATTTGATTATTCATTTGGACTTGCATTTGAAGTTGTTGTAACTTAATTGTAGTTCTTAAAAATTGTTCTTGAAAATTATTCTTGAACTTAGTATTGAAGTTCGGGTTGAAACATATAGATTTTTGTACTCGAAATAACATGCTATAACCAGATTATAAAATAGCACTCCTAAAAAAACTTTCTACTATTCCTATTAATGAACAAGCTATTAGATTGGAACATTAGGGATGTGAAAATCCAAGCAGCTAGTAAAAGATTCATATACCTAGTTATGCTTCATGAAGTATCTTTTATTTCTTTGCATGAACCTTTTTTTCACAATACATCTACTGACAGCTAAAAAACATGCTATGCATGGATGAATTTTTTTTCTAACACGAGCAACAAAATATGGATCTTATATTGCGATAGTCTAAACTATAATGTATATTCTAGCCATGTCCAAATGATCAATTGTTAAATTAATTTCAATTGCATTATTCTATCATAAATCAAAGCCAACTAGTAGGGAAGAATCATGAAATTTGTTAGGACATCATAACAGTGAAGTTATCCTCATTTTTATGTGGTTATATTCAATTAGAATACATGTGTACAGTTTAAATGGGGATGGATAGTATCATGTATGGTTTATTTCTTGGAGAGACATGAAATACAATCAAATTTTATCATATTCATAAAAATTTTAAATGGTATCAAAACCTTGTGAAGACTCGTGTATCACGATGGCAATTTCCTTAATTTTTCATATCACCTTGCAAACCTCTTTCTATATTTTTACTTCTCTCACAATCAACGTTAACTAGTCCCATCTTCTCAATCGGATCATCATAACTATATTCTGTAGAAATCATAAATTCTTCCAGTTTTATAGGGCCACGAACTAGAGGAATATGTGGATAATACACACAAGTGGCCTCCAAAGGTAATTCCAAATAACTCTTCTAAAGCAATTACAACTGGCGCGATTATCAATCTACCATACAGTTTATGGATCAGACAAGACCAACTTTTATTGAGTTGGATTCTTCAGCCCTCAGTGAAGGTATTTTAGCCCAAATAGTTAATTACGACATCTCAAACATTTTGGTAAGATCTTGAGATAAAGTTTGTATCACAATCAAAGGCTATGATAATACAACTAAGGCTGCAATTATAAACCACAAAGAAAGACAAATCATACATGATAGAATACCTTTAAAAAAGAAAGACTTGTGTTGATAACCTCACTATTGTGGCACATCCTATTACTGATGATGATCTTTTCTTATATAGTCTAGGAGGACTTGGATACGAACATGATATTTTTGTTTTCTTGGTCATACTAGGCGGAAATTATTTTTTTAGACAATCTTCATGGATTACTTTTAAGTTATGAGTATCGTTTGGAATAGATAACATTTTTGGAACAATGATTTGGACAATCTAACTTGTCTACTAGACAATACAACAATGCTAAGAATGATAATTCATTTAAGAATCTTACTTGTGTCATTAACTATCAAGAATATCTAAAAGAGGTTGAATTTTTAACACCCCGCATTTTGGGCTAGAACGAGAACCGTTATTTCTATGCATAGACGATACAAAGGCAATAAATCCTATGAAAATATGGTATTTTAATCAATTTATTAGTGTGCAGAATTGAATGAGCTTTCCGTCGATATAAGATTCGCCCAAATCCGATACCCGGGCAAGAAGTTATGGCTAATTTAAGTCCTAGTCGTAAAACACCATCATTTTGGTGTTGGGCGCATCGCGGAGGGAGTCTATTTAAGAACACCAGAATACATTCACAATCATCAAAATTACTCAAGAACACTCTCTAGGGTTTCAAACTAAAAACCCAAATAACTCAATATTCAACCGTGGGTTTTCCTTAATTCTTCAATAATTGGAATCCCCATTGCTAGGACTTCAAGAAGCACCCATAAATCGTACGTATAGCATCCTAAAAGCTAGAGATCATTCAAAAGCTTCTAATTTGAGGTACGTGGGGTTTATCCTAAAAATACATGGGCTTGTTGAAAACACTCAATTATGATTTGAAGATTATTAAGCATGAATTTGTTAAAGGGGTTTGAAATCCATGATTTTATTATGCTTTATGCATGTTATTGATATTGGTGTTTTGGCCTTTAGGCCTCATCCCCTTAAATTGATTTAAACTTATATGAATATATGATATTGAAGATTCGATTGAGAGCATTATTCTTGAAACCCCTCTCTTTGATGATTTAGAGTTGATGAACTTATTAGAAATGATTTGAGATGCTTGTTAAATGTTTTGAAGGGGATCTTTTCAATATTTAAGTGTTTAACATGATTTTGATGATGATGAGAGGGAGTTTCTTGATATGATTTTGTACTTATCTTAAAAATAAAGAATTGCATATGATTGATATCTTTGACATGACCACCTTATGTATTTGAAATGGTGAAAAAGAGAGTTTCTTGCATATGTTTACATGAGCTTTAAGAAAGAGTTTCTTGAAATGATTTATTAATATGGTGGTCCCAGATTTACGTTTTGAAACAGAGATTATTATATACTAATAATGGCTCAGAGATGTGACTTGCAAGTCAATGGTATGATGATACCATAAGTATGTATGTCATAACAAAGTATGTTTTTTAGAGTTTGATTTCAGAGAATACATATTTTAAAGAGTTAAAATTGGGCTTAGAGAGAGTTAGGTGGTTACCCGAAGAAGGTTTGAGTTCAAGTAACTCATAGCCTAAAATCGTGATTTGTCGATTCGAGTATATTATTTTTATGCTGGCGACGGCCGTGTGGCGTAGCAGAGTCAGAGACTCTAACCTTTGTGGCACACTTGGGTTGGAGGCTTCCCCGCCGAGTCAATGGCGGATTCCATATAGCCCATGTAATTTCACAGTTGTGGGGTATACCACCTAGCGCAGAAGTAAAACAAAGAATGTCTCAGAGTTCAGATGATTTTCTTTCAGAGTCTTTCAGAAATGCCCATGAGATTTCTTACTATATGATATGTTTATGAACTATTTTAAATTTCTCTCATATATGTTGAATATAAATTATTATTTTGGATTTGCTCTGCGTACTAGTACATCTGTATTGACCCCCAACCTCCCAGGTTTGGAGGCTCAGACTAAGGGTCTGGCTAATCAGTAGAGTATTCTAGAGAGAAGTGATTCGTGCAGTGGTGAGCCTTCTTTGTTCCAAAAGGCCTATTATTTCAAATTATGTTATTTCATTCTTTTGGTCTACTAGGGGCCTTGTCCCAGTTTTCAGAATAGTTTTGAGATGTAGTAGAGATTTCGTAGACTGAGTCAAATCTTATTCAGATGTTTTGAATTATAGTTTTCTTTCTTATATCTTGAAACCCAGAGTTAATGACCATGTTTCCGTATCAGATTATATTTTTACATTTTCTTTTATGATATGAATGGTGTGTATGATTACCAAATCAGATAGAGTAGGACATTCGGGCCTTCTTGGTTTGGGATATCCGTCACGGCCAGGCCCTAGTTCGGGTCGTGAAAATTTGGCGTTGCAACATGAACTCATCCAACCAAAATTAGTGTCAAGTTTGCAATACGTTTAGTCACTCAGTCCTAAATTGCTAGTTTTGATCATGCAAGCTCCATCCAAGTCACAGCCGAATGATTTCATTACACAACCTTCCACGGTTGGAAACTCGAATTGATAGCTGGATTCTGGGCTACTCATTATTTAACTATGATATGTAGGATAAGACGATAAGAGAAAAGTATGTGGGAAGCGATTAAACTCATGTTGGTAATTGTACAGGTTTGACAATTTCACTACAACAAAAGGCATATATTGCTATAAAATTCATTATAGCTAAATATAAAAAAAATTGGGGTTACACTTTACCTACAATAATTTACTTTCGTAGCTTCGTAATAAGATGTAGCATGGCTAAAAGTTAGCTACAAACTTTACATGATCCCAGGCTAAGGGTATATACTTATTGTTGACACCCAATTTTGGCTCTCCAAACATAAAATTAACGTCTTCAGGCTTCCTGATCATGAAAGGGTGCAAAATGCAATTTTCACATATTTTTTACAATTGTTAATAAATTATTGATATTCATCCTTACTTTAGGATTTTATCAATTTACTTTTATATTTTTAATTTTTTATAATTTATTAATAGTTCTCTGTATATTGGAATTTTTTATCAATCAACATTGTTACAAATCATCTGCACACGTGCACGACATGACATCACATTTTAATAATATTTTCAAATTAATTACATTTTTTAATATTTTCAATATTCTTTACATTTTTCATAACTACAAATCAATTTCTACATTTTACCGTCCGCAAACGTTGAGTCAGATCGATCATTTTTGTACAGTATAATAATTTGATGTTTTGTCACATCTGACAACGATTGCACAATAATGTCTTGTCACATCCAACAAGTTATTGATAATTGTTTTTATTTTAGAATTTCTTTTTTACAAATTTATTGTCATATTTTAATTTTACATAATTATCCTTAATTTTTGTAAATTTTAGAATTTTTATCAGTTTATTATCATTTTAATATTTTTGCACAGTCATCTACATACGTACGTAACATAACACTACAATTCTTTTTACTTATTATAATCTTAATTGTTTATAACATAATATATTTTTTTAAAGATAATTATATTTGTTTACATTTTTTCTGTAGTTATATATATCGATATTTTTTTTTGTACTTTATTTAATACAGTCTACAGAAATAATATCGATTTATTTTAATACACAGAATAACAAATTAGTCAAGTCAAGGTCTCATCATATTTATTACATTTGACTTTTCTTTTATCTACTACCCAAATTTAAGGGATATGTTGGGAAAAAATAAATTTGATATCTTTTTATTATTATTATTTTTCCTTTTTAATACTCATTCACACACAAACAATACACACACAAAAATATCAGATTTTTACTCCTACATATTTTCTTTCATATTTTCTCTCTCTCTAAAAACCAACGCACATATACACAGATCTCACACCTCTCTCTGTTATCTCACTCTTTCTCCCACTCCGAAGCCCGAAAAGCTTCCAGCCACCAACCACCACCTAAACGCCCTTTCTCCCTCTTTATTTTGCCGCTGTATAGCCGGAGTTAATCACTGGCTGGCAGGCTTCATTTCCCGTTACACACCACCAACACAGCCGCAACACCGACGACCTCCACCACTATGCCGCCCTTTTCATTTTCCCTTTTTTCGTTGCCTCGTCGGAATTGGTCACCGACGGGCTAGCCCACAAACTGCGACTTCCCAGAACTTTTATCGTCACCATTACCATTTTTCTCCCTTTTCTCGCCACTGCCACACTATAGCAGGCTAGATCTGATCGGATTTTGATCGTTGTCTGGCATTACTCCAGCGAGAGTCGTGTAAGCAACACCGATATTTATTATTTCTTTAACTTTTACTTTTGGTAGACGGAGTTTCATTTTGTTTTCTATATGCTATGCGCAAATCAATCCGGAATGATTTAGTATCCGATGAAAACTTCATTTTTGCGGCTAACTTCTGAAATGTGAATCTGTTGGGCTTTATTTTTGTTTGATTCTCAATTGTTGTTTTATTGTGTGTTAGTTATTTTTCTTATTTCATGATTGATGGGATGAATCTGTACTGTTTGGCTAGTTTGGATTGATTTTTACTCAGAAAATTTTCTTTGGGTTGTTTTAGATATTTTGTCCCTTTCTTACTTTGTATTTTACTACACTGATTATGAATAAATACTACATTACTTTGGCCAATGAAATTATCTGTCCGTCTGGATATTTGATATCACCCCATTACAAAAGACGAATTTTATTTTATTAAAGTTATTATTTTATATTAAGGGCCGACGCTTGGCCAATGAAGAAATTTTTCATCGATTTTCGAGGCCTGCACAAATAAAAAGACGAATATTACATATATAAATACGTAATAAAATAAATAATTTGGGTGATGACGAAATTTTTATAACAATGCAAAAGTTTTATGATTCGTTTCTTCGCAACACGAGTTAGGACGACTAATAAATCAGCAACCACTTCGTATGCCGTATTTAAAATCTAATCTGAGCCCACCTTTTAAATTTTTTTATGTTTTTATACATATATGCACACAAATATTTTCAATTTATTTTGATAATTATTTATTTGTTACAAACATTTTTATTTACAAGTGTTTATACAGGTTATTGGGAATACTTGGCGGGAATGACATTTAACGAAGAGTTTAAATTTTGTGTTTGATTTTTTTATATTTTTACACTTGTACAAAATACAAATTATAGTGTAAAATTTATTTTTGGGGCATTGAACGGAAATGCTTTTTACAAATGTTCATCTCGTGTTTAGGCAAATATAGGTCGTTAATATTTATATTAAAAAATTAAATTAATTTAGATACTTACTCAATTAATTCATACTTATACATTGAAAGATATTGCATAGTTTTTTCTTTAATATAATTTTTCTGATATTTTTTTATTTTTTACGCGATTCTCATCATACTTTAGGAAAATTTAGGTCATTAATATTTATATTAAAATTGATTTAGATACTTAATCAAATAATTCACTTTTTTACATTAATAAATATTACGTAGATTTTGTTTCTTAAAATAATTTTTCTTTATTCAATTTTGTCTTTACGTACATATTTATATATTTTACGACAGCATACGCATTATATTATTTCAATATATATTTTATATTTGTATTTGCATGCATTGATTTTTTTTCTTTTTTCTTTTTTTAATAAACCTAAGTCTGGCCGGGAACCACATTTGTGGATACTGAAGGGTGACTAACCCCTTCCCTTCGGAATAATTTGAACCCTTACCTAGAATCTAAATTGGTTTCGTAGATTAGTATAAATCCATACTCCCTCCGTTTCAAAAAGAATGACCTACTTTGATTTGGCACAAAGTTTAAGAAATAAAGAAAACTTTTGAATCTCTTAGCCTTAAATTAAAGTAGTATCAAATGTACCAAAATACCCTTTAATCTTGTGGTCATAAACATGCCATGTGGAAAGTTTAAATTAAAGTATTGCCAAAAAAGGAAAGGGGTCATTCTTTTTTAAACGAACTAAAAAGGAAAGTAGGTCATTCTTTTTTAAACGGAGGGAGTACTTGTTAATAAATAAATAGGTTTCCTATTTTTTCTTGAAAATTAGGTGGAGACTCTGTTGACACCCAATTTTGACCTCCCGATATCACTTTTCGGTTGTTATTATATCAAAATTATTTAATTTTAATTATCAATATTTTTACATATTATTCTTACATTGAGTACATACTAACGTGTCACATTTATAATTAAAAAAATGTATAAATTTTGTCTTACCTGCTAGTATCATTGTCATAATTTTTAAACTCAAATTCGACATTTTATGTAATTTTTATTAATATTTATTAATTATTTTCCACGTAGTTATGCACATCCACATTTTTGCAAACACAGTATCTAGTTTTCCATTATTTAGCATTATTTATTTTATTAAATTATTTATTATTAATTATTATTATTATTTATTATTTAATTATTATTATTATTATTATTTATTACTTATTATTTAATATTTTTATTTATTATTTAATTATTATCATATACTATTATCCTTACTTTAATTTAAATAGCAGCCTAATTTAATTCATTTTGCCTAAATTTATTCACCTTTTAACCTAATCTTGTCCAATTTCTTACAATTCTAGCCATTTTTTGAAACTCAATTCCAAATTTTCAATTTTTAGATCTCAGTTGTTGATCCTAAATGGATCCAACGACTGAGATCTGATACACATTTCTTTCCTTTTAATCCAAAAACCTAACCCTAATTCCAAAACCAAACTACAGTCTCCCCTTCTCTCTTTCACCTCTCTCCTTCTCTCTCTATCTAACCTCTCTTTCCCATGGCTGTCATCGCTGATCGGTGAAGCAGCGCCATCGATACCCCCTTCTCCAATAGTTATCCCACCGCCCTCTATACGCGCCGCCAGCGCCTACTCCGACGAGAACAGATCTACCACCGCCTCCTGTCGTTCGTCCTCGTTGCTGCCTGCTCCGCGCCGCCAGCCCCTCAGCCTCCATCACCATCTCTCCCTTCATTTTCCCTTTTCTGGCGATGAACCAGCACACCAACGCCGCTCCAACATTACCACGAGACCCCTCTTCTCTCCAACCTCCTCCGTGAACCAACCGTCGCCGCCCCAGGTCATCTTTGTCGTCCACCCGCCACCAACCTTCTCTGCACCGTTGATTCGTTTGTCGAAAAAAAGATGGGTTTTCAAAAACCCATCCACAGGTTTGCCTAAATATTTAAATGTTTGTGTTTAATTTTAATCTTTTTTCCCCTTCTTTAACAGATTTCAGACTCTGAATTAACAAAGTATGAGTGATTTATTTCATCCGATTCTTTGCCATTTATGTGTGCTTATGTTTTAAGACTATCATATGTGAAAAATCCAAATTTTAATAATGATCAATTTTTTCATAGTTTGCTAATTCCGACTTTTGAAATTATCCATCTTGTTTGAATTAGTTGACAAATTTCTCGGCTCGTGATTATAACGGAGAACATTTGACTGCATATTATATTTTTATGGTTGGATTGATCTTGTGATAATTTGAATAAGATTTTGGTAAAGAACATCTGATTGTGTATCACGTTTCTTGAATTACATCGTGGACTGATTTTTGTACAATTGATGATTTGAATTAGGTACAAAAATAATTAGGGATTATTTTACAAAATTAATTGATCATAATTTATTTATGGTAAATTGAACAAACTTTCTCATCCCTAATTGACCCTAATTGATTATCGATCTCTTAATTGATTAGTGATTGATGCTAACATGTTACTATTAATTTACCTTCCTTCTACGGAATATGCGACAACACGACACTCACCTATATATAAGGTAACTTTCAGTATTATGGGAATCTAGTTTTTAATCATGACAGTCTTGATATTTTTTATTTATTGGATTTGGCCTAAGGAAAACAATATTGTGAATGACTTTTACAAATATTGACTTTCCTTTTTACTCTGTGATTGATTAGTATATGATTGATTCAGTAAAAGAAATTCTCTTAATTGATTTACTGAGATATTGTTTTACCATTTTTATGTCGGTTTAGTTTTATAATACTCAGCCTATATAAACAATTCTTCTTTTCAGCTAAGGGACAAGTTCACAAGCTCTTAAGTTTTACAATTACAATTACCACTACTACTCTCTTAAACAAAGCATCAGTTACTTTTAATACAAAAAACAATTACGTACTTTCAAGAGTTCTCGGGCTTTTCCTTCGAAGTTTATGGAAAACATCTTGCATATTTTGCTGTGTTGGGCTTTCTTTCTATTTCTATTTTACTACTGCTTGCCGGTAAGTCCCTTGTCGATGTACTTACATATTAGAAAGCATGTCTATAGGATTAGTTTGAAATAATCACTTGATTCTTACGTGTTGTGCTGTGTTCGATTGTTTCAATTTGCCCGTCTATGTGTGTATTTTTCCCGTGCTTGTTTTTTTATTATGTTCAACAGGTATTATTAGAAAGGGAAATTTCGAAGAGTCGCCGGGATGTTAAATTGAATATTGTTATAGCTAGTTGTTTTTCTTTTATTTTTTGCATTATTCGATTTGTAATCTCTGTAATGACATTTATTAATGATGTAATAATAATTTTGGGAACTGCTTTGGGGGCGGGGATTTACGTGCTCTGTGAACGGTATAGGTAGGCACAACCTAGGAGTACGTGCAATACATGTTACTTGAATCATCTAGGCACAAAATTAGGATTTATTAATATGAATCATGTTCTACGGTTTATTAATTATTCTAAATCTAGCTAAAATCGATACCTTATAGTGACATTGAGCATATTGATGTATTTCTATCGCATTGAATTGATTTTTACCATGTTAGTATATCTAAACTAGATTATAGGCATAGTAATATTTTTTTTACATGATTAACAATTAATTCAAGAATTTTTGCATGTTAACATGTAAGTTATTACGTTAAATGTTTCCTACTTGTTAAATAGTCTACTTGATCATTTTCAGCATGTTGAACAACGTATTTAATATTTTTCAGCATGTTTAAATCGAGTTTCCAGCATGTCTACATTAAAATAACTGTGTCAATGTTTTTACATGTTTACCTAGGCACATTTAGCATGTTCACATTAATTTCTTGTGTGCCCCACGTATTAACTCGTTGTTTATTAAAAATATAGTTTTTGGCATAATGAATCTAATTCCAGCCTGTTTAAAATGCGCCTTAACGTTATTTTCAGCATGATTAATTAATTTGGTTCAGCATGTTTAAGTAACTTTTCAGCATGATTAAGTAACTTTCGGCATGATTAATTAATTTTTCAGCATGTTTAATTAACTTTTTCAGC
The DNA here is from genome assembly GCA_030864215.1 of Capsicum pubescens. Lineage (NCBI taxonomy): Eukaryota > Viridiplantae > Streptophyta > Magnoliopsida > Solanales > Solanaceae > Capsicum > Capsicum pubescens. The sequence continues at coordinate 172,541,080 of CM061541.1, forward strand.
ATGTTTAGTTGACTTCCAGCATGCTAAAATACTAGTAATTCTCTACATTTTCTACATGTTAACCTGTTCTCCGCATTTAAGTGCATCCGTAACATGTTAACGCATCCTTTAATATTTTACTAGTTTCTTATATTCTCATTATAGTTTATAGGTTAACAACATAACAAATAATTATTTGTCTTCGCATGTTATCACATTAATAAATATTAATTAATCAAGAGGCTAACTTGAGATTATTACGTGCTACTTGTTGTTCAATATGTTCGCGATTCGAGTTCTAGGAAATATAGCTTTCTTTTAGTCTAGAACAAAAATCCAAAATAGTAAAGTCCAATGCCTCTTGGACGATAGGTGGGACGATAAGTATTATTAAAACGTTAGTTTTATCCTTGTCATAGGACGCCCTTAGACTTGACATCCAGCCTAGGTGGGGTGGGACGGGTAGTCATTCGGAAGTGATGATCCCAACGGATATTAACGGCGAGGCTAATGACATTATTACTTGTCTAAGAGTTCGGCCCCTTAGGTCGGATGATGATTAACAAGTTGGGTTTCTGATCTGAATGAGACCAAAATATTTCTTTGTTCGACTTGGACGATCTCTTTTTAGTCTTTTTATTTACTTTACATGTTTATTTGGGGTAGCTAGTTTATCATAAAGTAGTCCCCTTTTTGTTGCAAGTTATGACATTTCTTTCTCCTCGTTTATCTTATTTACATGTTTTATTTATTCACTTAGATAATAAACAATTAGAAATAACAAAGTAACATGTGTTTTGTTTATTAATTATTTTCTCACTTAGTTAAGTATTAAATTAATAATAAAATAAGAGACCTTTATTTGATCACATAGAATCTCCACGTAAAGTATGAATTCGATCGGGAACCACCTTTGTTGACCTCGAAAGGTGCCTAACACCTTCTTTTTGAGGTAATTTGAACCCTTACCCGAACTCTGGTGAACTAAGACTAAATAACAAAAAATAGGTTCGTAGTATCCTAGACCGGTGCCCTAATGCACCTTAATACGTTAGGTGGCGACTCTTCATATTCTACTTTTAAACAATCCCAAAAAGAGATTGCCACGTCGAGTCTCGCTTTTCGCGAGGACAATGGGGCGCGACAGACTCTGTACAAGTTTATTCTTTTAGAATCCATAATGTCGTGCTCGTTTTGACCTTAGGTAAAAATCAGGTATGACATTTTCGCGACTCCGCTGGGGATTCAAGGTTCTACCCATTACAGATTTAGGTAAATATTTCCATTTTTATACGGTGTTATTTGTTTCATACTAATTTTCTTGATTTATTTTGTTTATGTGACGTAAAATATTTATTTATTATTATTTTGTATAGATTGTTTATTTGTTTATCGCTTTATATAAATTGACATTTCGTTTATATTACCTCCATTTCGGAAATTGACAATCACACATTTTTTACACGCAGATTGTACATTGTACTTTCCCAAAGTTCTTTCAAATTACCTTAATTTAGAGAGTCTACATATGCGTGGGGTGAGCGGGAGTTTTACTGTCGTGGGACTACATGCCTTTTCGTATAGAAAATTCAAGTTTGTGTTCACTCACTCTTAGTCAACGTAGGATAGAACTAAAACAATACCTTTTAGGTACATGCATATTAGTCAATTTTGTTTAAGTGTTCGAAGGGTTCACGACCCAGGTGACAATATTATTTTTTTGTACATATTTGAAGAATTATTGTGTTTGTACATATTTATTTAGTCTAAATTGATTATATTTTAGTGGAAAGGTGTAATCTAACCTTTGTTTTGCATAGAGGATCAGTTAAAAAATGCACCTTAGCAACATCGCCATTAGCTGCATAAAGGTTTGAACTACGTTTTGACCTGATTCTTGTCCTGACAAGAAATGTAGGCAGCCCTGCATTAGGGTTCGGCCTCTTTACTATTTTAGAATAATTTCTCCGGTATTCAAACTGGGGTAATTTTCTGGAGCAGTTCAAAGACGCTCTCTAAAAGCCTTTAAGAGAACAATTTAATAGCTCTTCAAATCCAAATCTTATTGACAATAGTGCCTAGCCATCCTACCTCCATATCCTCGCCTGATTTTTATGCAAGAATACCTAATTTCTTTTTTTGAACGTCGTAAACCATTAAATTTATGACGTCTCAATTCTCACTTTCAAAAGCGAGGGTTCAACATTCTTTCAATCATAACAATTCTGCCAACTGCTGCGAAATAATGTTATAATTTCTTCATTGTCTGAGTTTTTCAATCTTATCAGCATATTGAAGTTGTGTCAAAGCTCTCTCAATACTTGACACCAATCCTCTCGATCGTCTGATCGAAACAATTTTGATGTTATAAGCAATTCTTTCCTAATCGCCTTTCATATTATTTTCAAGCATGGCCATCATTTTTTTACAATCATACATGACATATACAAATTCATAAATTTGCCTGAACTTTGCAGACCTACTTCTTGTTTTCACAAGATACGTAGGCAACCCTCGTTTGGGTTCGGTCCCACTCTTTTCTTAAAAAATAAAATAATATTTTGACTTGGTTGGTATCAATACAGTTAGGAGTGTGAATGAGAAAGAGCAAATTGGAATGATGAAAGGAACCGACTTTATGGTAAACCATAAGTTCTTTTGGTACCTTTTATCACACTTAAGTAACACTTGAAAAAATTCTCTTGCATACATCTAAGACAAGAACGAATCTAACCTCATCGTTTCAAGTGCATTGTGTGGTGAGCTTTAGTTTAATTTCTTGCATTGTATTGTTGATCTAGAACTTGACCTTAATGTCTGTTGAGGTGAAATTCTGAGTTGCACTTGGTTTAGGAAAGGACCGCATGCCTTCTTTGACCCGATTGTGCCTTTCAAAACCCATCAAATAACATTAATCCCTAGCATTTCCTCTTTTAAGCCTAAAACCTTTGTTTTGGACAACCGCATCTGAGCCTATAACTTTCTGAGTGCTTACATGCATTATCCTCTCTTGGCCCTACCTCTTTGATCGTACTAAATATTTGCAAGTTGTGGACGAAGATTCAAGATCAAAGACGCAAAATGTAAAGAATATTGTTGTCCAGATGAACAAAAATGAAAAAATGACTTTAAAAGGAACAAAACCTCACAAAAAAGAGAAAAAAATATATAGTTTCTTGAAAATAAAGGGGGTAAAACCTCTAATACAAGTTTCCAAAGAAATCTAAGCAAATACAGAACAAGGGACAACGCATCACAACAAAGTAGATCACGCGTCAAACCACAACAAATATTGAAATCACAAATACAGTGCAACGCTCATTGAGGAATTAGTCACTTTCATCCAAATATCATCCTACCCATCTCCAAGCCTACATTACAAGCCGATAGCAAGTCCTACGAGATCCTATTCCAAGTGTTCTCGCAGTAGTGGATACTTACATGAAGATCAAGCCTATGGTATCACAATTTTATGTATTGAATTTCTTTCTGAAAGTGAGTGTATTTCTTTAGATTTCCCCAAGTTAAAAAAAAATTACTCAAACAAGTGCGAAATAAGATTATTTTTACTTAAATATGTGCGAAATGAGACTTTCTTTCTGAAGACAACACTTGAAGCATGAGGATAGTCATAGCTCAAAACATTTATTTGAAGCAAGATAAAAAATCTTGTCGATACTTAGGCGTGTCTGAGGTACCACTTGAAACTATAAGAGTTCCCTTGAAGTCTATCTCAGTTACATGGGAAAGAGATAAGGGAATTCTTATGCACACTACTAATTATTGGTACCAACTGAAGTCAAGACACGATCGTGTCTTCTTCATATTCCAACACTTTTTATTAAAAAATACAAAAGTTTCTTCTTCTTCTTTTCAAGACGTCCACTTTCACATACGGACATTTTTTACCTTTCATTCAAGGTGTCCACTTTCACATAAGTGCATTTTTACGATTCATTCAAGGCACCTAATTTTCAAATACAGGCATTTGATTTTTTCTTTCAAGCATATACCTTTAAATACCGATATTTTATTCTTTTGTCAGGCACCCATATTGAGTAGTTTTATATTTTTTATAGCCTTGCTAGTCAAGAGGCTATTACATTTGTTCTGCCAATCTGGAGCCTTTTATATTTCAATAGCCCCGTCAATAGAGAGGGCTATTAGATTTCTATCACCTCACTAATTGAGGGCCTCTGTCTTCATAGGCAATCGAAGACGACAATAAACATCAATCTCCATAAGCAATTAGAGATGTCATGCATCAAGTCTCCATAAGTAATAGGAGACGTTATTCATTCTCAAGTCCTCGTAGACAATCGGGAGACGTCATGTACTTTTGTAATAACAAGATTATTTTAAGTTCCTTTCAAAGAAGCAATGTCAGCATAAAAAATATACTGGGGCAAATTTTGAGAGCCACCTAAAATTTTACTCTATTTTCTAATTTTGAACTACATTGATATGATTCTTGTAACACTCGAGATATATAGAAAGCTCTATGAAGAGTTGGGTCATCACAACTCCATATTATTCTTTCTCCCCAGAAAAAAACACAATATTGCATCCCACAACATCTCAAAGCTCAATACTGGGGTAATTTTAAAGCAGCATCGGGAATATATGAACACTTTTATTCTCAAATAATTCTTTGCTTAATAATTTTTTTTAACACAGGTTTGTCCACCCCAAAATAGGATAATTGAGTTAGTCTAACCTCCAATGAGGTAGTTATGCATGTTTTTCTTCAGTTAAATATTTATGTTTGCTTGCCTTTACTTACACATATCGCATTCCATTTATTTCTTTTCGCAATGCATGCTAGTTTTACCTTTGTTTGCATACATCGCAATGTATTTATTTTTTATCACTACATGTTTTTCTTGCCTTTATTTGCACACCTTGCAATACATTTATTTTATTATTTAAGCACTGCATTTTTTTTGTCTTTGCCTGCACATATTGCAATGCATTTATTTTATCATTTAAGCACTGCATTTTATCTTTGCCTTTATTTTCACGCATTGCAATACATTTATTTTATTGCTTAAGCATCACATTTTATCTTTGCCTTTACTCACACGCACTGCAATGCATTTATTTTATAGTTTAAGCACTATAGTTTGTCTTCGTCTTTACTTGCACGCATCGCAATGCATTTATTTCATCATTTTAAGCACTACATGTTATCTTTGTCTTTATTTAAGTACTGCATGCTTTGTCTTTACCTGCATATACCGCAATGCAGTTATTTTACCATTTAAGTACTGGATGTTATCGTTGCTTGTACCATTTTTTTCTTAATTAGTTGAGCACTGCATTTTGCCTTTTTTATATTTCTTGAAAAGAAAAGAAAAAAAAATGAAAAAAAATCCCCCGTAGTTTTTAAAATTTTGCAAGCATGAATTGGGTTTGACCGCCCTAAAATAAGACATTTTTGGTTAGTTTACCCTCTAATCAGACCTTTTTTAATACATATTCGTCTTTGATTTAATTTTTTGTATGCCTTTAGTTAAAATCTGCAATGTCTTTATTTATTTATCTTTATATTAGTTAAACACTACACGTTATTTTTTTTTGAATTTATTGAAAAAAATCAAGTTAGTTACTCGTTTGCCTTTATTGAATACTATTTTTCAGTTTTATTAATTTTGCAGACATAGAATTTAAGTATATATTGGTTTCGTCCACCCTAAAATAGGACATATTGAGATAGCAACTCTAAATTGGAGTTTGCTCGATTTTTTTTTTGTCAAAAGTAATTTTTTGTTGAGCAAATTTGGCTACACGTCAACGTTTTCGTCTGAAGACTTCTATATCGTCTTCAAATGAAAAGAGGCAAACTGTTGACACCCAATTTTGGCTCTCCAAACATAAAATTAACGTCTTCAGGCTTCCTGATCATTAAAGGACACAAAATACAATTTTCACATATTTTTTACAATTGTTAATAAATTATTGATATTCATCCTTACTTTAGGATTTTTTCAATTTACCTTTATATTTTTAATTTTTTCTAATTTATTGATAGTTCTCTGTATATTGGAATTTTTTATCAATCAACATTTTTACAATCATCTGCACACGTGCACGACATGACATGACATTTTTATAAAATTTTCAAATTAATTATATTTTTTAATATTTTCAACATTCTTTACATTTTTCCATAATTACAAATCAATTTCTACATTTTACAATTCGTAAACGCTGAGTCGGATCAATCATTTTTGTACAGTATAATAATTTAATGTTTTTTCACATCTGACAATAATCTCACAATAATGTCTTGTCACATCCGACAAGTTATTGATAATTGTCATTATTTTAGAATTTTTTTTTTACAAATTTATTGTCATATTTTAATTTTACATAATTATCCTTACTTTTGTAAATTTTAGAATTTTTATCAGTTTATTATCATTTTAATATTTTTGCTCAGTCATTTACATACGTACGTAACATGACACTACAATTCTTTTTTACATATTATAATCTTAATTGTTTATAACTTAATATATATTTTTTAAAGATAATTATATTTGTTTACATTTTTTTCGTAGTTATATATATCGATATTTTTATTTTTGCACTTTATTTAATACTGTCTACAAAAATAATGTCGACTTATTTTAATACACAGAACAACAAATCAGTCAAGTCAAGGTCTCGTCGTATTTATAATATTTGACTTTTCTTTTATCTACAACCCAAATTTAAGGGATATGTTGGAAAAAAGTAAATTTGATATCTTTTTCTTTATTATTATTTTTCCATTTTAATTATTATTCACACACATACAATTCACACAATACACACACAAAAAGATCAAATTTTTACTCTTACATATTTTCTTTCAGATTTTCGCTCTCTCTAAAAACCAACGCACAAACACACACCAATGCATAAACACACATATCTCACGTCTCTCCCTGTTATCTCACTCTTTCTTCCTCTCCAAAGCCCGACGAGCTTCCAACCACCAACCATCACCAAAACGCCCCTTCTTCTTTTTATTTTTGCAGTTGCATAGCCGGAGTTAATCACTGGCTGGCAGGCTCTATTTCCCGTCACACACCACCAACACAGCCGCAACGCCGGAGACCTCCACCATTACGCCACCCTTTTCATTTTCTCTCTTTCTTCCGCCTCGCCAGAATTGGTCACCGGTGGGCGAGCCCACAAATCATGACTGCCCGGAATCGTCGCCGCCGCCATTACTATTTTTCTTTCTTTTCTCGCTACTGCCACACTATGGCAGACTAGATCTGATCAGATTTTAATCCTTGTCTGGCATGGCTCAAGCGATATCCATGGAAGCAACGCCGATATTTATTATTTCTTTAACTTTTAATTTTGGTAGACTGAGTTTCATTTTATTTTCTATATGTTATGCCCAGATCAGTCCGAAATGATTTAATATCCGATGAAAACTTCATTTTTGCGGCTAACTTTTGAAATGTGGATCTGTTGGGCTTTATTTTAGTTTGATTCTCGACTGTTGCTTTATTTTGTGTTAGTTATTTTTCTTATTTCATGATTGACGGGCTGAATCTGGACTATTTGGCTAGTTTGGATTGATTTTTTCTCAGAAAATTTACTTTCGAAGCTATTTTGTTTGGCTGATTCTTTTGGGTTGTTTTGGATATTTTGTCCCTTCCTTACTTTGTAATTTACTACACTGATTACGAACAAATACTACATTACTTTGGCCAATGAAATTATTTGTCCGTCTAGATATTTGAGGCCACCCCATTACAAAAGACGGATTTTATTTTATCAAAGTTATTATTTTATATTAAGGGCTGATACTTGGCCAATGAAGAAATTTTTCGTCAATTTTCAAGGCCTGCACAAATAAAAAGACGGATATTACGTATATAAATACGTAATAAAATAAATAAATTTGGGCGATGACAAAAATTTTATAACAACGCAAAAGTTTTATGATTCGTATCTTGGCAAGACGAGTTAGGACGGCTAATAAATCAGCAACCACTTAGTATGCCATATTTAAAATCTAATTTGATTCCACCTTTTAACGAAATTATTTATTTTTATACATATATGCACACACATATTTTAAATTTATTTTGATAATTATTTATTTGTTACTAAAATTTTTATTTACAAGTGTTTATATAGGTTATTGGGAATACTTGGCGGGAATGACATTTAACGAAGAGTTTAAATTTTGTGTTTGCATTTTTTATATTCTTACACTTGTAAAAAATACCAATTATAGTGAAAATTTTATTTTTGGGGCGTTGGGGGGGAATGCTTTTTACAAATGTTCACAACGCGTTTAGGAAAATTTAGGTCGTTAATATTTATATTAAAAAATTAAATTAATTTAGGTACTTACTCAATTAATTCAAACTTATACGTTGAAAGATATTGCATAGTTTTTTCTTTAATATAATTTTTCTGATATTTTATTATTTTTTACGTGATTCTGATCGCACGTTAGGCAAATTTAGGTCATTAATATTTATAATAAAATTTATTTACATATTTAACCAAATAATTCACTTTTTTACATTAATAAATATTACGTAGATTTTTTTTTATTAAAACAATTTTTCTTTATTCAATTTTGTCTTTACATACATATTTATATATTTTGCTTATATATATTTTACGACAGCATACACATTATATTATTTCAATACATATTTTATATTTGTATTTGCAAGCATTGATTTTTTTCTTTTTCCTTTTTTTAATAAAACTAAGTCTGGCCGGGAACTACATTTGTGGATTCTGAAGGGTGCTTAACCTCTTCCCTTCGAAATATTTAAACACTTACCTAGAATCTAAATTGATTTCGTAGATTAGTATAAAGTCATACTTGTTAATAAATAAATAGGTTTCCTATTTTTTCTTGAAAATTAGGTGGCAACTCTGTACAAATTTATTCTTTTAGAGTCCATAATGTCGTGCTCGTTTTGACCTTTGGTAAAAATTTGGTATGACAGTTTGTCGACTCCGTTGGGGATTTAAGGTTCTAACCATTACAGATTTAGGTAAGTATTTACATTTTTATACGTTGTTATTTATTTCATACTAATTGTCTTGATTTATTTTGTCTATGTGGCGTAAATTGTTTATTTATTATTATTTTGTATAGATTGTTTATTTATTTATTTATTTATACGTTGTTATTTATTTCATACCAATTATCTTGATTTATTTTGTTTATGTGGCGTAATTATTTATTTATTATTATTTTGTGATGATAGGCGAATTTACACGCCTATAGCACTATATTTTGCCCATATTTTAGCTTAGTTTTGAGAACAAATTATATATTTCATGCACTTTTAGTCCTTTTTCTTGTAAGTGAGCTAACGAACATGATTAGCAAAGTTTCAGGTATAAATGATGCAGAATTCAGCATTTTATGGATAACTTGACGCCAAAGAAAGCTTCACGAAAGGAGAAAAGCCAATCTTGGACGCCAAGGACTAAAGATGGCGCATGGAAATTCTGTCCCGGGCTAAAACAACATTTCTGAAGACTTTGGAGACTAGCAGTAACTTATTAGGATTAGGATAATGATACATTAACCTAGTACAATTGGGTTAAGTATTTCATTAGCTTAGTAGGATTTGGTTAAGCATTTCATTAGCTTAGTAGGAATAGGATATGGGTATTATAAATACCCTATCTTGCTAGAGATTTTATAACTTCTTATCTTACTTCTCAACATCGAAATTCTACTTTTCAATTCCGAATTAATTCTATTTTTCTTCTTGTACTCATCTATTCTTAAATTCCGCAACAAGAGAAACGTTACCTTGCTAAGGAATTCACGCCTAAACGCCTACCACACCATTATCAACGTGAAATCATAATTGTGGGAAAACAACAATGTCAATTGTGATTTCCTTCGCACTCATGGGTAACTAAACTTCTCTGTTGGGGTTATGGAAGCCGAATGAGATACTATCTATTGCTGTGAGAGTGTGAGTTCGTGACACGTATGTTGCTTATATCATTATTCTCTTCATCTTAATCTAAATTCTTTGCGGTTGCAAACGCAAGAATACGCCAGTATAACATTTAACTTGTTCGAAAGAAAGGTTATCTGTCTGGAAAAGAGATAATGTCAAGGTAGTAGGGTCCCATCCCCTATTAAAAAGTTAGTGCCGTAACTGGATTAACCTCTTGGAGAATTCGTACTGTTAGACACGCTTTAAGCTCGAAAGAGTTAAAGTGAAATAATCCTCGAATAGGTCGAAAGACGCCTGGATTTACCATCGAATACAATTCTCTATAAGCACATGCATGTCTGAATTCAACACACTCATAGTCAATAGAGACGTATAACTCAGAAGGTGGACATAACATCAACTCCTCAATTCTCATTGTTTCACAACCTACTAAACATTCTTTCTTTTTACTTTGCTATTGCCGTTTTTCTCTACTTATTTGGTTACACATTACAAACCCCCCTTCTTACGAGACTTGCACTAAAAGTCTAGTAATTGTTGCTTACTTGTTGCCCAAGCTATTCCCTATGGGATCGATACCCAACCCAGGTTGGGTTCTATATTTGCTAACGACCGTTTTACACTCCTTTGAGAGCTGTAGATTGAGCGTTATCAAAAATTGGCGCTGTTGTCGGGGAATACAAGTGTCAATTAAGTTCGTGATAATTACTAGACCCTTTGGTCAAAGATTCTCGTACTTTTACTTTTAGTTTTTATTTTTGTTTACTACAGGTTTTTTTATTCAGTGCATGCCTCATACTCGAAGTTCTGGTCAACCGTTATTACCAATCAATCCTGAACCACAACGAATTGGCAGAATGGAGGCACAAACGGAAATCGAAAGAATGGCTGCTCAACACGAGCAGGCGAGATTAGCTGCTCTTGCCGCCGCCCAAGTACACCAACAAAACATTGATAACCCTGGGCGAGCAACAAACCCTGACGATGAGGATTTAGGTGATGACGAGTTACTAAACCTAAGGCATGATGCTGAAATCGCAACACCTGCCAACAGAAGAGGTCGACAAGCTCGGTTTAGGTATGATCGCCAACCCATGCAACTAGCTTTGGACGACGATGATGATGATCTTGATGGAGCCGGAGCCACAGGAGACATTATTCCTCCACCATTAGCGCCCGGAGCCAAGTTCAACATCTCAAGCACCATGATTCAGTTATTGCAACTCAAGGGATTATTTGGTGGACTGGCAGGCGATGATCCGAATATGCATCTCATCAACTTTAGTTCTACATGCAAGTCATTTGACAATCCTGGTGTTGGTCAGAATGCAATTCGATTACGTCTATTTCCATTGTCTCTGTCTGGGGAGACAACTCTATGGTTGAATGGGCTGACTCCTGATTCTATTACAAATTGGAGGCAATTGAGAGACGCTTTCCTAGAAAGATTCTTTCCGCCATCCAAAAGAGCATAATTGAGAGATGAAATCAGCAACTTTCATCAGCTTCCCACTGAAGCTCTTCATGAAACATGGGAGAGGTTCAAGACAAAGCTAGCGAGGTGCCCAAACCATCATATGACTAATGTTAACCTAATGGAGATATTATATAGAGCCCTGAATTCAATAACTAAACCAGTGGTGGATAATGCGGCTGGAGGATCCTTTATGGATCTCACATTTGGTCAAGCAAGCAATATGCTAGATCGTATGACGAAACAAAGTAGATCTTGGCATTGATGATAGGCGAATTTACACGCCTATATCAATATATTTTGCCCATATTTTAGCCTAGTTTTGAGAACAAAGTATATATTTCATGCACTTTTAGTCCTTTTTCCTGTAAATGAGCTAACGAATATGATTAGTAAAGTTTCAGGTATAAATGATGCAGAATTCAGCATTTTATGGCTTACTTGACGCAGAAGAAAGCTCACGAAGGAAGGGAAGGGAGTTTACACGCCTAAGGACCAAAACTGCTGCATGGAAAATCTGTCCCGGGCTAAAACAACATTTCTGAAGACTTTGGGGATTTGCAGTAACTTAGTTGGATTTGGACAATGATACATTAACCTAGTACAATTGGGTTATGTATTTCATTAGTTTATTTGGATTATGATAATGTTACATTAACCTAGTATAATTGGGTTAAGTATTACATTAGCCTAGTAGAATTTGGTTAGATATTTTATTTATCTAGTAGGATTAGGATATGGGTATTATAAATACCCTATCATGCTAGAGATTTGCAAGGAATTTGGGAGGGGGAGACCACAACACTTCCTCCCATCCCTCTCATCTTCCACTACAAACAATTCTACAACTCTTCTAATCTTTCCATTAATTCTATTTTTCTTCTTCTACTCTTCTATTCTTAAATTCCACAACAAGAGAATCGTTACTTTGCCTAGGAATTCACGCCTCACGCCTACCACCTAAGCTACACGAAATTACTCAATCTTGTGGTATAACAACAATGTCAATCGCGATCTCCTTCGCATTCATGGGTAACTAAACTTCTCTGTTGGGGTTATGGAAGCCGTATGAGATACTATCTATTGCTGTGAGTTTGTGAGTTTGCGACACATATACTGCTTATATCATTATTCTCTTCATCTTAGTCTACATTCTTTGTGGTTGCAAACGCAAGAATACGCCAGTATAACATTTAACTTGTTCGAAAGAAATGTTATCTGTCTGGAAAAGAGATAAGGTCAAGGTAGTAGGGTCACCCCCTAAAATTCCCTACTAAAAAGCTAGTGCCGTAACTGGACTAACCTCTTGGAGAATTCGTACCGTTAGACACGCTTTAAGCTCGAAAGAGTTAAAGTGAAATAATCCTCGAATAGGTCGAAAGACGCCTGGATTTACCATCGAATACAATTCTCTATACGCAGTTGCATGTCAGAATTCTACACACTCATAGCCAATAGAGACGTATACCTCAGAAGGTGGACATAACCCCAACGCCTCAATTCTCATTGTTTACAACTTACGTAAATTTCTTTCTCTTTTACTTTGCTATTTTCAGCTTTTATTTAATTATTTTGGTGACACATTACAAATCCCCCCTTTTTACGAGACTTGCACCAAAAGTTTAGTAATTTTGCTTACTTGTTGGCCAAGTTATTCCCTGTGGGATCGACACCCAACCCTGTTGGGTTCTATATTTGCTAACGACCGTTTTACACTCCTACGAGAGCTGTAGATTGAGCGTTATCAAAAATTGGAGCCGTTGCCGGGGAATACGAGTGTCAATTAAGTTCGTGATAATTACTAGACCCTTTGGTCAAAGATTCTCGTACTTTTACGTTTAGTTTTTGTTTTTGTCTACTGCAGTTTTTTATTTTAGTGCATGCCCCATACTCGAAGTTCTGGTCAACCGTTATTACCAATCAATCCTGAACCACAACACATTGGTAGAATGGAAGCACAAGCTGAGATCGCAAGGATGGCTGCTCAACAAGAACAAGAAAGATTGGCTGCCCTTGCCGCAACCCAGGTTCAACAGCAGAACATTGATAACCCTACACGAGCAACAAATCCTGACGATGAGGATTTAGGTGATGACGAATTACTAAACCCAAGGCATGATGCTGAAATCACAACACCTGCCAACATAAGAGGTCGACAAGCCCGGTATAGACATGATCGCCAACCTATGCAGCCAGCTTTCGACGATGATGATGATGATCTTGATGGTGCCGGAGCCACTGGAGCTATAATTCCACCACCAATAGCGCCCGGAGCCAAGTTCAACATCACAAGCACCATGATTCAGTTATTGCAACTCAAGGGATTGTTTGGTGGACTAGCAGGCGATGATCCAAATATGCATCTCATCAACTTTATTTCTACATGCAAGTCTTTTGACAATCCTGGTGTTGGTCAGAATGCAATTCGATTATGTCTATTTCCATTGTCTCTGTCTGGGGAGGCAACACTATGGTTGAATGGGATGACTCCTGATTCAATTACAAATTGGAGGCAATTGAGAGACGCTTTCCTAGAAAGATTCTTTCCGCCTTCCAAAAGGGCACAATTGAGAGATGAAATCAGCAACTTTCGTCAGCTTCCCACTGAAGCTCTTCATGAAACATGGGAGAGGTTCAAGACAAAGCTAGCGAGATGCCCAAACCATCACATGACTAATGTTCACCTCATGGAGATATTGTATAGAGCCTTGAATTCAATAACTAAGCCAGTGGTGGATAACGCAGCTGGAGGATCTTTTATGGACCTCACCTTTGGTCAAGCAAGCAATATGCTAGATCGCATGACGAAACAAAGTAGAGCTTGGCATACCAGGGATTCCGAGGTAGCAAGCCCCACTTTATCTATAGGCATGACTGCAGACCAAAGAAGAAGACAAGAAGAACGTGATCAAGACTTAGCGCACATGAAAACGCAAGTGGATCTTCTGACAAAGCATTTATTATCAGGGAAGACCAAAAAAGTGAAAGCTGTGGCGCTAAAAGGAAGAGACGAATCTGATTCGGAAGAGGAGGCCAACTACTTGAACAATCAGGGGGGTTTCCGTGGGAATACCCAAGGAAACCAAGGTCGGAACTATTATGATAAATCTGGAAGCAAAGACCAAGGTAGTTGGAATAAAAACAATGAAAAGAGTGGTTTGTACGTTCCCCCTGGTAGACGTGATACCACCACATCTAATTCTGGAAGTATGGAAGACATGATGGCTAAATTATTGAAAGGAGTGGAAGCAACGAGCGTGGGAGTTACTGAGGTAATTAATGATTTGTCCTCCATGAAACAACTAGTTGATTCTCATTCCACTTCAATCAAGCAAATAGAGCAGCAATTGAGCCAACTTTCAGCAACACTCAATCAAAGAAAGGCTGGCACTTTACCTAGCGATACTGTGCAAAACCCAAGGAATGATGGATCATGCATGGCCATCACTACCAGAAGTGGTAAGGTGCTGGAACCTTCAGCAAAAGGCAAGCAAGTGGTTGACGAAGTTGCGGACATGGATGATAACGCAAAAGGAGGAGATGCCGCAACAACCAGTCCTGACGTCAAGGACGTCACGCCCAGTGACGTGCAGCCTGAAAAAATGGAAAAATAGAAGCAAGAAAAGAAGAAAACCATGGAGAGAACACTTCCATACCCACCACCACCGTTTCCCCAAAGACTGAAGAAGGTGGCGGATGACACTAAGTTCAGCAAATTCATGACTATGTTAAAGCAGTTGACCATTAATGTTCCATTGGTGGAGGCACTTGAAAAAATACCTGGGTATGCGAAGTTTATGAAGGATCTTTTGACAAAGAAGAGGGCAGCAAGTTATGAGCTGAAAGACGATGTGCATCATTGTAGTGCAATTGCTACCCGATCGATAGTTCAGAAGAAGGCCGACCCCGAAGCTTTCACTATTCCTTGCACCGTCGGATCTTTGAACTTTGCCAAAGCATTATGTGACTTAGGATCCAGCATCAATTTGATGCCATTATCGATCTACAAGAAGTTGGGGTTAGGAGATCCTACTCCAACCAATATGAGGCTCGTCATGGCAGATAGGTCGGTAAAACGACCTGTTGGTATTCTATGCGATGTCTTGGTAAAAGTTTCTTCATTTATCTTTCCAGCAGACTTTGTCATCTTGGATTGTGAAGCAGATTCTGAGGTTCCCATAATCTTGGGGCGCCCTTTTCTTGCTACAAGAAGTGTGCTCATTGATTTGAGAGCTAATGATCTTTCATTCCGAATAAATGACGAAGTGGTTCGTTTTGATGTTTGCAAATCAATGAAGCAACCCAAAGATCTTAGTGTATTTTCGGTGGCTGATGTTTTCCTTGATGATCCGAAAGAACTACTTGAAGAAGAGCAAATTATTGATGATCCCTTGGAGGTTGTGCTCATGAATGGAGAGAGTGAAGATGTTGAAAATTCTGAAGAAGCCATTTGTGCTCTATCGGGATTAGGAACATATCGCTATACTCCCAAGAAGCTGGATCTTGATCTCAAGAATCGGCCTACACCACCAGTTAAGCCATCTATTGAAGAGCCACCCACGTTAGAATTGAAGGAGCTGCCAAGTCATTTGAAGTACGCATTCTTAGGAAGCGGAAACACTCTTCCAGTCATTATGGCAGCCGATTTGGGTGAGCGACAAGTTGCAGCTCTTATTGCTATTCTACGCAAGTATATTAGAGCTAGTGGATGGACTATTGCGGATATTATTGGTATTCCACCTGGGATTTGTACACATAAAATTCAGCTTCAAGAAAATTGCACACCCACCATTGAGCATCAAAGGCGTCTAAACCCACCTATGCAAGAAGTGGTGAAGAAAGAGATCATCAAGTGGTTAGACGCAGGAGTTGTGTATCCTATTTCTGATAGTACATGGGTAAGCCCTGTACAATGTGTTCCCAAGAAAGGAGGTATGACGGTGGTCGCGAATGCAAAGAATGAACTTATTCCACTCAGGCCCGTCACTGGATGGAGAGTATGCATGGACTACCGCAAGCTGAATTCTTGGACACTCAAGGATCACTTCCCAATGCCATTTATGGACCAAATGCTAGATCGATTAGCGGGGAAAGAATGGTTTTGCTTCTTGGATGGTTATTCAGGCTATAATCAGATTTGTATTGCACCCGAAGACCAAGAGAAGACAACGTTTACATGCCCATATGGTACGTTTGCCTTCAAACGTATGCCATTCGGGTTATGTAACGCACCAGCCACCTTTCAACGTTGTATGATGTCTATTTTCTCTGATATGGTTGAAGACACTTTGGAGGTATTTATGGATGACTTTTCAGTTGTTGGTGAGTCTTTTGAAGCATGCCTGGAAAACTTGAGCATGGCATTACAAAGATGTGTAGAGTTCAACCTTGTGCTGAATTGGGAGAAGTGCCACTTCATGGTAAAAGAAGGAATCGTTCTTGGGCACAAGATCTCTGAAAGAGGAATAGAGGTTGACCGAGCAAAAATTGAGGTTATTGAGAAGCTACCGCCTCCAATTTCGGTGAAGGGAGTTCGTAGTTTTCTTGGCCATGCTGGTTTCTATCGTAGGTTCATCAAAGACTTCTCCAAAATTGCGAGTCCATTGTGCAAACTATTGGAGAAAGATACAAATTTTGACTTCAATGACGATTGCTTAAAGGCATTTGAATGCCTTAAAGGAAAACTCATTGAAGCCCCTATTATGGTAGCACCAGATTGGACTCTCCCGTTCGAGGTCATGTGTGATGCTAGTGGTGTAGCCGTTGGTGCTGTACTTGGTCAGAGAAAGGAGAAGCTATTTCATCCTATCTACTATGCGAGTAAGGTCCTAAATGAAGCCCAAAGGAACTATACTATTACTGAACAAGAGCTCCTAGCGGTTGTGTATGCGTTTGAGAAGTTTTGTGCCTACCTATTGGGTACTAAGGTGATCGTTCATACAGACCATGTAGCTCTTAGGTATCTAATGACAAAGAAGGATGCAAAACCAAGGTTGATTAGATGGGTATTGCTGCTGCAAGAGTTTGATTTCGAAGTCAAAGATAGACGAGGTTGCGAGAACCAAGTGGATGATCACCTATCTCGACTTGAGAATGAGCATGTGGCGCAACCTGAAATTCAGATTGATGATGCATTCCCGGACGAAAAGATATTAGCGACAACAATGGAGAAATTACCATGGTATGCCGACTTTGTAAATTTCATGGTGAGTAATGTGATACCTGCCAATTTATCTTACCACCAAAGGAAGAAGTTTATGCATGACGTACAACACTACTATTGGGATGAGCCTTATTTGTTTCGACGATGTGCGGATGGTATCATTCGATGATGTATATCCCATGAAGAGGTGCCTACTATCTTGGAAGCATGCCACACTTCGCAAGTTGGAGGACATCACGCAGGCAATCGGACGGCCAGAAAAGTATTGCAAAGTGGTTATTATTGGCCTTCGATATTCAGAGATGCCTACGACTATGTTAGAAGGTGTGACCAATGCCAGCGTCAAGGTGCGATTTCAAAACACCATGAAATGCCCATGACCAAAATTCTTGAGGTAGAACTCTTTGATGTGTGGGGTATTGATTTCATGGGTCCATTCGTGAATTCGTTTGGAATGAAGTACATCTTGGTTGCTGTGGATTATGTTTCGAAATGGTTAGAAGCTGTAGCATTGGCCGACAACGGAGGAAAGCGTGTTGTAGCGTTCTTAAAGAAGAATATCTTCTCTCGCTTTGGAGTACCACGTACTATCATAAGTGATGGAGGATCTCACTTCTGCAACAAGCTATTCAAATCAGTTTTGGCCAAGTATGGTGTCAAGCAACATAAGGTAGCTACGCCTTATCATCCCCAAACTAGTGGACAAGTAGAAGTTTCCAATCGCGAGATCAAGCAAATCCTTGCAAAGACGGTTAATGCGAATAGAAAGGATTGGTCTCGAAAGCTAGATGAGGCACTATGGGCGTATAGGACTGCATTCAAGACACCCATTGGCATGTCTCCTTATCAACTAGTCTATGGGAAGGCTTGTCATCTACCCATCGAGCTCGAACACAAGGCATTGTGGGCGCTGAAGCGATTGAACTTGAATTGGGATGATGCAATGAAGCTGAGGATGGAGCAACTGAACGAGATGGATGAATTCCGTCTCCATGCATATGAAAGGTCAGACCTATACAAGGAGAGGATGAAAAAGTATCATGATCAGCGGATTGTTCGACGAAACTTCCAAAGGGGTGATATGGTACTTCTCTTCAACTCCAGATTGAAGCTCTTCCCAGGTAAGTTAAAGTCTAAGTGGTCTGGTCCATACAAAGTTATCCAAGTCTACTCGTCTAGAGTAGTTGAATTGGAAGACAATAATGGTGTTGTCTTCAAGGTGAATGGCCAACGTGTTAAGCCTTATATCGGTCCTCTTGACTCGATGAATTCTATGGCCATCACTTATCTCGACGAAGTCTAAGTACTCGAGGTAACTATGTCAAGCCACGACAATAAAAAAGGTGCTAGATGGGAGGCAACCCATTGTACTAATCGTTTTCATTTGGTTTTAAGCAAAAATAGGTGCAAGAGGTATTTAACGAGGAGATTGATTTCAATTGAAGATTTGGACGCATTGTATGGTAAAGTTGGTAAGTTAGGAATAGTGATGCATAAGGCTATGGATTGAGCATTGCTCATGCCAAACTAGGCATCGAGGAAGGCTAGGCCTAGGTAAAACTAGGCCACGAACGATGCACAACCTATCCTATAGCCTAAGGTCTCGGAATCTAGTGTGCTATACACTATGCGCCGCCCAGTCCTAAGTGTGATTTTGACTATGCGCCGCCTATGCTATGGAATTAGGTCTCAGGATCTCATATGCCATAGACTATGCGGCGCATATGTCCCTAAATGCCATAGACTATGCGCCGCATATACCATGACTATGCCAAGCATTATGCGCCGCATATGTAGCATTTTTATCTCCAAAACCGATTGTAAATGGGTCAAAACCCGACCCATTCTCTTCCTATATAAAGGGGACTTAGTCTTGAAACATAACCACACTAGAAATTAACCTAAAGGCACCGCATTCCCTCTCCAAACCATCACAAAATTTTTCTTTTTGCTCTTCCAATTCACAAAACCATCTCCAAAAGCTTCAAGCAAGTAAGTACTCTCTTATTCTTCATTTATTTCTCGTAAGTACTACGTTGCTATGTCTATTATAAATTTCTACATCATATAAGATTGATTGGTGATGTTCATGTGTTTTGATCGTTGATACAAAATCATGTGAGTAAACATATACGTAGGAAAATCTTGACTTGTTTCCGACTTGAACTTGGTTTTAATAGCATTGTTAGACGATTTGCGGAATTGCTATGGTGATGAACATTGACTATCATGTTATGATCTTGTTACTTGGATACTTACATGCTAGACTATCCCGTTCATCGGGATAAGCCTTATAGTTGTCTACCGACTTAGGAGGTTGCGATTATTGAAAACATCCATACCATGTTACAACCCCTATGTAGTAGTGTTGTTATATCTAACATGAAAGTAGTGCAATGACTGCAAGTAGTAATACATTACTGATTTTCTTGTCGGAATATAATCCTTAAACGTATGTCGACGAAATCTGAGTAATCGACCACTTTCACTTCACTGATTTGTGTCAACAAAACTAAGTGTGGGGTGGTACCCCTACTGCTTGTTTATAGATTGTATCAACTGAGATTGTGCTGTCATTAACACTATTTCTAGTCTCAGGTACAATGGCACCTAAAGCGAGGCAAGGCAAGAAGAAGGCTACCACTTCCCAAAAGGGCAAGAAGAGAGGTAGAAAGGACCAAGGAGAATCATCCTCAACACAACTACCCCGCAGAATGTTTGGAATAAAATGGGTTCTTGAGGAGGAAGCCAAAGAATGGTACAGGAACAACAAAGAAAGAAGATATGTTCACGTCGACCTGATCAACAAGGACACCTTAGCGAAGAAGGAGCCGCGTATGATGGCGAAAATCATGGCATTGAAGCTGGATTTCATCTTCCGCGATATGGGAGAATGTAATCTTGATTTGACAAGAGAGTTTTATGCTAACTGGTCGCCGAAAACAACAGGCAACGAAGTCAAAATTCCGGGCCAAGTGTTACAGCTCAACGCGGACTGGATCAACTCTTTTCTTGGCTTACCTTCGGTCGACCCAGCACCATTCAAAGAGCTGTACAGCAGGCCTCCTTATAGAGCAATTAGACACACACTTTGTGGAAGTAGATCGATGGCAAGGTGGGGCAGACATAAAGACACAGGGCGACACAACACCTTCCCCTATGCTTCACTGAATAGGTAATCAAGAATCTGGATGCGTATTGTCAACTCATGCCTTATTCCTGGGACTCAATACACCAAGATATCAAGAGATAGAGTGTGTTTGGTCTATTCTTTGATGAAGAATGTCCCTATAAACTTTGGGGCAATCATTCGCTCTACCATGAGGAAGGCCAGACTCCACAAAAGGTACCACTTCACATTTGGAAATCTGTTGACAGCAATCTTGCGGAAGGAGGATATCGAAGAGGAACCAGCTGATCATAAACTCCCACACAATCCGAAGAAGGTTGACCTCACAAAGGTCAAAGATGCTGAATCAACACATGGCATCAACCTTACTACGGCAGAGAGACATGCTCGGGATGAGAGTTTCTCCCGCCATATGTACGGCATGATGAGGTTTACAATGATGAGCGGAGGTCGTGTTCCCACTGCTGCAGAGCTCCAACAGCTGGACCATGACTATCCAATGAATATTCATGCACGGGAGATGTGTGGAGTAGGTACATACTTTGAGGAACCTCTCGATGACGACGTGCCGACCGATGATGATCGACGAATGCCAGACTCTGACGAGGAGGAGAACTCTGACGACGACTCTTATGATGATTCCGACGAAGGGGGTATGACCCCCGACATTGAGGAAGAGTTCGACTAACCAGGTTCCTCGTATTTATTTTCCACTGAGGGCAGTGTCCCGTTTAAGTGTGGGGTGGCGGTATCGTATGCTATACTTCTCTATCGCATCTATGTTTGTTTATTTTGTTTTTTTTTCGTGTTTCAGTTTTTTTGTTTTTGTTGTTTTTTCTAGCTTCGCATGAAATTATTTTGATAGGCAGCATGAGATTATAACAAGAGTATGTGCTACAATTGTGACTATTGAGACGTTTAGCTCTAGTTGTGACTCATTATGTGATATTGTGTGGTTCAATTCCTTCACTTGTTGGGTCGAGAGTCTATATTACTTCCAAGCAAGTCGACCATGTGCCTTGTGTGTGTGAAATAATCGTATATTCTATGTGTGTGGCTGATGCTAGAACTTGCCTGGTATGTATGCAAAGCGAAAATAAGGAGTGTAAGTTTAGGATATGATTTAGGCATTTCTTTGGCAACCTATGATTATTTACCTTCTTTTTACCTACCCATGGACATTATCCTAGTTGACCCTTTTGAGCCTTTAGCCTATTTTCTTTGACAACCTCATATATAAGCCTAATCTATTTTTTTCAAGACCATAATTTGATCCAAATTCCTAAGTGCTTTAAAGTGTAAAGTCATGTGACAAAATAAGAGGAAATTGGGTGAGTATAATTCTTTAGAATGTATTGGTGCTTGAAATTGCTATGAAAAAGAAGTGTTATCATAAGAGGTATGTTATGAAAAGAAAAAGGAAGAAAAAAACTGAAAAGTTAGTCATGTTTAAAATCGAAAAACAAAAGACGAGAAAAAGGGTGGTAGAATAAATGAAAGAAAGGTTGTTAGAAAGAAAAGTGTTAATGATACAAAGTGATGTATTAAAGCGCTTAGGAACATAGTCACTATTCCTGGCCAAAATAGTCCTACCCGTCCCTTAGCCTACATTACAACCATCAAAAGACCTACTTGATCCTAAGCTTAGCATTCTGACATTTAGTAGAGTATTACATTAAGGGCAAGCCTATGGTCATCAGTTGCTACATATGAATTCTTTGTGAGAGTGAGATCAAGGATATTTTGATACCCATGTTTGAAAAATATGCTATACTTGTGAGTGATTATGGGTAATATATTGTGAGACACACATGGTTGATGAGTTTTGGGTAGTTGTGTATGATTCTTTGTGCCTTAACTTTTGAATATGAGTTGACCACCATCACGAGTCTATGCTAGAAGTTAAACTGTTTCTACTAATGATCGAAAAACTACTCTTTGTTGATAATTGTTGTGCTTGTCTTGACGAATATTTTGTGTTGTTGCTGTGAAACCCTAAGTTGATGTTTAGAGGGACATGAGATTTTGTTCGAGGACGAACAAAGCTTTAAGTGTGGGGTGTTGATGATAGGCGAATTTACACGCCTATATCAATATATTTTGCCCATATTTTAGCCTAGTTTTGAGAATAAAGTATATATTTCATGCACTTTTAGTCCTTTTTCCTGTAAATGAGCTAACGAACATGATTAGTAAAGTTTCAGGTATAAATGATGCAGAATTCAGCATTTTATGGCTTACTTGATGCAAAAGAAAGCTCACGAAGGAAGGGAAGGGAGTTTACACGCCTAAGGACCAAAACTGCTGCATGGAAAATCTGTCCCGGGCTAAAACAGCATTTCTGAAGACTTTGGGGATTTGCAGTAACTTAGTTGGATTTGGACAATGATACATTAACCTAGTACAATTGGGTTATGTATTTCATTAGTTTATTTGGATTATGATAATGTTACATTAACCTAGTATAATTGGGTTAAGTATTACATTAGCCTAGTAGAATTTGGTTAGATATTTTATTTATCTAGTAGGATTAGGATATGGGTATTATAAATACCCTATCATGCTAGAGATTTGCAAGGAATTTGGGAGGGGGAGACCACAACACTTCCTTCCATCCCTCTCATCTTCCACTACAAACAATTCTACAACTCTTCTAATCTTTCCATTAATTCTATTTTTCTTCTTCTACTCTTCTATTCTTAAATTCCACAACAAGAGAATCGTTACTTTGCCTAGGAATTCACGCCTCACGCCTACCACCTAATCTACACGAAATTACTCAATCTTGTGGTATAACAACAATGTCAATCGTGTTCTCTTTCGCATTCATGGGTAACTAAACTTCTCTGTTGGGGTTATGGAAGCCGTATGAGATACTATCTATTGCTGTGAGTTTGTGAGTTCGCGACACGTATACTGCTTATATCATTATTCTCTTCATCTTAGTCTACATTCTTTGTGGTTGCAAACGCAAGAATACGCCAGTATAACATTTAACTTGTTCGAAAGAAAGGTTATCTGTCTGGAAAAGAGATAAGGTCAAGGTAGTAGGGTCACCCCCTAAAATTCCCTACTAAAAAGCTAGTGTCGTAACTGGACTAACCTCTTGGAGAATTCGTACCGTTAGACACGCTTTAAGCTTGAAAGAGTTAAAGTGAAATAATCCTCGAATAGGTCGAAAGACGCCTGGATTTACCATCGAATACAATTCTCTATACGCAGTTGCATGTCAGAATTCTACATACTCATAGCCAATAGAGACGTATACCTCAGAAGGTGGACATAACCCCAACGCCTCAATTCTCATTGTTTACAACTTACGTAACAATCTTTCTCTTTTACTTTGCTATTTTCATCTTTTATTTAATTATTTTGGTGACACATTACAAATCCCCCCTTTTTACGAGACTTGCACCAAAAGTTTAGTAATTTTGCTTACTTGTTGGCCAAGTTATTCCCTGTGGGATCGATACCCAACCCTGTTGGGTTCTATATTTGCTAACGACCTCTTTACACTCCTACGAGAGCTGTAGATTGAGCGTTATCAGGCATACCAGGGATTCTGAGGTAGCAAGCCCCACTTTATCTATTGGCATGACTGCAGACCAAAAAAGAAGACAAGAAGAACGTGATCAAGATATGGCGCACATGAAAACACAAGTCGATCTTCTTACAAAGCATTTATTATCAGGGAAGACCGAAAAAGTGAAATCTATTGCGTCAAAAGGAAGAGACGAATCTAATTCGGAAGAAGAAGCCAACTACTTAAACAATCAGGGGGTTTCCGAGGTAATACCCAAGGAAACCAAGGTCGGAACTATTATGATAATTCTGGAAACAAGGACCAAGGTAGTTGGAGAAAAAACAATGAAAAGAGTGGTGTATATGTTCCCCCTGGAAGACGTGACACCACCACATCTAATTCGGGAAGTATGGAAGACATGATGGCTAAACTACTGAAAGGAGTGGAAGCAACTAGCGCGGGAGTAACGGAGGTAATAAATGATTTGTCCTCTATGATGCAATTAGTTGATTCTCATTCCACTTCAATCAAGCAAATAGAGCAGCAATTGAGCCAACTTTCAGCAGCACTCAATCAAAGAAAGGCTGGCACTTTACCTAGAGACTCCGTGCAAAACCCAAGGAATGATGGGTCATGCATGGCCATTACTACCAGAAGTGGTAAGGTGCTGGAAACTTTAGAAAAAGGCAAGCAAGTGGCTGACGAAGAGGCAGAAATTGATGATAAGGCGAAAGGGGAAGATGCCGCAGCAGCCGATCCTAATGTCCTTAACGTCACTCCTTACGACGTGCAGCCTGGAAAAGATGAAAAATGGAAGCAAGAGGAGAAGAAAGCCATGGAGAGAACAATGCCATACCCACCACCACCTTTTCCCCAAAGATTGAAGAAGGTGGCGGATGATACGAAGTTCAGCAAATTCATGACTATGTTAAAGCAGCTGACCATTAATGTTCCATTGGTGGAAGCACTTGAACAAATGCCTGGGTATGCAAAATTTATGAAGGATCTTTTGACAAAGAAGTGGGCAGCAAGTTATGAGTTGAAAGATGATGTCCATCACTGCAGCGCAATCGCTACCCAATCAATAGCTCAGAAGAAGGCTGACCCCGGAGCTTTCACTATTCCTTGCACCGTTGGATCTTTGAATTTTGCCAAAGCATTATGTGATTTAGGAGCCAGCATCAATTTGATGCCATTATCTATCTATAAAAAGTTGGGGTTGGGTGATCCTACTCCAACTAATATGAGGCTCGTCATGGCGGATAGGTCGGTAAAACGACCTGTTGGTTTCCTATGTGATGTCTTGGTAAAGGTTTCTTCATTCATCTTTCCAGCAGACTTTGTTATTTTGGATTGTGAAGCGGACTCAGAGGTTCCCATAATCTTGGGACGCCCTTTCCTTGCTACAAGAAGTGTGCTCATTGATTTGAGAGCTAATGAGCTTTCATTCCGAATAAATGACGAAGTAGTTCGCTTTGATGTTTGCAAATCAATGAAGCAACCCAAAGATCCGAGTGTATTTTCGGTAGCTGATGTTTTCTTTGATGATCCGGAAGAATTACTTAAAGAAGAGCAAATTATTGTTGACCCTTTGGCAGTTGTGCTCATGAATGAAGAAAGTAAGGATGCTGAAAATTGCAATGAAGCTATTTATGCTCTATCAGGTTTAGGGACATATCGCTATGCTCCCAAGAAGCTGGACCTTGATCTCAAAAATTGACCCACACCACCAGCTAAGCCATCTATTGAAGATCCACCCACGTTAGAATTGAAGGAGCTGCCAAGTCATTTAAAGTATGCATTCTTAGGAAGCGGAAGCACACTTCCAGTCATTGTGGCAGCAAATTTGGGTGAGCAACAAGTTGCATCTCTTATTACTATTCTTCGAAAGTATATTAGAGCCATTGGATGGACCATTGCGGATATTATTGGTATTCCACCTGGGATTTGTACTCACAAGATTCAGCTTGAAGAAAATTGCAAACCAACCATTGAGCATCAAAGACGTCTAAACCCACCTATGCAAGAAGTGGTGAAGAAAGAAATTATCAAGTGGTTAGACGCAGGGGTTGTGTATCCAATCTTTGATAGTACATGGGTAAGTCCGGTACAATGTGTTCCCAAGAAAGGAGGCATGACGGTGGTCGCGAATGAGAAAAATGAACTTATTCCACTCAGACCCGTCACTGGATGGAGAGTATGCATGGACTACCGGAAGCTGAATTCTTGGACGCTCAAAGATCACTTTCCAATGCCATTTATGGACCAAATGCTAGATCGATTAGCGGGGAAAGGATGGTTTTGTTTCTTAGACGGGTATTCAGGCTATAATCAGATTTGTATTGCTCCCGAAGACCAAGAGAAGACAATGTTTACATGCCCATATGGTACGTTTGCCTTCAAGCGTATGCCATTCGGGCTATGTAACGCACCAGCCACCTTTCAACGTTGTATGATGTCCATTTTTTCTGATATGGTTGAAGACACTTTGGAGGTATTCATGGACGATTTTTCAGTTGTTGGTGAGACTTTTGAAGCGTGCTTGACAAACCTAAGTATGGCGTTGCAAAGATGTGTAGAATTCAACCTAGTGTTGAATTGGGAAAAGTGCCACTTCATGGTAAAAGAAGGTATTGTTCTTGGGCACAAAATCTCCGAAAAAGGAATTGAGGTTGATCGAGCAAAAATTGAAGTCATTGAGAAGATACCGCCTCCAATTTCGGTGAAGGGTGTTCGTAGTTTTCTCGGCCATGCAGGTTTCTATCGTCGGTTCATCAAAGACTTCTCCAAAATCGCGAGTCCATTGTGCAAACTCTTGGAGAAAAATGCGAAGTTTGACTTCAATGACGATTGCTTGAAGGCATTCGAATGCCTCAAAGGAAAATTCATTGAAGCCCCTATCATGGTAGCACCAGATTGGTCTCTCCCATTCGAAGTCATGTGTGATGCTAGTGGTGTAGCCGTTGGTGCTGTACTTGGTTAGAGAAAGGAGAAGCTATTTCATCATATATACTATGCGAGTAAGGTCCTAAATGAAGCCCAAAGGAACTACACTGTTACTGAACAAGAGCTCCTAGCGGTTGTGTATGCGTTTGAGAAGTTTCGTGCCTACCTATTGGGTACTAAGGTGATCGTTCATACATACCATGCAACTCTGAGGTATCTAATGACAAAGAAATATGCAAAACCAAGACTAATTCGATGGGTATTTCTGCTGCAAGAGTTTGATTTCAAAGTTAAAGACAGAAGAGGTTGCGAGAACCAAGTAGCCGACCATCTCTCTAGACTCGAGAGCGAGCATGTGGCGCAACCTGAAATCGAGATTGATGATGCATTCCCTGATGAGGAGATCTTAGCCACGATAATAGAAAAGTTACCATGGTATGCCGATTTTGCAAACTTTGTGGTGAGTAATATGATACCTAAAAATTTATCTTACCATCAAAAGGGAAAGTTTATGCATGATGTACAACACTACTTTTGGGATGAGCCATATTTTTTTCGACGATGCGCGGATGGTTTTATCCGACGATGTATATCCCATGAAGAGGTGCCAAATATATTGGAAGCATGCCACACTTCCCAAGTTGGGGGACATCACGCAGGTAATCGGACAGCAAGAAAGGTATTGCAAAGCGGATACTATTGGCCTTCGATATTTAGAGATGCTCATTACTTTGTTAGAAGATGCGAACAATGTCAGCGACAAGGTGCTATTTCAAAACACCATGAGATTCCCATGTCGAAAATCCTTGAAGTAGAGCTCTTTGACGTATGAGGTATTGATTTCATGGGTCCATTCATAAATTCATTCGGAATGAAGTACATCTTAGTTGCTGTGGATTATGTCTCAAAATGGGTTGAAGCTGTAGCGTTGGCCGACAATGAGGGAAAGCGTGTTGTAGCGTTCTTGAATAAGAATATCTTCTCTCGCTTTGGAGTACCACGTACTATCATAAGCGATGGAGGATCTCACTTTTGCAACAAGCTATTCAAGTCCGTGTTGGCAAAATATGGTGTCAAGCAACATAAGGTAGCCACGCCTTATCACCCACAAACTAGCGGATAGGTAGAGGTTTCCAATCGAGAGATCAAGCAAATCCTTGCGAAGACGGTAAATGCTAATAGGAAAGATTGGTCTCGGAAGTTGGACGATGCACTATGGGCGTACAGGACTGCATTCAAAACGCCAATTGGCATGTCCCCTTATCAACTAGTTTATGGGAAGGCTTGTCACTTACCCATTGAGCTCGATCACAAGGCATTGTGGGCGCTGAAGCGATTGAATTTGAATTGGGATGATGCAATGAAGCTGAGGATGGAGCAACTGAACGAGATGGATGAATTTCGTCTACATGCTTATGAAAGATCAGACCTATACAAGGAGCGGATGAAAAAGTATCATGATCAGCGGATTGTTCGTTGAAACTTTCAAAAGGATGATATGGTACTTCTCTTCAACTCCAGATTGAAGCTCTTCCCAGGTAAGTTAAAATCCAATTGGTGTGGTCCATACAAAGTTATCCAAGTCTACTCGTCTGGAGTAGTTGAATTGGAAGACAATAATGGTGTTATCTTTAAAGTGAATGGCCAACGTGTGAAACCTTATGTCGGTCCTCTTGATTCGACAAACTTCATGGCCATCACTTATCTCGACGAAGTCTAAGTACTCGAGGTAACTATGTCGTGCTGCGACAATAAATCAAGCGCTAGATGGGAGGCAACCCATCGTTTATCGTTTTTCATTTTTCATTTCGTTCTAGTATGTGTTTTGCTTTTGATAAATAAAAATACAAAAATAAGAGTCGTGCCACGACCAAAACTAAGGCACTTGATGGGAGGCAACCCATCGTTCTAATCGTTTTTAGTGTTTTTGAGCAAATGTAGGTGCAAGAGGTGTAAAACGAGGTGATTGGTTTCAAAGTTCGATTTGGACGTATTGCATGGTAAAGGTGATAAGTTAGGAATTAAGATGCATAAGGCTATGGATTGAGCATTACTCATGACAAAATAGGCATCGAGCAAGGCTAGGCCTAGGTAAAACTAGGCCACGAACAAGGCATGGCCTATACTATAGCCCAAGGTCTCGGAATCTAGTGTGCTATAGCATAGGCGCCGCCCATGCTCAAGTATGCCATAGCATAGGTGCCGCCTATGCTATAGCATTTGGTCTCTGAATCTCATATGCCATGCTAAAGGCGCTGCCTATGGTCACTAAAGGCATTGCACTAGGCGCCGCCTATGCTCACTAAAGGCATTGCACTAGGCGCCGCCTATGGTCACCATAGGCAAAGCTAAAGGCGCCGCCTATGGTCACTTTTTGTCTCCAAAAACCGATTTTAAATGGGTCAAAACCCGACCCATTCTTTTCCTATATAAAGGAGACTTAGTCTTAAAATATAAACACATTGAAAACTTGACCTAGGCGCCGCACATACTCTCCAAATCATCTCAAAACTTTTCTTTTTGCTCTCCCACTTCACAAGAACATCTCCAAAGGCTTCAATCACGTAAGTACTCTTTTGTTCTTCATCTATTTTTTCGTAAGTGCTACGTTGCTATGTCTATTATGAATTGCTACATCTTGAAGAAATATTGGTGATGTTAATGTGTTTGAATTGTTGATACAAAACCAAGTGAGTGAACATGAACGTTAGGATACTCTTAACTTGTTTCCGACTTGAATTTCATTTTGATGCATTGTTATGCTACTTGCGAAATTGCTACAGTCATGAACATTGCATACTCTTGTCACTTGAATACTTACATGTTAGAATTTCCCGTTCATCGGAATAAGACTTATAGTTGTCCACCGACATAGGCGATTGTGATTATACCATGATGAAATCCCTAGGTAGAAGTCTTGATATACCTAACATGATAGTATTGCAAAGGTTGCAAGAAGTGATACATCTCTGATTTTCTTGTTGGAATATAGCTCCTACAACGTATGTCGATGAAGTCTAAGTAATCGACCACTTTCACTTCACTAATTCGTACCAACAAACTAAGTGTGGGGTGGTACCCCTACTGCTTATGTATAGACTGTATCCATTGAGATTGTGCTAATGTGAACTCTATTTCAAATCTCAGGTACAATGGCACCCAAAGCGAGATAAGGCAAGGAGAAGGCTACCACTTCCCAAAAGGGCAAGAAAAGAGGCCGCAAGGAGCAAGGAGAATCATCCTCAATGCAATTACCACGCCGAATGTTTGGAATAAAATGGGTTCTTGAGGAGGAAGCCAAGGAATGGTATAGGAACAACAAGGAAAGAAAATATGTTCATGTCGACGTGATAAACAAGGAAAGCCTAGCGAAGAAGGAGCCGCGCATGTTGGCGAAGATCATGGCATTAAATTTGGATTTCATCTTCCGCGACATGGGATAATGTAATCTTGATTTGACAAGAGAATTTTATGCCAACTGGTCGCCAAAAACCACAGGCAGCGAAGTCAAGATTCGGGGCCAAGTGTTACAACTCAATGCGGATTTCTTCAACTCCTTTCTAGGCTTGCCTTCAGTCGATCCAGCACCATTCAAAGAGCTGTACAACAGACCTTCTTATAGAGCAATTCGACACACACTCTATGGAACAAGATCCATGGCACGCTGGAGTAGACACAAGGACACTGGTCGACACAACACTTTCCCATATGCTTCTTTGAATAGGGAAGCAAGGATATGGTTGCGCATGATCAACTGTTGCCTCATTACAGGGACGCAATATACAAAAATAACAAGAGATAGAGTGTGCTTGGTATACACAATGATGACGAATATCCCTATCAACATTGGGGTAATCATCCGATCTACAATGCGGAAGGCTAGGCTACACAAGCGATCCCATTTCAGCTTCGGAAATCTGTTGACTGCAATCTTGAGGAACGAAGACATCGAAGAGGAACCATCTGACCATAAACTCCCACACAATCCGAAGAAGGTTGACCTCACAAAGGTCAAAGATGCTGAATCAACACATGGCACCAACCTTACTACGGCAGAGAGACATGCTCGGGATGAGAGTTTCTCCCGCCATATGTATGGCATGATGAGGTTTACAATGATGAGTGAAGGTCGTGTTCCCACTGCTGCAGAGCTCCAACAGCTGGACCATGACTATCCAATGAATATTCATGCACGGGAGATGTGTGGAGTAGGTACATACTTTGAAGAACCTCTCGATGACGATGTGCCGACCGATGATGATCGACGAATGCCAGACTCTGACATGGAGGAGAATTCTGATGATGACGACTCCGACGAAGGGAGTATGACCCCCAACATTGAGGACGAGTCCGACTGACCAGGTTCTTCGTATTTATTTTCCACTGAGGACAGTGTCCAGAATAAGTGTGGGGTGGTGGTATTGCATGCTATACTTCTCTACGCGCATCTATGTTTGTTTGCTTTGTTTTGTTTCGTTTTTTTTTTCATTTTTAGTAGTAAAATTTTTTTTTAACTTCGCATGAAATTATGCTAATAGGCAGCATGAGATTATGACAAGAGTTTGTGCTAAAATCATGACTATTGAGACATTTAGGCTCTAATTGTGACTCACTATGTGATATTGTTTGGTTCAATTCCTTCACCTGTTGGGACAAGAGTCTATACTACTATCAATAAAGTCGACCATGTGCCTTGTGTGTGTGAGCTAATAGTATATTCTGTGCTTGTGGCTGATGCTAGAACTTGCCTGGTATGTATGTAAAGCGAAAATAAGGAGTGTAAGTTTAGGAGATGATTTAGGCATTTCTTTGGCAACCTATATTTGTTTACCTTCATTTTTACCAACCCATGGACATTATCCTAGTTAACCCTTTTGAGCCTTTAGCCTATTTTCTTTGACAACCTCATATGTAAGCCTAATCCATTTTTTTCAAGACCATAATTTGATCCAAATTCCTAAGTGCTTTAAAGTGAAAAAGTCATGTGACAAAATAAGAGGAAATTGGGTGAGTACGCTGCTTTAGAATGCATTGATGCTTGAAATTGCTATGAAAAAAAAGTGCTATCATAAAAGGTATGTTATGAAAAGAAAAAGGAAGAAAAAAAAACTGAAAAGTTAGTCATGTTTAAAATAGAAAAACAAAAGAGGAGAAAAAGGGTGGTAGAATAAATGAAAGAAAGGTTGTTAAAAAGAAAAGTGTTAATGACACAATGTGATGTATTAAAGCGCTTAGGAACATAGTCACTATTTCTGGCCAAAATAGTCCTACCCGTCCCTTAGCCTACATTACAACCATCAAAAGACCTATTTGATCCTAAGCTTAGCACTCTGACATTTAGTGGAGCATTACACTAAGGGCAAGCCTATGGTCAGCAGTTACTTCATATGAATTCTTTGTGAGAGCGAGATCAAGGATATTTTGATACCCATGTTTGAAAAATATGCTATACTTGTGAGTGATTATGGGTAATATATTGTGAGACACACATGGTTGATGAGTTCTGGGTAGTCGTGTATGATTCTTTGTGCCTTAACTTTTGAATATGAGTTGACCACCATCACGAGTCTATGCTAGAGGTTAAACTGTTTCTACTAATGATCGAAAAACTACTCTTTGTTGATAATTGTTGTGCTTGTCGTGACGAATATTTTGTGTTGTTGCTGTGAAACCCTAAGTTGATGTTTAGAGGGACATGATATTTTGTTCGAGTACGAACAAAGCTTTAAGTGTGGGGTGTTGATGATAGGCGAATTTACACGCCTATAGCACTATATTTTGCCCATATTTTAGCCTAGTTTTGAGAACAAATTATATATTTCATGCACTTTTAGTCCTTTTTCCTGTAAGTGAGCTAACGAACATGATTAGCAAAGTTTCAGGTATAAATGATGCAGAATTCAGCATTTTATGGATAACTTGACGCCAAAGAAAGCTTCACGGAGGGAGAAAAGCCAATCTTGGACGCCAAGGACTAAAGATGGCGCATGGAAATTCTGTCCCGGGCTAAAACAACATTTCTGAAGACTATGAGGACTAGCAGTAACTTATTAGGATTAGGATAATGATACATTAACCTAGTACAATTGGGTTAAGTATTTCATTAGCGTAGTAGGATTTGGTTAAGCATTTCATTAGCTTAGTAGGAATAGGATATGGGTATTATAAATACCCTATCTTGCTAGAGATTTTATAACTTCTTATCTTACTTCTCAACATCGAAATTCTACTTTTCAATTCCGAATTAATTCTATTTTTCTTCTTCTACTCATCTATTCTTAAATTCCGCAACAAGAGAAACGTTACCTTGCTAAGGAATTCACTCCTAAACGCCTACCACACCATTATCAACGTGAAATCATAATTGTGGGAAAACAACAATGTCAATTGTGATTTCCTTCGCACTCATGGGTAACTAAACTTCTCTGTTGGGGTTATGGAAGCCGAATGAGATACTATCTATTGCTGTGAGAGTGTGAGTTCGTGACACGTATGTTGCTTATATCATTATTCTCTTCATCTTAATCTAAATTCTTTGCGGTTGCAAACGCAAGAATACGCCAGTATAACATTTAACTTGTTCGAAAGAAAGGTTATCTTTCTGAAAAAAAGATAATGTCAAGGTAGTAGGGTCCCATCCCCTATTAAAAAGTTAGTGCCGTAATTGGATTAACCTCTTGGAGAATTCGTACCGTTAGATACGCTTTAAGCTCAAAAGAGTTAAAGTGAAATAATCCTCGAATAGGTCAAAAGACGCCTGGATTTACCATCGAATACAATTCTCTATAAGCACATGCATGTCTGAATTCAACACACTCATAGTCAATAGAGACGTATAACTCAGAAGGTGGACATAACCCCAACTCCTCAATTCTCATTGTTTCACAACCTACTAAACATTCTTTCTTTTTACTTTGCTATTGCCGTTTTTCTCTACTAATTTGGTTACACATTACAAACCCCCCTTCTTACGAGACTTGCACTAAAAGTCTAGTAATCGTTGCTTACTTGTTGCCCAAGCTATTCCCTGTGGGATCGATACCCAACCCAGGTTGGGTTCTATATTTGCTAACGACCGTTTTACACTCCTTTGAGAGCTATAGATTGAGCGTTATCATTTTGTATAGATTGTTTATTTATTTATCTCTTTATATAAATTGACTTTTCGTTTATATTACCTCCATTTTGGAAATTGACACTCACAGACATTGTACACGCGGATTGTACATTGTACTTTTCCAAAGTTCTTTCAAATTACCTTAATTTAGAGAGTCGACATATGCGTGGGGTGAGCGGGAGTTTTACTGTCGTAGGACTACATGCCTTCTCATATAGGAAATTCAAGCCCGTGTTCACTCACTCTTAGTCACCATAGGATAGAACTAAAACAATACCTTTTAGGAACATACATATTAGTCAATTTTGTTTAAGTGTTCGAAGGGTTCACGACCCAGGTGACAATATTATTTTTTGTACATATTTGAAGAATTATTGTGTTTGTACATATTTATTTGCTCTAAATTGATTATATTTTAGTGGGAAGGTGTAATCTAACCTTTGTTTTGCATAGCGGATCAGTTAATAAATGCACCTTAGCAACATCGTCACTAGCTGCATCTAGGTTTGATCTACGTTTTGACCCGATTCTTGTCCTGACAAGATACGTAGGCAGCCCTGCATTAGGGTTCAGTCTCTTCAATATTTCAGAATAATTTATCCGGTATTCAAACTGGGGCAATTTTCTGGAACAGCTTAAAGAAACTCTCCAAAAGCCTTCAAGAGCACAATTTAATAGCTCCTCAAATCCAAATCTCATTGACATTAGTGCCTAGTTGTCCTACCTCCATATCCTCGCCTGATTTTTGTGCAAGAATACCTAATTTCTTTTTTCGAACGTCGTAAACCATTAAATTTAAGACGTCTCGATCCTCACTTTCAAAAGCGAGGGTTCAACATTCTTTCAATCATAACAATTCTGCAAACTGCAGAGAAATAATGTTATAATTTCTTCATTGTCTGAGTTTTTCAATCTTATTTGCATATTGAAGTTGTGTCAAAGCTCTCGCAATACTTGACATTCATCCTTTCGATCGTCTGATCGAAACAATTTTAATGTTATATGCAATTCTTTCTTAATCATCTTTCATATTATTTTCAGGCATGGCCATTATTTTTTTTACAATCATACATGACATATACAAATTCAAAAATTTGCTTGAACTTCGCAGACCTAATTATTGTTTTCACAAGACACGTAGGCAACCCTCGTTTGAGTTCGGTCCCATTCTTTAAAAAAAAAATTACTTGGTTGGTATCAATACAGTTAGGAGTGTGCATAAGAAAGAGCAAATTGGTATGATGAAAGGAACCGACTTTATGGTAAACATCAGTTCTTTTGGTACCTTTTATCACACTTAAGTAATGCTTGAAAAAATTCTCTTGCATACATCTAAGACAAGAACGAATCCAACCTCATCGTTTCAAGTGCATTATGTGGTGAGCTTTAGTTAAATTCCTTGCATTACATTGTTGATCTAGAACTTGACCTTAATGTCTGTTGAGGCAAAATTCTGAGTTGCACTTGGTTTAGGAAAGGACCGTAGGCCTTCTTTGACCCGATTGTACCTTTCAAAACCCACCAAATAACATTAATCCCTAGCATTTCCTCTTTTAATCCTAAAACCTTTTCTTTGGGCAACCGCATCTGAGCATATAGCTTTCTGAGTGCTTACATGCACTATCCTCTCTTGGCCCTACCTCCTTGAGCGCACTAAATACGTGCAAGTTGCGGGCGAAGATTCAAGATCAAAGACGCAAAATGTAAAAAAATATGTTGTCCAGATGAACAAAATAAAAAAATGACTTCAAAAGAAGCAAACCCCCTCAAATATATATATATATATATATATATATATATAGTTTCTTGAAAATAAAGGGGGTAAAACTCCAACAAAAGGTTCAAAAGAAATCTAAGCAAATACAAAACATGGGACAACCCATCACAACAAAGTAGGTCACGCGTCAAACCACAACAAATGTAGAAAGCACAAATACAGTGCAACGCTCATTGAGGAATTAGTCACTTTCATTCAAATATTATCCTACCTATCCCCAAGCCTACATTACAAGCCGATAGCAAGTCCTACGAGATCCTATTCCAAGTGTTCTCACATTAGTGGATACTTACATAAGGATCAAGTCTATGGTATCACAATTGCATGCATTGAATTTCTTTCTAAGTGTATTTCTCTAGATGTCCCCAAGTTAAAAAAAAGATTACTCAAATATGTGTGAAATGAGACTTTCTTTCTGAAGAGGGCACTTGAAGCATGAGGATAGGCGTAGCTCAAAACATTTGTTTGAAGCAAGATAAAAAAAATATTGTCTATACTTAGGCGTGTCTGAGGTACCACTTGAAACTGTAAGAGTTACCCTGAAGAGTATCTCAGTTAGATGGGAAAGAGATAAGGGAATTCTTATGCGCACTACTAATTATTGGTACCAGCTGAAGTCAAGACACGATCGTGTCTTCTTCATATTTCAGCACTTTTTACCAAAAGAAACAAAAATTTCTTCTTCTTTTTTCAATACGTCCACTTTCACATACAGACATTTTTTACCTTTCATTCAAGGTGTCCACTTTCACATAAGTGCATTTTTACGATTCATTCAAGGCGCCTAATTTTCAAATACGGGCATTTGATTGTTTCTTTCAAGCACATAGCTTTAAATACCGACATTTTATTCTTTTGTAGGCACCCATCTTAAGTAGTTTTACAATTTTTATAGCCTTTCTAGTTGAGAGGCTATTACATTTGTTCTGCCAATCTGGAGCCTTTTACATTTCAATAGCCCCATCAATAGAGAGGGCTATTAGATTTCAGTCACCTCACTAATTGAGGGCCTCTATCTTCGTAGGAAATCGAAGACGACATTAAAAACCAATCTCCACAAGTAATTGGAGATGTCATGCATTAAGTATCCTTAAGTAATCGGAGACGTCATTCATTCTCAAGTCCTCGTAGACAATCGGGAGACGCCATTCATTCTCAAGTCCTCGTAGACAAAGAAGCAATGTCAGCATAAAAAATACACTGGGAAAATTTTGAGAGCCGTCTCAAAATCTTACTCTATTTTCTCATTTTGAACTACATTGATCTGATTCTCGTAACACTCGAGATATGTAGGAAGCTCTATCCAGAGTTCGGTCATCACAACTCCATATTATTCTTTATCCCAAGCAAAAACATAATCTTGCATCCCCCAACATCTCAAAGCTCGGTACTGGGCAAGTTTTGAAAGCAGCATTGGGAATATATGAACACTTTTATTCTCAAATAATTTTTTGCTCAATAATTTTTTTTAACATGGGTTTGTCCACCCCATAATAGGATAATTGGGTTAGTCTACCCTTCAATGAGACAGTTATGCATGTTTTTGTTTAGTTAAATATTTATGTTTTCTTGCCTTTACTTGCACATATCGCATTGCATTTATTTCTTTTTGCACTACATGCTAGTTTTACCTTTGCTTGCACACATCGCAATGTATTTATTTTTATCACTAAATATTTTTCTTGCCTTTATTTGCACACCTTGCAATATATAAGCATTGCATTTTTTTTGCCTTTGCTTGCACATACCGCAATGCATTTATTTTATCATTTAAGCACTGCATTTTATCTTTGCCCTTATTTGCACGCATCACAATGCATTTATTTTATTGTTTATGCATCACATTTTATCTTTGCATTTACTTGCACGTATTGCAATTCATTTATTTTATAATTTATGCACTATAGTCTGTCTTTGCCTTTACTTGCATACATCGCAATGCATTTATTTCATCATTTTAACCACTATATTTATCTTTGTCTTTATTTGCACACATCGCAATGCATTTATGTTTTCCTTTAAGCACTACACGTTAGCTTTATCTTTGCTTCCACATCGCAATGCTTTTATTTTATTATTTAAGCACTGCATGTCATCTTTGCCTTTACTGGCTCATATCGCAATGCATCTTATTATTTAAACACTGCATGCCTCGCAAATATCGCAATGCATTTATTTCACCATTTAGGCACTGATGTCATCTTTGCCATTGCTGGCACACAACACACTGCATTTATTTTCTTGTTTAAGCTCTGCACGCACATTTCGCAATGCATTTATTTTATCATTTAAGAATCGCATGTCATTTTTGCCTTTATCGGTGCATATTCTTATGCATTTAAGCACCGCAAGCACATATTGCAATGCATTTATTTTATCATTTAGGCACTGCACGCCTCGCAAATATCGCAATGCATTTATTTTATTGTTTAAGCACTGCATGCCTCGCAAATATCGCAATGCATTTATTTTATTATTTAAGCACTACATATCATCTTTGCCTTTGCTGACAAATATCGCAATGCATTTATTTTAAGCTCTGCACGCATATATCGCAATGCATTTATTTATCATTTAGGCACTGCACGCCTCGCAA
This sequence comes from Capsicum pubescens, assembly GCA_030864215.1. Lineage (NCBI taxonomy): Eukaryota > Viridiplantae > Streptophyta > Magnoliopsida > Solanales > Solanaceae > Capsicum > Capsicum pubescens. The sequence continues at coordinate 172,579,741 of CM061541.1, forward strand.
ATATCGCAATGCATTTATTTTATTATTTGAGCATTGCATACCATCTTGGCTTTGTCTTGCACATATCGCAATGCATTTGTTTTATAATTTAAGCACTGCATGTAATCTTTACATTTATTTGCACATCGCAATTCATTTATTTTGTTATTTAAGTACTGCATGCTTTGTCTTTACCGGCATATACCGCAATGCACTTATTTTACCATTTAAGCACTGGATGTTATCTTTGCTTGTACCATTTTTTCTTAATTAGTTAAGCACTGCATTTTGCCTTTTTTATATTTCTTGAAAAAGAAAAAGAAAAAAAAAAGAAAAAAAGGAAAAACCAAAAAAAATCCACCTTAGTTTTTAAAATTTTGCAAACATGAATTGAGTTTGTCCGCCCTAAATAAGACATTTTCGGTTAGTTTGCCCTCTAATCAGACCTTTTTTTAATATATGTTCGTTTTTTATTGAATTTTTTGTATGTCTTTAGTTAAAATTTGCAATGTCTTTATTTATTTATCTTTATATTAGTTAAACACTACACGTCATTATTTTTGAATTTCTTGAAAAAAATCAAGCTTAATTACTCGTTTGCCTTTATTGAATACTGTTTTTCAGTTTCATTAATTTTGCAGGCATAGAATTTAAGTACACATTGGGTTTGTCCACCCTAAAATAGGACATATTGAGATAGTAACTCTAAATTGGAGTTCGCTCGAATTTTTTTTGTCAAAAATAATTTTTTGTCTAGCAAATTTGGCTACACGTCAATTTTTTCGTCTGAAGACTTATATATCATCTTCAAACGAAAAGGGGCAAACTGTTGACACCCAATTTTGGCTCTCCAAACATAAAATTAACATCTTCAGGCTTCCTGATCGTTAAAGGGCACAAAATTTAATTTTCACATATTTTTTACAATTAATAATAAATTATTGATATTCATCCTTACTTTAGGATTTTATCAATTTACCTTTATATTTTTAATTTCTTATAATTTGTTGATAGTTCTCTGTATATTGAAATTTTTTATCAATCAACATTGTTACAAATCATCTGCACACGTGCACGACATGACATCACATTTTTATAACATTTTCAAATTAATTACATTTTTTAATATTTTCAACATTCTTTACATTTTTTCATAACTAAAAATCAATTTCTACATTTTATCGTCCGCAAATGATGAGTCGGAGCAATTATTTTTGTACAGTATAATAATTTGATGCTTTGTCACATCTGCCAACGATCGCACAATAATGTCTTGTCATATCCGACAAGTTATTGATAATTGTCTTTATTTTAGAATTTCTTTTTTACAAATTTATTGTCATATTTTAATTTTACATAATAATCATTAATTTTTGTAAATTTTAGAATTTTTATCAGTTTATTATCATTTTAATATTTTTGCACAGTCATCTACATACGTACGTAACATGACACTACAATTCTTTTTACTTATTATAATCTTAATTGTTTATAACATAATACATTTTTTTTTAAAGATAATTATATTTGTTTACATTTTTTCTGTAGTTATATATATCGATATTTTTATTTTTGTACTTTATTTAATACAGTCTACAGAAATAATATCAATTTATTTTAATACACAGAATAACAAATTAGTCAAGTCAAGGTCTCGTCATATTTATTACATTTGACTTTTCTTTTATCTACTACCCAAATTTAAGGGATATGTTGGAAAAAAATAAATTTGATATCTTTTTATTATTATTATTGTTCCTTTTTAAGACTCATTCACACAATACACACACAAAAACTTCAGATTTTTACTCCTACATATTTTCTTTCATATTTTCTCTCTCTAAAAACCAACGCACAAACACACAGAACTCACGCCTCTCCCCGTTATCTTACTCTTTCTCCCTCTCCGAAGCCCGACGAGCTTCCAGCCACCAACCACCACCAAAATACCCATTCTCCTTCTTCCTTTAGTCATTGCATAGCCGGAGTTAATCACTGGCTGGCGGGCTCCATTTCCCGTCACACATCACCAACACAATCGCAACACCGGCGATCTCCACCACAATACTACCCTTTTTATTTTCCCTCTTTCCACCGCCTCACCGAAATCGGTCACCGGTGGGTGAGCCCACAAATCACGACTGCCCGAAATCGTCGTCGCCGCCATTACCATTTTTCTCTCTTTTCTCGCCACTGCCACACTATGACAGGCTAGATCTGATTGGATATTGATCGTTGTCTGGCATGGCTCAAGCGAGAGCCATGGAAGCAACGCCGATATTTATTATTGCTTCAATTTTTACTTTTGGTAGACTGAGTTTTTCTTTTTTTCTATATGTTATGCCCAGATCAGTCCGGAATGATTTAATATCCGCTGAAAACTTTATTTTTGCGGCTAACTTCTGAAATGTGGATCTGTTGGGCTTTATTTTTGTTTGATTCTCGACTGTTGCTTTATTGTGTGTTAGTTATTTTTCTTATTTCATGATTGACGGGCTAAATCTGGACTGTTATGCTAGTTTGGATTGATTTTTACTCAGAAAATTTACTTCCAAAGTTATTTTGTTTGGCTGATTATTTTGGGTTGTTTTGGATATTTTATCCCTTCCTTACTTTGTAATTTACTACACTAATTATGAATAAATACTACATTACTTTGGCCAATGAAATTATCTCTCCGTCTGGATATTTGAGGCCACCTCATTACAAAAGAAGGATTTTATTTTATCAAAGTTATTATTTTATATTAAGGGCCGACACTTGGCCAATGAAGAAATTTTTCGTCGATTTTCGAGGCCTGCATAAATAAAAAGACGGATATTACGTATATAAATACGTAATAAAATAAATAAATTTGGGCGATGACGAAATTTTTATAACAACGCAAAAGTTTTATGATTCGTATCTTGGCAAGACGAGTTAGGACGACTAATAAATTAGCAACCTCTCTGTATGTCTTATTTAAAATCTAATCTGATCCTACCTTTTAACGAAATTATATATTTTTATACATATATGCACACACATATTTTCAATTTATTTTGATAATTATTTATTTATTACTAACATTTTTATTTACAAGTGTTTATATAGGTTATTGGGAATACTTGGCGGGAATGACATTTAACGAAGAGTTTAAATTTTGTGTTTGCATTTTTTATATTTTTACACTTGTACAAAATACCAATTATAGTGAAAAAATTATTTTTGGGGCGTTGGGCGGGAATGCTTTTTACAAATGTTCACAAAGCGTTTAGGAAAATTTAGGTCTTTAATATTTATATTATAAAATTAAATTAATTTAGATACTTACTCAGTTAATTCATACTTATACATTGAAAGATATTGCATAGTTTTTTCTTTAATAAAATTTTTTTGACATGTTTTTATGTTTTACGCGATTCTCATCGCACGCTAGGTAAATTTAGGTCATTAATATTTATATTAAAAATGATTTAGATATTTAATCAAATAATTCACTTTTTACATTAACAAATATTCAGTAAATTTTTTTTATTAAAACAATTTTTATTTATTCAATTTTGTCTTTACATACATATTTATATATTTTGCTTTTATATATTTTACGATAGCATATGAATTATATTATTTCAATACATATTTTATATTTGTATTTGCAAGCATTGATTTTTTTCCTTTTCTTTTTTTTAATAAACCTAAGTCTGGTCGGGAACCACATTTGTAGATTCTGAAGGGTGTCTAACCCTTTCCTCCGAAATAATTTGATCCCTTACCTAGAATCTAAATTGGTTTCGTAGATTAGTATAAAGTCATACTTGTTAATAAATAAATAAATAAATAGGTTTCCTATTTTTTCTTGAAAATTAAGTGGCGACTCCGTTGGGGATTCAAGGTTCTAACCATTACAGATTTAGGTAAATATTTATATTTTTATTTGTTATTATTTATTTCATACTAATTGTCTTGATTTATTTTGTTTATGTGGCGAAAATTATTTATTTATTATTATTTTGTAAAGATTGTTTATTTATTTATCGCTTTATATAAATTGACATTTCGTTTATATTACCTCCATTTCAAAAATTGACACTCACACACATTGTACACGCAGATTGTACATTGTACTTTCCCAAAGTTCTTTCAAATTACCTTAATTTAGAGAGTCGGCATATGCGTGGGGTAAGCGGGAGTTTTACTGTCGTGGTACTACATGTCTTCTCATATAGGAGATTCAAGTCTGTGTTCACTCACTCTTAGTCAATATAGGATAGAACTAAAACAATACCTTTTTGGTACATGCATATTAGTCAATTTTGTTTAAGTGTTCGAAGGGTTCACGCCCCAGGTGACAATATTATTTTTTTTGTACATATTTGAAGAATTATCGTGTTTGTACATATTTATCTGGTCTAAATTGATTATATTTTAGTGGGAAGGTGTAATCTAACCTTTGTTTTGCATAGCGAATCAGTTAAAAAATGCACCTTAGCAACATCGCCACTAACTGCATATAGGTTTGAACTATATTTTGACCTGATTCTTGTACTAACAAGATACGTAGGCAGCCTACATTAGGGTTCGGTCTCTTCACTATTTCAAAATAATTTCTCTGGTATTCAAACTGGGGCAATTTTCTGGAACAATTCAAAGACGCTCTCCAAAAGACTTCGAGAGCATAATTTAATAGCTTCTCAAATCCAAATCTCATTGACATTAGTGCCTAGCTGGCCTACCTCCACATCCTCGCCTGATTTTTGTGCAAGAATACCTAATTTCTTTTTTCAAACATCGTAAACCATTAAATTTATGATGTCTCGATCCTCACTTTCAAAAGCAAGGGTTCAACATTCTTTCAATCATAATAATTCTGCCAACTGCAGTGAAATAATGTTATAATTTCTTCATTGTCTGAGTTTTTCAATTTATCAGCATACTGAAGTTGTGTCAAAGCTCTCTCAATACTTGACATCCATCCTCTCGATCGTCTGGTCGAAATAATTTTGATGTTATAAGCAATTCTTTTATAATCGCCTTTCATATAATTTTCAAGTATGGCCATCATTTCTTTTACAATCACACATGGCATATACAAATTCACAAATTTACCTGAACTACGCAGACCTGATTCTTGTTTTTCACAAGATACGTAGGCAACCCTCATTTAGGTTCGGTCCCATTTTAAAAATAAAATAAAATTTACTCAGTTGGTATCAATGCAGTTATGAGTGTGCATGAGAAAGAGCAAATTGGTATGATGAAAGGAACCGACTTTATGGTAAACTATAGTTTCTTTTGGTACCTTTTATCACACTTAAGTAACGCTTGAAAAAATTCTCTTGCATACATCTAAGACAAGAATGAATCCAACCTCATCGTTTCAAGTGCATTGTGTGGTGAACTTTACTTTAATTCCTTGCATTGCATAGTTGATCTAGAACTTAACCTTAATGTCTGTTGAGGCAAAATTCTGAGTTGCACTTGGTTTAGGAAAGGACCGTAGGCCTTCTTTGACCCGATTGTGCCTTTCAAAACCCACCAAATAACATTATTCCCTAGTATTTCCTGTTTTAAGCCTAAAACCTTTTCTTTGGACAACCGCATCTGAGCCTATAACTTTCTGAGTGCTTACATGCACTATTCTCTCTTGGACCTACCTCCTTGAGCGCACTAAATGTGTGCAAGTTGCGAACGAAGATTCAAGATCAAAGATGCAAAATGCAAAGAATATGCTGTCCAGATGAACAAAAATAAAAAAATGACTTCAAAAGGAGCAAACCCCTACCAAAAAAAAAAGAGAACAAAAATATATAGTTTCTTGAAAATAAAGGGGGTAAAAACTCCAACACAAGGTTCAAAAGAAATCGAAGCAAATACAAAACGAGGGACAACACATCACAACAAAGTAGATCATGCGTCAAACCTCAACAAATACTGAAAGCACAAATACAGTGCAACGCTCATTGAGGAATCAGTCACTTTCATCCAAATATCATCCTACCCATCCCCAAGCCTGCATTACAAGCCGATAGCAAGTCCTACGAGATCATATTTCAATTGTTCTCATATTAGTGGATACTTACATGAAGATCAAGCCTATGGTATCACAATTTCATGCATTGAATTTCTTTCTGAGTGTGAGTGTATTTCTCTAGATGTCCCCAAGTTAAAAAAAAAAATACTCAAATATGTGCGAAATGAGATTATTTTTACCCAACTAAGTGTGAAATAAGACTTTTTTTCTGAAAAGGGCACTTGAAGCATGAATACTCATAGTACTCATATTTAGTCACGGACAAAGATTATATCTATGAATTAAAGTACTTGCTACAAATATTTTTATATTGTAGCTAAGAATCCATACCTATAGCCATGAAAGACATAACAATAGCTTAAAAATCTATATTTGCTACGAGAAGATATATTTTTTAGCCATGTTCTTAATACGTAGAAGTTATAAGGAGTAATGTCTAGCTACAAATTCAAAATATCATAACTAAATTTACATACTTTTTTATCACGGGATATATATTGTAACAAAAAAATTTTTCATTTGCTAGGAAAAAGTTATTATTTTTGTGGTAACTATGTATATTTTGCTACAAATTTAAAAAATTATAGCTAGTAATTTAAAAATATAGTTGAGGAATCACATAAAATTTATAAAAATTATATCAGAATATTTTAAATTATATAATAATGCAATATATTAGATAGAAAAGTTAACAAGTGTTCAACAAAATCAATTAAAACAAACATCATTTAACTCAAGCATATCAATATGCTTTTACAAGAGAAAATAGTTGTTCAAGTCCTTGTCAATCTTGATTCTTTTGTCACCCATTCACAAGCTGCAGTAACAACTAAATCAATCAAATAAGAAAATGAAAAAATGAGAATTTTTCATAAGCAGCAAACCTATAACTATAATTAGAATTTTTATAGCAACTGTTTCATAATTATGAAAAATAACAAGTTTTATTTTGTATTTTATAAAAGTGTTGCTACTAAAATACATATACAATAAGATTTATTGTTCTTCTTTTACACAAATCAATTGAGTTAAATAAGAAAACAATAAATTTCCTTTTTTATAAATTACTGCAGTAGATTCCTTTTCCTTAAATTACTCTTATTTCAATTAGTAGATTTCTTTTCCAAATCAAACTCAAATATGAAACATTATTATCTTCATGATCTTCAAAAATTCAAAATAAAACATCATTACTATTTTTCTCTCTCTTTTATTCTCTTATATCTCTAACTTTTTTTTCATCTTTTTTTTATCGTTTTACTTTTTTATTTTGATTTCTTTTTTCTTTTCACTTTATTTTCTCTCTTTTATTTTTCTCTCTTTTTTTTTTCTTTTTTTTTTTTTTGTTTTCTTTTTTTTTTCCTTTCTTATATTTCTTTTCTTTTCCTATTTTCGTTTTCTTCTCTCTTTTTTTCTATTTTTATTTATTTTTATTTTTTCTGCTTTTATTTTTACACATGTATTTCTAACTTCTATTTGCCTTTCTTTCCCCCTTTTCCTTTTTTTTCCAGATTTTTTTTATTTTTTGTCTTTTTCTATTTTTGTCATTTTTTTACTCTTCTATCTCTATCTTTTATTTTTAAAAGACAAATATCGATATCACATATACATATTCAAAAAATATACAAAATAAATTGACATACAGATTTGCATATGTATTTACAGTGCAAAACATACATACATATATATATATATATATATATATATATATATATATATATATATATCTACATATGTATTTACAAAAATACATATTTGACTTATATTAATATATAAGCATATAGAACACAAAATCTCTATAACTAAAAGGACAATTATATACATATACATATAGGTAATCAAAAAATAGACAATACATATTTTAAACAGTAAAAAATACAAATAACTATATATGTTACCCTTTAAAATGGCATAGAACAATTCAAAGACAAATTCAACACTGTACAAAAATACATATGAATATGCATTTGTATATATAAAAAGGACAACTAAATATATTTACATATATGTAATAAAAAGATACATGATGTTTTGCGTGGAAATTTTGACTTTCAGAGTCGCCACTTAATTTATTTGAAAATAAATTAAGAAAACTTTTGAAAGAAAGTCCTAAGTCTCAAAACAAAAAAAGACTTAGGCTTTTAAGAAAATTTCGGGTAAGAGGTTCTTATTAATATTTTAGGAAGGTTTTTAAGGCACCTAAAATATCCGCTAACTTGCGGTTATTCGGACTGTTTGAAAATTATCTTTGACTAACTTTGAAAAAAGAAGAATTTTTTATTTTAAAGAAAGAGATTTTAGGAAAAAATTTGTATAAAAAATAAATTTTGACGACTTAGCAGGGGATTTAACCAAGTCTAAGCAAATGAAAAGTAAAATAAGCACATCAAAGGGGAAAGAAAGAAATTAGAAGATTCAAGCTATTAGGCCTAAACCAATAAACCTGTCCTAAACTAATTTGGGCTTTTAGCCCATCATCACCTGTCCTAATCTATATTTTTGAGCCCTTTTTAGCCCACAATCTTCTTCACCTGTATTAGAGTACAACTTTGGCTTCGAGGCCCCAAATAAATGAATTAATAAATAACTAAGTAAAAAGAAGACAATAAAAAAATTGAGACTTTTCAATTCTCTTAGTGACCTCATCAATGGGTTTTGACCCATTTTCTTTCTTCATCTGTCTTCTAGCGCCCGCACACCATGTAGTCGAACTTGGGTTTAAACTTTGAACTTGACTCGAAGAGGTGGAACTAATTGGCCTATTACAAAATACAAGAGGAGAGGAGTCCATTTGGACTCGAGATATTTTTTGCATGCAAAGAAAAGATAAAGAAATTAATAAACATTCCAAACATAAAAGTGACATATTTCAAAGCAAAAGAAACTATCAAGAATCAATTTTTGAATGACAATGATAAACACACTTGCACAAGAATGAGAGTCAACAAATAAAAAGCAAAACAAAGACACCCACTTACATGCCTCATGATTTATGTTCATATAAGAATGAATAAAGGTAAAAGGAAGAAAGCCATATTCAATGAATTAATGCGAGAACCAATAACTCATGTTTGCGAGAGTAAAGGGATGAGACGATAAAAAAAATACCCTTGACTTCTAAAATTGAACAAATATAAAAACTAATCCATATAACAAAAGAAAATAAAGGCTAACTTTTCAAGAAAGAGAATCTTTAAATTTCAATTAAGGCGACATTAACGAAAATTCATACATCTAAATTGCAACCAATATTTTATAGAAAAACGTGTAACGACCTATGGTTTATATCTCTAAGACATCGTTGATTCACTTTTGATATTATGAATTAAAGAGAAACATGAGTCTAGTCTTTACACACACAAAGAGCACATATAACAATCCGGAGTAAGAAAATAAGAATAAAAGTTTAGCATCTCTAAAAGTGAAATATCGTTCAACAATCATACTATGCATCAGTCAAAAATATCCAAATAATTCTATTTAGCCACAAAATTCCAAACTTTCTCATCATTTTGACAAGACAACATGCGAACAAAAGAGGAATAAATATCTTGGATGGAAAATAAAGCTAGCACTTCATCTCTTATATGAGGATTTTGAAATCCATTAAAATAATTAGCAAGCAAATGACAAATTTTTGACTTAATAATTACTATTTTTATTAAGGCGAAACAAACAATAATAACTATTTTTTCAACATAAAAGAAATAATTTTACATGCTAAAAAAAATATATCCGACAACAATGCATTTAAACAAGGCATGAGTTTGTCTTTTGAGCAAGGATCAAAACTTTATACATGACAATCAAAGAATAAAGTCAAAAGACAAAACAATCAATATTAATTATTCTTTTCAACATAAAGGAAATAACTTTACAAGCTAAAAATAAACATATCTACCAACAATGAATTTAAACAAGACATGGGTATCTTTTTCAAGTAAAGATCTAAACTTTATCCAAAATAATCAAAAAATAAGGCCAAAAGGCAAAACAATTAATATTAATTATTCTTTTCAACATAAAGAGAATAATTTTATATGCTAAAAACAAACATATCCACCAACAATAAGTTTAAACAAGACATGAGTATGTTTTTCACGCAAAGATCTAAACTTTATTCAAAATAATCAAAGAATAAGGTGAAAAGGCGAAAGAATCAATATTAATTATTCTTTTCAACATAAAGAAAATAACTTTACCTGCTAAAAACAAACATATCCACCAATAATGAGTTTAAACAAAGCATAAGCACATCTTTTAAGTAAAGATTAAAACTTTATCTATAATAATCAAAGAATAAAGTCAAAAAAGGCACGTACAACTATTACTAGCTCATTTTTATATCATGAACATAAAAATAATTACAATATCGATACTACAACGTCCTATGGCCTTCAAGGCCATCTACAACAAACAATCCCAGCAAACAAAATTATAACTACGAACTACAAAGACGAAAAAGATAATAAAACTAAAAAAAAAAAGTGAAAGGTGTGTTTATCTTTTTGGGGGAAGCAAAATGAGACTACGAGCGTCGTCGGAATCAACCATCACCGAAAAACGTCGCTGGCAACTTGAAAAGTTTGATTAGCCGACCAACTCTATAAAATAAAATTTTTTACTAAATAAAAATAACTATTTTGCTCAAAAGGATTTTTTCATCTTTCTAACCTTTTTTTTTTACTTTTCCCACCCCTTCTACCAAGGTAGTGGTAGTATTTATAGGAGATAATGAGGTTTTATTTCCTATTCTCCACCAATGTGGGAGAAAGGTATTTATAGGAAAGGACGATGATTTATTTCTTGTCATCCGCCAATGTGGGAGAAAAGTCATTTAGGATTATTTTTGGAATTTAAAAATTAAAGATAAGGTGAGGTGGAAGATAATGTGGGGGGAAATTGTACAATGTAGTATAATTTTTGAATTTCAAAATTGGAATTTGGAAAAAGATAAAAGGTTGGGGGAATAGTACAATGTAGTACAATATGAAATTAATTTTTGGTGGGAATTGGGTAGAAGTTATGAGAATTTTTGGGAATTTTGGGGTTATTTAAAATATAACCGCAGTTGGGATTTAAAATTTAGTCATATTTATTAAATTTTGACCAAATTAAGAAATAATTGACGGATTGCACTACAATTATGGTCAATTTGATTTCAGTTATGGCCAAATCTAATAGATTGGCTAAGTTAAATTAAAATTTGATACGAATTAATACTTCTTTTAATCCCGAGCTTCTTGATATAATAAAATCAAATGCATATTTATCCAAGTAAATTATTTTGATAATAAATTATATTAAAATCAAGATTTTAATCATTATATTTATTTTTAAAATAATCTTTAATTAAAATTAAATATTCCATAGAATAAATATTTAAGTAATCAAATTATATAATCTTGTATAACTCAACACGATAATATATAATTGCTACTTAAAATGACAAAATCACGTACAAAAATATTTTTGAAATTTTTTTATTCGAATGAAATAAATATTTTGATTTTCTTAAAAATTGAAGAAACTCAGGTTTAAATTTAGTCGTGGAGGGAAAAAATTAGGTGTCAACAACTGCCCCTCCCTTTGGGTAGGGTGGATGCAAGTAACCCTAGGCAAAGGGAGGTTGACATTCTTAATTTTTGTCCGACCACAAATTCAAATCTGAAATAGGTTGGCTTTCGCACTAGTTTCAGAAAGTTATGGTCGGACCTTGGTATCATGTTTCCTATATATCTAAGATTACATGAGAATTCAGGCCACTTGAAGTTCATAAAGCTTGATTTAAAGTACGATTTCCAAAAATTCACAAGTTATATCGGTTTTGGAGTTTTTAATAAAACCGAAAATCTGAAGAATAAAGGGATTAGGGGGGAGGTTGGAATGTAGTCAAGTTTTCAAAATAGATCCCAGCCTACATATCCTAAGACTCAGGGAGTCAGACTACTTGTAGTTCAACTCAATCGATAGAAAAGATAGTCTCTTATTTCAGACGATCTTTAGCTCAGGACGAGTGACAAATTGATCGAGTTATGAAAAAAGACATGTAACCTCTTAACCATGAATGTGGGATCATTCACATCTATAAGCAAGAACTTACTCGGACATAATTTCCAAACTCTAGGTATACTGCGTTTGAAGGCAAACTTCCAATAACGCTCAAACTACAGCTCTCGTAAGAGTGTAAGCGGTCGTTGTCAAATATATAACCCAACTGGGTTGGGTATCGATCCCACAGAGAATACTTGGTCACTAAGTAAGCAAAGATTATTAGACTTTTGGTGCAAGTCTCGTAAAAGGGGGGATTTTGTAGCGTGCAATAATGTAAACAAAATAATAGAGTAAAAACAGAAAATAGCAAAGTAAAAAGAAAGAATGTTTAGTAAGATGTTTAACCAATGAGAATTGAGAGTTGGGGTTATTTCCACCTTATGAATTATACGTCTCTATTGGCTATGAGTTATGCGGAATTCAGACATGCATGTGCTTATAGAGAGTTGTATTCTATGGTAAATCCAGGCGTCTTTCGACCATCAAGGATTATTTCACTTTAACTCTTTCGAGCTTAAAGCGTGTCTAACGGTACGAACTCTCCAAGAGGTTAATCCAGTTACGGCACTAACTTTTTAACAGGGGTTGGTGCCCTATTACCTTGACATTATCTCTTTTCCAGACATATAACTTTTCTTTCGAACAAGTTAATGCTATACTGGCGTATTCTATGCGTTTGCAACCACAAGAATTTGCATTAAGATGAAGAGAATAATGATATAAGCATCATACGAGTCACGAACTCATAAACTCATAGCAATAGATAGTATCTCATAAGGCTTCCATAACCCCAACAGAGAAGTTTAGCTATTCATGAGTGCGACGGAAATCACAATAGACTTTATCATTATACCAAAATAAAGATCTCACGTGTAGTAGGGTTTGGTATGGCGTTAGGCGTGAATTCCCTTTTAGAATAGCGGTTCTCTTGTTGTGGAAATTAAGAATTGAATAGATGAAGAGAAAGTAATTAATTGAAAGAGAATTGTTTTGGAAACTCCCGAATTAATGAAAATCTCTAGCAAAATAGGGTATTTATAACACCCATATCCTATTCCTACTAGGCTACTGCATTACTTAACCTAATCCTACTAGGTTAATGCATCATTATCCTAATCCTAATAAGTTACTGTTGATCCCCAAAGTCTTTGGAAATGTTGTTTTTGCCCGGGACAGATATTCTATGCGTCACTTTTGGTCCTTGGCGTCCAAGATTTCCCTTCCTTCTTTCGTGAAGCTTCCTTGGGCGTCAAGTTATCCATAAAATGCTGAAATCTGCATCATTTATACCTGAAAACTTTCTAATCATGTTTGTTAGCTCACTTACAGGAAAAAGGACTAAAAGTGCATGAAATATATATTTTGTCCTCAAAACTTAGCTAAAATATGGGTCAATTATAGTACTTTAGGCGTGTAAATACTCCTATCATCAACACCCCACACTTAAAGCTTTGTTCGTCCTCGAACAAAATATCATGTCCATCTAAACATCTACTTAGGGTTTCACAGCAACAACACAAAATATTCGTCAAGACAGGCACGACAATCATTAACAAAGAGTAGTTTTCTAATCACTTCTTGAAACAATTCAGCCTCCAACATAGACTCGTGATGATGGTTAATTCGTATCCAAAATTTAAGGCACAAAGAATCATATACGACTTACCCAAAACTCATCAACCATGTGTGTCTCACAATATGTCACCCATAATTACTCACAAGTATTTTATTTTTCAAAACATGGGTATAATATTATCCTTGCTCTCACTCTCACAAAGAATTCATATGTTTGCAACTGATGACCATAGGCTTGCCCTTAATGTAATGCTCCACTAAATATCAGAATGCTAAGCTTAGGATCAAATAGGTCTTTACAGGTTGTAATGTAGGCTAAGGGACGGGTAGGACTATTTTGGCCAGAAATAGTGACTAAGTTCCTAAGCGCTTTAATACATCACATTATGCCATTAACACTCTCTTTTAATCAACCCTGCTACTTTTCTTTCATCTATCACCCCCTTTCACCTATTTTGTCATTCAAGCATAATTATCTTTTTATTTAATCATAAACACAATTTATCTTTTTGTTTTTCTATTTCTTTTTCTTTTCTCTTTTTTTTTATAACACACCTCCATGATAGCCACTCTTTTTCATAACAAATTCAAGTACCAATACACTCTAAGGCATCACTCTCACCCAATTTCCTTTTATTTTGTCACATGACTTCACAATTTAAAGCACTTAGTAATTTGGAACAAATTATGGTCTTGAAAAAAAATAGATTAGGCTTACATATGAGGTTGTCAAAGAAAATGGCTTAAAGGCTCAAAGGGGTTGACTAGGATAATGTCCACGGGTAGGTAAACAAAAGGTAAACAATCACAGGCTGCCAAAGAAATGCCTAAATCATCTCCTAAACTCACACTCTTTATTTCGCTTTACACACACACCAGGCAAGTTCTAGCATCAGCCACAAACATAGAATATACTATATCCTCACACACATAAGGCACATGGTCGACTTTATTGGGAGTAGTATAGACTCTTGACCCAGGAGATGAAGGAATTGAACTACACAATTATCACATAGTGAGTCACAATTAGAGCCTAAACGTCTCAATAGTAATGGTTTTATCACAGACTCTTGTCATAATACCATGCTGCCTATTAGAACAATTTCATGCAAAAAAAATTTAACTACTAAAAAAAACAAAACAAACAAACATAAATAAATGCAAATGCAGATAAAGAAGTATAGCATGCAAATACCAGCACCCCACCCTTAGATGGGACACACTGCCCTCAGTGGAAAATAAATAAGAAGAACCTGGTTAGTCGGACTCCTCCTCTATGTATGGGGTCATACCCCCTGCGTCGGAATCATCATCAGAGTCGTCATCCTCAGAAGTTCCTCATAAGTACCCCACTTGATTCCAAGAGTGCATCGAGGTATTTGCAGCACGGAGGATTCACCTTGCTCTTTTCGTCCCCTTTTCTGGCCTTTTTGTGAAGTGGTTGCTTTTTCTTTTCCTTGTCGTCCTTTTTGTGCCATTCTACCTGAGATCTCAATAAAGTCATGTTAGCTTTATCTCGGAAGATTCAATCGACAAACAGACAATAGTGGCACCACCCCACATTTAATTTGTTGACACAAACTAATTAAGTGAATGATGTCGATTACTCAGACTTTATCGACATACATTTAGGTGATATGCTCCAACAATATGTTCAGCACAATCATACTTTCATGTCCTCTTAACGTTATGCAATCTTGACAATGCTTTCGTGTTTAGACTAATGCATCTTTTGAATAAAACTACTACATAGATATCGTATCAATTTATGGCATAGAAATAATCACAACATCGCATGTTTGTAGTCACCCATGATTTTCATCTCAATGAACTAGTCATTTCAACATGTAAGCTTTCAAGTTACAAGATTATGCAATTATCTTGACCATGTCGATTTCGCAAAAGTATGAGAGTGTATCAAAATCAAATACAAGTTGGAAACAAGTCAAGAGCATCCATACATATTCTTTCACTCACTTAGTTGTATCAACCACATTCAAATCACCAACACTACTTCACGATTTAACAACTTATTATAGGCGTAGTATTGTAATACTTACGTAATATAAAAGAAGAGCAAAGAAGTACTTACTTGGTTGATGGCCTCGGAATATGTTCTTGCAAAGTTAAAAGAGCAAAAATAAAAGTTTTGAGAGTTTTGGGAGGCAAAGGCGGCGCCTTTAGCTTTGCCTAGTTGAGCAGAAGGCCATAGCATAGGCCATGCCTAATGCTTTGCCTAGTTGAGCAGAAGGCTTTTGCATAGGCGGCGCCTATGCTATGGCATTGTTGAGAATAGGCGGCGCCTATGCTATGACATTGTTGAGCATAGGCGGCGCCTATGCTATGGCACTCTAGAATCCGAGAGCTTATGCCATATCATAGGCCTTGCCTTGTTCGTGGCCTAGATTTACATAGGCCTTGCCTTGTTCTTTGCCTATATTTTCATAAGCAATGCCTAATCCATAGCCTTTTGCTTCTTCATTCCTAACTTACCACCTTAAACATGCAATACTTCCAAATCAAAATTTGAAACCAATCTCCTCCTTTACACCTCTTGCACCTACATTTACTCAAAAACATAAAAAACGATTAGAACGATGGGTTGCCTCCCATCAAGCGCCTTAGTTTTGGTCGTGGCTCGACAAAATCCTAAGAAAACAAAAACAACAAAAACAATTAAAAACGATGGGTTGCCTCCCACCAAGCGCTTGATTTATTGTCGTGGCACAACATAGTTATCTCGATTACTTAGACTTCATCGAGATATTTGGTGCATCATTTTCTGAATAGATTCAGACGACGCTGATGCTTACTTGTAGGCATGCAATCTTCTTCGAGATGCATCTTGTGCATACATATCCCAGGTGGGATACTAATTATATCATCAATAGACCAACCCATAGCTCTCTTGTACCTCTTCAGAGAAGAGATGAGAGCTTCTACGTGCTGTTCACCTAAATCAGCCGCAATACTCACCGGAAGTGTACTTCCACCTCCCAATAACACATACCTTAGGTGACTGGGGAGCTCTTTCGATTCTAGCACTGGTGGCTCTTCAATGGAAGTCTTCGTTGTTGGTGAAGTTCGATTCCTAAGATCAAGGTCCAGCTTCTTAGTAGCATGAGAATATGACTTTATTCCTGTTAGAGAACAAATAGTTTCTTTATAATCTTCATCGTCCTCATGCTCAACATTCAGCAGCGCAGCAGACAATGGCTCAACAGTAAGCTGTTTCTCTATAGATAATGCTTTCTTATCCTCATAATGAACATCAGTTACGGAGAACACATTCATATCGTTGGGCTGCTTCATTGCTTTGCATATATCAAAGCGGACCACTTCGTCATTCAACCGAAATAAAAGCTCATTAGCTCTTATGTCAATAAGCACACTTCCTGTTGCAAGGAAATGACGTCCCAAGATTATGGGAACTTCAGAATCCACCTCGTAATCTAAAATCACAAAGTCTGCAGGAAAAATGAAGGTAGACACCTTCACCAACACATCATTCAAGATACCCACAGGTCATTTTACCGACCTATCTGCCATCACGAGCCGCATATTGGTTGGTGTAGGGTCGCCCAACCCCAATTTTCTGTAGACGGATAGTGGCATCAAATTGATGCTGGCTCCCAAATCGCACAATGCCTTAGCAAAATTCATAGATCCAACCGTGCAAGGAATAGTGAAAGCACCAGGGTCTGCCTTCTTCTGTACTAAGGACCTTGTGGCAATTGCACTGCAATGATGAATATTATCTGTCGGCTCATAGCTTACTGCCCGCTTCTTTGTTAAAAGATCCTTCATAAATTTTGCGTACCCAGGCATTTGCTCTAGCGCCTCCACCAAAGGAACATTAATAGTCAGCTACTTAAACATGGTCATGAATTTACTGAACCTGGTGTCATCAGCTTTCTTCTTCAATCTCTGAGGAAAAGGTGGTGGTGGAAGGGGAATTGTTTTCTCCACCACTTCCTTTTTATCTTGCTTCCGATTATCAACCTTTTCAGGAGTGTCGTCAGCCTTCTTCTTCAGTCTCTGAGGAAAAGGTGGTGATGGAAGGGGAATAGTTTTCTCCACCACTTTCTTTTTACCTTGCTTCCAACTATCAATCTTTTCAGGCTGCAAACGTCTAGGGGTGACGTCATGAACACACTCTTCAGCTTCTTCGGCCTCTTCACATTCTGCATCAATAACATTATCCGCTATATCATCAACCACCTGCTTGTCCTTGGATGGATTTTCCAACACTTTACCACTCCGGGTAGTAATAGCCATGCATGATCCATCATTCCTTGGGTTTTGCACCGTATCGCTGGGTAGTGTTCCAGCCTTTCTTTGGTTGAATGCCGCAGATAATTGACTCAATTGTTGCTCCAGCTGTTTTATTGAAGTGGAATGCGAGTCAACCAATTGCTTCATTGATGACAAATCATTATTTACCTCAGTAACACCTATATTGGTCGCTTCCACCCCTTTCAACAGCTTAGCCATCATATCATCCATGGACATCTTTCCAGAGCCAGACGCCACAGCCTCACGATTTCCAGGAGGAACATACAAACCACTCCTGTCAGTCTTATTCTTCCAACCACCTTGATCGCGGTCCTTGTATCCAGCTTTATCATAATAGTTTCGACCTTGGTTTCCTTGGGCATTGCCTCGGAAACGCCCCTGATTATTCAAGTAGTTCGCTTCTTTCTCATAATCGGATTCATCTCTTCCCTGTGATACAACAGCCTTAATCATTTCGGTCTTCCCTGATAATAAGTTCTTGGTAAGAAGATCCATCTGCGTTTTTATGTGAGCCATATCTTGGTCACGTTCCTCTTGTCTACGCCTCTGCTCTGCAGTCAAGCCAATAGATACGGTAGAGTTTGCTACCTCAGAATCCCTGGTATGCCAAGCTCTACTCTGCTTTGTCATACGATCTAGCATATCACTTGCCTCAAGAAAAGTAAGGTCCATGAATGACCCACCTGCAGCGTTATCAACCACTGGCTTTGTCACTGAGTTCAAAGCCCTGTATAATATCTCCATCAAGTGGATATTCGTCATTTGATGGTTTGGGAACCGTATAAGCTTCTTCTTGAACCTCTCCCATATTTCGTGGAGAGCTTCAGTTGGAAGCTGTCAAAAATTGCTGATCTCATCCCGTAATTGGGCTCTCTTGGATGGCGGAAAAAATCTTTCTAGGAAAGCGTCTTTCAGTTGCCTCCAATTAGTAATAGAATCAGGAGTTAGCCCGTTCAACCATAGAGTTGCCTCCCCAGATAGAGACAATGGAAATAAGTGCAGCCGAATTGTATTCTGTCCAACGCCTGGATTGTCGAATGACTTGCATGTAGAGATGAAGTTGATCAGATGCATATTCGGATCATCGCCTGCAAGTCCACCAAATAAACCTTTGAGCTGCAATAGCTGAATCATGGTGCTAGTGATATTGAACTTGGCTCCGGGAGCCAAGGGTGGAGGAATAATAGCTCCTGTAGCATCAGCTTCATCCAAATCGTCATCATCATTATCAAAAGGAGCTTGCAAAGCTCGGCGGTCAGGTCTCATTCTAGCTTGACGATCTCTCCTATGCATAGGTGCCGCCACCTCATCAGTACACCTAGGATTTAGTAGCTCCTCATCATCCAGGTCCTCATCATCAGGATTTGTTGCCCGACCTGGGTTATCAATATTCTGTTGATGCACTTGAGCATCTGCCAGTGCAGCTAGTCTAGCCTGCTCCTGTTGAGCCGCCCTTCTGTCAATGTCACGTTGTGAATCCATCCTGCCAATAGAACCTGAATAGAACAAAAACAACAGCTAAAAGTAAAATCTGAGAACTTTTGACCAAAGGGTCTAGTAACTATCACAAACTTAGTTGACAACCGTATTCCCCGGCAGCGGCGCCAATTTTTGATAACGCTCAAACTACAACTCTCGTAAGAGTGTAAGCGGTCGTTGTCAAATATATAACCCAACTGGGTTGGGTATCGATCCCATAGAGAATACTTTGTCACTAAGTAAGCAAAGATTATTAGACTTTTGGTGCAAGTCTCGTAAAAAGGGGGATTTTGTAGCGTGCAATAATGTAAACAAAATAATAGAGTAAAAACAGAAAATAGCAAAGTAAAAAAGAAAGAATGTTTAGTAAGATGTTTAACCAATGAGAATTGAGAGTTGGAGTTATTTCCACCTTATGAGTTATACGTCTCTATTGGCTATGAGTTATGCGGAATTCAGACATGCATGTGCTTATAGAGAGTTGTATTTTATGGTAAATCTAGGCGTCTTTCGACCATCAAGGATTATTTTACTTTAACTCTTTTGAGCTTAAAGCGTGTCTAACGGTACGAACTCTCCAAGAGGTTAATCCAGTTACGGCACTAACTTTTTAACAGGGGTTGGTGCCCTATTACCTTGACATTATCTATTTTCCAGACATATAACTTTTCTTTCGAACAAGTTAATGCTATACTGGCGTATTCTATGCGTTTGCAACCACAAGAATTTGCATTAAGATGAAGAGAATAATGATATAAGCATCATACGAGTCACGAACTCACAAACTCATAGCAATAGATAGTATCTCATAAGGCTTCCATAACCCCAACAAAGAAGTTTAGCTATTCATGAGTGCGACGGAAATCACAATAGACTTTATCATTATACCAAAATAAAGATCTCACGTGTAGTAGGGTTTGGTATGGCTTTAGGCGTGAATTCCCTTTTAAAATAGTGGTTCTCTTGTTGTGGAAATTAAGAATTGAATAGATGAAGAGAAAGTAATTAATTGAAAGAGAATTGTTTTAGGAACTCCCGAATTAATGAAAATCTCTAGCAAAATAGGGTATTTATAACACCCATATCCTATTCCTACTAGGCTACTGCATTACTTAACCTAATCCTACTAGGTTAATGCATCATTATCCTAATCCTAATAAGTTACTGCTGATCCCCAAAGTCTTTGGAAATGCTGTTTTTGCCCGGGACAGATATTCCATGCGTCACTTTTGGTCCTTGGCGTCCAAGTTTTCCCTTCCTTCTTTCGTGAAGCTTCCTTGGGCGTCAAGTTATCCATAAAATGCTGAAATCTGCATCATTTATACCTGAAAACTTTCTAATCACGTTTGTTAGCTCACTTACAGGAAAAAGGACTAAAAGTGCATGAATTATATATTTTGTCCTCAAAACTTAGCTAAAATATGGGTCAATTATAGTACTTTAGGCGTGTAAATACGCCTATCATCCTGTACCTATTTGGAAGGAAATAACTTCCAACAACAGACACAAAACCCTCTTGGTTGTTGCATACTTATCTCATTTGTCAAGTGAACATGTCTTCTAAGTGGGGTGGCCCTTTTGGACACCGACGACACTTTATGTAGAACGGTCCCTGCAATCGTGTAATCTTGTGTTGATACGGAAACCCTTTTGAGTCACTTATAATTCTTGTGAAATGATACCTCTCTAATTATTTTCAATAATTCTTTGCATATGATCTCAGGCAAGTCTTGTGCATCTTTTGTACCGACGCGACTTATAGATTTTCCTTGAATTAACAATCTTTGGATAATATTGCACATTATTTGATATTGGATATGAGGCGACTTAAAGATATCCTTTGAATTGCTAGCTTTTAGGTGATCCTGCACATTATCCGACCTTGGATAAGAGATGGCTTACAGATATTTCTCCAATCGCTAGCTCTCAGGTATTCCTGAACATCATCCGACCTTGGATACAATATGACTTATAGATCTCTTTCAAATTGGTAGTCTTTGGGTAATCCTGTACATAATCAATCTTGGATATGACGCGACTTATAGAGAACCCTTGGACTTATCAATTTGACAATCTCACATATTCTTCGGTAAGGATTTAGTTGCGACTTACGGATAACCTTTAAAATATTAATTTTTGGGTAACCTTGCACACTATTCGGTTAGGATGTTGTTGCGGCTTACGAATGACCTATAGACTATCAACTCATACTTAATCTTGCACACTATCCTATTTCAAATTATATGACTTATAGATGATCCTTAAATTGTTAATTTCAAAGAAATCTCATATGTCATTCGTTTTTAGATAGTGACTTACAGACATCCCTTTGAATTATGTGCTTTTGATGCATTCAGCTATTGATTTATAAAATGATGAGATATTCTCAACGTTAGCGTATGCTATATCACATGTTAACAGATATTAGATGCTGATGATATCCTCGATGCCAGCATATAATATCTCTCGTGTCATCAGATATTTAATGCAGATGATACCATCGACGCCAACAAATGATATCTCGCGCGTTATCAGATATTTAATGCAGATGATACCCTCGATGCCAGTGTATGATATCTCATGCGTCATCAGATATTTAATGCAGATGATACCCTCGACGCCAGCGTATGATATCTCACGCATCATCAGATATTTAATGCAGATGATACCCTCGACGCCAGCGTATGCTATCTCACGCATCATCAGATATTTAATACAGATGATACCCTCGATGACAACATATGATATCTCGCGCGTTAACAGATATTAATAATGATGATTTCCTCGATAATAGCGTATGATATCTCACGTGTCAACAGATATTAGATGATGATATCCCTGACGCCAGCGTATGATATCTCGCGTGTCAACAGATATTGATGATGATGATATCCTCGATGCCAGCGTATGATATCTCGCGTGTTAATAGATATTTATACAATGGACCTCTCGATAATGAGATAATATGAAATAGTTCTTTTGGTGATTTGAAAACAGTTTCACTTGAGTTCGTTTGTTTGCGTCTTGCTTTCTACTTGTACCTATACTCAAGGTAGACAATTAGTAGACACAATGTCGCTCTTACTGGCGACCAAAGTCAAGCTCTATGATAGTTTAATGACAAATACTGAGCATCATAATTTAAATGGATTATTCTGCTATTAATCTTCTCTTTTTGAAGAAATGATTAAATTGTAAATCCACCGGATACAAGTAAATAGGGCAAAACCCTTGTTTGGGGATTACTCAAATACTGTTTGCTTTGCTTCAAGGCGAATTTTGAGGATGACTTTCTGCTCTTCCTCCAATTGAGTAATCCTTTGATTGTTGTATTTATTGTGCCAACTCTCTTGAATGTACCTGCGCTCAAGGTAAATATTTAGTAGACACAAATTTTCTTTTGCTAGCGACTATTTTTTTTTCTTAGAAAAATTCTAATAATATTCATAAAAAAATACGGTATCTTTGTTTGTCCTTCATGGTCTCAAGAAATGAGATAGATAATTTTAAAGGTCCTTAATAAATGGGTATTAAACCCATCTTCGGGGCCACCCAAAAATACCGTTCTTGAGAATTATATGCTTTAGTGTGGCTCCCAACTTGCTCGGGGATTTTTGAAAAAGACTCTTATTTTTGTGTGTTGATCTCTGCATCCACAGAAAAAAAAGATTAGTTTTGAGAGAAACTACTCTGTGTTGACCTTCTTCGATCCTTGGTTTGCTCCTCGCCATCTTTCGGGTACTCTGTCATGTTGGGACTTCCACTTGAACTCCCCTTCCCAATAGATGCCTAGGTTATCACTAAGTAAAAAGATTTGCATAGATTTTCGAAAGTAGTCTTAATTTTCAAAACTAGTTTCAAAACTTCTGTAAAAGATCTAGAAAATCTGTGTCGGTCATGTCATGTACAAGCCTTACGAAAGCCTTTAACTTGGTTCTGACTATGTCTAACATTTGATGGAGGATTTCCAAAACTCATCATCATTGATGGAAGGTTCTTCACAAAGTTATGCCACAATCGAAAAATTAGTCTGCCTAGACTTTGTAGCAGCTGGTGACTTCTAAAACTTAACTTTGACCCCTGGTGCTGGGGGGATTTAAAATATATTCCAGTGTTCGGTGGAAATTTTGAGGCCTTCCTCAAAATTTTCTACCCCAGTTTAAAGTTGTTTGAGACGATCTCAACTCGAGAGGATCTGAAGCCTTTATTAGTCCTCATTCTCTTTGTTGGATGATGATATTCCTCCTGTGATTTTTTGAGATTCCTTCTCAAAAATTCTGCCCCAGTTTCCATTTCCTGGGGTCACATGACCGAGCCGTTGGGACACCTGCATATCCTGTTGAAGCAGGAATCAAGTCAAACGTAGTTTGGGACTACGCTAAAGATATATAGAAAAATCTAATAGGTTGACTGAAGCCAACATAGGTCACCTATGTATACCTTTCTCGGGAATTCAGGTCATCACGTAGTTCATACATTAAAGAAAAGGATAAATTGTCCTAAGGGGTTGATCGAAGCCGACATAGGCTGCCTACGTATCCCTTTCTTGGGAATTTAGGTCAAACGTAGTTCGTACATGAAAGGAAAGGATAAATTTTCCTAAGGGGCTAACCAAAGCCAACATAGGCCGCCTACATATCCCTTTCTTGGGAATTCAGGTCAAACGTAGTTCATACATGAAAGGAAGGGATTCTAGGCAATTACACATCATAAAATAGATACTATCAGAAAGGCGATTATAAATAAGCCAAGAAAACAAAAACTAAAATATCTTTCAAACACAGTATCTCTTTACCGCATCAGAAATGATTGGTTTGGTCCACTCTTGACCATCCATCTTAGGTAGGATTAGGACTCCTCCAAGTTGGGCTTTTTTCAATTTTCAAATTCCTCTATATCTTCCACTAACCGATCCTCATCACCTTTTCTATTCATCATCATTCCCCTCGCTTTATTCGTCTAACCCTTGACACGACATGACATTGGTAGGCTTTAAATTACCATTTTAAAACAAACCAAGTTAGACGATAATAAGATAATAAAAGACAATAATATAATTATATTTCAAAAGTAAATTGTTAAATGAAGGGAGGCCTTTTTGAAAATAAATAAAAACTATGGCTCATGACCCGTGCAAATACGGGCCCATGACTTTTTGAAAGTTGTAAAACACAAAACAAAAATTTAAGACATAAAATGCTGGATCACGGGGCCTCCCCCGGATCATCACCATTTTTTAAAACTTCTAGTAATTGCCCTTTCATCTATCATGACGAGTGATAAGTTATGAATTGAGTGGAGGTCCAATTTTGCAAAGCCTCTCCTGGTGCAACCTTCTTCACCCCACTGGACTTTGAGAAATCTTCTGGTACAGCATCACATCCCTCGAATAGATTTTCTATCGCATCCCCAAGACCATCATCATTTTATTTCTCACGCATGAGAAATGACTGATACAGGAGCGGTAAGCGCCTAGGCAGACTCGCTTTTTACTTATCCTCAATTTTATCCTCCCTTCTTGGCTGGTATCCTGACCCATACTTAGATGTTTTTTCTGGGACCATAATGGGTTCAATAATTCCTTCCAAATTCTTACTCAAGACACTCAAGCCAGCCACGACTTTCTCTATCTTTTCCATACCTTTTGTCTTTTTGGAATTTCGTAAATCTACCTTAGTAATAGTCTTGCTAGATATCCATTCGCCTGCTATTTCGATCATGCTAACTGTGGCTCCCTCGTGATTAGGCAATAGATTACTGGTGACATGTGGTGTCGACGTCTGAAGAGTGATGATCTTCTGATCAATCAAGTCTTCGATCCTGTGTTTAAGATGGATGCAATCTTCAGTATTATGCCTGGGAGTTCCTGAATGATAAGCATAGACTTGATCGGACTAAAAGAATAGGGAATTGAGATTGGTGGGCTTTGGTGGAATAGGCTATAAATAACCAGCTTTCATCAACCTTCCGAAGAGCTGGGTACGACTTTTAGCCAATGGAGTGAATTTTCTAGGAGGCTGATTTTCGAGGTTTACACATGGGGGGTTATACTGATTTTGATTAGCAGGGGGAGGTACTTGATGATAGTTTGGAGATGTTTGGATGTTCGGAAGAGTAGCTTGAACATGGGACTAATAATTTGATTGCGAAACTTGACACTGGGGTAAAATATTTAGAAGTGGAGCTTGATTTTGGGGTTAGGCGTAGAATACAGGCTGAAAACTTGGTGACAGTGGTGAGGAAAGAATATTCCTAGGCTTGAATTTCCTCTTCAATTTATCAACATAATTAGTAGAGACCGCAGTGACACCCTCTCTTTTCTTCTTTGGAAATATGGAAGACCCAGATGATGTTGGAGTTTTGACAATCTTTCCTGTTCGAATGGCTTCCTCTAGTGATTCCCCAATTTTTACCAAATCTGCAAAAGTTGCCCTAACCGCGGATACCATCCTAGTGTAAAATTCTCACTCTTGAGCGCGAGAGAATACAAACATCATCTCTTTTTCAGACATGGCAGGTTGTACCTTGGTAGCTTCTTTTCTCCAACGGAAGACATAGTCTCAAAAATACTCATCATTCTTCTACTTGATCCAGTCTAATGAGTATCGGTCAGGGACTATTTCAATGTTAAATGCAAACCTATCAAGGAAACCTTTACCCAATGCCCTCCAACTAGTCCATTTTTTCAGTTCTTGAGACGTGAACCAATCTAAGGCTTCCCCTATTAAGCTCCGGCTGAACAGGCGCATTAATAATGCCTCAGTTTTTCCTACCCCTACCATTTGATCATAATACCTTCTCAGATGGGCCATTGGATTTTCAGTACCATTGAACACTTTAAATTTAGGGACTTTGTAACCTTCTGGTAGATCTACTCCAGGGTGAACACATAGATCATCGTAACCTAGACCATCATTGTCCCTCACCCCATGAGATTCATTGATCCTCATAATCTCTTCATTCATAGCCAACAACTTCATTTTATGCTCGATCTTCCACTCTTTTTCCTTCTCTTCGTAATGGTCTATCTCGAGATTAGGAAAGAAATTATAGATGTCAGGGGATATGATGACATGAGGAGGATTTAGAAGGATAGCTTGATTTTGAGGATGAGAGAAGGTTGGTTGGTAGGTGGGAAGGACATTTTGGAAATTAGAAAAGTTTTATGGAATTTAAGAGTAGTTTGAGGGTATCTGAGAAGAATTTTGCAAATTTGGAAATGAATTTTGTGGATTCAGAGATGGATTTGGTAGATTTGGGGATGGACTTTGTAGATTTGGGAGCGAATTTTGTGGATTTGAAAGTGAATTTTGTGGATTTGGAAGTGAATTTTGTGGGTTTGAAAATGGGTTCTGGGGATTTGAAAATAAACTTTGTGGATTTAGAGACGGGTTTTGTGGGGTTAGGGATGGATTTTATAGATGGTAAGCATCTGGGTTATTTTCTCGATTGGTGTTTTGGACAAGTTGAGGAGTGGAGACGGACGATATGTCATTTGGATGGTCCACGAGAATAGGCGTACTGAGGGGAGGGATCTGGAGTGGAGTCCCATGTCCTCCTGGAGCGGGGGCGTTGACAGTGATGGCCAAGTTAGCCAAATCTCGAGTACGATTCATTTCCTCCTGAAGCATTTCCAATTTTCTCGCGAGTTCAGCAATCATCTCGCTTTGTTCCACTATTACATTATCCCCGATGGTCAACGTATTTTCTTCATCGCTTCCAGTCATTTTTGAATAATGGTCAGAGGATGGGATTTTATGAACTTTTGACCGGGGGAATTAAGGATGTTCTGTCAGTTTGTTTCAACACGTAATAGTTTTCGATTATCTGTAAAGTAAAATAACTCAAATGCAGATGTGTTAGTTTTTGTATGTGTGATAATAATGTAAGATACTTGACAAGAAGTAACCACGTAGAGTTGTTTGTGTCATAGCCAAATTGATCCACAGGATCATAGTGGATAAATTTATCTTTGATTCAAACAAACGCACATAAACACATAAGACAATTATATCGCATAAAATCATTATAATAACACGTATCCTAACTGGGGTGACCCTTTTGAGCCAAGGGTTTAGGACTAACGAATTTTGAAGAAAATATATGCCTTTTTAAAGCCAATCCATTATCCCTCAAAACCTTCAATGAGATAAATGCCTACAAAAGTTAAACAAAAGGGATATAATCTTTAGGGAAAGGGAAAAAATAACATGAGAAAAAGAACAATGTCCCACGCAGGGGATAGAAAATACTAGTTCATGAATGCTCTTCTATCGGCCTTCGCCCTCTTAGCTTTGTCCACTTCTTGTCATTGACGACATCTGTTGATGATCAAGCGATTTTTATATAACGGTGCTCTAGGTGCAACCGTCCAAATCGATCAAATCCTTACTTGACTTGCTTTAATTCCTCCCTCAATTGGTGTATTATTGAGGCGTCCTTATACGAAAGTAAGCAAAACAAGCTTTCTCCCGACCCCCAAAGGATAATAGATTGGTTTAAACAAACATATATTTCTTCAACACATAAATATGATTCGTCTGTAATTGACTCAGGGTCAATAGACGCAAGACAAGTTTTCTAATGGGCCCAATACCCCCTTCGGGTATTGGGTCATCCTAGGCTTATGCCTAAAAGGGTTTTGGTTTAGCTCTATCCTGGGTGTCTAGAGTGGGTTTGAACCGGGTTCCCAAGTGGACAACTTGATGTTTGGAAACACGAACAGCCTCCGACCGCCTAACGTGTCGGTAAACTGTCGTGTTTCTAATATTTTATTTAGAATTGAAAAACAGGGGCCGGGACATCCACAAAATCCCAAAACAGTATAATAATTAATGCAGGAACATGCCATGAAATACAATAATTAAATTCCACAAAAATCAAAACACATAAACACGTAAGCATTTTAAATAGTTAGTCGAAAGATGAAATCAAACATTTGGTAAGAGCCTAGTTAAATATCCCTAGCAGAGTCGCCATTTCTGTTTTGCGTGGATATTTTGACTTTCAGAGTCACCACTTAATTTATTTGAAAAGAAATGAAGAAAACTTTTGAAATAAAGTCCTAAGTCTCAAAACAGAAAAAGACTTAGGCTTTTAAGAAAATCCCGGGTAAGAGGTTCTTATTAACATTTTAGGAAGATTTTTAAGGCACCTAAAATGTTCGCTAACTTGCGGTTATCCAGGCTGTTTGAAAAATATTTTTGACTAACTTTGAAAAAAAAAGTTAGTTTTTTTTTTTAAATAAAGAGATTTTAGGAAAACATTTGTATAAAAAATAAATTTTGACGACTTAGCAGGGGATTTAACCAAGTCTAAGCAAATGAAAAGCAAAATAAACACATAAAAAGGGAAAGAAAGAAATTAGAAGATTTAAGCTGTTAGGCCTAAACCAATAAACCTGTCCTAAACTAATTTGGGCTTTCGGCCCATCATCACTTGTCTTAATCTATATTTCCGAGCCCTTTTTGACCCACAATCTGTTTCACTTGTATTAGAGTACAACCCTGGTTTCGAAGCCCCAAATAAATGAATAAATAAATGACTAAGTAAAAAGAAGACAATAAAAAAAATTGAGACTTTTCAAGTCTCTTAGTGACCTCATCAATGGGCTTTGACCCATTTTCCTTCTTCATCTATCTTCTAGCACCCGCACACCATGTAGTAGACCTTAGGTTTAAACTTTGAACTTGACTCCAAGAGGTGGACCTCATTGGCTTATTATGAAATGCAAGAGGAGAGGAGTCCATTTGGCCTCGAGACATTTTTTGCATGTAAAGAAAAGATAAAGAAATTAATATACGTTCAAGACATAAAAGAGACATATTTCAAAGCAAAAGAAACTATCAAGAACCAATTTTTGAATGACAATGATAAACACACTTGCACAAGAATGAGAGTCAACAAATAAAATGCAAAGCAAAGACACCCACTTAGATTCCTCGTGATTTATGTTCATATAAGAATGAATAAAGGTAAAAGGAGGAAGGTCATATTCAATGAATTAATGCGAGAACAAATAACGCAAGTTTACGAGAGTAAAGGGATGAGGCGATAAGAAAAATACCCATGACTTCTAAAATTGAACAAACATAGAAACTAATCCATATAACAAAAGAAAATAAAGGCTAACTTTTCAAGAAAGAGAATCTTTAAATTTCAATTGAGGCGACATTAACGAAAATTCACACATCTAAATTGCAACCAACATTTTTATCAAAAAATGTGTAACGGCCTATGGTTTATATTCTAAGACATTGTTGATTCTCTTTTGATATTATGAATAAAAGAGAGACATGAATCAAGTCTTTACACACACAAAGAGCACATATAACATTCCGGAGTAAGAAAATAAGAATAAAAGTTTAGCATCTCTAAAAGTGAAATATCGTTCAACAATCATACTATGCATGAGTCAAAAATATCCAAATAATTTTAATTAGCCACAAAAGTCCAAACTTTTTCATCATTTTGACAAGATAACATGCGAACAAAAGAAGAATAAACATCTTGTATGGAAAATAAAGCTAGCACTTCATCTCTTATATGAGGATTTTGAAATCCATTAAAATAATTAACAAGCAAATGATAAATTATTGACTTAATTAATTACTATTTTTATTAAGGCGAAACAAACAATAATAACTATTTATCCAACATAAAAGAAGCAACTTTACATGCTAAAAAAAATATATTCGCCAACAATGAATTTAAACAAGGCATGAGTTCGTCTTTTGAGCAAAGATCAAAACTTTATACTTGACAATCAAATAATAAAGTCAAAAGGCAAAACAATCAATATTAACTATTCTTTTCAACATAAAGGAATTAACTTTACAAGCTAAAAACAAACATATCTACGAACAATGAATTTAAACAAGACATGTGTATGTTTTTCAAGTAAAGATCTAAACTTTATCCAAAATAATCAAAGAATAAGGTCAAAAGGCAAAACAATCAATATTAACTATTCTTTTCAACATAGAGAAAATAACTTTACATGCTAAAAATAAACATATCCACCGACAATGAGTTTAAACAAGACATAAGTATGTTTTTCAAGCAAAGATCTAAACTTTATTCAAAATAATCAAAGAATAAGGCGAAAAGGCGAAAGAATCAATATTAACTATTCTTTTCAACATAAAAAAAATAGCTTTACATGCTAAAAACAAACATATCCACCAATAATGAGTTTAAACAAAGCATAAGTACATCTTTTAAGCAAAGATTGAAACTTTATCCATAATAATCAAAGAATAAAGTCAAAAAAGACACGTATAACTATTGCTAGCTCATTTTTATATCATGAACATGAAAATAATTACAATATCGATACTACAATGTCCTATGACCTTCAAGGCCATCTACAACAAACAATCCCAGCAAATAAAATTACAACTACGAACTACGAATAAAAAAAAGATGAAGAAGAAAACGATAATAAAACTAAAAAAAAGTGGAAGGTGTGTTTACCTTTTTGGGGAC
The DNA here is from genome assembly GCA_030864215.1 of Capsicum pubescens. Classification (NCBI taxonomy): domain Eukaryota; kingdom Viridiplantae; phylum Streptophyta; class Magnoliopsida; order Solanales; family Solanaceae; genus Capsicum; species Capsicum pubescens. The sequence goes on from CM061541.1 coordinate 172,610,624, forward strand.
AGTAAAACGAGACTACAAGCTTCTTCGGAATCAACCACCACCGAAAAACGTCACTGGCAAAAGGATTTTTTCACTTTTCTGGTCTTTTTTTTTCACCCCTTCTACCAAAGTAGTGGTAGTATTTATAGGAGAGAATGTGGTTTTATTTCCTCATCTTCACCAATGTGGGAGAAATGTATTTATAGGAAAGGATGATGATATATTTCTTGTCATCCACCAATGTGGGAGAAAAACCATTTAGGGGTATTTTTGGAATTTAAAAATTAAAGATAAGGTGAGGTGGAAGATAATGTGAGGAGAAATTGTACAATGTAGTACAATTTTTGAATTTTAAAATTGAATTTGTAAAAAGAAAAAAAGGTTGGGGGGAATAGTACAATGTAGTACACTTTGAAATTATTTTTTGGTAGAAATTCGGTAGAAGTTATGAGAGTTTTTGGGAATTTTGGGGTTATTTAAAATATAACCCCAATTGGGATTTAAAATTTAGCCAATTTTATTTAATTTTGACCAAATTAAAAATCAATTGACGGATTGTATTGCAATTATGACCAATTTGATTTCAATTATGGCCAAATCTAATAGATTGGCTAAATTAAATTGAAATTCGATACAAATTAATATTTTTTTAACCTCGAGCTTCTTGATTTAATAAAATCAAATGCATATTTATCCAAATAAATTATTTGGATAATAAATTATATTAAAATCAAGATTTTAATCATTATATTTATTTTTAAAATAATTCTTAATTAAAATCCAATATTTCATAGAATAAATATTTAAGGAATCAAATTATATACTCTCATATAACTGAACATGATAATATATAATCGCTACTTAAAATGATAAAATCACGTAAAAAAAATATTTTGAAATTTTTTTATTTGGATGAAATAAATATTTTAATTTTATTAAAAATTGAAGAAACTCAGGATTAAATTTAATTGTGGAGGGCAAAAATTATGTGTCAACACGTGATACATATCTTAAACAGTAAAAAATACAAATAAGTACATATGTTACCCTCTAAAATAACATAGAACAATTCAAAGACAAATCCAATAACGTACTGTTGACACCCAATTTTGACCTCTCGATACTCCTTCTAGGCTGTTATTTTAGCAAAATTATTTAATTTCAAATATTAATTTTTTTACACATTATTCTTATATTAAATACATATTGACGTGTCACACTTATAATTTAAAAAAATGCACAAATTATTTGATTATTTTTAGAATCATTTTCTATGATTTTTAAACTCAAATATGATATTTTACATAATTTTATTAAATTATTTTTTTTTCATATAAATTGTTCACACTCATATTTTTGCAAATACGTTGTCTAGTTTATTATTATTATTATTATTATTATTATTATTATTATTATAATTGTTATTATTATAATATTTATTTAAATAACAACCTAAATTAAATCAGTTTATTTGATCTATTTACTTTTTGACCTAATTTTTTACCACAATATACCAATTCTAGCCTAAGCTCTATTCAATTTATTGTAATTATAGTCAAAATTGATCCAATTTTTAAACCCCCAAATTAAAACCCATTTGTTGACCTTCTTTTAAATAATTTTGATCTCATCCGTTGATCAAAACTAATCCAATGACTGAGATCGTTTCAATCCCCTTTCCTTTTTAAAACTCAAACAAACCCTAGATCCCCATTAGTCTCCACAAATATCCGCCTTTCCAACCCCTCTCTCTCCTCTATCAGCTCCCCCCTCTCTCTAAAACAAAACTACAACCGCCGCCCCTCCATCGTTTTTCCCTCTCCGGTGTCACGGTGGGCCCCAGCTTCCGCCGACAGCAGCAGATCTAACCAGCGAAGAAGACTACCGCCGACCCTCCTCTTATCTACTCAGCCGCCGCCCACCGCGAAGCCACTCGGCTGTTCCAGCCGCCATTAGCGGGCGATCCCGCTATCAGACCGCCGGAGCTCCATTGCTCCAGCCGTCGCTGCCTCGGAATGGCCAGCAGCCGCCATGCCACCACAAATCTACCTCCTACACAACCCCACGCCAGAACCCGCCAGCAGTCATGCCGTCAACGTCGCCCATCCCCTCCCCCTCTCGTTAGCCCTCACCTCTCCGATCAATTGCAACTGATTCTTCATAAATCCATCTCAGGTTTGAGTCTCTTGATGAAAGGTTATTTTTTATTGCCATTTTAGTGTGAAATTCGTGACGTTTTTGACATGAGCGTTACTTGATTGTCTTAATTTTATGTTTATTTACAATCTATGTCTACACCTTGTGTAAACTCAAATCTGTACAACTGTCTGCCTTGACCCTACTTGTTATTTGAGCTTGGACTTCTGCCAATACTGAAATTGTGATACTGTTCATGCTATTGTTACGAATTTAGCTTTATGATGGGGTTATTGATGTTTTTCCCTTGAATTTGAAATTACTTAGCTTCAGGATTTGTCATTTTGACAAAGTTGATATTTGATTTACCTTTACACTATGTGCAATATATATTTTTGTAAATTTTGAATTCGATTTTATGCATACTTATAATAATTTGGTTAAGAATTTTTTTTTACATAATTAGTTGCTTAATTTTTGAATATAATTTTGATATATATGGTAAACAGTAAAATTTGATGCATATTGTCTTTTTAGTTATTTGTTTTTTTTCCATGCACCTATTTATGGTAAATTTGCTTCCAATTGATTCTACTTACTTAACTAAGGAAAATAATATTGGTGATTGATCTTTCTAAACACCCGCTTTCCTTTACTGTTGGACTGATTTATGAATGATTAATTGATTTATTAGCCCCCCTCAATTGATTTTAGTTGATTTTAAAATATTCCTTTTCCTTTTCCTTTTCTGTGGTTGCTAATTGAATATTAACTCACAACCCTCTCACTATATAGAGTCCTCTTTCTCTTATTTTGGGACACGGACAAGTTACAACACACGACATACACTTTCTCTTGCTAAAAGCTTAAAACAAAGAAGAGGCAATTTTACTTTTATTATTTTTGGCACTCGTTTTCGGAGCATTAATCTCGACCTTTCGGTGGCAATCCATTCTCGAATCTCTGGCTGTTTGAGTTTCTTGTTATTATTATTATTATTTGTTATCATCTATCGGTCAGTCCCCTGTCGACGCAATTTTCTTTTATGCCTTATATGATGATGCTAGTAAACATGCTTATAGGAATCATTCGGTGCTTTCTTTCTATGTCTGTGTCATGTTATATTCCCCGCCTGTATTGCTATCACATATTGTCTCATAGGTATAAATAGACAGTCTCGGGTATTTGAAGAGTCGCCGAAAAGTTTGTGGGAAAGGGCTGCACCTTTTCTTTCTTTGTTCATTTACTTATTTTCGATTCATGTTGTTGTAATAACTTTGTATAAACGTTATTATTATTGTAATAATAATTAAGGACTGCATGGGGGCGGGGACTGACGTGCTCTATGAATAGTATAGATAGGCACAATTTAGGTTTTATGTTTGTTACGTGCTGCATGAATTATTTAGGCACACAATCTTAGAACTTATTAACAAATTAACAAATGAATCATTTAGGCATTCAATTTAAGATTTATTAATTGATCCGCTTAGAATTCTTAATTTTAGAATTTAATTGAATCCGGCATCCTAAATTAGATTGACATTAGGCATATCAATATATTTTGCATGTTGGCATATTAAATCAGATTTTAATGTATTTTTAGCATATTAAATTTCAAATTTTGTGGCATATTAACATTAGATCTAAGCATGGTTAATTGAATTTTCAGCATGTTTAATATTATTTTCAGCATGTTTAATTGAATTTTCGGCACGTTTAATTGATTTTTCAGCATGTTTAATAATATTTTCCAGAATGTTTAATCATATGTTTAGCATGTTTAATTTAATTTTCAGCATGTTTAATACAATATCAGGATGTTTAATTGAATTTCTAATATGCTAAACATTAAATTTCAGCATGTTCATATAAGTTTAATGCTGCATTAAGGAATAAGTTTCCAAGTTTCCAACATGTTAGCATGATTATTTGAATGTTAGTATGACAGACATATTTTCCTACATACTAGGTCATTTTTCTTAGCATGAAATTCAAGTATGTCAACGTGTGTTTAGCATGTTCATGTTACGTATTTTTTTGTGATTTTCTCAAGCATTAAATGATGTATTTTCCGCATGTTAATGCATTTGATTTAATAAAATCAAATGCATATTTATCCAAATAAATTATTTTGATAATAAATTATATTAAAATCAAGATTTTAATCATTATATTTATTTTTGAAATAATTCTTAATTAAAATTTAATATTCCATAGAATAAATATTTAAGGAATCTAATTATATAATCTCATATAACTGAACACGATAATATATAATCGCTATTGAAAAAATGACAAACAAAAAATATTTTGAAATTTTTTTATTTGGATGAAATAAATATTTCAATTTAATTAAAAATTGAAAAATTCTGGATTAAATTTAGTCGTGGAGGGCAAAAATTAGGTGTCAACACGTTATACATATCTTAAACAATAAAAAATACAAGTACATATGTTACCCTTTACAATGACATAGAACAGTTCCAAGGCAAAGCCAATACCGTACTATTGACACTTAATTTTGACCTCTCGATACTCCTTCTAGGTTGGATTTTAGTAAAATTATTTATTTTCAATTATTAATTTTTTTACACATTATTCATATATTAAATACATATTGATGTGTCACATTCATAATTTAGAAAAATGCATAAATTATTTTATTATTTTTAGAATTATTTTCTATGATTTTTAAACTCAAATATGACATTTTACATAATTTTATTAATTTTTCTTTTTCATGTAATTGAGCACACACAACCTAAATTAAATCAGTTTATTTGATCTATTTATTTCCTGATCAATTTTTTATCACAATATACCAATTCTAGCCTAAGCTCTATTCAATTTATTGCAATTATAACAAAAATTGATCCAATTTATAAACCACCAAATTAAAACCCATTTGTTGACCTTTTAAATAATTTTGATCTCAGTCGTTGATCAAAATTAATCCAACGGTTGAGATCTCGTTTTAATCCTCTTTCCTTTTTAAAACTCAAACAAACCATAGATCCCCATTAGTTCCCACAAATATCCGCCTCCCCAACCCGTTTCTCTCTTTATCTGCTACCCTCTCTCTCTAAAACAAAACAACCACCATCGCCCTTTTATCATTTTTCCCTCTCCGGTGTTGCGATGGACCCTAGCTGCCGACGACAGCAACAGATCTGACCAGCTAAGAAGACCACCGCCAAGCCACTCGGTTGTTCCAGCCGCCATCAGCGGGTGATCTCGCTATCCGACCATCAGAGCTCTATCGCTCCAGTCGTCGCTGCCTCGAAATGGCCAGCAGTCGCCATGCCACCACAAATCTACCTCCTACATAACTCAACACCAAAACCCACCAGTAGTCATGCTGCCGATGTCGCCCATCCCCTCTCCCTCTCGTTAGCCCTCACCTCTTCGATTAATCGCAACTGATTTTTCATAAATCCATCACAGGTTTGCGTCTCTTGATGAAAAGTTATTTTTTATTGCCATTTTAGTGTGAAATTCGTGACGTTTGTGACATAAGCGTTACTTGATTGTTTTAATTTTATGTTTATTTACAATCTATATCTACACTTTGTGAAAACTCGAATCTATACGACTTAGAATTTATTAATTGATCCGCTTAGAATTCTTAATTTTAGGAGTTAATTGAATCCGGCATCCTAAATTAGATTGACATTAAGCGTATCAATATATTTTGCATGTTGGCATATTAAATCAGATTTAAGCATGTTAATGTATTTTTAGCATATTAAATTAAATTTTAAATTTTGTGGCATATTAACATTAGATATAAGCGTGTTTAATTGAATTTTCAGCATGTTTAATTGAATTTTTAGCATGTTTAATTGAATTTCCAGCACGTTTAATAATATTTTCCAGCATGTTTAATTGGATTTTCAGCATGTTTAATACAATTTCAGCATGTTTAATTGAATTTCTAGCATGAATAATAATTTCTAGTATGTTAAACTTTAAATTTCAGCATGTTCATATAAGGTTTATCGGAAACAGCCTCTCTATCCCCGTCGGGGGTAGTGGTATGGACTGCGTACATTTTACCCTTCCCAGACCCCACTATGTGGGAATATTCTGGGTATGTTGTTGTTGTTATGTTCATATAAGGTCAAGCATTAAGGAATAAGTTTTCAACATGTTAGCATGATAATTTGAATGTTAGTATGACAAGCATATTTTCCTACATACTAGGTCATTTTTTTAGCATGAGATTCAAGTATGTTAATGTGTGTTTAGCATGTTCACGTTACGTATATTTTTTGTGTGTGAAATCTCTCAAGCATTAAATGATGTATTTCCCGCATGTTAATGTATTTGATTTAATAAAATCAAATGCATATTTATCCAAATAAATTATTTTGATAATAAATTATATTAAAATCAAGATTTTAATCATTATATTTATTTTTAAAATAATTCTTAATTAAAATTCAATATTTCATAGAATAAATATTTAAGGAATCAAATTATATAATCTCGTATAACTGAACACGATAATATATATTCGCTACTTAAAATGACAAAATTACGTACAAAAAATATTTTGAATTTTTTTTATTCGGATGAAATAAATATTTTGATTTTATTAAAAATCGAAGAAACTCAGGATTAAATTTAGTCGTGGAGGACAAAAATTAGGTGTCAACACGTGATACATATCTTAAATAGTAAAATAAATAAATAAGTACATATGTTACCATCTAAAATGACATAGAACAGTTTAAAGACAAATTCAATACCGTAGTATTGATACCCAATTTTGACCTCTCGATACTTCTTCTAGGCTTCTATTTTAGCAAAAATATTTAATTTCAAATATTATTTTTTTTTACACATTATCCTTATATTAAATACATATTGACGTGTCACATTCATAATTTAGAAAAATGCACAAATTATTTTATTATTTTTAGAATCATTTTCTATGATTTTTAAACTCAAATATGACATTTTACATAATTTTATTAAAGGCAAAATGGTTCGATGGACCCTTGTGCTATGTTCGTTTTGTAATATGGACACTTCTACTAACATGTTTGTCATCTGGATCCTTGAACCCACTAAAAAATAATATTTCAATCCTTTGACCGTTGACCCGGCTTATGTGGCATCAAAAGTGCTGACTAGCCTGCACGCGCTTAGAGTGCGAGTGGGGGCTATTTTTTATCCATTTTATATTAAAATAATTAAAAAAAAATTAAAAAGAACCCCTCCCCCCTCCCTTTTCTCCTCTATTCATCATCTTCATCTCCTTTGCAACAAATTTCTTGTTTTGACTCTCAAAATTTCAAAATCATCTAAAGTTTCAACCATTCACAAACAAGATTCGAAACCCAGCTTCAAATCACATAGAGTTTCAACCTTTTGATAAACAAGATTCAAAACCTAGCTCCAAAATCATCAAGTTTCAACCTTTCACAAACAAAATTCGAAACCCAAGTTCAAAAATCATATAAAGTTTCAATCTTTACAATCAAGATTCAAACCCAGTTCACAGAATCGTGTAAATTAATAAAAAATCACAAAAAGGGGCTGAGTTAGAACGGGCTGCCATGAATAAGAGATCAAGAAATCTTGATTGTTTGAATTACCGTGATTGATAAGAAATCATATTTCTTTTGTGATTTTATGAACAAGAAATCAAGAAATCATGTAAAGTTTTGTGATTAGTAAATCAAACAATCAACAAAACAAGAAATCTTGATTGTTTCCTACCGTGATCTACAAAATCAAGAAAATGAAAAAAATTGTTGATTTAGGAAATGTGAGTTAGAAAGGGCTGCCATGGCCATTAGAGGCCCAAGGCTGCCATGACCGACGATGATGACGACGAACCCTTAACGAACCACCCATCGTTCATCTTTCACCACCATCTTTTATCTACATTTTTCACATCCCACACACTTTAAATCTTTAACCAACACACACACAAAAGCTAATATTGATTCTTTTGGTGTTAATATTGATGGTTAATTTGTAACCAATACATAAATGGTGGAGGCTGGTGGGGGTTTACACTGGTGATAGGTGACGGCAGCGTGTTAATGGATTATTGTCACACCGGTAGCGGTGGTGCGACATTGGAGAGATAGAGAAGTGAAAGTGGAGAGAAGGAGAAGAGAGAAGATGGAGAAGATAAAAAACATAACCTCATTTTAATTTTTATTTATTTTTTAATTCTCAATTTAATTTTTTTATTTTTTTAATATTATATCTCTTATGTGGCATTTTAAAAATGATGTGGAATTTCATGTAGTATTTAAAATGACGTGAAAGCTAACGTGGAAGTTGACGTGGGGCGAGTGTGTTACACTCATAAAAAAAGTGTTTAAAATATTGTTTTTTAGTGGGTTTAAGGGTTCAGATGACAAACGTGTAAGTAGGAGTATCCACATTACAAATCGAACATAGTACAAGGGTCCATCGAGCCGTTTTACCTTTATTAAATTATTTTTTTTTCATGTAAATTGTTCACACTCATATTTTTGCAAATACGTTGTCTAGTTTATTATTATTATTATTATTATAATAATTATTATTATAACATTTATTTAAATAACAGTCTAAATTAAATCAATTTATTTGATCTATTTATTTTCTGACTCAATTTTTTACCACAATATACCAATTCTAGCCTATCAATTTATTGCAATTATAGCCAAAATGATCCAATTTCTAAACCCCCAAATTAAAACCCATTTGTTGACCATTCTTTTAAATAATTTTGTTCTCATCCGTTGATCAAAATTAATCCAATGGTTGAGATTGTTTCAATCCCCTTTCCTTTTTAAAACTCAAACAAACCCTAGATTCCCATTAGTTCCCACAAATATTCGCCTCCTCAAAATCTCTCTCTCTATCTGCCTCCTTCTCTCTTAAAACAAAACTACAACTGCCGCCCCTCCATCGTTTTTCCCTCTTCGGTGTCGCGATGGACCCCAGCTGCCGTCGACAGTAGCAGATCTGACCAGCGAAGAAGACCACCGCCGATCTTTCTCTTCTCTACTCATCCGTCGCCCACCGCGAAGCCACTCAGCTATTCCAGCCGCCATCAGCGGGCGATCTCGCTATCCGACCGCTGGAGCTCCATTGCTCCAGCCGTCGCTGCCTCGAAATGGCCAACCGCCATGCCACCATAAATCTACCTCCTACACAACCCCACGCCAGAACCCGCTAGCAGTCATGCCACCGACGTCGCCCATCCCCTCTTCCTCTCGTTAGCCCTTACCTCTCCGGTAAATTACAGCTGATTCTTTATAAATCCATCTCAGGTTTGCATCTCTTGGTGAAAAGTTATTTTTTATTGTCGTTTTAGTGTGAAATTCGTGACGTTTGTCACATACGCGTTACTTGATTGTCTTAATTTTATGTTTATTTACAATCTATATCTACACCTTGTGAACACTCAAATCTGTACGACTGTCTGCCTTGACCCTACTTGTTATTTGAGCTTGGACTTCTGCCAATACTGAAATTGTGATACTATTCATGCTATTGTTACGAATTTAGCTTTGCGATGGGGTTATTGATGTTTTCCCCTTGAATTTGAAAGGAAAAATTTCAGAAATAGCAACTGTAGAGCCATAATTATAACTTTTATAGCAACAGTTTCAAAATTACGAAAAATAGCAATATGTATTTTGTATTTTAGTAAAAGGTTGCTATAAAAATACATATACAAATATGCTAAAACGTTCCTTATTAAACTCTAATCAGTTAGAGTAAATTATGGGATTAAACTGTTCCTTATTTTAAGCAACATTCAATTAACAGATACCTTTACCATTAATGACTCTTTTTTTTTTTTACTTTAACTGTTAATAAATAATTTGAAATTCAAAACTTGGTTTCCATATACATTTGGTAAAAGCATTTAAAAAAAATTGAGAGATTGAAATATCATTGATGAACTCTGTATTTTACGAAGAATATTTGAATAATCAACTCAACGATTACAGGTATGATTAAATAAACTTTTTAGATCATGTTAATGGAATTGCGAAAATAATTTGAAAGTTAATAACAATATGTGTTAATGATCATGAAGCTGAAAATTTTATATATTGTATTCTGAATTTTATAAGTTGTGGGTAATTTTTTTTTTTTCTACTTTTTTTCTCAAACATCAAAGATTTTGTTTTAGTCATTTATGTATGAAACTAAACTAAATAATTTTTCGTGAGAATTTTTTTTGTTTGTGTATATACAAATTATTAATTGTATGCAGTATATATTATATAATTTAATTTGTATTTAATATTTTGTAGTGTTCTGGATCTTGATGATGGGAAGCATACCTGTTCTCATTAAACATACTGGTAGTATGAACAATATTGAACAATAATATGAAGATTACATCAGTGATGCAATATTGTTGGGCATAAACACTTCATACAACCAACTGCGCGAAGTACTAGCTTCGCACATGGATGCCGATTTGACATGCAAAAACATTCAAATTGAATATCAATTAACAGATATTGAAGGTAAAATACGTATACGTAATGACATGGGTTTGAAGGTCTACATTATGCAGAAAAGGGATGTAAAGGCAATGAGTGCTTTGCCCTTGTACATAAGTGTTTCAGAAAAGAATAGTTTCAATGAATTTGTTAGTTCATCAATATGTAACGCTGCGAGTATGAATCTATCTATCACTGCGCGTAACGTTGTGAATACAAGTACTGAAAGAGCATTGGTAGTTACTAATTCAGATGAATGTTTGGATGTATTGGATATTGATGCAATTAAAGTAATTATCTCGGACCCACATCACAAACATATTGAGGTTGAACAAGTTTATATCTCGAAAAGGGTGTTAAAATCTGTGATGAAGGATTACATGATTCGAGAGAAGTTTCAATCACGATCTGTTAGATCAAGTAAAACCTGGTAAGTTTGTCATGTATGTAAAATTTGTTGTTTTTTTCTTGTTAAATTTTATTACAACATATGTATTTAAAAAATACATATAATTTTTTTTTTTGTACATGTTGTAAATTACATTACATCATTTTTTTTTGCAGTTACACATTAATATGCAAATCACGTAATTGTAATTTTTTACTCCGTGCATCTGATATCAACAAATCAGGAATGTTTTGTGTTAGAGAATTCTTACCCGAACACACATGTCCGATAAATGATAAGATTTATCCTAAGTTTCATGCGACTAGTAAGTTGATTGGAGGTATGGTGAAACAAAAGTTTAAAAACCACAAAAGAAAGTACAGTGTGACTGAAATTAGAAGTGACATGAAGGAAGACCTTGGTATGGATTTGACCTATATTATGTGTTGGCGAGCTAAGGAAAAAGAACTTGAAGATTTGAGAGGGAAACCTTCGGCATCATACGGAAAACTACCTGCATACGTTCATGTTTTGAACACTACTTATCCAGGTTCACATATACGAATGAAAAAGCATGAAGATAATGAGTTTTTGTATATTTTTGTCGCACTAACTACATTCATACAAGGGTTCGATCACTGTAGACCTGTGATAGTTGTTGATGCAAGTTATCTTAGAGGACTGTACAGTGGCACATTTGTAGCTACATGTACCATGGATGGAGCCGGTAAGCTATTCTCGAAATGTATTTGACTCTATGAATAGATGTATATGTTTATAATATATGTATATATATATATATATATGCAACATATTTATATTTGTACTATCTATTTGTTATGTTTTAGATATATGAATTTATATTAAAGTTGTGAATTATGTTTATGAAATAAATTTCATTCACATAATCGGTAAGTTATATATTTTTATAGAGTACTTATTTAATTTTTTTGTGGATGTTGATTGGGAGCAGGATTAGTTCCAGATATATTTATATGTATTATAGGTTTTAGTTATCTTTATGTTTTAAATTCCAGTTAAACTTATTACCAGTTGTATGTATTTGAAAAATACATATAATTTTTTTAATGTCTGTATATATCGTACTTTTAATGTATTTGTTCCATGTTCAGGCCATATATTTCCATTGGCATATGGAATAGTAGATTCTGAAAATGATGCATCCTGGACATGGTTCTTTCAGAATCTAAAGGAATCATACGGTGAAAGAGAACATATGTGTGTAGTTTCCGATCGTAACCCAAGCATTATAAAAGTTGTTCCTGGAGTGTACAATAATGTACCACATTACGCTTGTATGTGGCATCTATGGGGTAATGTGAATTTTTTTTTTAGGAAGTCACATGATGCATTGTCTGAAATCTTCTATACCATGGCGAAATCTTACTCAAAGTCTGAATTTCATAATTTAATGGAGAAAGTGGAGGTAGTTGATGTTAGGGTGAAGAATTACTTGGAGTTAGCGGGATACGATAAGTGGTCTAGGTCATATACAACAGTTCATAGGGGATGAACCTTAACATCAAATATTGCAGAGTCAATTAATGCTGCACTGGTATCAGCTAGAGAACTTCCAATATATGAATTTTTAGAGGAAGTTAGATTGATGTTTGGTAAATGGAACTGTGAAAACAGACAGGAGGCATTGTACACACGCACGGATCTTATTGGAAAAATTTAAGCAATTCTCCATCAGAATGAAGCAGAGTGTACACGTATCAAGGTATGATATAATAGATATAATCATTTAATGTTATATCTTCTTGAATTTTTATATGTTGTATGAATCATATCTTATTATACAAATTATTAAAATTATAACAAATCTATGTGTTGTAATGAAAAAAATATGTATATATTCTTTAGACATATTAATATGCATTTGCTGCTTTGAAAAAAATACATTTGCTAATCTGTAGCAAATTTTACTGTAATATTTTTTTTTCTATAATATTTTTTATGTATTAATATTTTCAGGTTATACCAGCGTCAGAGTACGTCTATACTGTCCACGATAAGGAGAAACCTTTTATAGTTTGTCTAAAGGAAAAAAATATTCTTGTCATGCATTCCAATTGGATGAGATACCATGTGTGCATGCTTGTGCTGTACTTGATAGCAAGAATCTTGAAAAAGGACCATATTGCTCTAATCTATACAAGCCAAAAACTGTACTGAGAACGTATGATCTTCCTGTTTATCCTCTACCACATAAAGATGACTGGGTGATACCTCAGGAAAGTTTAGACAAAGTAGTTTTGCCCCCAAAATACAAGCGGCCCCCTGGAAGACCTTCAAAGAAGGAGCGCGGTAAATCGGGAAGAAATATATTTGGAAAGAAAATAAAAAATTGTTGTAGTTCATGCGGACAAAAAGGTCACAATAGGCGTTCATGTAGGAAATACAACAAATGATACATTTTATCATGTTTTTAGTGAAAATTCAGTTGCTTTATTATTCTATTTTTTTTGAATTGTTTCATTTTGAATTTTGAACTTTTTATTGATATTGATAATTTGATAGTGTTCAGATGTTGCACTTTTATGAAGTTGAACTTGTTAATTTGTTATAGTTCAAATGTTTAATTTTATATTATATATGTATATATATACATATATTTTTTGCACTAAAAATATGTTTGAATATGGAATAATAGGAGCCATTGTTATTTTGAAAAATAACTATGTTTACATTAGACGTAAATGGAAATACAATCTGAAACGAACATTAGTATTAACCATAATGTGTATCTTTCAAAAAATACAAATTGAAATCTGAATAATACATATGGCTGAATGTGTATTAAGTAGAAACGTGTATATGGAAATCAAATAAAAATACATATGTATTATAAACGATTATGTTCAGTTGAATGATATATGTATTTTAAATATACATTTACTCACTGAAATTTTAAAATTTATGTTAATAAAATACATTTGTTAACTGGAATGACATATTTATGAGTAATACGTATTTTACAAATACATATATTTACTGTCATGGTGATATATATTTTTAAAATATATATCTTCACTGTAATGGTAATACGTATTTTGAAAATACATATCTTCACTGTAATGTTGATATGTTGACTTCAGAATTGATTTGGTAACTGTATGTTCATGTAATGTTAAAAATACAAAGGTTAAGTGGAATAAGCATATGTATGTTAAAAATATATAATTTCACTGGAATAAGCATATTTATTATTACAAATATGCACATAGACATATACTAACCATGAAAAACTGGAAATTAGACGATTAAAAATCAAAAAGTTAAGATAACAATAAAGGAACATTAACATGCCATCTTTGACCATTAAAGTAACATATGAATCCCATAATCTATTAAAAAAAAATATCCACCTAATCTTAAATGTTGTTAACTTCAACAAAATAAAATACAAATCAAATATCAACCACTTCAGTGCCTTTTGTTAACCCAGTGATCCGAAGAGGCCTCATTAGTGCTTCATCATCACTTTGTGCCTTTGCGTTTGCTTTCCTAGTACCATAATCCCACAACAGTGAAGCGTATCTTATGCGAATTAGATCTGGGACAAAGTCAATACATGGAACAACTTCTCCAAAAGTAAGACACTCGGCATACGTAACCATATATAAACCACAATCCCTGCAAAGACATACATTAATAATTAAGAAGTTGTTACAAATTTAATGCATATGTATATATACAAGTAATATGCATACTAATTACTTACAATCTGCCACTTGGTTGTTGAGGCACATTCTCCACAATTGAAACACCAAACGAATCCATCTTATCATTCAATTTGTAATTAGGATGATTGTCGATGTCAATACCCTTATTCTCGTAAAATTTACATTCAATGAGACATATAGGTATAACCTTAGCTAACTTTTCAATTTCAGTAAGCACTGCTGCATCATGACCAGCAGCTGACAAAGAATCATATACATATATACACCTATGATTGAAAGATATAACTGCAAGAACCCAATGATGTTTTGCCTTTACGTGAACAGGAATGAACATATGATACACCGTATGCCATGGCACTGTAGCATGCATGCAGAATCCACTTACATACTCATTCAGATGATATTTCTTTCCACCAGCATTAAGAGTTGCATCATCCAATTTATACACATCAAACACAGTTGTAGCAATGTTCATGAAATTGCAGTCTACAGTGCTGAACTTATATGAGATATTGGGATCATACTTGGACTTCTTTCGCAGATAGTACAAGCATACATCAATTTGCTGCATTATAAATAAATTTCATACTTAATATTAAATAAACAAATAAAAAAAAATCAAACCTTACATATGAAAATATCATGTACAAATCAGTGAAGGTATAACATACTTCATATGTATTTACAAATATACATTTTAAACTATAACAAAATAATCAATTACAATTATTCGTATTTAACATCGAACTAATATATATTCCAATATACAAATCAATGTAATAATACATCACTTACCTCATCTGACCACGTTTGTCTAGGAGTACCCATAACGTAGAACCAATTCTTGTCTTCAACAGATAAAATTCCAAAGTTGATAACTGGTATTTTTGCCTTTCCCTTCAAATAATGTTCTTCTTTGCTGTTCCTATTTATTCATTATACATATTAGTCTGTAATTTACATAATCTTAATTTACAAAAGTTAGTACTATTAAGTTGTATTCTGTATACCTCTTCGAATGATATTTAAGAAGATCCAATGAAAGCCACATCATGAACTTGTTGGTGACTTTAGTGTCTTCTATCGCATTAACTGGATGAGATGTGAAGGGATGCTTCTGATCGAATGTTCTCCATTGCTCTTTCG
The DNA here is from genome assembly GCA_030864215.1 of Capsicum pubescens. NCBI lineage: Eukaryota > Viridiplantae > Streptophyta > Magnoliopsida > Solanales > Solanaceae > Capsicum > Capsicum pubescens. The sequence goes on from CM061541.1 coordinate 172,626,460, forward strand.
TGCTTACTTTATTATTAAGTTATGCAATTAATTATGTATATATAATCAATAACATAAGATAATGCAGTATTATAAGAAACAATAAGTATACTTCTGAAACAAAGTTAAATCATGTCTGAAAACTGTAACAAATGTTTTTCTGAAATACATATGAACAAATGCAGAGTAAAAATGTCTAAACTATCCAACTTCAAAATGAAAAAAATATTCTTCAAAATATAACCATATCTCATTAAAAACATTTACTGTTGTTCCAAAAATACAACTGAACAACAAAAATCAAATTCATACTTCACTATCCATTAGAAAAAAATATAAAGTAAGCAAATTTGTTAATTAAAAAAATTATGTTAAGAGTACTAACCATCTGCTGAACCAAATTTCATTGTGAATGATGACTCATTGTATCTAAATGGTCGCCTAATACTTGAAACATGCATTGGCATTTGTTGTGCTTGATTTGCCGATGGATGTACAATTATACTTCGTTCAAGATTGACATACGCATTAAGACTGGGAAGAAGCTCATCCGGAAGAGTGTTCTGAGAGTCAGACAAATGTTGATCAACATTGCTTTCAACATTTACTCCGCAGGAATGTGGACTGCACTCTTATATTGCTGATCTAACTTTGAATTATCAACATCATTAACCTCTGACTCATGTCCCGCTGGTGTGTTTACATTCATCTCGATCGCACCTTCTTTGTTCTGTATAAATTTTATAAAGATCTAGTTAGATTGTATTTTTCAACAAATTAAAAATAGCAATCAATGCACGTATTGTACATACCTTGAACTCATCTTCAACTTCAACATTGGCTTTTGTTATGGAGTCAAGATCAATGCTTCTAAGGACGTCATCTGGAAATGTGAGTTGAGATTCTGATATTTGTGCTTCATCAATACTTTCGTCAACTGATTTTGTGATCTACACATATTCATACAAATAAAATAAAATAATATTTATGAAGAACTAAAAAACTAACCAATATGTATTCAGCATACCGGAGCCACACAAACATCTCTTGCTTTCTGAACATCTATATCAGTTTTTTCCTTTAAAAAATGAAACAATAAAAAATTAAAATAAGTATTATTGATCAATATAACTATAGCTAACCAAAAAAAAAATAAAATCTCTACCAGAACAATGTCATTATCCTCATTGTACCCACCAATCTCATTATACACATCATTCATACTGTTGCTTTGATATCCTGCCATCTCTTCGGCAACCTGTTTAAATATTATTTTTTATAATGATAAATTAGAATTGTATATATAAAATTAGTTGAATATAAATGTACGGAATTTACTTACCAATGTGCCTTCAGGATTCTTATTAAACTCATGAACAAACTTTGTAGTCGCTTGATGGGGTGATGTACTCTTAACATTTTCATCCGCTGGTGGCTGATCAGATTCGCTGCCTTTTGCTTGTTTCTTCTCGTTTAAAACATGAAAATATAAATAAAAAAAATAGTAAATAACAACTTAGTTGTAAAAAAAATACATATGCTGTAAATGTATATATGTTGTACCTTATTTTCATTGATTGCATTCATCATCTGATCAAACCTGGAAGACACTAGGCCACGAACATCATTAAACTCTTGCCATACCTGAATTATAAAAAAAATAATTAGAAATGGAAAAATAAATTAATCAGAAGCTTAAAGAAAAATTGCCTTTTCACAAAACTTATCAAAGACTTTCTTCGAGACAACACCGTCTTCATCTTCAGATCTGAACAAAGACGGAGAAGGTGACTGAACCGGAATAGATTTTTTACTGTCAGGCCGGTTTATGTCTTTCCTATTTCCACGTAGCGTAACTTTTGTTTGAATTGACTTGTGAATTGAAGTCCTGACAAAAGGCATCTTTGCAGCACGAGGTGGAGGGGTCCGTTTTGATATCAGCTCATCTACACCTTTAGGATGTGGCTTCATTTTTTTCTTTACAGGTGAAGCTGAGAAATCGCCATGATGTTTTTTCTTTGTGGTAAACTGATTTTGTCTTTGTGGAGGATCCTGAAAATCATCATCCGAATCAATGTCATCTTCATTATGACTAGCAGATCCACGAACAAGCTTCTTCGGTATATGAAAAGCTGAAATCTCCTTTCTTGTTGGCTCGATATTCTTAAAAACAACCTACAATTTAAATAACATAATGAAAATAATAATTTAGATGGTAAAATTAATTACATTATAAATCAGTTAGCCATGATCCAAACCCAATAATGAATATACACTGACAAATGGTATGTTGTATATATACATATACAAGATCAGAAAATACATTTACAAAATAATCAACATCACATACAAAAAAAAATCGTAAAACTAACCTTGTCATCTGTATCAACACACATACTTCCCATAAGAGTTTCATATCTTGGACGAGGAGAATTTGTCTTCTAATTCAAAATACGAGGGATTTGAGAATCCACCTTGGAAGCAACATTACGAGGCACGTTTGAACAACACTCGTACAACCAAATTTGAATGCACATTGGCATTCCAAGAAGCATATAAAACTTTCCTTTCGGCTTCAACTTTTTATGCAAATTTCTAGCTAATTCTTCAAATGCAACTGATCCCCACGGATAATCACTGTAGCGACCACTCTCAACCAAACCAAAGTGGAGGCGTGGAATATATACGGTATCAATTGACGATAGTAAGAATGCGTGAATAAAATAAAAATTGACAAACTTTAACGCATCTTCATCGTTATCATTTCCCCAAATTTTGTCAGAAACAACAAAATTTAAATTTTTTTTCTGTACAAAACTCTCACCATCAAAATATTGATCAATAATTCTATTTGGGCACTCCTCGTTAAACACAAATTTATCCTTATTTGTAGCACAATTCAAACCAGTCACCAAAGCAAACTCTCTAATAGTGAAATGAAGAATTGTGCCCTTTGCTCGAATAACTATGGCACTTGTAGAACTTTCCCTAGTTTCAAGTGACATAATGCATCTCCCTAACTAGGCTTGGACTACACAATCTTTCTTATTCATGATGAAACCAAATATACTTTTAGTACAAAACATCTTGTACTGACTCTTCGTCAACATTGTCTTAATACGGGCTTCAATGTCATTGACCGTATGACATCCTATATGAGGAGCAAATTTGGGCAATACCCGGGCCATGAATATTTAATCACGAATGACCTAAAAAATAAAAAAATACATTTATATGACAAAACAGTCTCTTATATGTATTTATGAAATACATCTTAAGACTAGTTTATACAAATTGTCTTATATGTATTTATGAAATACATCTTATAGTTATTTTATAAGATGTATAATAAAAAATAAAACTATGTATGTAAAAAATATATTTCAACAAATAAGAAATACATATCACATTAAAAATCTAATGACTACCAAATACAACTTAACATCGAATAAAAATCTTAGAGGTAACATAAAAACACATATCTAAACTGTATGTATTTTCATAATACACATTAGAATTATATTTCAACAAACACATTATGTATTTTGTGAATACATGATTTGTACAAATTTAATTAACAAGACAAGAATATAACAACACATATACAAATTATATAACAAATGTATTTTAATAATACATATTAATCCAAACATTCTTTTATATGTATTTATAAAATACATCTTATAGTTATTTTATAAGATGAATAATAACAAATACAACTATGTATGTAAAAAATATATTTCAACCAAAAAGAACTACATATCACATTCAAAATCTAATGACTACCACATACAACTTAACATCGAATAAAATTGTTAGAGGTAAACATAAAAACACATATCTAACCTGTCTGTATTTTCAGAATACATATTAGAATTAAATTTCAACAAACACATATGTATTTATATGACAAAACCGTCTCTTATATGTATTTATGAAATACATCTTAAAACTAGTTTATACAAATTGTCTTATATGTATTTATGAAATACATCTTATAGTTATTTTATAAGATGTATAATAACAAATACAACTATGTATGTAAAAAATACATATCAACAAATAAGAAATACATATCACATTAAAAATCTAATGACTACCAAATACAACTTAACATCGAATAAAAATCTTAGAGGTAAACATAACAACACATATCTAACCTGTATGTATTTTCAGAATACATATTAGAATTATATTTCAACAAACACATATGTATTTTATGAATACATGATTATTACAAATTTAATTAAAAAGAAAATAATATAAAAACACATATACAAATTATATAACATATGTATTTTCAGAATACATATTACACTTCTACAGTTGCTATTTCAGCCATTTTCTCAAAAGAATATATATATACAAAAACCTAATAAATACAAATATCTTACACAAAATTTAGATATGAAATACATATTTAAAATATATTGTATATAGCATATACAATTCATATCAATAACAAGATTTTTGAATAGTACCATACCTCCTCCACTTTCTCTTGTTCAGATTCAGAATCTGATACAACGGGACTTGCAATTTTACTACATTCTCCTTTGTCATCCGACTTTTTCCTTTTCACTAATTTTTGAAATTTTGTGGGAGATGAAGTTTTTGTCAATCCTTTCCTTTTCATTATTTCCACAATCTTTTCGGGATCGTTACGATGCTTATATCTCAACTCTTCAATGGTAACACCTTCCTTAGAGAAAACATTAGTAGAACCCAAATTAAAAACTTCGTTTTGTGTTAAACCAAGACTAAACGATGGTACTTCATCGGTAAGTAAATTCTTCGATTGATTTTCTCTAACTGAACAACTTCGATTTGCATGTTGAGCCATTATAAATTTTAACAGAAAAAAAATTGATCCAAAACAGAGAATTTTTGGAGAACTAATATTGAAAAAAATGGCAACACTAAACACATTAACAAAAAATAAATGAAAAAAGTAACATGCATTAACTGAAAGAAATACTTACCTTAAAAAGTGGGTATGATCTTTATCAAGATCGTGGGAGAGATATGCGGAAATTGGAGAAAAAAAAAAGAAATGAAAGTTGGAGGAAAGTAAATTGGTAAAGTAGAGTAAAAGTAGGGATGTGAAAAGTTTGAGGTGATATCACACGCTTTTCAAAAAAAATAATAAAATATTGCTATTTTTGTTATAAGTTGTAATTTTACCAAACTATTGTTATTTCTTGTAATTAAAGTCTTAAGGTTGCTAGTTTATGTAATTTTTCCAATTTGAAATTACTTAGTTTCAGGATTTGTCATTTTGACAAAGTTGATATCTGATTTACCTTTACACGATGTGCAATATATATTTTTGTAAATTTTGAATTCGATTTTATGCATACTTATAATAATTTGGTTAAGAATTTTTTTTATGTAATTAGTTGCTTAATTTTTGAATATAATTTTGATATATATAGTAAACAGTAAAAATTGATGCATATTGTCTTTTTAGTTATTTTTTTTTCATACACCTATTTATGGTAAATTTGCTTCCAATTGATTCTACTTACTTAACTAAGAAAAATATTATTGGTGATTGATCTTTCTAAACACCCGCTTTCCTTTACTGTTGGACTGATTTATGAATGATTTATTGATTTATTAGCCCCCTTAGTAGATTTTGATTGATTTTAAAATATTTCTTTTCCTTTTCTGTGGTTGCTAATTGAATATAAACTCACAACCCTCTAGCTATATAGAGAGTCCTTTTTCTCTTATTTTGGGACACAGACAAGTTACAACACACAACATACACTTTCTCTTACTAAAAGCTTAAAACAAAGAAGAGGCAATTTTACGTTATTATTTTTGGCACTCATTTTCAGAGCATTAATCTCGACCTTTCGATGGCAATCCATTCTCGAATCTCTGGCTGTTTGGTTTTCTTGTTATTATTATTATTATTTGTTATCATTAACCGGTCAGTCCCCTATCGACGCAATTTTCTTTTATACCTTATATGATGATACTAGTAAACATGCTTATAGGAATCATTCAGTGCTTTCTTTCTATGTCTGTGTAATGTTATATTCCCCACTTGTATTGCTATCACATATTGTCTCACAGATATAAATAGGCAGTCTCGGGTATTTGAAGAGTCGCCGAAAAGTTCGTGGGGGAGGGCTGCATCTTTTCTTTCTTTGTTCATTTACTTATTTTCGATTCATGGTGTTGTAATAACTTTGTATAAACGTTATTATTATTATAATACTCCCTCCGTTTAAAAAAGAATTACCTACTTTGACTTGACACAAAGTTTAAGAAAATAAAGAAGACTTTTGAATCTTGTGACCTTAAATTAAAGTTGTGTCAAATGTACCAAAATTCCCTTTAATCTTGTGGTCATAAACATGCCATGTGGAAAGTTGAAATTAAAGTATTGCCAAAAAAGGAAAGGGGTCATTCTTTTTGAAACTGACTAAAAAGGAAAGTAAGTCATTCTTTTTTAAACGGAGGGAGTAATAATTAGGGACTGCATGGGGGCGGGGACTTACGTGCTCTATGAATAGTATAGATAGGCACAACTTAGGTTTTATGTTTGTTACGTGCTACATGAATCATTTAGGCACACAATCTTAGAACTTACTAACATATAAATCATTTAGGCATTCAATTTAAGATTTATTAATTGATCCGCTTAGAATTCTTAATTTTAGAATTTAATTGAATTCGGCATCCTAAATTAGATTGACATTAAGCGTATCTATATATTTTGCATGTTGGCATATTAAATCAGATTTAAGCATGTTAATGTATTTTTAGCACATTAAGCATATTAAATTAAATTTCAAATTTTGTGGCATATTAACATTAGATCTAAACGTGTTTAATTTAATTTTCAGCATGTTTAATATAATTTTCAGCATGTTTAATAATATTTTCAGCATGTTTAATTGAATTTTCGGCTTGTTTAATTGATTTTTCAGCACGTTTAATAATTTTTTCCAGCATGTTTAATAATATTTTCAGCATATTTAATTGAATTTCTAGCATGTTTAATACAATTATAGCATGTTTAATTGAATTTCTAGCATGAATAATAATTTCTAGTATGGTAAACATTAAATTTCAGCATGCTCATATAAGGTTAAGCATTAAGGAATAAGTTTCCAACATGTTAGCATGATAATTTGCATGTTAGTATGACAAGCATATTTTCCTACATACTAGGTCATCTTTTTAGCATGAGATTCAAGTATGTCAATGTGTGTTTAGCATGTTCACGTTACATATATTTTTTGTGTGTTAATTCTCTCAAGCATTAAACGATGTATTTTCCGCATGCTAATGGACTTCCTAGTTTAAAATAAAATAACTTTTGACATGTAATTTCCCGACACTATCATTAGTTTACAACATGTCTTGCACAATGAAATTCGTGAGCATAATTCTTTGACATATTTACATCACTTCGATATGCTTTTTTAACAATTTTACAATGTTACTTTTGACATAAATAATAGTTATCTTTCGTCATTTTAAGAAAATTGTGTGATCCTTAGATATCATGCCTATAGGTTAATGACACAAAAATAAGCTATTATTCGTCTTTGCATGTTAATCACATTAATCAACTTTAATTAATCAAGAGGCTAACTTGGGACAATAACGTGCTACGTGATGTCCTACTTATTACGCCTTTCGAGTCCTAGGCAACATAGCTTTATTTTTGTCTAGACCACAAAATCAAAATTGCAAAGTCCAATGACTCTTGGACGATAGGTGGGACGATAAGTATTACCAAAGACGATATTTATCCTTGTCGCAGAACGCCTCTAGATTTAACAACCAGCCTAGGTGGGGTGGGCTAGGTAGTCATTTGGAAATAAAGATCTCCAACATATTTTAAAGCTTCGAGTCTGTATCCCGGATGCTACATGGTATTCATAATCTCGAAGGACCACAAGCTAACCGATGACTGGTCCCTGCTGCAATAACTGAATAGCAATAATATTGAAATATGCGGAAATTAGGCGGAAAACATGCCATAAGGTTCAATACTGTAAGTAATACTGAATATGGTATCACAATACCAAAACTGAACATCAATACTGAAAATTGAACAACTGTTTGAAAATACTCTAGTCTGAAAATCCTCTAAACTGTCTGAACCATAGAGTTGATAGGATAAATCTCCAACTAACTTCGACTACTGAAAATAAACTGAAATGCTAAAATAAATAATCACATCCTCGAACTATGAGGACTCACCACTAACTCTGTATGCTGAGAGTCTGAACTGCTAAGGGTGCTCGAGAGCCCGTGTGTCTGAACCTTATGATATAAGACATCATAGCTTAAAAGAAAAGAATGCTTCAGTACTTTGAAAGTACTGGTATGCTCAGTGAGGTTGGCTAAAATTCATGTGTTCATATGCATGAACAATACTAACTGAAGATCATGAGTATGACTGAATGAGAGTACATGCATGAATATGTAAACTGTACTGAGATCGTAATAACATTGAATACTGAATCTGAATACTGATTAATTGATATCTGAGTATATTGGTACTGAATTATTGGTAACTGGAAGACTGTATATGACAGTCTTGATTTTGTGGAACCATTCTGAGTCCCGTACTGAGCTGAGTGACTGTGTCTGACAGTCCTGAATCTGCGGAACTGAACTGAGTTCTATACTGAGACTGAATTTGAAACTCAGACTGTGGGAAGTAATCATCTAACCAACATGCCCCTTCTCTAACTGATTTAGGGTCCAACTTGTAACCCTAGTGAAAGGGTGTCCATACCATGCCACGGGTAAGGATAAGTGCTGAGTCACCCTCATATGGCAGGTACTGTGAACGAGAATAGTGGTACCCTCAACTGGAAGGTAGATCACCTCATCAACCCTCAACTGACAAGTTGATGTCTCAACCTATGTTGGCTACGTAGTTCTGGAATACAAGGATTGCTTCTAAGAATTTCACCCTATACTGGCAGGTGAGTCCCCGTCCATGGGTTCACTCGATGCTGAATCCTACTCCCAACTAAATAGACACTGGACTGAATTCTAAACTGTATTAGGCTAGACTGAACTATTACTGATCGTACTGTATAACTGAACTGAACTGGTTTTACTGAACTGAGCTGGACTGATTCTGAGTTCTCTGAGTTCTCCTAAGTTCTGTAACTGACTGAATTCTACTGATCGAGACATGACTGATTCTACTCTGTGACTGACCATGGCTCTAGACAAGCAACTAAACTAGCGGGTATTAAATATCCCCAGGGCTCGATAGCATAAACTTAAAAGACATGGCATAATCTTGAGACATGGTAATTAACTACTTAGTCATCATTCATTCATTTGGGTATTCAAGCAAACACTTGCATGACATGAACTTGCATACATGCTAACATAATATAATTTCACTATTTCACTCACATGGGCAATTCATCAAACACTTGTGGGGCATAATATATGCACACAATACTAAAACAACATGTAGGCATCGTGATGCAATCCAATCACATAATTCCAAGAGTTTTAACATGAACTCACATGATAAAGCACACATATCAATTAACTCTACATGAATCTTGTAGTAAATCATGAAATAGAAACCCAATTAAGTAATAATCACGAATTCACTTTAATTCAAATCATGGAAATCATAAAATCACTGTACATGATCTTTAAAAGAGTTTCTTGGAATCCAAGGGTGGAAGGAACCCTTGGATTAACACTTCACATACCTTTGTTGGTGAATTCTAAAAAATTAACGGTGGAATCTTGAGCCTTAAACTTGAATTTAATTCACCTAGGGTTTTTGTTCTTGAGCAATTTGTGCAAGAATGAATATAACTTGCTAAAAGAGGACTAAATTTCATGTTATGGGGGCTGAAGGGCTGAGGACACGACTTTTAAATGACTGTAACCTGAACCATCAACACGCAAGCCGACACACCGCATCATTGGCATCGACGCGATAGCCAATATGCCGCGTCGAGTCCGCATCGATTCATTGGAATTGGACGCTGGGAGCTGGGGAAAACATTTATCAACGCGATAGTCAATGCGACGCGTCAAGATCACGTTGATTCACTGGTTTAGGATTCCAAAGGTGCTTCAAACGAAGTTCGAAAAAATTCAAAACTTGTCCGGGAATACCTATTGATATTCCTGATCATAAATTAACTCAAATATCAACATTTAATGGATGTAAAGGTTGCGAAATAAGATTGCCAACTTTTGAAGGCTAAAATAACACTAAGTCTGGATACTTAGCTAGAATTTTCTAAGTCTGGGACCTTTTAATAAACTTAAAGGACTGAATTAAGCTAAGAATTTTGCGGGGTCTTACATTATCTCCCCCTTGGGAACATTCGTCCTCAAATGAGACTGACTAAGATGAGAATATTGGTAGACTGAACTTACTTACTGAATATGAACATCTAAAACATGATTATCTGAATGACATTACTGACATACTGAATTTTATACTGAACATGCATATCTGATGCATGAATACATGACTGAACTGACTCCTAAACATATGACTAAACATGCAATGGTAACTGATACCAAGTTTGTAATGAAAAATCTGAGCATGAAACTGAACAAGCTTAAGAAAGACTATTACCTTGAGCTGAATCTGAGTTTGTGAAGAAGAGGTGAGGATACTTGGTCCGCATATCTACTTCAGCTTCCCAAGTAACTCCCTCAACGGACTGATTCCGCCAAATAACTTTGACTAGAGGGACTTCTTTGTTCCTCAGTCTATGAATCTGATAATCAAGAATTTCGACTGGAATCTCTTCGTAAGAGAGGCTGTTCTGAACATCTATGCCCTCTATGGGGACTACAACTGATGGGTCACCTATGCATTTCTTTAGCAAAGAGACATGAAACACTGGATAGACTAAAGATAGATCTGAAGGCAACTCAAGCTCGTAAGCTACCTTTATGAAACGACTGAGAATTCGGGAAGGACCGACATATTGGGGACTAGACTTCCCCTTCTTGCTAAAATGCTTCACTCCTTTTATAGGAGAGATTTTAAAGTACACATAGTCACCAATCTCAAACTCGAGATCCTTTCTGCGCACATCTGCGTATGATTTCTGTTGGCTCTGAGTAGTCTTAAGCCTTTCCTTGATCAACTGAACTTTCTCTAAGGTATCAAATACTAAGTCAGGTCCTACCACTGCGGCCTCACCCACTTTAAACCAACTAATGGGAGATCTACGCCTCCTCCCATAAAGCTCCTCAAACGGAGCCATATGAATACTGCAGTGATATCTATTGTTGTATGCAAAATCAATCAAAGGTAAGTGGTCATCCCAACTACCTTTAAAATATATCGCACATGCTCGTAGCATATCCTTTAAAGTATGAACAATCCTTTCTGCTTGACCATCTATCTAAGGGTGAAAAACTATATTGAGGTGAACTCGAGTACCAAGACCCTTTTGGAATGCTTTCAAGAAATGAGAGGTGAACTGGGTACCTCTATTTGAGATGATGGACAATGGAATTCCGTGCAATCTTACCAACTCCCTGATAAAGAGTTTGGCGTAATCCTCGGCTGAGTAAGAGGTATGGACTGGTAGGAAATGAGCTGATTTGATCATCCTGTCTACAATGACCCAAACTGGTAGAAAATATGCCATAAGGTTCAATACTGTAAGTAATACTGAATATGGTATCACAATACCAAAACAGAACTTCAATACTGAAAACTGAACAACTATCTGAAATACTCTAGTCTGTAAAGCCTCTAAACTGTCTGAACTGTGAAGTTGATGGGACAAGTCCCCAACTAACTTCGACTACTAAAATGAATTGAAATGTTGAAATAAATAATCACGTCCTTGAACTATAAGGACTCACCACTAACTCTGTATGATAAGAGTCTGAACTACTAAGGGTGCTCGGAAGCCCGTGCATCTGAACCTATGATATAAGACATCATAGCATAAAAGAAAAGCATGTGTCAGTACTTTGAATGTACTGGTATGCTCAGTGAGGTAGGCTGAAATGCATGGGTTCATATGGATGAACAATACTAACTGAATATCATGAGTATGACTGAATGAGAGTATACGAATGAATATGTAAACTGTATTGACATCGTAATAACACAAAATACTGAATCTGACTATTGATTAACTAATATCTGAGTATACTAGTACTGAATTACAGGTAACTGGATGACTGTATCTGACAGTCTTAATTCTTTCAAACCATACTAAGTCTCGTACTTAGCTGAGTGACTGTGTCTGACAGTCCTAAATCTACAGAATTGAACTGAGTAACATACTGAGACTGAATCTAAAACTGAGATTGTGGGAAGTAATCATCTAACCGACATGCCCCTTCTCTAACTGATTTGGGGTCCAACCTGTAACCCTAGTGGAAGAGTGTCAATACCGTGCCACTAGTAAGGATAAGTGCTGAGTCACCCTCATCTGACAGGTACTCTAAAGGAGAATGGTGGTACCCTCAACTGGCAGGTAGATCACCTCATGAACCCTCAACTAATAGGTTGATGTCTCAACCTATACTGGCTACATAGTTCTGGAATGCAAGGACTGCTTCTAAGGATTTCACCCTCTACTGGCAGGTGAGTCCCCATCCTTGGGTTCACTCGATGCTGAATCCTACTCCCAACTGAATAGATACTGGACTGAATTCTAAACTGTACTAGGCTAGAATAAACAGTTACTTATCATACTGTATAACTGAAGTGAACTGATTTTACTGAACTGAGCTGGCCTAATTTTGAGTTCACTGGGTTTTCCTAAGTTCTGTAACTGACTGAATTCTACTGATCGAGACATGACTGATTCTACTCTGTGACTGACCACGGCTCTAGACAAGCAACTAAATTATCGAGTATTAAATACCCCCAGGAATTGATAGCATAAACTTAAAAGACATGTCATAATCTTGAGACATGGTAATTAACTACTTAGTCATCATTAATTCATTTAGGTATTCAAGCAAACACTTGCATGACATGAACTTGCATACATGCTAACATTATATAATTTCACTATTTCACTCACATGGGCAATTCATCAAACACTTGTGGGACATAATATATGCACACAATACTAAAACAACATGTAGGCATTATGATGCAATTTCAATTACATAATTCCAAGAGTTTCAACATTATCGCGCCCCATTTTCCTCGCGGAAAGCGGGATTCGAAGTTATCACTCTTTTTTGGGATTGTTTTGAGGAAGATGTGAAGAGTCTTCACCTAACGAATTAAGGTGCGTTAGGGCACCGGTCTAGGCTACTACAAACCTATTTTTATTGTTTAGTCTTAGTTCACCAGAAATTTGGGTGAGGGTTTAAATTACCTCAAAAGGAAGGTGTTAGGCACCTTTCGAGGTCCACAAAGGTAGTTCCCAATCGAATTTGTATTTTATGTGGGGATTTTATGTGATCAAATAAAGGTCTCTTATTTCATTATTAAGATTTTATGTGATCAAATAAAGGTCTCTTATTTCATTATTAATTTAATGTTTAGCTAGGTGATAAACTAATTAACCAACACTTAATTTAATTATTTTAGCTATTAATCATCTAAGTGATAAAATCGATAAAAATATGTAAATAAGAGAAACGAGGAGAAAGAAGTGACATAATTTACAACAAAGGGGACTGCTTCTATAATAAATCAACTACCCCAAATAAATAAGCATGTAAATTAAATAAAAGAGTAAAAAAGAATTTGTCAAACCAAATGAAGAAAGATTTGGTCTCACTCGGATCAGAACCCCAACTTGTTTAAGCATCATCCGACCCACAGGCCAAACTCTTAGACAAATGACAATGTCATTAGTCTTACTGTCAATATCTATTGGGATCATCACTTCCAAATAACTACCCGCCCCATTCCACTTAGGTTGGTTGTTAAGTCTAAAAGCGTTCTACAACAAGGATAAAACTACCGTCTTTAGTAATATTTATCGTCCCACCTATCGTCCAAGAGACATTGGACTTTGCTATTTTGGTTTGGTGGTCTAGACGAAATAAAACTATGTTGCCTAGGACTCGAAGCGCGTAACAAGTAGGACATCACGTAGCACATAATTGTCCCAAGTTAGCCTTTTGATTAATTAATATTTATTAATGTGATTGACATGCAAAGACAAATAATTATTTATTTTGATGTCATTAACATATAGGCATGATATCTAAGTGTTCAACAATTGCTAGTGTGACAAAATGTAGCTGTGATTCGTATGTGTAATAATGTGTTGTTAAGTGTTTAGAAGAGGGTGTCAAAAGTGTGGTAAATGTGTCAAGGAATTGTGCTCACGAATTAAGTGTCATAAACTAATAAGAATATAAGAAACTAACAAAAATATTAAAAATACATTAACATGCTAAGGAATGCAATGGTGTACTTAACCTAGTGTTTAACATATTGAGAATGCCTTAAATCTAACATTTTAACATGCTGAAAACTCTGCAAACAGTGCAGAAATTTCATACTAACAAGTTGAAATTGCCTTAATATGTTAAAAAATGACATTCTTGATCTAGAAATTAACATGTTGAAATGCTTAAAATTTGATATTTTAACATGCTGAAAATTATGTTATTAGTGCAGGAATGAAAAATGCAGTAACACGCTAAAGATGCCTAAAATCTAGTATTTTAACATGCTGAAAATGTAGAAAATTAGTATTTTAACATGCTGTACTTTAATTGTTTCATGCAGAAGTGCCATTTTGACATGCTAGAATCTAATTGTGACATGCTGAAAATTATTTTTTTCATGCTGCCGATTAAAATTCCCATATTAACGAGCTGAAATGCATTTAACACAAAAACAGAATTAACATGCAGGAATTTATATTAACATGCTGAGAGTAGTTTTAACATGCTAAAAATGTATTAATGTGCAAAATCTGTTATTTACATGCCCAAATATCATTTACATATGCCTAAATTGTGTGGACACATCGAAACATGCAATGATATTTTAACATGCAAAAAATTAACGTAGTAGGCTAACACACTAAAAATATTACCATGCTTAAAATCGATGTGAATATGTTAAAAGGGTATTAGCATGCTTAGACTTAATTTAATGCATCGAGCATTAATAAAAAAATCTTAAAGCAAGATTTCTAAGCGAATTAATTAATAAAAGCATCTAAATGATTCATGTGTCAATAGATCCTAATTTGGTATGCCTAGATGATCCACATAACACATATCACACATAATCCTAAGTTGTGCCAACCTATATTGTTCATAGAGCACGTAAATCCCCGCCCCCGTGCAGTCTCCAAAATTATTATTACAATAATGTTACAAATCAAATAATACAAAAATAAAAAAGAAAAAACAATAGCTATAAGGAATAACATATTATGTTTAACGTCCCGGCAACTCTTCAACTTATCCTGACCTGTAGAGCAACAACATGGCAAAGGAGGAGACAAAAAAGATACTATGACATGATTCTATACACAAAGTGACCAAACAATGACATGACAAACACAACAAAGAGGGGGCACTATGAACATTCTTTCTAACAAGTTAAAGCATTCTATGAATAAATAAGTAATTAAATTACATTATTTTAGATACTTACTGATGAGCAGCAATAAAATAAATAATGAGAATAGTGAAGAAAAGCACTTGTAAGAATAATATGCGGTGATTCCAGTAAGCCTTCAAGAAAAATCAAAGAACTCTTAAGAATATGCAATCTCTTGTATCAAAATAACTAGTAATTCTTTTTGTTTGATTTAGAGAGTAGTGACTGTAATTCAAGAACTGTCCATTCAATAAAGGGAGAGGTTGTTTATATAGTACTACAATTGACACTTAAGTAAAGCAAAGGTACAGAATCAAACAAAAGAGGAGGGAATCATCCGGATAAGTGATTAAGGACCCCTTTCTATAAATTAAGCAATTATAATAACTAAATACATATCAATAAAAGTTTTAATTAAGAGAAGAATCAATCAATGGTGGAAAAGGAAAGAACAATGTCTTTGAAAAATCTATTAGGATCAACCAAGGAGGATGAAATTATTTTCACAATCAGTCAGAATATTTTCCTCTAATGCACTAATTTGAATTAAAATAATACCACACATTATGTCAATACTACTAAAACTAGACTAATGAAAAAGAAATTTTCCCGACTAGAGGAAGGAGAGATAATCAGTAAAGGTAGGGACCCGACAAATCACACGAAATTAATTAGATCACAGAATCATCAATTATATCAAAGAATTCCAATAAATAAGTAAAAGATCTGTCAATATTTTAAACAGGCAAGAAATTAGAATTTATCCACAAATAAAACTAACAGAGTTGTCATATAATCTCGGATCATTTTTTGTGAAAAATAAAAACCTTCTCCATTTACCCTAAAAATTAATCAATAATCTAACTCATACCATAATTAGGCAAATAACAAGGCTGAGAATTCGATTTAACAACATTCTTGCACCAATTAAAGAAACAAATTTAAAACATAACTAGAATAAACACGTAATGGCATTCATAACCAACAAATTTATCATCTTAGCAAATGGAATAACAAAAACCCCCTAAGAATCAGTCACAAGCTTAAAAATGTTAATGAGAGCTCACGTGAATTAGGCATTTTCGTATAGGTGAATCTAATCACATAGACACACATGAATTTGCAAGTACCAACCAAAAAATCATAACCAAGTTTCATCACATTCACATCTAAAGAAAATATTGAAAAGAAAGAGGAAGAATATGATAACATGCAATTAAGATGAGAAATCCAACCTTGGAAAGATTCACATACGTGAATTCGCCGTGTACTTATCAATTTTTCGACGAGTGAGGTGGCGATTTACAGTATTGAGATGACGGAGAGAGGGGGCGGATGAGCAGAAGTTGTTGTGCGTCGGTGAGTTAGATTGTCGGTATGAGGCGACTGGTATGGCGACGTCATTGACATGATGGCTGGTGGAGTGGAGGCTGGTTTATCCGGAGGGGGAAGAGGTAGATGACTGGTGGTCTCAAGAGAGAGAGCTAGAGATAGAGAGAGAAAAAGAGGGGATGTGGCTGCCGGAGCTCCGGCTGAACGGTGGCCGAAGAGGGTGATGGCGTTGAGTTTAAAAAGAGGGTGAAGAAGATGGTAGAGAAAGAAGGAAGAGAGAAATGGGGATGATGTGTGGCTGTTGTTAGAGAAAGTGGAGGGGTAGGGTTTCTGCGGATTAAAAAAGGAAGACAAAGATAAATGTGATCTCAGCCGTTGGATCAAATTTGATCGAAGATTGAGATTTAGTTATTAAGAATATGATCAAAATTAGATGAAAAAATTAAATTAAGTCTAATTAGACACAATTTGGCTAGAACTGTAATAAACTAAATAAAATTAGGCTAAAATTGATATCAATTGGCAACATCAGGCTAGAAGATAAATGGTTTGAAAAAATTAAAATCAACTTAGGCTGTGGGTTGACAAATGTAACAATAAAAAATAAATCATATAATTATTCTTATATCAGTCTTGAATAAATTGCGTAGATATAAATACGACACATACTATATTACAATCATAATTCCAAATAAAATGGGCACCTAAAAATTATGAATACAATATGTAGAATTACCGATAATACTACTACTAATAATAATAACAACAGACGATGTATTGTAAATTATGAGCGTGCATATTTGTGAGAAAATAATTTATGTTAAATGTCGTATCTGAATTAATAAATTGTAAAAAAATGATACCCAAAAATAATTTGTACGTATTTTAAATTAATAATTTTAATAAAATAGCAGCTAAGAGAGGCATCGGGAGGTCAAAATTGGGTGTCAACAAACATGAGTTCACATGATAAAGCACACATATCAATTAACTCTACATGAATCTTGTAGTAAATCATGAAATACAAACCCAATTAAGTAATAATCATGAATACACTTTAATTCAAATCATGAAATCACTCTACATGAGCTTTAAAAGAGTTTCTTGGACTCCAAGGGTGGAAGGAACCCTTGGATGAACACTTCACATACCTTAGTTGGTGAATTCTAAAAAATTAACGGTGGAATATTTAGCCTTGAATTTGAATTTAATTCACCTAGGATTTTTGTTCTTGAGCAATTTGTGAAAGAATGAATATAACTTGCTAAAACAGGGCTAAATTTTGTGTTATGGGGGCTGAAGGGCGTGGAAAAAAGACTTAATTGACCCTGAAGATGCGGCTTTTAAATGACTGTAACCTGAACCATCGACGCAAAGGCCGATGCGCCGCATAATTGGCATCGATGCGATAGCCAACACGCCGTGTCGAGTCCGCATCGGTTCACTGGAATTGGATGCTGGGAGATGGGGAAAACATTTATCAATGGGATAGTCGACGTGACGTGTCAAGATTGCGTTGATTCACTGGTTTAGGATTCACAAGGTGCTTCAAACGAAGTTCAAAAAAATCTGAAACTTGTCCGGGAACACCTATTGACATTCTTGATCATGAATTAACTCAAATATTAACATTTAATGGATGTAAAGGTCGCGAAATAAGATTGCCAACTTTCGAAGGCTAAAATAACAACAAGTCTAGATACTTAGCTAGAATTTTCTAAGTCTAGGACCCCTTAACAAGCTTAAAAGACTGAATTAAGCTAAGAATTTTGTGGGGTCTTACACATATATTAAAGGTAAGACATATGACTTGTTTAAGAGTTTGTCCAGTGGATCGGATTATGATTAAACAAGTTGGGGTTCTGATTCGAATGAGACCAAAAATATTTCTTTGTTTGATTTGTCGAATTCTTTCTTTTATTTACTTTACATATTTATTTGGGGTAGTTAGTTTATTATATAAGAAGTCCCCCTTGTTATACTTTAAGTCATTTCTTTCTCCTCGCTTGTCTTCTTATATGTTTTACTAGTTTTATCACTTAGACAATCAATAACTAGAAATAATAAAATAACACATGTTTGTTTATCACCTAGATAACAATTAATTTAAAAATAAGATACCTTTATTTGATCACATAGAATCCCCATGTCAAATACTAATTCGGTCGGGAACCACCTTTGTGGACCTCGAAGGTGCCTAACACCTTTCTTTCGAGGTAATTTGAATCCTTACCCGAATTTCTGATAAACTACAAAAAAATAAAAAATAGGTTCATAGTTAGCCTAGACCGGTGCCCTAACGCACCTTAATACGTTAGGTGGAGATTCTTCACACTCACCCTTCAAACAATTCCAAAAAGAGTTTGTCACGTCGAATCTTGCTTTTCGTGAAAAAATTTGGGCGCGACAGAATGGTGTCTCTACTGGGGATCTTAGGTTCTAACCATTACATGTTTGTGTTTTATGTGGGATTCTTTTGTTTGCCTGAATTTTATTTTGGTTGTGAGTTTTTATGATTATTGTTTGTTTTGACATCTTGATTTATTTTTTCACATGTTAGCCCTTTCCCTTCTCTTTTATGTGTTTTTCATATTTTTCCTTGCTTATTCCCCTTTCCCCTTTCCCCTTTTGTTGGGTATATGTCTTAATGTTTATTTATTTTTATATTGTTAAGCATTCTATTGTACTTGCTACGTGTACCACTTTATATAACTGTCATTCCGCTCATACTTTCTTCCACTTGGAACCTCTTTTATTTTATTTTATGAATGGTTGAATGGTAGCACAGACGTTCTTTCCTAAAATACCCTTTGGAAAATGCCTTGTGGATCGGTCGATCAGCGGTGTGTCGACAGTCACAAGCTCTTCCACTCTCTAGTTGTCCACTTAAGGGAACCATGTCGTAAACCCATTCTTGCCCTTTAGGTCCTAGCTACATATTTATTTTATTAAGGAATATGCGTCCCATTAAACATAGGATGCCATGGCATCCTTGACGCGTTGAATGTTAGTCTTATTCAAAGTCTAAAGAGATTCACGACCTCAAAGAGACCAAAAATTATTTGCTATGTATTGTATTTCTATGTATGTATTGACATTTTGCCTATCTTGTTGTTTCCGTTCTTGCCTTAGTTACTCCTTACATTTGGTGTGCCTCACTTTAGAGCTCGTTACTCTTAAAATTCTTGTCATGATAGGTCCCTACAATACACTCTCTTAGGTCCCATTCAATACTTACCTTCAATTTATCTTCCTGACTCATTTGTTAGTATATTAATCATCTCTAGGCTCAATTCTTGCTTTCATAAAGGGGTTTAGTCTTATTCATAATCTTTTAGTACAACTTATCATTTTAGGATATTCTTTTCTTAATGCTTTCAACTCTTATATACTATGTCCCACATGATCCTTTTGATACTATCATACTCATGTCGTACTCTAGCTTTCATAACCTCTAAATAACATCTATTCACTCTGAATGAGCATAACTCATTATTTTTAAATAAGTAGAATATTTATTCTAGACTCCTATAAGTACTCTTCGTTGTTAGTCCTTTCTTCTGAGGTTGACTATACTTGAACATCAGAAATGGCCAGTCAAGTGATGCTTATCAATTTTGTCAATAGCGAAGTTGAGCATGAAAGCTTGGGGTTGCATCAAAATAGAGTCATTTCGAGTATCAGAAGGTTAGGAAGAAGAATAAAGCTAATTAGGGGAATAATGAATGATATTCGAGGCTCGGTTGAGATGCCACCAGGTTTTCTAGAGCCGCTACGTGAAGCAGACTTCAACCCTTCTATCCACACCATGGAGTCTCCTATATTGACAACTTTACCTACGCCTGATTGTGATACGCATATGTCCCCAAGTCAGTTTTCAATTGCATTACTAAAATCACTTATTGAGTTGACAAATATGAGTAAGGACAAGGAAATGAAAGGACAGGTTCCTAACCATGAGGCAGGATCATCTCAACCGCCCAAAATGAATAAGTCATCCAAATCAAGGAAAGAAGATAAGGAGAAAATTGAGGGTTTGAACTTTTCATTATATGATGGGTCGGTAAACCCTCATTCCTATTTGAAGGAGTACCTTGACAAGCTATTGGTTATAGGACAAAGTGATAGCCTGGAGACGAAACTCTTTGTTAGTTCACTTAAGGGTCCAACATTGATGTGGTACGCTGAAAATGATACTAGAAAATGGGTTTCTTGGGATCATTTGGCAACTGACTTTGTTTGGCGGTTCGACAATAATCTAAAAAGGAAGCTCACAATTGAGGCAAATTTGGTTAAGCGACAATCCAAGAGTAAGGGAAAGACGATTATCGACGAGATATTCAAACCTTTGAAGCCTGAAGTAAGAGTACCTCAACCGATATGGTACCCATCTCCAGAAATCATTCCAACATCTAATTATGTCCAAGCCTATTATCCCCGATCCTTCACAAAATATCCTCCTCTAACTGTTTGGTACCCGCATCCACCCGTTGCTTCAAAATCAAACTATATTTCAATTTCTTATCAAAACCTACCCAAAAATAAACAATCCAAAAAATCCACTAAACCTTAACATAAGCTTCGGAAAAATCCCCCAAAATAGTATACTCCTCTGGGTGAACCCATAGAACAATTGTATGAGCGACTCAAAGATGCAGGCTATATCACGCCCATTGCTGTCATACCATGCTATACCAAGTCGAGGAGGTATAACCCCAACCTAACGTGTTCCTATCATTCTAGGATGAAAGGACACCCTACTAAGGTGTGCTTTGCCTTACATAACATAATTCAAAAGCTGATCGATACCTAGGTGATAAACGTGACGGGGTCAAATTCTGAGGATGCTTGATTTTCTAAGCTTGACTGGCACTTGTTGACAATGGTGAAGAGGAAAACATAGTTATTCTTCACTCCAGACTCTCAGACACTTGAAATTCCTTCAAGTTTTACAATTTGCAGTTTTTCTTTATGTTTTTCTTACCTATGTATTGCAAACTACGGTCAACCTGATCCCCCTATATGAGGGATACGTAGGCGCTCATTTAATGAGTTCGGTCTCATCATAATAAAATTTTCTATTTTGTCCTTTTCTACATAGAGTTGGATAAATTAACAATGTGATGTGATGCCAATTACAAAGGATGTATTGAATCAACAAATATGATATTCAATGAAAGTCGACCTTACCCATTTCTTATCTTTCTTATCTTCTTTACAATCAAAATTGCAAATTCGACATTACGTTCTATCACTATCCTATTTCGTGCATTAGGAGTTCAATCTTCACACCTGGAACGCTTATTAAGGCTTAGTCTTCCTCCTAGAATAACTTTTGTTTTGTATTTATTATGTGTTGAACTTATGCGTTACGTAGTAATTTTTGACTTGTTTATTTTTATTTAAGGGTTGTCTAGCATTTGAACATCGAACGCAAGTGATAATCTACAATATGACAAATATTCTCAATATCCGAAAAGTTTTCAGTCCCCCTTCTCATTGCCCAAGGTAAAACACTATGACTCCTTATCCTCGCCTTACCCACACCCCTTTTTAGCAATTGTCTTTTGCACGTAACACCTATGGAAGTGAAAGGGTCAATGAACATTGGCAAAGGCTTTGTGACTTGGAGAGGAGGATGAAGGAGGAACTGCATTTTAGGGGTATCTATGACTTGAGGTATGAGAAATTATGTATACATCCAAGGGTTGAGTTATCTCCATGGTGCAAAGTTCCAAAGTTCAACGTATTCGATAGGCATGGGGATCCAATCACACATCTGAAGGACTATTGTAGCAGACTAATTGGCATAGGACACAATGAGGCTCTCCTAATGAGATTGTTTATTCAGAGTTTGTCAGGAATGACACTCACATGGTTCTCCCAACAAGACTTCGGCAAATGGCATAATTGGGAAGAATTGGCTCAAGATTTTGTGAGGCAATACAAGTTTAACATCAATAATGGTCCAACAATATGTGAGTAGTTCGAGATGAAGAAAATGACCCATGAATCTTTTGAGGAATATGCAATTCGATGGAGGTTAGAGGCTTCCAAAATACATCTTTCTGTACCTGAGGAGGAATTGGTCCAAATTTTCCTCAAGACACTAGATGGAATATACTTTCAGAAAATATTCTTCCTGGCCAGTCACAACTTTGAGAGTCTAATTTCAATTGGAAAGAAATTAGAATATGAAATGAAGAATCCATCCAAAGGAGAGAAAGAGGATTCATCATCCTCCATACCTCAAACATAAGGTTATCAAAATAATAAAGAGACCCACATTGTTTTTGGTTCTCGAAACAAGGCTCATCAGGCTCAATCCTACTCTATTCGACAAGACTCTCAAAATAAGGCTCAATCCTACTCTGTCCAACAAGATCCAAGACGTTCATGAAAGAAACATAAAGTGCATCGCATGAATTGACATTACTGTTTCACGTCACTATTTTACTCACCGTACGGCTAGCAACATTTTCTTGTTTTCTCTACATTTCTTTGTACTCATAAACTACGTTCGACCTGACTTCTATTTGGATACGTAGGCAGCCCACTCTGGGTCCGATCTTAATCTAATAAAATATTTTCTTTCCCTACTTTCTTTCAATTCTTACAATTCCAAAGTGACAGGCTAGTAGACCCAACCCTTGAGCGTATAAATGCAGATTACAACTGAGGTTATGATATTAAAATATAAGACAACCATTTCTCTTGGACTAATGCTTTCTTTGAGTGGTCCAAGAATATAAGGCTCCAAAGACAAAAACTGGGGCAGAATTTTTGAGGTTTCAAGAAAACCTTAAAAAAAATTCGCAAGTAAACAATATACTCATTCACAATGACGCGCGAAAGGTGCTTTACATCCTAAACTGGGGCAAGAATTTTTGAGAATTCCTCAAAAATTTCATCACGATGGGGAACAAATCCTAATGGTTCATGGAGTGAAAATGAGTAAGGAGTCGACTCGAGCATGGTACAAATCTACATTTTTTTTATTGACAACTTTTCTTTGAGTACAAGATTTATAGGTACAAATGACAACAATCACTCCATCACGAGAGGCATAATGACCAGTCCAACATCATGACGAGAAGACTCAACAATTGATCTAATAGTACAACAGATACGCTTTCTTATCTCCTCTTATCATTATTGTTATGGTTGTCTTAACTACGTTGTTCAACCTTCTACACATACACATATATCCGTGCTAACCATTTTTATCTAGTTGAGTTAAAAGTGGCAGGATTAACAATTACTCCATCATGAGCAGCCAAACAACTGATCCTACGATTCCACAATGCATCGAGAAGCTCAAAGATGATCCCACAAAGAGCATCCAAATAGATGATCCTACGATTCCACAATGCATCAAGAAGCTTAAAAGATGATCACTCGATGAGAAGCAAGACAACTGATCCCACAATTCCATAATGTATCGAGAAACTTAAAGCTGATCCCACGACGAGCATCCAGAAAACTGATCCCACAATTCCATACTACATCAAGAAGCTCAAAAGCCGATCCCACGATGAGAAACCAGATAGCTGATCCCACAATGCATTGAGAAGCTCAAAAGATGATCCCACAATGAGAAGCCAGACAGCTGATCCCACGATTCCACAAAGCATCGAGAAGCTCAAAGACGATCCCACGACAAGAAGCCAAACCGCTGGTCCCATGATTCAATAATACATCGAGAAGTTCAAAAGCTGATCCCACGATGAGAAGCCAGCCAGCTGATCCACGATTCCATAGTGCATCGAGAAGCTCAAAAGTTGATCCCATGATGAGAAGCCAGACAGTTAATCCCATAATTCCACAATGCATCGAGAAGCTCAAAGCTGATCCCACAACGAGCAACCTATCACGGCCTAAAAATAAGGGTCATGATGGCACTTTTTACGACGTACCTTGACAAGTAAGCCTATCACCCAAACTGATATGAAAAGAAGAAAAGACAAAAATATCCCACGATAAGGCTTCTAGAACGAAGCTGAATCATATAAGTAATCATAACAATGCAGAAAAAACTTATCCAAAATACTAATCATGCCTAAAACCAGGTGTCAATAGTGTAAGACCTACTAATACAATCCAAGAGTCAAATACATCGGAAAAATAACCACAAAAGGAATAATATCTGTGTCCGAATACTAATAAAGACATAACTACTTTGGAATGATAGAGGTGAACTTTGAACACATGAATATCCAACCGCTACCTTGGAAGGTCCAACAATCACCCGAGTCAAGAAATCTGAGGCGCACTCGAGCTAGGACCTGCACTGAAAGAGCGCAGTAGGCATGAGTACAGTCCACTTGTACTCGGTAGGTATCATAGGCCGACCAAGCAAAGTAGTAAATAAAACATACAAAATATACACTAAGGGCACGTCACCTGCAATCAGAAAATGTCCCACAACTGTAGCCCACACCGCTTGCATTAACAGTTCTAATATATCTTACATATATTACAATAACACACCAAGATATAGAACACAAGTATACATTACGTCACATATAAATAGAATAAGAGAGAACATGTAGATACAAGATCATCAATTAAAAATAAAGAAAGGTAGGACAATTACATAGATGAAAAGTCAATAAGGTAATACAACACAACATAAATACAATAAAGTAAGTACAATGTATATGATGATGATGATGATGCACGAGGTTGTTGCACAACCTTCGGGATCATCGCACAATCCCCGTATACACCTACGAAACTAAAGCTTCCTGACGTAGGACCCATGGAGGGTTCGTCAACCCATATACAATCCACTTATCTCATATCTCCTTTCCGATATATCCCTCGAAAAGGGTTTTATAAGGTGTTACAATATCTTTTAAAAAGGTGTTGCTTGTGTTTCTCAGATGTTGCCACAATGGTACCAATATTTCATGAATGGGTATGATATGAAGATGTAATGATCACAACCAATCACAATGAGTATTTCCACAAACAACCACATGATATATTTCCATAACCAACCATAATGATACATTTCCACAACCACATACGCCAATATCCGCTCATTATTTTCGTTTCATCCATGGATTTTCACATGTCTCATTTGCCAATAAAGTATGAATATAATCACAATACACCAATGGTACCACATTAGCATTTTAACGATACAATACAATTATTCATATGTATTCAAGGCTATCAATATCACATAGGACCCCACACGGTCACACATATCACATAATATCTCAATTTCGATAATTACATCACATATAAGCCTCCACATGGGCACAACACATAGATAGACATTTTTCATGATTATTTCCCACTCTTAACATGCATTTTGTACCATCATTTACCACTCAGCCCAGTCTAAAGAGTTAAGCCATAATCTACCTCAAAGTCGAAACTGGTTTGCTACAATTGAACCCACGACCTTACTTTTAAAGAACAATTCCAAAATCCATTAAAAATGTCAAATATGAAATATATGCGTTAATACAAAATTAACGACACCCATATTGACTACTTTTGATTCGGGGTCAAAACAGACCTCCAAAATGAGTTTCCAAAAAAGAAGGGCAAAATCAGAACTTACTCCAAAAATATGTTCCCCATATTTTTAGGAACCTATAGCTGAAAACTCAAGGTAAATTGAGTAAAAAATGGGGTTCAAATCGAAGAAAAAATATTTTTGAGCTTTATCGGGTAAAATCTTTGAAATCTGGGTTAAAATCAAGAATCGTAGTTCTTTTGAAGGTTAAATTGATGAAAAACTAGTAATTATGAGATAAAAATATTATTCAAGTGAAAAGAGTAAAATTTTAGTTTGAAATAATGCTATAAGATTTTTAGAGTTTTGAGGAATTTATTAAGAAATTATTAAGAAAAAGGGTGAATTCTTACCTTAAATCCGTAATAAAACCAAGAAATATATGTTAATCTATCTTCCCAAGCTCCCACAAGCTTCACTTTTAAGCTCCCAAACTATTTAGGGTTTAACTCTCAAGAGACAAGATGAAAAATGAACAAAATAGGCCAAAAAGGGGTGAAAAAGCTGTTTATATAGCAGACAATCTGCAATATAACTGCTGTTTTTTTCTCAAGTCGAAACGGATTTCGACGGGGGTGCCCGAGATTCGTTCGGAGTCTGATATACACAAACAAACTATGAAACCATACTAAATTCGACGTTCCAGACTCGATAAAGATATCAGATTTTCAAAAAAACATCGTTTTCACAAAGTTGACCCCTAAAATCCAAAATTATAATTTTCTAAATCGAGGGTCGAAATGAGATTTAAAAGTCATAAAATCATACCAAATATGCTAACACCCTAAAATCAACATTTTGGATCTGCTGGCGAAGTCAGATTTTCTATCAGAGGTCGTTTCGATCAAATGTGGGTCCCACACACATATTTCTAATTTTTCAACTTTCCGACCAATAGGTCAAAATGAGCTCGGTTGCACCGGGACCTGAACCAAAGGTCTACCTATCCTAAAATCAATATTCCGGAGCTGTTGGCACAGTTCGTTCGACCATCCATCGCATGGATCAAAATATATTCACATTAGTCTAAAATAAGGCTCTTGAAGCCATCAAAAACCACATTATTGCATAAATGATACCAAAATGCATCAAAAATCATGTCAACCACTCCCACACCCCAGAAATACCATAATGCAACTACGGGTGTAAAATAATCAAATCATACAAAATCATAAATTTCACATATTTCATTAAATTTTCAGGTCGTTACATAGCCAGACAGCTGATCCCACAATTCCACAATGCATCGAGAAGCTCAAAGATGATTCCACGATGAGAATCCAGATAGCTAATCCCACGATTACAAAATGCATCGAGAAGCTCAAAAGTTGATCCCACGATGAGAAGTCAGACAGCTGATCCCTCGATTCCACAATGCATCGAGAAGCTCAAAGACGATCCCACGACGAGCAGCCAAACAGATGATCCCACGATTCCACAGTACATCAAGAAGCTTAAAAGATGATCCCATAATGAGAAGCCAAACAGCTGATCCCATGATTCCACCATGCATCGAGAAGCCCAAAAGATGATCCCACGATACAACAAATACGTTTTCTTATTTTTACACTCACTTTATATTTATCAATTATTTATTTCTTACATGTCTAACCTTTGTTACTTAGTATGATGTAAAGACGCAGGTAACAAAGAAGAAATATCAAACAAAGATAATTTTCATTCCTGTTTTCGAAATATCACCCCATCTATTCATCCATCGCGTGAACTCATCCTTAAAACTCACCTACCTTTCACTTTTACGCCCCTCTTCACATCATTATTCCAAATCATATTCATGCTCACCTCACTGACCCACGATACCATTGTTGACGCCCCAGCCATTATCAATAATATTCTTTAAGATTATTGTTCATTCCTAAATCCAGAACTACAAACGGCTTGATTCTTGTAAAACTAGAGATATGTAGACGTCTTAAAATAGAAGTCTCGGCCATACTATTTTAAAATCACCTCCTGTCGCTTTAACTCCAATGAATCTTCCTCGGTCGGACAAAATTGGCTACTACGTCAACTTTCGTTGCTTGACAATTCTTTTATCATTCTCAAGCAACAAAGGGCAACTGTTGACACCCAATTTTGACCTCTCGATACTCGTTCTAGGCTGCTATTTTAGCAAAATTATTTAATTTCAAATATTAATTTTTTTTACACATTATTCTTATATTAAATACATATTGACGTGCAAATTCATAATTTAGAAAAATGTATAAATTATTTTATTATTTTTAGTATCATTGTCTATGATTTTTAAAATCAAATACGATATTTTACATAATTTTATTAAATTATTTTTTTTTCATGTAATTGTGCACACTCATATTTTTGCAAATACGTTGTCTAGTTTATTATTATTATTATTATTAGTATTATTATTACTATTATTATTATAATTATTATTGTTATAACATTTATTTTAAAACAACCTAAATTAAATCAGTTTATTTGTTCTATTTATTTTTTGACTCAATTTTTTTCCACAATATACCAATTCTAGCCTAAGCTCTATTCAATTTATTGCAATTATAGACAAAATTAATCCAATTTTTAAACCCCCAAATTAAAACCCAATTGTTGACCTTCTTTTAAATAATTTTGATCTCAGTTGTTGATCAAAACTAATCCAACGACTGAGATTGTTTCAATCCCCTTTCCTTTTAAAACTCAAACAAACCCTAGATCCCCATTAGTTCCCACAAATATCTGCCTCCCCAGCCCTTTTCTCTCTTCTTTTCCCTCTCTCTAAAATAAAACTACAACTATCGCCCCTCTATTATTTTTCCCTCTTCGGTGCTGTGATGGACCCCAGCTGCTGCCGACAGTAGCAAATTTTACCGGCGAAGAAGACCACCGCTGGCCCTCCTCTTCTCTACTCAGCCGCCACCCACCGTGAAGCCACTTGGCTGTTCCAACCGCCATCAACCGACGATCCCGCTACCCGACTGCCGGAGATTCATCTCTCCAGCTGTCGCTCCCTCAAAACGACCAACAACCACCATGCCATCACAAATCCACCTCCTACATAACCCTTCTCCAGAACCCGCCAGTAGTCGTGACGTCGCCCATCCCCTTTCCCTCTAGTCAGCCCTCACCTCTCTGGTAAATCGCAACTGATTCTTCATAAATCCATCTCAGGTTTGCGTCTCTTGATAAAAAGTTCTTTTTTATTGTCATTTTAGTGTGAAATTCATGACGTTTGTGACATAAACTTTACTTGATTGTCTTAATTTTATGTTTATTTACAATCTACATCTACACTTTGTGAAAACTCAAATCTGTACGACTGTCTGCCTTGACCCTACTTATTATTTGAGCTTGGACTTCTGCCAATATTGAAATTATGATACTGTTCATGCTGTTGTTACAAATTTACCTTTACGATGGGGTTATTGATGTTTTTTCCCTTGAATTTGAAATTACACAGATTCATGATTTGTCATTTTGACAAAGTTAATATCTGATTTACCTTTGTACGATGTGCAATATATATTTTTGTAAATTTTGAATTCGATTTTATGCATAATTATAATAATTTAGTTAAGATTTTTTTTTTTTACATAATTAGTTGCTTAATTTTTTAATATAATTTTGATATATATGGTAAACAGTAAAAATTAATGCATATTGTCTTTTTAGTTATTTTTTTTCATGCACCTATTTATGGTAAATTTGCTTCCAATTGATTCTACTTACTTAACTAGGGAAAATAATATTGGTGATTGATCTTTTTAAACACCCGCTTTCCTTTACTGTTGTACTGATTTATGAATGATTAATTGATTTATTAGCCTCCTTAATTGATTCTAATTGATTTTAAAATATTCCTTTTCCTTTTCTGTGGTTGTTAATTGAATCTTAACTCACAACCCTCTCACTATATAAAAAGTCCTCTTTCTCTTATTTTGGGACGCGGATAAGTTACAACACACAACATATACTTTCTCTTACTAAAAACTTAAAACAAAGAAGAGACAATTTACTTTATTATTTTTAGCACTCATTTTCAGAGCATTAATCTCGACCTTTCGGTGGCAATCCATTCTCGGATCTTTGTTTTTTTGGTTTTCTTGTTAGTATTATTATTTTTTATCGTCAACCGGTCAGTCCCCTGGCGACACAATTTTTTTTTATACCTTATATGATGATGCTAGTAAACATGCTTATTGGAATCATTCGCTTGCTATGTCCGTGTCATGTTATATTTCCGCTTGTATTGCTATCACATATTATCTCACAAGTATAAATAGACAGTCTCAGGTATTTGAAGAGTCGCCGGAAAGTTTGTGGGGGAGTGCTGCACCTTTTCTTCCTTTGTTCATTTACTTATTTTCGATTCATGGTGTTGTAATAAATTTATATAAACGTTATTATTATTGTAATAATAATTGGGGACTGCATGGGGGCGGGGACTTACATGCTCTATGGATAGTATAGATAGGCACAACTTAGGTTTTATGTTTGTTACGTGCTGCGTGAATCATTTAGGCACACAATCTTAGAACTTATTAACAAATGAATCGTTTAAGCATTCAATTTAAGATTTATTAATTGATCCGCTTAGAATTCTTAATTTTAGGATTTAATTGAATCCGACATCCTAAATTAGATTGACATTAAGCGTATCAATAATATTTGCATGTTGGCATAGTAAATCAAATTTAAGCATGTTAATATATTTTTAGCATATTAAGCATATTAAATTAAATTCTAAATTTTGTGGCATATTAACATTAGATCTAAGCGTGTTTAATTGAATTTCCAGCATGTTTAATTAAATTTTCAGCATGTTTAATATAATTTTCAGCATGTTTAATAATATTTTCAGCATGTTTAATTGAATTTTCGGCATGTTTAATTGATTTTCCAGCACGTTTAATAATATTTTCAGCATGTTTAATTGAATTTCCAGCATGTTTAATATAATTTTAGCATGTTTAATTGAATTTCTAGTATGAATAATAATTTCTAGTATGTTAAACATTAAATTTCAGCATATTCATATAAGGTTAAGCATTAAGGAATAAGTTCCCAACATGTTGGCATGATAATTTGAATGCTAGTATGACAAGCATGTTTTCCTACATACTAGGTCATTTTTTTAGCATGAGATTCAAGTATGTCAATGTGTGTTTAGCATATTCATGTTACGTATATTTTTTGTGTTAATTCTCTCAAGCATTAAACGATGTATTTCCCGCATGTTAATGGACTTCCTAGTTTAAAATAAAATAATTTTTGGCATGTAATTTTCCGACACTATCATTAGCTTACAACACGTCTTGCACAATAAAATTCGTGAGCATAAATCTTTGCATATTTACATCACTTCGACATGTCTTTTAAACAATTTTACAACGTTTCTTTTGACATGAACAATAGTTATCTTTTGTCATATTAAGCAAATTGTGTGACCCTTAGATATAATGCTTATAGGTTAATGACACAAAAATAAGCTGTTATTTGTCTTTGCATGTTAATCACATTAATCAACTTTAATTAACCAAGAGGTTAATTTGAGACAATTATGTGCTACGTGACGTCCTACTTGTTACGCGTTTCGAGTCCTAGGCAACATAGCTTTATTTTTGTCTAGACCACAAAACCAAAATAGCAAAGTTCAATGTCTCTTGGACGTTAGGTGGGGCGATAAGTATTACTAAAGACAATAGTTTTATCCTTATTGTAGAACGCCTCTAGATTTAACAACCAACCTAGGTGGGGTGGGACAGGTAGTCATTTGGAAATGATGATCTCCATCATATATTAAAGGTAAGACATATGACTTGTCTAAGAGTTCGGCCAGTGGGTCGGATGATGATTAAACAAGTTGGAGTTCTGATCCAAATGAGACCAAAAATATTTCTTTGTTTGATTTGTCGAATTCTTTCTTTTATTTACTTTACATATTTATTTAGGGTAGTTAGTTTATTACATAAGCAGTCTCCCTTGTTATAATTTATGTTATTTTTTCCCCTCGCTTGTCTTCTTATATGTTTTACTAGTTTTATCACTTAGACAATTAATAACTAGAAATAACAAAAGGAGCAGTACATGATTTTTTGTCATAAGAATATTTGTGGTGTCTACATAAACAAGAAGAAATGTGAAAAGTACATGCAATATAGATTTATGCCATCATTTTGTTCTGTAGGTGTTGCGTGATCATATATTCATGGCAAGAGTACTTCAAAGGTTTGCACCACATATAGAATGTCACACAGTCAATGATAGTGAAGAGCGTATTAAGGCGATGTTATCAAAGGAGCAGTACACTATTTTTTGTCATAAGAATATTTGTGGTGTATACATGAACAAGAAGAAATGTGTAGTTCAAGCTCAATTAGATAGATGTATTATGTCAGAAATGTATTATAAATTTTTTGGGGACATGTGCATGTATTTGTATTTTGTATATATAAATGCATATCTATATGTATTTTTGTATGGTATTGGATGTCTTTGAACTGTTCTATGTCATTTTAGATGGTAACATATGTATTTATTTGTATTTTTTACTGTTTAAGATATGTATCATGTATTTTTTTTATTACCTAAATGTATATGTATATAGTTGTCCTTTTTGGTATGGAGATTCTCTGTCCTATATGTTTATATATACATATGAGTGAGATATGTATTTCTGTAAATACATATGCAGATACATATGTACGTTTTGTACTATAAATACATATGCAGATACATATGTATGTTTTGTACTGTAAATACATATCCAAATCTGTATGACTATGTATTTATATATTTTTTGAATATGTGTATGTGATATATATAGTTATTTTTTCAAAATAAAAGTTAGAGATAGAAGAGTAAAAAAAAGAAAAAAAGAAAAATAGAAAAAGAAAAAAACAAAAAAAAAGTGAAA
Source organism: Capsicum pubescens (assembly GCA_030864215.1). NCBI lineage: Eukaryota > Viridiplantae > Streptophyta > Magnoliopsida > Solanales > Solanaceae > Capsicum > Capsicum pubescens. Next base: position 172,659,736 of record CM061541.1, read on the forward strand.
AAGAAAAAAATAAGAAAGAGAAATAGAAGTGTAAAAATAAAAGAAACAAATGAAAAAAAATATAGAAAAAAGAATAAAACGAAAATAGGAAAAGAAAAAAAGATATGCGAAAGGAAAAAAAAAGAAAAAAAAGAGAAATAGAAGAGAGAAAATAAAATGTAAAGAAAAAAATGAAAAAGAAAAAGAGATCAAAATAAAAAAATGATAAAAAAAATAAGATGAAACAAAACTAACAAGAAAAAAAAGTTAGAGATATAAGAGAGTGAAAGAGAGAAAAAACAGTAATGATGTTTTGTTTGAAATTTTGAAGATCATGAAGATAATTGTCTTCAAATATGAGAAAGGAAAAAAAAGAAAAAAGAAAAAAATAAAGAAAAAAACAAAAAAGAAAACAAAAGAAGAGAAATAGAAGAGAGAAAATAAAGTGGAAAGAAAAATAAAAAAAATGAAATTAAAATAAAAAATAAAATGATTAAAAAAATAAGATGAAAAAAAAATGGGTAGAAGATACGATTATATTGGAGGAAAGTGAAATAGTAGAGTGAAAATAGAAAAAGGTAAAGTAGTGAGAGTAAAACAGACGCTTGTCTAGTTAATGGGCAAAATAATGCCACTCTTGCTATAAATTGTAATTTTGCAAAAGTGTTGCTCTTTATTGTAATTATAATCTTAAATATGCTACTTTTTATAAATTTTTAAAAAATATAATAGTTGCTTTAATGTTAAATTTAATTATTAATATGAATATTTCTTTAATAAAATTACATATTTACTAGATAAGTAATATAAACTATTATAAATAAGTACACAATTAGATTTGCATCATTCGATTGTCGGCCTTGAGCTGCAGCTGTCATTTGAAAATTTTCTTTCCATCTTTTACTCAACTATGCTAACTTGTTATCTGTTTCTTTCTTCATTTCTTCAATTTTTTCATTAGCTTCTCTTTTAGCTTCTTCCATACACACGTTTGATTTTTTTTGTTGATTCTAATTGCTTATTTTATCTTTGTTGATCTTCTATCAAAGTATTCAGTAATATTTTTTTCAGGTCGATATGCTCGAAGATATTCTTTCTTTTATGTCACAAGTACTTTTGCAAAGATATCATCATCATTCAAAAGTAATTTTCCTTTTTGTTGCTACTTTTTTAATTGGCCAAATTGATCCTGCAATTAAAAGAATCGATTACACATATATAAAAATACACAATAATTGAGCAGATAAAGAGGAATGTTAACACATTGAAATTACAATGACATCTTGTTGAAAAATATCTACTTACTTTTTATTTTTTCTCTTGCGAGATTTCATGAAAACATCAATACGAGAAGGAGCTTTTTCATCTTTTATCTATGAAAATAATAATCATTATCATTAATTGACTTTAGATAATTTAATATAATTCATCTAACTTAAATGTAAATACTATAATATATATCATTTTATGTCCAAGTCTTGTATAACTTTTGATTCCAATATATGGAGGCAAGGAACGTTTCGACCTATTTGTTTTATTCTGCACACATGTCTTCTAAACAAAGGTTAAAAAGCAAAAATTAACATTTATTTCTAAAATAAATAAAATAAAAATTTCTCTACAATAGATAATAACTTAAAGATAATATATCAATATTACTTGGAAATCAACACCACTCCAAAGGTTGATAAAGTATTTCCATGCGTCGGTGCTAATAAGTTTAATAAGATGTTTTTGAATCAAAATACTTAGTTTTCATTCTGTTCTTATATTATCTATAAAGGTAACGTATATGACCAATGATTGCACCTTTTCTCCCCTCAGACATCAAAATGAAACTTTTTGTATAGAAAATATATAATTATAGTTTATAATCATATGTTATATAGTTGTCAATCAGAAAATTAAAACTTTATTAATTTTTTTTACCAAGATAATGTCCCAGATGTGGTCAATATCGTCTTGCTTGATATCTTTCCAACCTTTAACTTTTAAGCACAACTTCGACTTCTAACTGTTTATCCCAAAAATCAAATAAATTTAGTTACATTCTTACCAATAGCTTGATCATCTTCATCAAATTCTACAAACTACTTATGTCCTTGTAGGTTGATTGTTTTGTAGGCCTTCTAATTTTTCTTTTCACGACATTGGGATCTGAGATTGATGATTAAATAAATAACATCAAATAATAATATTTATAAAAATGAAAAAAATCAATAATAACAACGAATATTGGTTGAATTTGACGATTCATATTTTTCTATAACCACAATCTCTGCTGACACATCATTCCTAAGAATACTTTCTTCAAAAGAAGCACTTAGAGTAATATCACAATCCTTTGGTAATGTATAGATATCGATAGACTTCCCTTTATGCATTCTACAACTAGCAATCATGTCCCTAACATACAAATCATCACGACATTCCACTAACCCATCTTAATCACTCATAGTCCTATCACCTCTTAAATAGGAAAACTTAGCTCCCTTCAAAATATTGAATTTACATTGTTTCTTAAAATCATCCAATATTTCAAAGTAACTAACAAAATTAATATCCAAATTTGTTTTAAACAAATGTCCACTGCTTTCTAGAGGGGGAGAATACAAAATAACCATCATAATGATAGCTAATTTCTATCTTATTCGGTAAGTCTAAGCTTCCTAAGAAATTATCAAACATGATTTACCTATATATGACAAAAAATATAAAAACTTATCTAATTAAAAATAATAATAACAAAGTCAATATTGCATAGAGTTATATTACCCTGATACACATGTTCCTCTACATGTTGTGTAGGACATTTTCTTTGATCAACATTGATTTAAAACTCTTAGAAAGTTCCAAATCATCATTATCAGTCGAGCAACTAGTTTTTTTGATGAGTATTCCTATCCATATTTGATTGTAAACAAGTGCTGGTATGGTGTGAAACTATAAACTCCTTTATTATTACAAATATGTCATAAACACTAAATAGCTAATTTTATGAGAATTATAAGAAAAAGGTGCATACAATAAATGAATACATATTCAATAGGAGATGAAGAGTCCATTAACCCATTCCTATTAGGTTAGTATAATCAAAATGTACAGAGAGATTATATAGCAATGAAAAATATTAGGCTAAACTCTAATAGATAGATTACATCTACCAGTCTCAAGTGGGAACATAAGTAAATGAGAAGTATCCATGTTGATATATGTTTGCATCAACTATATTACTATAAGACCTTAAATATGTTATGTGAAAAGTTTTAAAAAGTATACACAACCTACATATGGTAGAAATAGTTTTAGCTCCAATGAGGAATTCCACAACCTTCTTAACTACCAAAAACATACAAATAATCAACTCATAATGGTGATCGATTACTCAGACTTCATCACGAATCCATAGCATTAGTACTACAGGAGACTGTACAAAATATGCACTAAAATTATCCTAGATCTAAGCACACAATACATTTTGTAAGGCTAACATACAAATAACAGCCACACAATGAACTTGTCCTTTTTATAAAATATTATAAATACATTTTAAAGACCCAATATAGTCACATATTCAGTTCAGTTCCATGATCACACCCGGTTGAGAAACAACATAGTTAGACAGAAGTATGGGATCATGGATAACTAGGTATGGTTCAGCTTTGGAGTGGATGACTTTGAAGACGTGAAAGCTGATGTTCTTTAAGCTCTTGAGTCCATATAGGTTGTTTCACATGCAATAATTCTTTTTATTTTCCTTTTTCTTTGGTTCCGTCCTAATTTGGTTGTTCGGACATGGTAGAGGTTGTTCAGACATGGAAGAGGTTTTACATAAAAAACAATATCTATTTTTAAAACATTAGGATGCAATATGTTTTCATTTCCATAGATTTTGTGATTCATTTTGTCAAGATCACAAGACACTACACTAAGTTAGAACCTTAACATTTGCATCTAAATAAGAGATCTAATAAAGTTTAATTCTTCCACTTAATTTTGCCACAAATCCTTCATGAATTACCTTTTAAAAGTTCTACTACCCATTACTTTTTTGTGTTTATCTTTTTTTTTATGTATTAGTTCCTCCATAGGCCGACGGACCCCACACAAAGCAGGAACTTAATGCACTGACTATTCTTTTCTAATTCTTTACCTCATGTTTCACGAAAACCTTGAATTGAGGTTTAGGTTTAAAGTCCAAATATATTTTGTTGCCTTTCTACACCTTTTTCCTTTGACAACATTGATGACGAATGTTGATTGCAACTTAAGACTATGGTTATAGATTTAAGCCACTATTTCTAATACATTTTTATAGAGGAGAAGTGTAGCTCAAAAAATTTTGATATATGAAAATGAGGCTATAGACTAAGACTGCAGAATCAATAACAGTTAATCCAATATTTGACATCTTTTGAATGTCCTATTAACTACTTATTGACCGAAGGGGGCATGGAGACACTGCATACTATCAAACTACTATTTGACGCTCTATATGCAAGGATCATAACTCAAATATCCAAACTTTATAACCATAACTAAAAAGTTAGACTACTTAAGTTAATAATAAGCTAGATGAAGGAGATTGATTATGAGATTACACTCACAAGCTAGATCATATGTCCAAAGAAGTAGTCGAAGGTGGAGGTAAGTTCTCTAGCCTTCTAAAGCCTCACTTGTAAGATTACACGTACATGTTATTTTCTGTGTCCAAATTAATTTAGTTAAACTGCATTTTTCCCTAGTCAAGGATATTTTCATGATAAAAATATCTTTCTCTATTTTTTCTATGTAGGAAATTTGAAAATGGATAAGTCTTGGGTGTGTTGTAATGGCACATCGAGCAATGTTTATATTAAAGGAGTTGCCAATTTTCTTCAATTTGCTTTTATGCACTCATAAGTCAATGGTGAAATTCCTTGTCCTTGTACGCGATGCAACCATGTTTTAAATATGTTTAGAGATCAAGCCAGGGAACATTTAATATTTAGCAAAATAGTCAAAAATTACACACATTGGCTTCATCATGGAGAATCTGCACCTGAAAAATTAACCATTAATTAGAAGGAAGAAGGAAAAGAGGAAGACGATCTGTCTCAAATGAAAGAAAAAGAACAAGGTGATCCATTTAAAAAAAAGAAAAAGAGTGAAATAATGATGTATTTGAATTGATTTTTTATGCTGCTGGTGTTGAATTCATGGGTGATTCTAGTGGGTTTAAGTTTAAACAAGGTGACGAATCAGAACCTACTTTCAAAATTTTCAAATTAGTAGAGAATGTTGTTAGCCCCATATTCTCATAATATGTTTAATAAAGATAAACTAATAAATGAATATTTTGCAAGATACAGTGAAGATACAGTCGCATCAAAGAAGATATCTAAGGAATCAATACATGGAAGAATATCTCACATGGAAATAAGTATCTACCCATAAAGGAGCAGGTGCGAAAATTAGAATCGCATCAATCATGGATGATATTAGATCCCTAAGTGTAAGGAGATGATTGATAAATAAACCACAACAACATATCTCACAACAAGGTAAAAGAAAAAAAGATCACACCCTCTACATGTACATATCTGATATGAACATATATGGTTGTGAGCTTATATATGAAAAAGAAAGGCTGCACCACATATGAACATATCTGATAAGGACATACAACATGGTGTAATCTCTCAATCAAGAAATCAATTTAAATCCTTGATTGAGAAGAAATCCCTTGGGTTTCCTTATGAAGAAAGGAAGTCGAAGCAATTGAAGGATATAAAAGAAACGACCGAAGATCGAAGAACACATGCAACTTCACAAGAAATTCTTATTGTGCTTCAATATTAGTCTCATAAAGCTTTGTACTTCTCAGTTTACAATAGTTACAAAAGAATTTGATCGAGTCAACTTAGTCATACCAGTTGAGGCTATGTTACAAGATCTGAAAATCAAAATAATCTTTAGAACTTGTCCAATACGTTTGTACTCTATCTCTACTTTGAAAAGTTCTAAGAAAACTATGAAACCCAAGGGGACTAGAAGTAGACACCATATTGGTGATCCAAACCAGGACAAATATTTGTGTCTTTATTTCAATTAATTGTTTACTTTCTTATTTATTTAAATCTAATCTTTTCTATTAAGTACACTAATCTGCAGGTGAGTTGATTGCCAAGACTGACTAGTCGACTCAAGTAAAATTTTCAATTCACCCCCCTCTTGAATTTCAATTGGTATCAGAGCGAGGTGTCACTAACAGTGTTTCTTAACCACACATGAGTAAAGATCCAATGAAAAACTCTTAGATTTCAGGAGATCTTCAAGACGATCACTCTTCCACAAGACCACCATACTTTAATGGACAACACTATTCCTATTGAAGAAATAAATTCAAAATCTTTGTTAAGTCAAATGACTTCTAAACATGGGTTGTCATCAAGAAGGGACCAAATCCCATCCCAGGACTCAAAGAAAAATATAAGGACAAGGAATCAAGCAGTGTTGACGTAGAGGACTTTGAAAACTTCAAAGATACCAAAGAACAACAAGAGACAATTCAAACTAATGAAATAGCTATAAGTTTACTCCTTTGTGCAGTTAGAAGTGAAGAATATGACAAGATATCAACATGTGAAATCGCAAAAGAAATGTGGGGCACATTATAAATAACCTACGAAGGAACCACCAAAGTAAAAAATGCAAAAATTAGTGCTCTGGTCAATGAGTATGAACTCTTCAAGATGGAAGAAAATGAGAGTGCGAAATCAATATTTGCTAGATTTAGTAAAATTGTATGTGAACTAAAGTCATTGGGATGATATATCCACACGTCTGGAAGTCCAAAAATTTGTAAGAAACCTCTCAAAAACATGGGAAACCAAATCTGCCATTCTAGAAGATGGGGATCTCCACAATATGACCTATGATAAACTAAGAGGTAATCTCATTGCCTATGAACAAAATTATATCGAATGGTACAACAAGAAAGAAAAAAAGAAACCAGTAGCCTTCAATGTTTTAACAACTAGAAAAGAAAAATTCTTGGGAGAGGACAATAGTGAGGGAATGGCTTCCATAAATCACGTAGTAAGGCAGATCTTGAAACAAAGGCAGTAGAGGCTACAAGGATTCAAAAATAATGATAATCGATGTTATTACTGTGGAAATCCAAGCGTATTAAAAAACCTATCCAGAATTAAGAAGAAGATAATCTAGAAAAAACAAAAACTTTGGGGGCATAGAGTGATAAAGATGAAACTAAAGAAGAAACAGAAGTGGCCAACATGTGCTTCATAGAAAAAGGTGAATTAAGTGAGGTTAGACCCTAAAATTATCATTAATTGCAACATTCTTCAAAAAAATCTTGATATGATTATTAACGAGCTTCAAAAAGTTATTGATGAATACAATAAACTTAATCAAAAAAGAAAAACTGGTAAGCTCGGTTAAAATAAAGGCTTGAAGAGAAACGAAGGAACTCGCAAGTTGAACTTGAAGCATGTCAAATTGAAAATATCTTACTTTAAGAAGAGTTTGATAATGTAAAATGCCATTAAACAACATTAGGAAATCACCAAGTCAAAGTTCCAAAAGATCAAATTCTTTTAAAAAATCAAGTTCCTCATCAAGTACATTTGAGTGGGCTAAAAACTCTTTCTCTTTTCAAGGATCAGTCTGATACACCTTTGGTAAGAATGGGTACAAATCGTACAACTATAGACAAAGGTCTAAAGGTTTTTGGGTTTGGAGACCCACATGAAGTGCATCTAACCCTTAAGGACCCAAGACCACTTGGGTACCTAAACAAAATTAATTTTCTTATTTTGTAGGAACATATCCGCAAAAGATAAAGCAAAGGAATGTGGGTCATCAACAATGGATGATCCAGACACATGATCAAAAATAAATAAAACTTTTGTTCTCTAAAGAAAATAGGAGGATTAGTCAGATTTGGTGATAACACCAAATATGATGCCATTGGAGGTGTCTTAGTGAAGATCAAGTCCTTCTGTGAACTCATTAAATTATATATCATGGATAGACTCAAGAACAACCTACTGAGTATCAGTCAACTATGTGATTTGGAGTCTACTTCAAAGCTAAGAGTTGCTATATCAAACATGAAAGAAGAGATATTTCTCTTATCGATTAACGTGTTGACAATATTTATGTTATTAATAGTCCTAACTTTTCTACTCTGATTTGACTTACTATACAAACAATGACACCTGGTTGTCACACAAAAAGCTTGGGCAGCCAGCATGCATGCCATCGAGAAACTCTCTATACTTGAACTGAGGAAAGGTCTGCCAAATATAAAGTATGAAAAGGATCACATATTTGATGCTTGTCAAATTGGTAAAAAGACTTGGACATCATTTAAAGTCAAAGATACTGTCACTACCACCAAATCCTTTCAAATAATGCATATGGATTTGATTGGCCCTACTAAGATCGCAAGTATTGATGGAAAAAAATATGTACTTATTATTATTGATGATTATTCTCGCTTTACCTGGGTAATATTTCTTGCTGATAAGCATGAAGCATTCACTAATTTTGAGATCTTTTGTAGAAGAGTACAAAGAGAAGTAGGATATTTCATTAACTATGTTCATAGTGATCATGGAGGCGAATTTGAAAACAAAGATTTTAAGGAATACTGTGCTTAAAATGGATACTCTCAAATTTTTTTATCTCTTTGATCTCCCCAATAAAATAGTGTGGTGGAATGAAAAAATCGATCTCTGCAAAAAATTGCAATAACTTCTAGAACATAGTCTTGTCCGACTTGAACATAAATTAATCTAATTCCCCCCCCTCTCTATGTTTTAAGTATAGAATCATGGATCATATCATCGACACCACACCTATTACTTGAAAAGTCTCTCTTGGCTATGTGACATGACGTGATGTGTTGTGTTGTACTGCATGGTGAAAAAGTACAAAATTAATTGGGCCATTTGATTTCAAGAATATATGCTAGAAAGTGCTGTAGATGCTCATGCCTCCACTAGCCCACCTTATGAATTGTTGATAACCGGAATTCTCCACTATTATTCCATTAATCTATCTTTATACCCAATGGTGGAAGTCTCTACAACTTATGACTCTAAGACATTTGCCATCATGGGCTACGTTATGGTGGACAATGAATGGTGCAGGGACTCTGTAAAAGCAAAATCAGATTTTCTTAAGGTAAGAAAGTTTGTATATAACCCTATGCTTCCTATTCTAAAAGAATTGGGGGAGCTCAAGGATCGTATAAAAACAATCGAGGAAGGATTATTTCTACTTCAGGAGTCAACTTCAAGATGCTATAGTTGGAGAAGGACACAAACACTAATGTAGGTAAGAGGCGTCTAGATATTAATGAATCTAAGTATAAAGGCATCAAGTTTTTTAATAAGTTATTTGCACGCATGGAATCGATTAAGTTCAAAACCAACTACCCAAATAACGACCTTACAATATCAATCCAGAATTCTTAATACTTCTTCTCTAAGAATGTCGAGAAATTTTATGAGTGGTTATTTCAAAACATGCACAATACTCTGACCTACTTCCTTGCCAAATGTTAAAATAATGACTGCTATTCAAAAGGGGTCCTATCCATTTTTGTTTTAGGGTTGTAAGATGATTTTTTTAAACACATTTTGCCTACTATTCCTCCTTGCCTGTATTTTTTCTTATTATTTGTTGTGTTTCTCTTTTTGATTATGTCAAAAGAGGGAGAATCCAGAAACATTAGAAAGTCCTTTGATTCGGGCGGAGCAAGTCGACTACAAAAACATGGAAGTCAATTGATGTTTATTATTTGTCATTATAAAAAAGGGAAGACTGATAGCCCCGGATTCTCAAAATATGTTTTAAAAATGACAAACTAATAAATGAATATTTTACATAATAAAATGATGATACAGTTGCATCAAAGAAGATCTCTAAGGAATTAATATATGGAAAAATATGTTGCAAGGAAATAAGTATCCACCCACAAAAGAGCTGACACTAACTTGGAATTATATCAATCAAGGTTGTTATTAGATCCCTAAGTATAAGGAGATGATTGAAAAATCAATCACAACAACATATCTCATGGATGGAAAAAAAAAACAAGATCACACCCTCAACATGGAAATATCTGATATGGACATGTATGGTTGTGATCTTACATACGAGAAGAAAAGGTTGCACCACGTATGAACATATTTGATAGGGACATACCACATGGTGCAATCCTTCAATCAAGAAATCAATTCAAATCCTTGATTAAGAAGAAATACCTTGGGTTTCCTTATGAAAAAAGGAAGCTGAAGGATATAAAACAAAAGACTGAAAACTGAAGAACACACACAACTTCATAGGAAATTCATAGTGTGTCTCAATCTTAGTCGCATAAAGCTTTGTACTTCTCAATTTATAATAGTTATAAAAGAATAAGGTCGAGTCAGTTTAGTCATGCTAGTGGAGGCTATGTCACAAGATCTGAAAATCAAAATAATCTTCAAAACTTGTCCACTATGTTTGTACTCCGACTCTACTTTGAAAAGTTCTAAGGAAACTTTGAAACCTAAGGCGACTGGAAGTAGGAACCACATTGGTGTTGCAATCTAGGATAAATATTTGTGTTTTTATTTCAATTACTTACTTACTTGCTTATTTATTTGAATCTAATATATTCTGGTAAGTATATTGATATGAAGGTGAGTTGACCTTCAAGACTGACCAGTTGACTCAAATAAAATTTTCAATTCACCTTGCTATATGTAGTTTTGATGATGAGCTACTAACTGCAAAGGACCAGGTCCCTGGATATTCATGGTACAGTATGGCTAGCACTCGTGTCTGCATAGTCCTCTTGTGTAACAAACTTGAAGGTGCTGCTCATACTGATAGGACACCTGGTCCAATGACATTTCATCCCTAATCATCACTCATATAAAAGGAAAAAGATGCTTCTTCATCAAATAGTTTTTGCATAAATCTAAAGAGTGAAGAGAGGCAACAAAAAATTCATTTCAGGATTGCTCATGAATTGCTTATGTTCTTATCGTTGTAATATGCTTAAAGAGTGAGTGAGTGTTCTTGAGTGCTGCTTTGTAAAAGAATTACTCATGCTATAAGAGTAATGCCTTTTATTTTGTCATTGCTTGAGAGTGCTTAGGTAGAGTTGCCCAAGTTTGATACTGATTAGATTTAATTAGTGTAGAGGGTCCTTGGTAGAGTTACCAAGATGAGCTTGTAGCAGAGTTATTACAAGCAAAAAGAATCTAGGGTTAGGTTGTAATCGAGTCTTTAATCAAGAGGTTGATTATAGTGGATTTCTTTGGTACTTGTGAGGGCAAGTCATGTTTTTTCCTCCCTTGAGAAAGAAGGTTTCCTCGATAAATATTGTGTGTTGTTTCTTTCCTACAATGCCTTCAGTTTTCCTGTACTTTAGTGTTTGATTGCTTGTGATTGAATTTAAGGGACCTAGTCCCTCACTATGTGGTGCAATCCCAAAGGGTTTCAACAATTATTATCAGAGTTCGTTCACTTTAAAAAGTTCACATCTAAAGTGTTTTGGTTATTATGGCTGTTCCATTGAACCTGGAAGAAGAGCAATCTACCACTAAACCACCTAGATTTAATGGATAGTACTATTGGTGGTTCAAAATAATGATGTTTGACTTTATTATGGCTGAGGATAGTGAACTGATAGACATAATTATTGATGGTCCTCAAGTTCCAGTTAGAGAAGTCAAAAAAGGAGAAGTGATAAGAATGGTCATAAAAAGCAAGAGGGAGTTCAATGATGAAGACAGGAAAAGAATTGAGAAGAACTACAAGGCAAAGAAACTGCTAGTGTGTGGTATAAGTCCAAATGAATACAACAAGATTTTTATATGTAAAAATGCTTAAGAAATCTAGCGCTTCTTCAAAACTGCTAATGAGGGGACTACAGATGTGAAGGATTCTAAAGTTGATATGCTGACAACACAATATGAAGCCTCCTTTATGAAAAAATGAAAGAAAATTCAGGAGATGCATACAACATTCATATCCATCATAAATGAGATACACTTCCTAGGAGAAGTGATTCCACTATATAACTAAGTGAGGAAGATTCTTGGGGTTCTGCCAAAATCCTAGGAAAGCAAAGTAGATGCTATTACTGAGGCAAGGAACCTAAAAAATATCATTATGGATGAGCCTATTGGAAATTTAAAGACTTATGAAAAGGTTACTTTTGAAATGATTATGGGTGATTGGGATGTTTTCCATATTGACCGTGATTGATGCATGTTTGAGAGTTTAAGAAGAGCTGAAAAACTGACTCCCAACACCTACCAAATCAACATGGGGCTGCAAGAAGGCCCTACGGACCGCATATACAAAAAGCAGGTGCCAAAAAGTCAAAATCCCAAGAGATGAACATTGCAGGATTTTTGCTCATACTACCTATTCCCACTACCTGCACCTTGTGCCTAGGCTGCAGGTAGTACCTGTGCCCTTCCATACCTCAAGTGTAAAGAGTAGGTAGTCACCGACCCAATTTTATCCTATTTTGTTCGGGCTTAGATTTTACGGTTTTCTTTTGTACTATAAATACATTTAATATACTTTTTAGTCAGAGAGAGATGTGATATACAAGAGGCGATAGTTTTAACACTCAAAAACATATTTTAATTTCAAGATCCATCTTTGATCTTAGGATTTCATTGTATTGACTTTGCTTGATTATTCAGTTTAAGGTTATGGGTTTTCTTTCATATTATCATTATGATTTCATATTTGCTTTCCAACATGATTGCTTTTGATTTCTTCATAACTATGAGCAGCTAAAACCCATAGCTAGGGTTGTGAAAACCCTGGCAAATTGACAAAGGAGGGGAAGTGTGATTGTTGATGGGAAGCCAATACGTATGACATGTATTTATTTATATTCTATATGATTTCTTTCATAATGGGTGCACATATTATGATCCAACCTAGATATTACTACTTTCTCTAACAAAGGGGTAGTAACTAGGAAAAGATAAAGACAACAGTAATTTGGGGATTTAATAACCGATCAGCTGCAACATAATGATATATGCAAATGACTATTAGCATTTATAAAATAACTTAAAACTCAAAAGGTGATAGTTAACTGGGACCAGGGTAAGGGTTAGTAATGCAACACCATGAGACTCAATAGGTAAAGGGTGAAATCCTCCTGCTCGTCCAAAAGACTATAGGAGGTACATAACTTATCGGTTCTACATGCAAGGTATTGAGTTGGTTCAACAACGCACATAAACCTATGGAGTTGAGATGCCATGGGGAATACAATCCTAGTGTTCAATCAAGACTGATTTTCAACCAAGTTAATATTGTTCTATGTTACACACGACTACACATACATCTCCCATTTACTTTCCTATTTTGCCCATAGACTGTAACCACTGAGATATATTAAATCACGTGTTCCCTTAGGATTCGACCCTAAATTTTGTTTGGTTACTATATCTTAATAGAAATCGTATCATTATCTTAATGGAGGTGTTTCTTCAAAGTCATCAAGAATTTGGCGCCATTGTCGAGGAACACAGTGTTAGTTTGTCGATTAAGGTTATTATAGTTTTTTTGTTTTTCTTTTTATTCTTAGTTGGGCATACGCCGGTGTATGCCTAGCACACGAAGTAGAGGCAATCCCTTACTCCCAGTGAATTCGAATCAAGAGAGAATTATATAAACACCTTATAGGATGACTAAGTCGAAGAGAGGTCATAATCCTGAAGGGGTTCGTGATATTGTAACTCCTGCCGATGAAGTAAAAAATATTATTAATAGACAGACTAGTGAGCTATTAGCTCAAATTAAAGCCAAACTAAGAGTAGCAGAAGAAGCTTAGAAGGTATCTAGGGAATCAGATCTAGCTCAATAGAGACAAGAAGTATACCATTATCCCTGCATAGCAGTATGTACATCTATATATATATGACGAGGAAGATATGGGATATGTTGAGCTGACAGAGAATGGAGTCATAGTACCTACTATTCCCCCCCATGCATCAAATTTGACAACATGAGTTCCATGATCTAACTACTAAATTTGAAGGGTGTGTTAGCAGTATTTCCTATCGATGATGCAAATTTGCACCTTGAAAATTTCCTTGGGATCTGTAACTCGTATACCAATCCAGAGGTAAACCAGGAAGCATTTAGACTGAGGCTTTTCCCCTTCCCACTTACAAGATAAACATATTTATGGTTAGGGGAATTGCCAAGAGGCTATATCACAACTTGGAACAAGTTGCACATGCAATTCTTAAATAAATACTTTCCTTTATCAAGGATGTTGTAGCTTAAGGACAAGATCGATAATTTCAGGCAGATGTAGTTAGAGTCCATGTACGAGGCTTGGTTCATGTTTAAAAAGAAACTGAACTTGGTGCCTAATCATTAGTATTCCGACAAAAGCTTATTGGAGATATTCTACAGAGCCCTAAACATCAGCTCCGTAGCCATGATATACATTGTCTCTCGAGGAGCTTTTATGAGACTACGTTGGGAAGCAACTTTGGAGATGTTAGATCAGATCTCATTCACTAACCAAGGGTGGAAAACTTGAAAGGCTGAGAGGGGATCTGGTACTTATGCTTAAGTTCTTACTTCGACTAGAGAGAAACTGATGCTATAGTGGTATAAGAAATTGCATTGCTAATGATTGATTTAAGGGTTCTAGAAAAGTAGTTTGCAACAATAAATTCTAAGAAGGTGAATGCAATAGCAAAATTAGGTCAACTTCCAAAGCCTATGAGTCTGAATTAGAAGAGGAAGCTAATTATTTGGATTATCAGATGGCGAGTTTCCGAGCCTAAGGGCAAGGGAACCAAGGTCAGAACTATTATGATAGGTACAAAGGCCATAGTAGAGAGCAAAATGGTGACTGAAGGAAGAAGGATGACTACATAGATAAGGGATACAATTACATTCCACCTGGTAGATGCAATGTAGAATCTAGAATGGAGGAGATGCTGGTTAAATTGGTGAAGGGACAGGAAAATCAGGAGACCAGCTTTAAGGATATTAAGGCTGATATTTTAGGATTTACCCAGAAGGTCGAGCCTAATACCATTACTATCAAGCAGCTGGAGCACCAGTTTGGGTAGATGTCAACAACTCTAAACCCGAGGCAACCAGGTACACTTCAAAGCAACACTGTGCAAAATCTAAAAAATAATGGTCACATACTTACTATTACCATGAGAAGTGGTATCACTACTATGGATCCCCCACTACCTACTACAAAAGCTGTTGATGATGAGATATATGTTACTGAGTCTGAGAAAGTGACAATAGATAGATATGTAGTTGCTAAACGCAAAGGTAAGGGTCCAGTCATCGAGCCAGCTGTGAGAAAAATTTTGGGACTACCTCCACCTTTTCCTCAGTGACTGATGCAGAAGAAAGAGGTAGGTAAGTTCAAGAAATTTATTAAAATAGTGAAAAAATTGAGCCTGAACATACCTTATCTCGAGGCATTAGTGTAAATGCCTGGATATGCCAGGTTCATGAAATAGTTAGGCACAAAAAAGAAAGAAGTAACTCTTAAGGATGTTGAGGGAATGCACAATTGTAGTGCAGTCTTGACTAGGTCATTAGCACAAAAAAAGGGTGACCCCGGGGTGTTCAATATACTATGTACTATTGGGTCATACAGATTAGCTTGAGCCTTGTGTGATTTAGGGGCCAACATTAATTTAATGTCGCTGGTTGTCTTCAAGAACCTAGGCTTGAACCCTACGGAACCGACTTTGATACGACTATTGATGGCTGAACACACAGTGAAGAAGCCTATGGGAATCTCATGTGATGTGATCATTAGAGTGGACAAATCTATTTTCTTGGTTGACTTTATTCTCTTAGACTGTGAGTTTGACACCGAGATGCCCAATATTTTAGAAAGACCATTCATGGCCATAGGAAAAGCTATGGTTGACATGGAGAAGGGTGAGTTGAAATTCCAAGTCAATGGTGAGAAAATAACATTCAACATCTGAAAGTCAATGATGCAGCCAACCGACATGAGGGTAGTGTCAGTGATTAATTGTATTGATGACCCTGGAGGATATTCCTATGGGTATCTTGATTAAATTTCAGTAGTCAAGATACTCACGTCGTACTACGACATTAAATCAAGTGCTGTATGGGAGGCAACCCATGGGCTTATTGGTGAAGTCTGAGCAACCAACGACATTAAATCAAGCGCTTAGTCGGAGGCAACCCACTATATTTTAGTGTTTTTTTTTTTTAAGGTTTTTAGCATTTGAACCTCGCATGGAATACGGTAACCATTGCTACATTCGTCAATTTTAAGGTAAGGGGACTGTGTGAGCAACCCATCATGGTCACAAGTCCCACATGGTAAGTTGAGTCAAAAATCTAAAATTTGAAATTTTGAGGATGAAAAATGGTAAGTTGTGGACTTTGGCACCAAATTTTACTTTTGGGACCAAAAAATTACTTTGAGGGACAATAAGTAGCTGGAAAAAGGTCAATATGCCACGTTCGGGTGGAGTATTTTGTCCCGATACCTATCCCTAACACCTGTGGGCCACAGGTGCTACCTACGCCAAGGATCCAACCACGGGTATAGGGCGCGGGTTGATGCCGCGGCTAGGTCATTTTTTGGGCCCATATTTTATTTAACGTTTTGGGCCCACCAATATTTAAATATGACCTATTACACCCCCACCTATATAAAAAATTTTGGTGTAAATTTCAGTGTTTAAGACAAGTTGGTATCTCAGATAAGTTTAAATTTTGCCTTTTCTTAAGTGTGGTGTTGGTTTATGTTTAAGGTGGGAAGTTTGAATTTAAAGAGAAAATTGATCTTTTGAGGATTATTATGAGTTTGAATGTCTTTATATAAGTGGTGAGATGTAATAGGTCATATTTAAATGTTGGTGGGCCCAAAATTTTAAATCAAATATGGGCCCAAAAAATGACCTGGCTGTGGCATCAACCAGTGCCCTATACCCATAGTCGGGTCCTAGGCGCAGGTAGCACTGCGGCCCGCAAGTATTGGCCAAAATCTTTGGACCGCTTTTCCACCACTCAGACTTGGAGAATTAACCTTTTTCCAGCTACTTATGGTCCCACAACATAAGTTTTAGGTCCCAAAAGTAAAATTAGGTGCCAAAGTCCACAACTTACCATTTTTCATCCTCAAAATTTCAACTTTTCAATTTTCTACTCAAGGATTGTGTTAATTTAGATGACCCAATAGTATATGGTATAGTGAACGCCCTGGGGTCACTTTTTTTCTACGCCAAGGACCTAGTCATGAGTGTACTGCAATGTTGCATTTCCTCAACATTCTCAAGAGTTACTCCTTTCTTCCTTGTGACTAACTGTTTTATGAACTTGATATATCCAGGAATCTTCTATAATGCCTCGAGAAGAGGTAAGTTCAGGCTCAACTATTTTAGCATCTCAGTAAATCACTTGAACTTACCTTTATCTTTCTTCTGCATCAGTTGCTAAGGAAAAAATAGGGGTGGTCTCGAAATCTATCTAATAGATGGCTCAACAACCAAACCCTTACCTTTGTATTTAATAACTGCATTTATATCTATAGTTACCTTCTCAGACTCAGAAGCATGTGTATCATTATCAACAACTTCTGTTGCAGGTAGTGGGGGATCCATAGTAGTGATACAACTCCTCGTGGTAATAGCAAGTACGTGACTGTCATTTTTCAGATTTTGCATAATGTTGCTCAGAAGGGTACCTGACTGCCTCTGGTTTAGGGTTGCTAACATCTGCCTAAATTGGTGCTCCAGCTTCTTGATAGCACTAGAATGAGATTTGACCTTCTGGTTCAATCCTGAAATATCAGCCATAATTTCCTTAAGGCTGGTCTCCTGATTTTCCCGACCCTTCACCAATTTAGCTGACATCACGTCCACTCTAGATTCTGCATCGCACCTATAAGGTGGAATGTATTTGTATCCCTCCTCTCTGTAGTCATCCTTCCCCCCCAATCACCATCTTGATCTCATCTATGGTCTCTGTACCTATCATAATAGTTTCGACCTTAGTTCCATTGCCCTTGGGCTTGGAAACCCGCCATCTGATAATCCAAATAATTAGCTTCATCTTCCAATTCAAACTTATATGCTTGGAAAGCTAACCCTTGTGCTTCTACTGCATTCACTTTCTCAGAATTTGTTGCTGCAAACTACTTTGCTAGCACCCCTAATCAGTTTTTAGAAATATAATTTCTTGCGCTACTGTATCATCAACTTCTCTCTGGTCGCAGGAAGTATTTATAGAATAGGTACCTGGTCCTCTCTCAGCCTCCTGAATTTGCCACCTTTTGGTTAGTGAGTGAAATCCGATCTAACATCTCCAAAGCTGCCTTCCAACGTAGTCTAATAAAAGTTCCCCCAGAGATGGTGTCTGCCATGGATCTGGAGCTGATGTTCAGGGATCTGTAGAATGTCTTCGATAATCTTTTTCCTCAAATACTGATGATTGGGCACTAAGTTCAACTTCTTCTTAATTCTGAACCAATCCTCATACATGTACTCTAACCGCAACTTCCTAAAATTATAAATCTAGTCCTTAATCTACAACATTCTTGACAGAGGAACAAACCTTTTTATGAATTGCTTGCGCAACTCATTCCAAGTCATGATAGATCCTCTTGGAAATTCCCCTTACCATAAAGATGATTCTCCTATAAGTAAGAAGGGGAAAATCCTTAATCTAGGTGCTTCATGATTTTCCCTGGATTGGTATACGAGTTACAGATCCCAAGGAAAGTTTCAAGGTGCAAATTTGCATCATTGGTAAACAATCTTGCAAATATACCCTTCAGATTTAGAAGTTGGATCATGGCACTCGTGATGTCAAATTTGATGCCTAAGGGAAATATAGGAGGTACTATGGCTCCATTATCCATTGGCATAACATATACCATATTTTCCTCCTCATCTATATATGGATGGATATACTTATATGCAGGGATTACTTGAACACAGACACCTTTAGCTTTGTCTTGATTCCCCACTGAGTGCTGCTCGGTGGTCTGCCACTTGCCTCTATTTATCTAGATCATCATCCCTAGTTACCCTCTGATCTTCTTATGTAGCTCTCCTTTCATCTTCAGTTTGAGCTAATAACTCACCAGTCTGTTGATCAATAGTATTTTGTACACCATCGACAAGAGGTACAATATCATGAACCCCTTCAGGATTATCACCTCTCTTCAGTCCAGTCTTTCTACTAGGTGTTTGTAGGATTCTCTCTAGATTTGGATTCACTGGGAGAAAGGTATTGCCTGAACTATATGTCCTAGGCATACACCGGCGTATGGCCAACTAAGAATAAAATGAAACAAACCCAAAATCTATAATAATCTCAATCCACAAACTAACACAGTGTTCCCCGGCAATGGTGCCAATTTCTTGATGACGTCCAAGAAACACCTCTTTTTAGATGATGATATGGTCACTTTCAAGATATAGTAACCCAAATAAGGCTGGGATCGAATCCCAAGAGAGCACGTAATTTTATGGATCTTAGTAGTTACAGTCTATGGGAAAAAGAGAAAAGTAAATGGGGGGATTTATATGTTGTCATCTCGAACACAGAACAATATGAAATTGGTCTAAAATCAGTCAACATTTAACACTAGGATTGTGTTCCCCCTGACATCTCAACTCCGTAGGTTTATGGGCATTGTTGAACCAACTCAATACCTTGCATTCTGAACCAATAAGTTATATACCTCCTACAGTCTTTTGGATGAGCAAGAGGATTCACACTTTACCTATTGAGTCTCAGGGCATCACATTGCTAACCCTTACCCTGATCCCAGTTAAATATCACATTTTTAGTCTCAAGATATTAGATGAAGGCTAATAGTTATTTACATATACCGTTGTCCTGCAACGAATTGGCTATTAACTCCCAAAATTACTTTTGTCTTTATCTTTTCCTAGTTACTACCTCTTTGTTAGAGCAAGTAGTAATATCTATATGGGATCATAAAGTGTGCACCCATTAAGAAAGAAATCATATAGAATATAATGCAATGCATGCCATAGGTATTGGTTTCCCATAAATAATCACACTTTTCCTACTTCGTCAATTTGCCAAGGTTTCCACAACCCTAGCTATGGGTTTTAGTAGCTCATGATTGTGTAGAAATCAATAGAAATCATATTGGAAAACAAAGATGAAATCACAATGATAGGTTGAAATAAAACCTACAATCATAAATTTAATAATCAACCAAAATCAATACAATGGAATCCCAAGATCAAAGATGGATCTTGAAATTAAAATATGTTTCTGAGGGTTAAAAGTATCGCCTCTTGTATATCGCATATTTCTCTGACTAAAAAGTAAATAAAAGGTATTTATAGTATAAGAGAAAACCTTAAAAACTAAGACCGAATGAAATAGGAGAAAACTGAGTTAATGGCCACCTATTTCCTTCACCTGCAGTCTTGCAGGGCGCAAGTACTACCAACGGCCCTGGCACAGGGT
This sequence comes from Capsicum pubescens, assembly GCA_030864215.1. NCBI lineage: Eukaryota > Viridiplantae > Streptophyta > Magnoliopsida > Solanales > Solanaceae > Capsicum > Capsicum pubescens. The sequence goes on from CM061541.1 coordinate 172,680,238, forward strand.
GCAGGTAGTAGGATAAAAAATCCTACAATGTTCAGCTCTTGGGATTATGACTTTCTGGCACCATTTTTGTGTACATGAGGTCTGTAGGTCCTTCTTGCAGTGACAAATTGACTTGGTAGGTACTGGGAGTCAGTTTTTCAGCTCTACTTTGATTCTCGAACATTCATCAATCACGATCAAGCTGGAAAACATCCAAATTATCCATAATCACTCTAAAAGTAACCAAAAATGCCTTTTTTCACCTTTTACATGAACTTATCATTCAACACATGGTTTCCTGCAAAATATATCCAAAACAGATCAAATCTAACAAAAAGCCCTCAGAAACTTGCATATTTTCCTCGATTTAAGCATTCTTGATGACGTACAAGAAACACCTCCTTTTAGATGATGATATGGTCACTGTCAAAATATAGTAAGCTAACAAAGGTTGGGGTCGAATCCTGAGAGAACACGTGATTTGATAGATCTCAATGGTTACAGTCTATGGACAAAATAGGAAAGTAAATGGGAGGATTTGTGTGTAGTCATCTCGAACATAGAACAATATTAAGTTGGTTGAAAATCAATCTTGAGTGAACAATAGGATTACATTCCCCCTGGCATATCAACTTCCTAGATTTATGTGCATTATTGAACAAACTCAATACCTTGCATGCAGTACCGATAAGTTATGTACCTCATACAGTCTTTTAGATGAGAAAAAGGATTTCACCCCTTACCTATTGAGTCTTAGGGTATTGTGTTACTAACCCTTACCCCGGTCCCAGTTAACTATCACCTTTTGAGTCTCAAGTAATTATATAAAGGCTAATAGTCATTCGCATATACCGTTGTTCTGCAACAGATCAACTATTAACTCCACAAATTACCGTTGTCTTTATATTTTCCTAGTTACTACCACTTTGTTTGAGAAAGTAGTAATATACAGGAGGGATTCTAATATGTGAACCCATTAAGAAAGAAATCATACTGAAGATAAAAAAATGAATGCCATAGGTATTGGTTTCCCATCAATAATTACACTTCCCCTACTTAGTTAATTTTCCAATTTTTTCACAACCCGAACTATGGGTTTTAGCCGCTCATGATTATGAAGAAATCAATAGCAATCATGTTGGAAAGCAAATATGAAATCACAATGATAAGATGAAATAAAATCCACAACCGTAATCTGAATAATCAAGCAAAGTCAATACCATGGAATCCCAAGATCAAAGATGGAACTTGAAATAAAAATATGTTTTTATGTGTTAAAAGTATCACCTCTTATTTATCGTATATCTCTAACTAAAAAGTATATAAAAGGTATTTATAGTACAAGAGAAAACCCTAAAAACTAAGCCTGAACAAAATAGGGGAAAATCGGATCGGCGGCCACCTACTCCCTACACCTGCAGTCTGCCAGGGTGCATGTACTACCTGTGGCCTAGGCACAGGGCACAAGTAGTGGGTGAAGGTAGCAAGAGAAAAATCCTGCAATGTTCAGCTCTCGGGATTTTGACTTTATAACACCTGCTTTGTGTTCATGAGGTCCGTAGGTCCTTCTTGCAGCTACATGTTCACTTGGTAAGTGCAAGGAGTCAATTTTTCAGCTTTTCTTCCACTCTCAAATAAGCATCAATCGCAATAAAAAAATGCCTTTTTTCACCTTTTCACAAACTTATCATTCAAAACATGGTTTTCGGCAGCACATACCCAAAACAGATCAAATCTAACAAAAAACCCTCAGTAACTTGCATGTTTTTCTTGTTTTAAACATCGAAAGTGCTATATTACTATAGCACATCAACATCCTCAACTTAGAACATTTGTATGTCCTCAGGCAATGTAAAAACAATAAATCAAAAACAACGCTTAATTAAGAAAATCTAAGATATTTAAGGAGTTAGTCATTACATTTAGTTCAAATCACAACATCCCCTCCTATAACTCTTTTCAAAACCCACTGTGATGAACACGAGGTACAACGATGTGACATAAAGAAATCAAGGTATTGAAACTACTTTAGCAATAGACACCACTCATCTATACAAATTACACCACCCAAAACAAGTAGATAGCTAGAAATATGACTCAAGTGCTATGTCCCTCTTACTCTTATGAAATCATGCATGTCAATACAGGGATGGTCAAGAGACACTCTCCCTCAACAAATAAGTTCTAGTAAATGCACGTCAAATGCCATAGGCTTGCCCTTATTTAGATTAACATTTAAATAGTCAAGTCAGGATCACTATAGGACTTTTCTTGGCTTGTAATGTAGGCTTGGGGGCTGGTATGATAGGTATAGACATTTAAAAAGACTAAGCCTCCTTTGCACTCCACTAACTTTGGGGTCTCACTTACTAGACAATTTTTTTTTTCATTCCACCCTTATTTCTCTCTTTTATTCTGTTATTCCACGTTCAGGTTGGGTGTGGTCTTTTATTCTATCTTTTTCACCTTTTTTCATAATTTATTTTTGTTTTCTATTTTGTTTTCTTTTTCTACCACACCAAGCTCTACTAACTCTTTCTCTTATTTTACCCTTCTTCATACTCATTTTACACTACACACCCCAATTATAACCACCCTCAACTTAGGCTTTTTGCCTGTGTTTAGGTGCACAATGTTCAAGGAGGACCAGGGCCAAAATAGGTTCATTGTAATATAAATGGGAAGGTGGAAGGTGTAACAAGAAAAATAGGCTATAAGACTCAAAATAGGGATCAAATAATACAATTTGTATAGGGAAGGTCATTTAGGCTAAAAGTGGAGTAGAATCGAAATGATATATGATTCTTTCCTAACCAACTATCCTTCAACCTTGGAAAGACTAACTAGGTAAGTTCTGAATTTAACATATAAAGGAAACTAGGTAGCCTCTCACACTCACATAACATAGAGTCACCTTACCAACTACTACCTAGTTAATTCATGCAATTATTAGCAAATGATTATCATGTCCCTAATACTAGTGCCATAACAAGATCCACAAAGTTCACATATATGTACATCAACAAAATTCTAAATCACAATTTTTTTTGAGAGTTATCAAAAATTAGTCAAAATCTGGCTACTACCCTAAACACTTAAAATCTCCTAATTACACAAAAACAACACTTACAAAGACACATATTATGAGACATAATTATCCTAGACATGCAGGTTCTACTATCATACCACGACCGATAGGAGAAAAAGCACGGTAACATAATTAGCGGTGGCATGGTTTGCCCACCCTAACGAAAATTGTACATTGTCCTTAATGCACCAAAATAAAAAAAAACATAGGAAAGTAATAACATACCTGGTACGCACCAAGTGCCTGAGTCAGGAGCCTCCTAAGATGAAGGCATGAAAGATGGTAGAGCTAGTAGTAGCAGCGGTGCACTACTGGATAATACACCCGCTACTATAGAGTCATGCCTCCGCTTATCTATGAATGCAGTCTCAACAGAATCATGTCTGGCATTTTTAAGGGTTTTTTTCTTTATCATAATAGGATCTTGCCAATCATGTAAGTGACCTCTCTTGGTCCCAACTGCTGAGACCTCCCTCCCATCCTCTGTGAAGAAGTCAAACTACCGCAATACACGTGGAGGTGATATCTAGACTATAAGGGGTATCAAATAGAGAGTAGATACGACACGACTCTTTACAAGAGAGCATACCTTTGCTTATAGGATATCAAAATCCTCTCTCATATGAATCAAATTTGACACACCTGTCTTTATGTATCGATATGTAACCCATATCTCTATCTAATCAATCCATATTTGAAACTTGATACGTAACTCTGATAGTGTGACTCTTTGAGTAGCCTCCCATATAGCCAGAGTCTACTTGAATCTCTTCCTGACCCCTGATCTTATCTGCCCAAAGAGGGTAGTCATCTCTATCTCAACAACCTTAAATTGAGAGGCAGTAGCTCCTTGGATCTTCACTAGGCTCTGTAAAAACTCATAGGATAGAGTAATCATACATGTCGTAGAAGCTGTAGTGGATGGGCGAGCAGGCTCTGTAGATGCACCAGCTAGCTCTGAGGTTGAAGATGGGGATGAATTAGAAGTAGCATGTGTCCCTCTTCCCGAGTACTCAAATATGGAGCATATCTTTGCTCCCCTATCTCCAGGTCTATATCAATACACGTATTATCTATATGTGCCTTATCAGGATTTCTAGAAATTTTTGGCCCTTCAAACTAGGCCTGTGGTACTGCTACCTGCTATCTATATCTTCTAAAAGTGTATGGATATGCCAGACCCTTTATAGTCTTCATCTGCATAGTCTGGTGATAGTTACCCTTTCATCAATACTTGGTAACTTAGCCACACCTGCCTTATCACATAGCCTCTGAATCATACAAGGAAATAACAAGTTATTTAGCTCACCAAAATTTCTATTATGTTGACCATGCTTGAGGATGGCAACAAAATCTATATTATAACCAACCATCAAGAAGGAAACCAATACAACTTATTCCCACATCAACATATTATCTGATGCTATGGGAAGCAGGCATTAACAAATCTGTAACAACAAAAATTTGTCCTCTAGTGTCAACAGGCTCTCTTTGATCATAGCTGACCCCTCAATCTATAGGGCCTCCTCACCCTGTGGTGAAATGTAACCGACTATCTGCCTAGCCATCTCAACCCTCTCAACTTTGTGCTTAGTATTCCATATAATATGAGGATTTCATGCAATCTTCAGTCTATGGTTGCACTATGCTATAGATTCAAGTGTAATATAATTTGGGCTTAGCATGACTCTTCAGATAGTCTCCTCTCTAATATTAACTCTGACCCCTATGACAAATATATGATAAAGCTGTGGCTGTGATACCATTATGATCAGGATGGATGATGGAACATAGGTATGACTACGGTGTCTTTATAAGATTCATAAAACTCCCTCACCATATCCAGGCTATAAGAACCGAGTGACCTAGTAATCCACCAGAGCTAATGCCTGTGAAATATTGCCTAAGCTGCAGTAACTGCTCTAGCCTCGATAAGTCAATATAGTGCTGCTCATAGAGATATCTTGTAGGCCTGACTAGATCCCAGAAGGCTGTCAATATGATATATCTCATGCATCACAGCTACACACCACCTCAGATATCCCTTTATTGGGAGATGCATCTGGGGTAGGTGTAGGTGTCTGCTCTGGTTGTGCATCATAGGAAGACTATGGTGTACCCTTTTCAGACTGGTGAATCGCTTATGTCTGCTCCTGCTCAACCTTTTTAAAAGAATCCCAGTACCCCCCATTAGAATGGGGTCCTGAGCATAAGCATATGGAGCAGGCTCAGACTCTGCCTCTTCCTCCTCATCAACATCGAGTGGAGGAGTATGTGGTATTTATATCCTTGTGGAATTTATCCTCGGCTGGGTTGCAACTGATTGAGCAGCCTGGCGAGTATGTCCTCATGTGACTCTACGTGTTTCTATAACTGCAACATTAACATGATGCTATCTCGAATACTCCTCTTTCAAACCGCTAAGCTCAGGAGACTCTGCCCATCTCCTAAAAGTACAAACTGCTTTCATCTTCACTACTTTAAGTTCCATGTATATGTGAAAAACCAAATATTAGTTTCCAACAAATGTGAGGGATAGTGAAAGTTAAAGAAAAACTCCAATTTTGAAAAGTGTAAGTTTATCCTCACTTTTCACACCCTTATGACCTATATGAAACCCCAATAAGTCCAATGCATACATACTGAAACAATTACAACTTTCAAAACAAAGAAACAAGTTCAACTCATGACATTACTTTCGTTCATTCAAGTTCAACTTCCGGCTAGGGACTAAACTTAGGATTTTAACTCGAAACAAGGCACTACATTATGATTTTAGGCTATTTCAAGGCTCCCTTATACAAGCATGATAGTTTCAATAGATTTAGCAATGCATTGCATATATCAACTTTATTCAACAATAGATAAAACATTAAATCACCATTAGGAGCCTAAAAAGTTACCTCTTAGATAAAAATTCAGAAGAGAATAATGAAGCGCTCAAGCAAAACCAAGATTGAAACTTGTTTCTAGCGTATGTGGACAAGTTGGTATCTCAAATAACTGTCAATTTACCTTTTCTTAAGTAAGGGGTTGGTTTATGTTTAAGGTGGGATATTTTAATTTAATGAGAAAATTGATGTTTTGAGGATTATAATGAGTTAGAATGAGGGTTAGAATGTTTTTATATACGTGGGGGCTATAATATGTCATATTTAAATGTTGGTGGGTCTAAAATTTTAAACAAAACATGGGCCCAAAAAATGACCTGGATGTGGCATCAACCAGTACCCTGTACCCGCGGACGGGTCCTGGGTGCAGGTAGCACTTGCGGCCCGCAGGTGACAGGCCAAAATCTTTGGCCCACTTTTCTGCCACTCGAACTTTGAGTATTAACCTTTTTCCAGCTACTTATGGTCCCACAACCAAAGTTTTGGGTCCTAAAAGTAAAATTAGGTGCCAAAGTCCGCAACTTACCATTTTTCATCTTCAAAATTTAAACTTTTCAATTTTCTACTCAACTTACTGTGTGGGACATGTGACCATGATGGGCTGCTCATATAGTCCCCTTACCTGGAAATCGATGAATATAGCAATGTTTACTATATTCCACGCAATGTCTAAAAGCTAAAAACCTACAAAAACAAAAATAACAAAAATGTAAACACTAAAATATAGTGGGTTGCCTCCCACTCAACGCTTGATTTAATGTCGTGACATGACATGGCTATGTTGGTTACTCAAACTTCACCAACAAGCCAATGGGTTGCCTCCCATTCAACACTTAATTTAACATTGCAGCATGATGCAGGTATTTTGACTACTCAGAATTTGTCAAAATTCCATAGAAATATCCTTCAGGGTCATCAATACAATCAATCATCGACACTACCCTTATGTCAGTTAGCTGCTTCATAGATTTTTGGATGTTGAATGTTGTCTCCTCACTATTGACTCAGAATTTCAGCTCACCATTCTCAATGTCAACTATAGCTCTACCTGTGGCCTTGATTGGTCTTCCCAAAATAATAGGAATATCAATGTCATCCTCACAATCCAATATGACGAAGTCAACTGGGAAAATGAATTTATCTACTCTAATAATCAGATCACACAAGATTCCCACAAGCTTCTTCATTGTACGGTCAACCATCAATAGTCGCATCAAAGTCGGCTCCAGAGGGTTCAAGCCTAGTTTCTTGAAGACAACCAACAACATCAAATTAATGCTGGCAACTAAATCACACTAGTCTCGGGAAAATCTAGATGACCCAATAGTGCATGGTATAGTGAACGCCCTTGTGTCATCCTTTCTTAATGCCAAAGACCTAGGCGTGATTGCACTGTAATGGTGCATTCCCTAAACATCCTCTAGAGTTACTCCTTTCCTCCTTGTGACTAACTATTTCATGAACCTAGCATATCCAGGCATTTTCTCTAATGCCTCGAGAAGAGGTATGTTCAGGCTCAACTTATTGAGCATCTTAATAAATCAGTTGAACTTAAGTTCCTATTTCTTTTGCATCAGTCGTTGAGAAAAAAGAAGGGTTGTCTCAGAATCTGTCTCAGAGCTATCTCAATGACCGAACCCTTACCTTTGCCTTTAGCAACTACACCTCTATCTACTATCACTTTGTCAGACTCAACAGTATATATCTCATCATCAACATCTTCTGTAGCAGGTAGTAGCGGATCTATAGTAGTGATACCACTCCTCGGGGTAATAGCAAGTACTTGAATGCCATTCTTTGGATTTGGCACAGTGTTGCTTGGAAGGGTACCTGGCTGCCTCTAGTTTAGAGTTTCTAACATCTGTAAAAATTGGTACTCTAACTACTTGATAGAAATGTCATGAGACTCGACTTTCTGTGTCAATCCTTAAATATCAGCCTTAGTTTTCTTAAGGTTGGTCTCTTGATTTTGCTGACCCTTCACTAATTTAGCCAGCATCTCCTCCATTCTAGATACTTCATCGCGTCTACCAGGTGAAATATATCTGTGTCCCCTCTCTTTGTAGTCATCTTTCTTCATCTATTCACCATCTTTCTCTCTGCTATGGTCTCCGTAGTTATCATAATAGTTCCACCCTTGGTTTCCTTTCCCTTGGGCTCGAAAACTCGCTATCTGAAAATCCAAATAATTAACTTTCTCTTCCAATTCAGACTCATATGCTTTGGAAGCTGAGCCTTTTGCTAATACTGCATTCACTTTCTTAGAATTTGTTGCTGCAAATTGCTTTTCTAGCACCCCTAAATCAGTCCTTAGCAATGTAATTTATTATGCTACTGTATCTTCAGCTGCTCTCTTGTAACAAGAAGCACCTATAGCATAAGTACCAGATCCCTTCTCAGCATCCCGAGTTTGCCACCCTCGGATAGAGTGTGAGATCCAATCTAACATCTCTTAAGCTACCTCCCAACGTAGTCTTATAAAACCTCCTCTAGAGATAGTGTCTGCCATAAATCTGAAGATGATGTTCAGGGCTCTATAGAATATCTCCGATAATCTTTTCCCCAAAATACTGATGATTGGGCACCAAGTTTATCTTATTCATAAACCTGAACCAAGCCTCGTACGTGGATTCTGAGTGCAACTTCCTGATATTATAGATCTCATCCTTAAGATGCAACATCCCTGATGGAGGAAAGAACCTATTTAGGAATTGCCTGTGCAACTCATTCGAAGTCATGATAGAGCCTCTTGGAAATTCCCCTAACCATAAAGATGCTTCTCCTGTAAATGAGAAGGGGAAAAGTTTCAGTCAAAGTTCTTCATGATTTACCCCAGGATTAGTATACAAGTTAGAGATCCCAAGGAAATTTGCAAGGTGCAAATTTGCATCATCGGTACGCAATCCTGCCAACACAACCTTCAGATCTAGAAGTTAGATCATGGCACTCGTGATGTCAACATTAATGCCTGGGGGCAAAATAGGAGGAACAATGGCTCCATCTCTGTCGGCTCAACATGTCCCATATATTGATTATCATCTATTTATGGCTGCACATACTGATATGTAGGGATAACTTGAACATGGGAACCTCTAGCTCTGTCTTAATTCTCACCGAGTGTTGCTCGATGGCCTACTACTTATCTCTGTTCAGCTAAATCTGCATCCCTATCTACCCTATAAGCTTCTTCCATTGCTCTCCTTATGGATTCAGTTTGAGATAATATCTCACCAGTCTGTCCATCAATAAAATTTTCTATTCCATCAGCAGGAGGTATAATATCACAAACCCATTCAGGATTATCACCTCTCTCCAGTTTAGTCATCCTACCATGTGTTTGTTGGATTCTATCTGGACTCTTATTCACTGGGTGTAAGGGATTTATACTTCGTGTGCTAGGAATACATCAGTATATTCCCAACTAAGAGCCAAAAGAAAAATAAAAAACCCAAAAACAACCATAATCTTATTCCACAAACTAACACCATATTCCTCGATAATGGTGCTAATTTCTTGAGGACGTCCATGCAACACCTCTTTTTAGATGATGATTAAGTTGCTGTCAAGATCTAGTAACCCAACAAAGGTTGAGCTCGAGTCCCAAGGGAACACGTGATTTGATAGATCTCAGTGGTAACAGTCTATAGGCAAACTAGGAAAGTAAATAGGGGGATTTGTGTGTAGTCATCTTGAACACAGAACAATATTAACTTGGTTGAAAATCAGTCTTGAGTGAAAACTAGAAGTGCATTCCCCCTGGCATCTTAACTCTGTAGGTTTATGTGCATTGTTGAACCAACTCAATACATTGCATACAGAACCGTTAAGTTATGTACCTCATACAATCTTTTGGATAAGCAGAAGGATTTCACCCTTTATCTACTGAGTCTCAGGGTGTTGCATCACTAACCCTTACACTTATCCGAGTTAACTATCACCTTTTGAGTCTCAAGTTATTAGATACAGGCTAATATCATTCGCATATATCGCTGTGTTGCAACATATGAGATATTAACTCCCTAAATTACTGTTGTCTTTATCTTTTCCTAGTTACTACCCCTTTGTTAGACCAAGTAGTAATATCTAGGAAGAATCCTAAAGTGTGCACCCATTGAGAAATAAATCATATCAAAGATAAAGTAATGCATGCCATAGGTATTGGTTTCTCGTCATCAATCACACTTCCCCCATTTCGTCAATTTGCTAGGGTTTCCATCAAACTAGCTATGGGTTTTAGCCACTTATAATTGTGAAGAAATCAGTAGCAATCATGTTAGAAAGTAAATATGAAATAACAATGATATGATGAAAGAAAACCCACAACCATAAACTGAATAATCAAGCAAAGTCAATACTATGGAATCCCAAGATCAAAGATGGATCTTGAAATAAAAATATGTTTCTGAGGGTTAAAAGTATCACCTCTTGTATATCACATCTCTCTCTGACTAAAAAGTACATAAAAGGTATTTATAGTGCAAAATAAAACCCTAAGAACTAAGCTCAAACAAAAGAGGAGAAAACTGGGTCGGCGACCAGCTACTCCCTACTTTTGCGGTATGGCAAGGCGCACGTACTACCTGCGGCCCAGGCACTAGGCGCAGGAAGCCGAAGCAAAAATCCTGCAATGTTCAAATCTTGGGATTTTAACTTTTTAGCACCTGCGTTCTGTACATGCGGTCTGTAGGTCTTTCTTGCAGCCACATGTTGACTAGGTAGATGTCGAGAGTTAGTTTTTCAGATCTTTTTTGACACTCGAACATACATCAATCACAATCACGCTAGAAAACATCCTAATCATCAATAATCACTCCAAAAGTAATCAAAAATGCCTTTTCACCCTTTTTACAAACTTATCATTCAAAACATGGTTTTCTGCAAAACATACTCAAAACAGATCAAATCTAACCAAAAGCCCTCAGAAACTTGCATATTTTTCTCGTTTTAAGCATCGAAAGTTCTATATTTCTATAACACATCAACACCCTCAACTTAGAACATTTCCATGTCCTCATGCAAAAAAATACAATAAAACAAAAATGACGCTTAATTAAGAGAATCTAAGATATTCAAGGCATTCAGTCATCACCTCTAGTTCAAATAGAAACATCCTCTCCTATAACTATTTTTAAAACCAACTGTGTTTGAACATGAGGTACAACAATGTGACACAAATGAATCAAGGTATGGCAACTATATTAGCAACAATCAACCACTCATCTGTACCAATTACAATACCCAAAACATGCAGATAGCTGGTAACATGGTTCAATTTCCCTTACAAAATGAATGTCCCTCTTACTCATATGAAATGTGGTATGTAAATGTAGAGAAAGTCAAGATACACCCACTCTAAATAAAGAAGTTCCAGTCAATATACGTCAAATACCATAGGCTTGCCCTTATTTTCTTTACTTTAGCATTCAAATAGTCAAGTCTGGATCACTATAGGACTTTTTTCAACTTGTAATGTAGGCATGGGGGCTGGTAGGATAGGTACGGAAATTTAAAATTACTAAGCCTTGTTGGCACTGCACTAACGTTGGGGTATCACTTACTAGCCAATTTTCTTTTTATTCCACCCTTATTTCTCCCTTTTATTTCGTTATTGCACATTCAGATTGGGTGTGGTCTTTATTCTTTATTTTTCACTTATTTTTTTCACAATTTTAATTTGTTTTCTTTTTCTACCACACCCACCCTTACTAATATTTTCTCTTATTTTACCCATCTTCATACCTATTTTACACTATTCACCCCTATGATAGCCACCCTCAACTTAGGCTTTTTGCTTATGTTGAGATGCACAATGTCCAAGAAGGACCAGAGCCAGAATAGGTTCATTGTAATATAAATGGGAAGGTGAAAAGTGTAACAAGAAAAATAGGCTATAAGGCTCAAAATAGGGATCAAAGGATATAATTTTCACATGGAAGGTCATTTAGGCTAAAAATGGACTAGAATCAAAATGGCCTATGATCCTTTCATAACCAAATATCCTTTAACTTAGGCAAGACTAACCAAAAAAGTTCTAAATTAACCATACAAAGGGAACTAGGTAGAATCTCACACTCACATAGCAAAGAGTCACCTTACCAACTACTACCTATTCAGTTCATGCAATTATTAGAAAATGGTTATCATGTCCCTATTACTAGTGCCATAAAAAGATCCACAAAGCTCGCATATATGTACATCAACATAGTCCTAAATCATAAAATTTTTGGAGGGTTATAAAAAATTAGTCAAAATATGGCTACTGCCCTAAATACTTTAAATCTTCTAATTACACAAAAACAACACAATATGAAGAAAAACATAATACAACACTTAATTATCATAGACATGTTGGTTCTACTATCTTATCAAAGTCGATAGGAAAATAAGCACGACAACAAAAACCCACAATGGCATGGTATGCCCATCCCCAACTAAAAATTATGCACTGTCCTCAATGCGCTAAAACAAAACAAAACATACAGATGTGAGAATATACCTGGGATGCACTAAGAACCTGAGTCAAGATCCTCCTCAGATGGGGGAATAAAAGCTGGCAAAGGCAGTGGTAGTGGCGGTGCACTACTGGATTATGCACCTGCTGCTATAACATCATGCCTTTGCCTATCTAAGTATGCAGTCTCCAAAGAATCATGTATAGCCTTTTAAGGTCCTTCTTCTTTATCATAACAGGATCCTATAAATCTTTTAAGTGATCTCTCTTAGTCCCAACTGCTGGGACCACTTCATCCACTGTGAAGAGGTCAAAGTGTCATTGTGTACACGGAGGTAATATCTAGACTACAGGGGGTATCATAGACGAAGTAGCTACGACACAACTCTCTATAAGAAAGTGTACCTCTACTCGTAGGAAATCAAAATGCTCCCTCATCTGAATCAAATTTGGTGCACTTGTTTTTGTGTACTGTGATGTAACCTGTCTCTTTTAATCATTAATTAGTTTCTGAAAATCAACACACAACGATGATAGTGCACTCTATGAGTAGCCTCCCATATAGCCTCAGCCTTCTCAAATCTCATCCTATCCCCTGATCTCATCTACCCAAAAGAGTAGACATCTCAATTTTGATAACCATCAATCGAGCAGTTGCATCTATTTATCTCTCCACTAGGCTCTATGAAAACTAACTAGATACAATAATCATAACTATAGTAGAAGCTATAGTGTATGGATGAGCAGGCTCAATAGATGCACTAACTAGCTCTGAGGTCAATGCTGGGGTTGAAGTAGAAGTAGCCTATGTCTACTTGCCCTGAGTACTCGAATCTGGAGAATTTCTCCACTCCCCTATCTCCATGTCTATACAAATACCCATATCATTTGTATGTACTTTATCAGGCTCTACAGAAACTATCAGCCTCTCAGACTGGCCCTGTGGTACTTCTGCCCTTTATCTAGTTTTTTTAGAATTACTTGGACATGCCAGACCATTCGTGGTCTTTATCTGTGTAGTTACGATGATAGTCACGCTCTCATTAATACCTGGTAACTCAAGCACACCTGCCTTATTGCATAGCCTCTGAATCATACAAGGAAATGGTAGGTTAGTCAGCTCACCAAAAGCTCTATGATGTACCTCACACCTAAGGATGGTAGAAAAATCAATATCATAACCAGCCATCAAGCAGGAAAAAAAATATAGCTCTTCTCATGTCAATATGTTATCTAAAGTAGTGGGAATCAAGTGGTATCAAATCAGTAACCACCAAAATTTAGCTTCCAGTGTTAACAGTCCCTTCTTGATCATAGCTGGCCCCTTAATCCATGGGTCTTCCTTACCCTTTGGTCAAATGTAATCGGTTATCCACTTAGCCATCTCAACCCTCTCAGCTCTATTCATAGAATCTCATATAATATAATGATCTTATGTGATCCTCAGTCTATGGTTGCAATTTACTGTAGATGTAGGTGTAGTATAATCTGGGTCGAACATGACTGTGGATAGTTTCCTCTCCAATATCAACTTTAACCCCTCTAACTAGTGTGTGATCAAGATATGGTTGTTGTGCCAATCTGATTAGTCCTGGATGATGGCATATAGAAAGGACTATAGTGGCTCTATAGAATGCACAAAACTCCCTCACTATAGCTGGGTTGTTTATGTGCTATAGAAATATAACACTTTTAACGCTTAAAACAAAGAAAATATTCAAGTTTCTGAGGACTTTTTGTTAGATATGATCCGTTTTGGGTATGTTTGGTAGGAAATCATGATTTGAATGATAAGTTTCTAAAAATGGCGAAAAAGATGTTTTTGGCCACTTTTGGAGCGATTATAGATGATTGGAATGTTTTTTGGATTGATCGTGATCAATGCATGTTCGACATTAGAAGTAGAGCTGAAAAACTAACTCCTAGCACTTACTAAGTCAATCTATAGACCACTTATTGACCTACGGACCATAGGTAGTAAATGCAGGTACCAAAAAGTTCCAAATCTCAAGAGTTAACTTGCAGGAAATTCCCATCTGGTACCTGCCAAGTTGGGGACCATTAGCATCTGCAAAAATGTCGCCATGCCAAGTTCGGGTTGTAGAAAAGTAGGCCAAATATTTTGGCCTGACACCTACACCTAGAACCTTCTGGTCGCATGTGCTACCTGCTCCCAGGACCCGACCACGGGTAGGTGCCGCGACTAGGTAAAAAAATAGGCCCACTTTTTATTAAAAGTTTTGGTCCCACCAATATTTTAATACGACCTATTACATCCTCCACCGATCGAAAAGCATCCTAACCCTCATTTTAACTCATTCTAATCCTCAAAACATCAATTTTCTCTTTAAATTTGAACTTCCACCTTAAACACAAACCAAGCCCACACTTAAGAAAAGCTGAGATTGACACTTATTTGAGAAACCAACTTGTCCTAACACGGTAGAATCAAGTTTTAACCTTGTTTTTTCTTGAGTTCTTCATTAATCTCTTCCGGATTTTCATATAAGAGGAAACTTTCTTAGCTCTTAATGGTAATATAATGCTTTATCTATTGTTGAAAAAAGTTGATGTGTATAATACATTACTAAATAGATTGAAAACTATCATGCTTGTATGAGGGAGACTGAAATAACCTTAGATCACAATGTAGAGCCTTTTTTCGAGTAAAAAAATTCTAATTTTAGGACCTAACCGGAAGTTGAACTTGAATGACCGAAAGTAATGCCATGATTTGAACTTGTTTGTTTGGTTTGAAAGTCATGATTTTTTACTAGTGTGTATACATTGGAATTGTTGGGGTTCCAAATAGGTTATAGGGGTGTGAAAAGTGAGGAAAAATTTGAATTTTGAGTTTTTCTTTAACTTTCACTATCCTTCACTTTTGTTGGAAGCCAATGTCTAGTTTTTCAGGTACATATGGCACCTAAAGCAGCAATGAAGAAAGAAACTGGTACTTCGAGGAGATGGGATGAGTCTCCTGATCTTAGTGGTTCTGTGGAGGAGTATCCAAGACAACATCATATTAATTTTGCAATTGCAGTGACATACAGAGTCACATAGGGACAAACTCGCCGGGCTGCTTAGATAGTCGTAACCTGGCCAAGGATAAAATCCATGAGGATATCACCATCACATAATCCTCCAAAAAATAATAATAATGATGATGAGGAAGGGTCCCAGGATTCTTCTAAGGAGGTTGAGCAAGAGCAATCATCAGCGGTGCCCCAGTCTGAGGAGGGTACCACCACTCATACAAAATAGAAAAAAGGTACCCTAGTCTGAGGAGGGTATAGCACAGGAGTCCTATATTGCATAGCATACACTCATCACTGAACATACCCCAGATACACCTCCGGAGGAGAGACATATAAGGTGGTATGTTGAAGGGATACAGATGATTTATTGGCAGGACAAGCATTATGTAATACAAGCAAGCCTTTGAGGTGCATCTATGAGGAGCGTAGGATCGACTTATTGGGTCTGTAAAGGTTACCATAGCTAAGGTCAACATTTAATCGGCATCAGCTCGGTGGATGACTAGACCACTCGGTTATTATATCTTGGCTATAGTGCACGAGTTGTAAGAATCTTTCAAAGCCACCGTGGTCCTTCCCATACACTATCATCCAGGATTTATAAGATTTTTATGAGATCTACAACTTGATCACACACTAGTCAGAGGGGTCAGAGTTGATGTCAGAGAGGAGACTATTCATAGGGTCATGCTTGGTCCATATTATATTACACCTGCATCTATAATAAAGCGTGACTACAGATTGAGGATCACACGGAATTGTCATATTATGTGGGATGCTTAGCACAGGGCTGAGAGGATCGAGATGGCTAGGTAGATAGCTGGGTATATTTATATTTCACCATAGGGTGATGAGGCCCTATGTATTGAAGGTCTAACTATGATTAAGAAGGGCCTGTTAACACTAAAGGCCAGATTTTGGTGGTTGTTGCTTCAATATCACCTAATTCCCATGGTTTTAGATAATGCATTGACGTGGGAAGGAGATATATTAGTTGCCTACTTGATAGATGGTTATGATATTGACTTTCCTTCTATCCTCTGGCATGAGCTACATAAGATATCTTTTGGCGAGCTGACTAACCTACCATTTTCTTGTATTATCCAGAGGCTATACGATGAGGCAGGTGTACCTGAGTTACCAGGTATTGATGAGAGGGTGACTATTACTGCTACTACATAGATGAGGAACCTAAAGGGTCTGACAGGTTCAAGAACTTCTAGGAGATCTAGACAGCAGGAAGCAACACCACATGACCAGACTGAGGGCCCAATAGTTTGTACAAAGCCTGATAAGGTACACAGATATGATACAGATGTTAGTATAAATATGGAGATAGGGGAGCAGAGAGATGCTTAATTTTTTAGTACTCAGGGAAAGAGGACATATGCCACTTCTTCTTCAGCCCCAACTTTGACCTCACTGCCAATTAGAGCATTTATAGAGAGACTGTTCTCCCATCCACTACAACTCATACGATAAGTATGATTATCGTATCTAGTGAGTATTTGAAAATATTAGTGGATAGTTAGAGATCTATAACCACTTAATTAAAGGTTGATGATTACACTCTTTTGGCAGATGAGTTCAGAGGTCAGGATGAGATTTGAGTAGGCTGAGGCTAGATGGGAGGCTGCTTTGAGAGCCACATTTTTAGAGCTGTGTGTTGACTTTCAAACATATATTAATGAGCTAGTGATAGATTATATTTTGATATACAGAGATAAGTGAGCCATATTTAATTTAGCTAAGGAAGGATTTTGATATCCTACATATAGAGGTACGCTCTCTTACAGAGAGCAGTGTAAAAACTACTCCTTCTTTGATACCCCTTATAGTCCAAATATCACCTCCACATGTGCCGAGATATTTTTATTTTTTTGCGGAGGATGATGAAGAGGTCCCAGCAGTTGGGACCAAGAGAGGTCACATGTACAATTTTCAGGATCCTGTTATGACTGAATAGAAGACATTTAAAAATACTAGACATGATTTATTGAAGACTGCATTTGTAGATAGGAATAGGCATAATTCTATAGAAACGGGTGCATTATCCAATAGTGCACCGCCACTACCACCGCCTTCGCCTACTTTTATGCCCCCATCTAAGGAGGCTCCTGACTTAGGCACTTAGCACATTCCAGGTATGTCCTCACTTCCCTATGTTTTGTTTTTCTTTAGTGCATTCAGGACAATGCATAATTTTTAGTTGTGGGTGGGCATGCCATGCCACCATAGGTTTTTATTGCCGTTCTTCTTTTCCTATCGATCACG
Organism: Capsicum pubescens; assembly: GCA_030864215.1. Taxonomy (NCBI): domain Eukaryota; kingdom Viridiplantae; phylum Streptophyta; class Magnoliopsida; order Solanales; family Solanaceae; genus Capsicum; species Capsicum pubescens. The sequence continues at coordinate 172,697,959 of CM061541.1, forward strand.
GTATGATTGTAGAACTGGCATGTCTAGGATAATTATGTATTGTATTGTATTTTGTTTCATGATGTAGTGTGTAATTAGGGGATTTTGAGTATTTAGGGTAGTAGTCAGACTTTGACTGATTTTTGATAACCCTAAATTTTTTTTGTTTTAGAACTACGTGTTGATGTATACATGTGTGAACTCTGTAGATCTTGTTATGGAACTAGTATTAGGGACATGATAACCATTTACTGACAATTGCATGAACTGAATAGGTAGTAGTTGGTAAGGTGACTCTGTGCTATGTGAATGTAAGATGATACCTAGTTCCCTTTGTATGTTAAATTCAGAACTTGCCTGGTTAGTCTTGCCTAGGTTGAAGGATAGCTGTTTAACAAAGGATCATAGGTCGTTTATTGATTTTAGTCCACTTTTATCCTAAATGACCTGCCATGTGTGAATTGTATCCTTTGATCCCTGTTTTGAGCCTTATAAACTATTTTAATTGTTTCATCTATTCACCTTCCCATTTGTCTTACAATGAACCTATTTTGGACCTGTTCTTTCTTGAACATTGTGCATATCAATACAAATAAAAAGCTTAAGTTGAGGTTGACCATCACAGGGGTGCATAGTGTAAAATGGGTATAAAGAAGGGTAAAAAAAGAGAAAAAAATTAGTAGGGCTGGATGTGGTAGAAAAAGTAGAAGAAAAATAAAAAAATAAAAAAATAATAACATAGAGAAAAAAATAAAAGACCACACCCAACTTGAATGTGCAATAACAAAATAAAAGGGAGAAATAAGAGTGGAATAGAAAGGGAACTGGCCAGTAAGTGAGACCCTAAAGTTAGTGTAGTACCAAGAAGGCTTAGTTAGTTTAAATGTCCATACCTATCAGACCAGCCCCCAAGTCTACATTACAAGCTGAGTAAAGTCCTATAGTGATCCTGACTTAACTATCTGAATGCTAAGGTAAAGAAAATAAGAGCAAGCTAATGGTATTTGACATGCATTGACTGAACATTATATGTTAAGTGTGAGTGTGTATCGACCATCCCTACATTGACATGCATGATTTTATATGAGTGAGTGGGATATTCTTGTTGTGAAGGCACTTGAGTCATGTTGCTAGCTATCTACTTGTGTTGGGTAGTGTAATTTGTACATATGAGTGGTTGTTTTTTGCTAATGTAGTTGTCGTACCTTGATTCCTTTATGTCACGTTGTTATGCTTTATAGTCATACACAGTTCATTTCAAAAAGAGATATAGGAGGGGATGTTGCGATTTGAACTAAATGTGATGATTGCCTGCATTGAATATCTAAACTTCTATTAGTTAAACATTGTTTTTGTTTTGTTGTGATTTTGTTGCCTGAGGACTGCAAATGTTCTATGTTGAGGGTGTTGATGTTCTATAGAAATATAACACTTTTTATGCTTAAAAGGAAGAAAATATGCAAGTTTCTAAGGCCTTTTTGTTAGATATGATCCATTTTGGGTATGTTTTGCAGGAAATCATCATAAGAATGATTAGTTCGTGAAAATGGTGAAAAAGGTGTTTTTGGCCACTTTTGGAGAAATTATGGATGATTAGGATATTTTTTGGCTTGATCGTGATCAATGCATGTTTGAGATTCGAAGTAGACCTGAAAAACCAACTCCCAACACCTACTAAGTCAACCTACGGGCCACATGTTGACCTACGGACCGCAGGTTGACAAAGTGGGTACCAAAAAAGTCAAAAATCCCGAGAGTCAACTTGCAGGAAAATTCTTATCTGGTACCTGTGGTTGGTACATGAGCCCAGGGTAGACCACAGGTGCAACCCGCAGTCAGGACCAATCCACAAGTACAGGGAGCGGGTGGCCACCGACCTTGATTTCTCTTATTCTGTTCGTGCTTAATTTTTAAGGTTTTCTCTTGTACTATAAATACCCTTTATGTACTTTTTACTAGAAGTTAGCCACTTTTAAAACTTAGAAACATATTTTGATTTTAAGATCCGTCTTTGATCTTGGGATTTCATTATATTTACTATGCTTGATTATTCAACTTATAGTTGTGGGTTTATTTCACCTTATCATTGTGATTTCATCTTTACTTTCCCGCATGAATGTTATTTATCTCTTTACAATGATGAGTGGCTTAAACCTATAGCTAGGGTTGTGGAAACCCTGACAGATTAACGAAGTAGGGAAAGTGCAATTGTTGACAGGAAACCAATGCCTATGACATGCATTGATTTATCTTCGATATGCTTGATTTCTTAATAGGCACACACATTAGGATCCCTCCTAGATATTACTACTTTCTCTATCAAAGGTGTAGTAACTAGGAAAAGATAAAGACAGTAGTAATTTTGGGAGTTAATAGCCGATCTATTGCAGCACAATGGTATAAGCGAATTACTATTAGCCTTCATCTAAAACTTGATACTCAAAAGGTGATATTTAAGTGGGACCAGGGTAAGGGTTAGTAATGCAACATCCTGAGAATCAATAGGTAAAGAGTGAAATCCTCCTGCTCGTCCAAAAGACGGTAGAAGGTACATAACTTATCGATTTTGCATGCAAAGTATTGAGTTGGTTCAACAACGCACATAAACTTATGGAGTTTAGATTCCAGGGAAAAATCAATCCTAGTGCTTACTTACGAGTGATTTTCAATCAAGTTAATAATTTTTTGTTTTTGAGACTACTACATACAAATCCCCCTATTTACTTTCCTGTTTTGCCTATAGAATATAACTACTTAGATCTATCAAACTACATGTTACCTTGGGATTCGACCCAACCTTAGTTGAGTTACTATATCTTGACAACGACCGTATCATCACCAAAAAGGAGGTGTTGCTTGGACGTCACAAAGAGCAGCTGTAACAACGAAGTAGCTTAGTCATCCACCCGAGCTGATACTTGTCAAATGCTACCCGATGTTGTGGTAACTGCTCTAGCCCCAATAAGTCAAGCCGGTGCTCCTCATTGAGATATTTTGTAGGCTTCCCTAGATCCCAAACGCGACTGTCAATATCATATATCTCACGCATCCTAGCCATACACTACCTCAGATGTCCCTCCTCGAGAGGTGTATCTGGGCAGGTCCGGGTGTCTTCTCTTGCTATACATCGTGGGAAGCCTTTGTTGTACCCTCCTCAGACTGGGGTACCACTGATGACTACTCATGCTCAACCTCCTTAGAAGAATCCTGGGACCCTCCTCAGACTGGAGGTCCTGAGAATCAACATGTGGAGTAGGTTCAGACTCTACCACCTCATCTTTCTCATCATCATCAGGTGGAGGAGTATTTAGTTGTGATATCCTTCTAGACTTAATCCTCAGCCAAACTACGACTGACTGTGCTGCCTGGCGAGTCTATCCTCATGTGACTCTGCATGTCACTATAACTACAATATCAACATGACTCTGTCTCAGATACTCCTCTACCATACCTCTAAGCTCAGGAGACTCTGCCCATCTCCTCGAAGTATAAGATGATTTTTTCTTCACTACTTTAGGTGCCATGTTTACCTAAAAAACCAAATATTAGTTTCCAACAAAAGTGAGGGATAGTGAAAGTTGAAGAAAACTCAACATTCAAAAAGTTCTAGTTTATCCTCACTTTTAACACCCCCTATAATCTACTTAGAACCCCAACAAGTCTAATGTATACACACTAATAAAAAATCATGACTTTCAAAACAACCAAACAAGTTCAACTCATGACATTACTTTCGTTCATTCAAGTTCAACTTCTGGTTGAGGCCTAGGGCTTAAACTTAGAATTTTAACTCGAAACAAGGCACTTCATTATTAATTTAGGCTATTTCAAGGCTCCCTCATACAAGCATGATAGTTTTAATAGATTTAGCAATGCATTACACATATCAACTTGATTCAACAATAGATAAAACATTAAACACCATTACAAGCCAAGAAAGTGACCTCTTGGATGAAAATTTATAAGAGAATAATGAAGAACTCAAGCAAAACCAAGATTGAAACTTGTTTCTAGGGTGTGGACAAGTTGGTATCTCAAATAAGTGTCAATTTTACCTTTTCTTAAGTGTGGTTTTGGTTTATGTTTAAGGTGGAAAGTTTGAATATAAAGAGAAAATTAAAGTTTTGAGGATTATAATGAGTTAGAATGAGGGTTAGAATGTTTTTATATAGGTGGGGGTCTGTAATAGGTCGTATTTAAATGTTGGTGGACACTAAATTTAAAATAAAATGTGGGCCCAAAAAATGATCTAGCCGCGACATCTTCCCGTGCTTTGTACCCGCGGTCAGGTCCTGGGCGCGGGTAGTACTTGTGGCCCACAGGTGCTGCACAGGTGCCGAGCTAAAATTTTTGGCCCACTTTTTTGCTATCCAGAATTGGCGTTCTAAACTTTTTCCAGCTTCTTATGGTCCCGCAACCTAAGTTTTAGGTCCCAAAAATAAAATTAGGTGCAAAAGTCCACAACTTACCATCTTCATCCTCACTATTTTTCTAAAGAGAAATATCTTCTCCAGATTTGGCACCCCACAGGTAATTATTAGTGAGGTTGTACTCGCTTCTGCAATCACTTGTTCAAGGCCCTACTTGATAGATATTGTGTGAGGCATAGAGTTACAAAACCTTGCCATCCACAGACAAGAGGGTAAGTGGAAGTCTCCTATAGAGAAATAAAGTTCATATTGGCAAAGACTATGAATGACAACAAGAATGACTGGTATAGAAAGCTAGATAATGCATTGTGGGTCTACCGAACAGCTTATAAAACCCCCATAGGTGCGTCTCCATATCAGCTTGTGTATGGCAAAATATGTCACTTATTGGTTGAGCTGGAGCATAAAGCACTCTGGGCATTGAAAAAGCTAAATTTTGAATGTTGTGATGTAACAAATTTGAGGCTGAGCTAGGTGGATGAGTTGGACAAATTATGGCTCTAGCCTTACGAGAGTTCGACCATATACTAGGAGATAATGAAGCTGTACCATGATCAGAAGATTATGAAGAGGATGTTCAAACCTGTTGATTTGGTCTTGTTGTATAATTTAAGACTACGTTTGTTTCCAGGCAAGCTAAGGTCATGATGGACTAGACCATTCACTGTGGTTAAGGTGTTCCCATATGGTGCTATTGAGGTAAAGTGTGATGGTAATGTCCCATTTAAAGTAAAAGGGAAGCGTGTGAAACATTACATGGGAAACCTAGAAGAAGTTAGAGTTTGTGAAGAGACGAACCTTGACAAAGTCTGAGTAGTCAAGGGATCTAAGCCACGTTGCGATAATAAAAAAGGCAATTCTTAGGAGGCAACCCAAGGTATGTTGTTTGTAGTCATATTACGTGATTGACGTCAGATCTTCGCACCCACGTTGTCACAGGTATGCTCCTAACACTCTCATTTTGGTGTAATGTATTGGGACACTGAATGATTATCAATTGGTGGTGGGGTTTCTTGTGGGTATTAATTTCCTCCTGGGATTTTTTTCACCGTGCCTCTTTTCTTCAGAGTTTTTTTCCTAGTAAAGCCGACATATTTAAGTGCATTATGTTTTATTTCGTGATGTTCTATGTAATTAGTTTTGAGTATTTAGGGGCAGTAGTTAGATTTTGACTTATTTTTGATAACCCTCCAAAACATTTTGGGATTTATAACTATATTGATGTACATATATGTGAACTTTGTGGATCTTTTTATGGCACTAGTATTAGGGGAATGATAACCATTTGCTAACAACTACATAAACTAAATAGGCAGTAGTTAGTGATATTGACTCTGAGCTATGAGAGTGTGAGATCCTACCTAGTTCCCTCTGTATGTAAAATTTAGAACTTGCCTGGTTAGTCTTGCTTAGGTTGAAGGAAAGACGGTTAGAAAAGGATCATAAGCCATTTTAGATTTTAGTCCACCTTTAGCCTAAATGACCTGCCATGAGTAAATTGTATCATTTGATTTATTTTTTGAGCCATATAGCCTATTTTTCTTGTTACATCTTTCACCATCCTATTGGTATTACAATTTACCTGTTTTGGCCTTGTTTCTCCTTGTACATTGTGCACCTCAACACATGCAAAAAGCCTAAGTTGAAGGGGGCTATCATAGGGGTGCATATTTAAAATGGATATGAAGAAGGGTAAAACAAGAGAAAATGTTAGTAGGGTTGGGTGTGAAAAAATTGTGAAAAAAGTGAAAAAGGAAGAATAAAAGACCACACCCAACCTGAATGTGCAATAAAAGAATAAAAGGAAGAAATGAGGATGGAATAAAAATGAAATTGGCTAGTAAGTGAAACTCCAAATTTAGTGTAGTTCCAAGGAGGCTTAGTTATTTTAATTGTCCATACCTATCATACCAGCCCCCAAGCCTACATTACAAGTTGAGAAAAATCCTATAGTGATCCTGACTTGACTATATGAATTCTAAGGTGAAGAAAATAAGGGCAATCCTATGTTATTTGACATGCATTTACTGGAACTTCTTTGTTGAGTGTGAGTGCCTCTTGACCGTCCATGCATTGACATTCATTACTTCATATGAGTGAGTGGTGCATCTTTGTTGTGAGGGCACTTGACTCATGTTGCTAATTATTTTCTTAATTCGGGTGGTGTAATTTGTACCTATGATTAGTTATTTTTTGCTAATGTAATTGCCATACCGTGGTCCCATTATGTCACATTGTTGTGCTTCATATTAATACATAGTTGGTTTTGAAAAGACTTATAGGAGAGGATGTTATGATTTGAACTAAATGTGATGACTTACTGTCTTAAATATCTTAGATTCTCTTAATTAAGCGTCATTTTTATTTATTTTGTTTTTGTTGCCTGAGGGCATACAAACATTCTAAGTTGATGGTATTGATTTTCTATAGAAATACATTACGTTCGATACTTAAAATGAGGAAAATATGATAGTTTCTAAGAGCTTTTTTTTTTTTTTAAATTTGATCTTTTTTGGGTATGTTTTGCAGGAAACCATGGTTTTGATGATAAGTTTGTGAAAATGGTGAAAAAGGCATTTTTGGTTACTTTTGGAGAGATTATGGATGATTAGAATATTTTTCAGCTTGATCGTGATTAATACATGTTTGAGATTCAAATAAGAGTTGAAAAATTGACTCCTGACACTTACCAAGTCAGCATGTGGTCGCAAGAAGGACATATGGGCCATATGTAGACAAAGCCGGTGCCCGAAAGTAAAAATCCCGAGAGCTGAACATTGCAGGATTTTTTCTCCTGCTACCTGCGCCCACTATCTACGCCCTGTGCCTGAGCCGCAGTAAGTACTGCGCCCTATGCCTGGGTCGCAGGTAGTACTTGCGCTCTGCCAGACCGCATGTGCAGGAAACGGGTGGCCACCGACCCGATTTTCCCCTATTTCATTTGGGCTTAGTTTTTAGGGTTTTGTCTTGTACTATAAATACCTTATATGTACTTTCAAGTTATAGATATGTGTGAGAGATAGTGAGTTGACACTTTTAACACTTTGGAACAGATTTTGATTTCAAGATCAATCTTTGATTTTGGGATTCCATTGTATTGACTTTTTTTGATTATTCAGTTTACGGTTATGGGTTTTATTTCATGTTATCATTGTGATTTTATATTTTCCTTCCAACATGAATGTTATTTATTTCTTCACAATCATGAGCAGCTAAAACCAATAGCTAGGATTGTGGAAACTCTAGCAAATTGATGAAGTTGGGGAAGTGCGATTATTGACGGAAAACCAATACCCATGGCATGCATTTCTTAATCTTCATTATAATAGTTGTCTTAGCATTTGAAAATTTTAAGATACCGCCTAAATATTACTACTTGATCTAAAAAAGGGTAGTGTATAGGAAAAGATAAAGATAACATTAATTTGGGGAGTTAATAGCCGATACATTGCAGCACAACGGTATATGCGAATGACTATTGGCCTTCATTTAATAACTTGAGACTCAAAGGGTGATAGTTAACTGGGACTAGGGTAAGGGTTAGTAATGTGACACTCTAAGACTCAATAGGTAAAGGGTGAAATCTTCCTACTCGTCCAAAAAACTATAGAAGGTACATAACTTATCGGTTCTGCATGCAAGGTATTGAGTTGGTGAAACAACGTACATAAACCTATAGAGTTTAGATGCCAGGGGGAACATAATCCTAGTCTTCACCCATAACTGACTTCAACCAGAGTTAATATTGTTCCATGCTCGATATTACTACAACCCCCCCCCCCCCCCCATTTACTTTTTAGTATTGCTTGTAGACTACAAATGCTGATAACTGCAAACCACGTGTTTTCTTTGGATTCGACCCTAATCTTAGTTGGGTTACTATATCTTAACAGTGACTGTATCATTATTTAAAAGGAGGTGATTCTTCAATGTTATTAAGAAATTGGCACCGTTGCCAGGGAATATGGTGTTGATTTGTTGATTGAAGTTGTTGCAATTTTTGGGTTTTTCTTTTTACTCTTAGTTAGGCATACGTCGGTGTATTCCTAGCATATAGAGTAGAGGCAAACCCTTACCCCCACTGATTTAAGATAAGATCCTATAACCACATAGTCAGATTTTGGAGCCAAAGAGGAATAATCTCCCTGAAGATAGAGTTCAGGATGGTGTTTAGAGACAACAACAGACTATCGAGCAACACTCGGTGGAAATCAGGCTAGAATACCACCTCAAGTGATCCCAGTAGATGAGTTTGTTCAGCCATATGTTGATGATGATGAAGATTTGTGATATGAGGAGCCGACTGATACAAGAGTCATTATCCCTTCTGATTTGTCTCCTGATGTGAAATTCAATATCTTCAGCGCTATGATTCAGCTCTTATATTTGAAAGGTGTGTTTATGGGGTTTCCAATAGATGACACAAATATGCACTTGGAAAATTTATTGAGAACACGTGGTTTACAACATCAACTATTATAGTCTACAGGCAATACTTGAAAGTAAGTGGGGGAGGGGGTTTGTTAGTAGTAATCTCAAGCAAGTAACAATATTAACTCTGGTTGAAGTCAGTTATGGATGAATACTAGGATTGTGTTCACCCTGGCGTCTCAACTCCATTGGTTTATGTTCATTGTTGAGACAACTCAATACCATATATGCAGAACCGATAAGTTCTGTACCTCCTACAGTCGTTTGGACGAGTAAAAAGATTTCACCCTTTACCAATTGAGTCTTAGAGTTTTGCGTTACTAAACCTTACCTTGGTCCTAGTTATCTATCATCTTTTGAGTCTCAAGTTATTAAATGAAGGCCAATAGTCATTCACATATACCGTTGTGCTGCAATAGATAGGCTATTAACGCCCCAAATTACTATTGTCTATATTTTTTCCTAGTTACTACCCCTTTTTTAGAGCAAGTAGTACTATCTAGGGAGTATCCTAATGTTTGCAATCGCTAAGACTATTATAATGAAAATAAAGCAATGCATGCCATGGTTATTGGTTTACCGTTAACAATCGCACTTCCCCTACTTCGTCAATTTGCCAAGGATTCCACAACCCTAGCTATGGGTTTTAGCCGTTCATGATTGTGAAGAAATCCATAAAATTAATGTTGGAAGGGAAAAAGGAAATCACAAGGATAAGATGAAATAAAACCCATAATTGTAAACTGAATAATCAAGCAAAGTTAATACAATGGAATCCCAAGATCAAAGGTGGATCTTGAAATCAAAATCTATTTGTAAGTGTTAAAAGTGTCAGCTCTTTATCTCTCACACATATCTCTGACTAAAAAGTACATAAAAGGTATATATAGTACAATAGAAAACCCTAAAAACTAAGCCCAAACTAACGAGGAGAAAACCAGTTCGGTGGCCGCCCGCTTCCTGCACCTATGGTCTTGCAGGAGGGAACAAGTACTACTTGCGGCCCATGCATAGGTAGTGGGTGTAGGTAGCAGGAGCAAAAATCTTAAAATGTTCAGATCTCGAGATTTTGACTTTCTGGCACCTGCATTGTGTACATGCGGCCCATAGGACCTTCTTATGGCCACATGTTGACTAGGTAGGTGTCGGGAGTTAGTTTCTCAGCTCTTCTTTGAATCTCAAACATGTATTAATCGTGAACATGCTGTAAAACATCCCTATTATCCATGATAGAAGATCAACCATCAACGTAACAAAAAAACCACAAAAAGGTCACAAAACAGTCCACTAGAACTAGGCACAAACAACAACAAGAACACAAACACAGAACACACGATTTGAAATAGATAAATGGATAGATAGTTAGACAAATGAAGATGTAAATCCTAAGAACCCTAAGATATATTAAATCAAAAGACCCTTAACACCTACATAAGATAATCACCTAACTCCTACGGAGACACAAGAGGGACTTTACCTCCTCTAGTACCAACATCTTAATCCAAAACGCAACTCAAGTGATTCCATACTTGGGCAGCCCTAGTTACGGTAGAGATGGGTTTTCTAAGCCCTACTCTAAGGTGATACACTCTAAAGAGAGAGTCTTAGGTGTTACAAGTATTTCATAACTTACGTCAGTAAACAACAAAGTATGAAATGAACCCTAAAGAGACTACTTATAGTTATTACAAAATGAAGACAAAATGACGACCCTAATGCCCGTAATACACAAAATAAAAAAAATACCCTTAAGTAGAGTGGTAGTTTTGGAATGTTTTAAGGCTCTTCAATGCTTCAAAAACCATGAGCCATTAAGTGTAGTCCAAAATCGTGAGTCCTCAAGTCTTTAATGCTCCAAGAAATCTTCCACACACAGCCTTTCTTAATGGAATACTCAAAACCGGTCCTCCATGCTTGTTCTTGTATAGTCGAGGTGACCAAGTTTTGAGTTTCTGTGTTGGCCTCCAAAGATGACAACAAAATCTAAGTTGGCCATTTGGCTTGTATCATCCTCCCCTTCTTGAAAAGGATTCGACCTCGAATCGAAACCTTGCAAGAATAAAGAGAAGACAAACAAGCACCACATCCTCATGACATGAGGGTTAGACTTAGCACAATAAATAAAATCAACATGCAAAGAAGGTTCACGCTTAAGATATAAACATACATCCTTTGTTTTAATCACGAGAAGCTAAGTAAAATTATTACAAAGAAGTTGGCAAAAAGAATCACATCAAGAGGGGAGGGGTGACTTAATTGAATGTAAAGTCCACGCAAGACATATAGAAATGTCACTCAAAAAATTGGACCATGCAACAACTACCCGTTCTTCACACCTTAAAAAGTTACCGGGGTTAAATGGAAGATGTAACCAAGGGCTTAGGTCTCGGCCACCCTCACTCATCCCTAGGGTGCTATCCTCAAAGTTAAGCATACCCTCTTTATCACCATTGGAAATATCATGAACAAAAAGAGGGTTGAGAAAGGTGTTCCATAAGTCAACTTCAAATAAAGCTTTCTCATGCATGCACTTACTACTAGTTTCAAAATCTCCACTAGGAGTATGCCCAACATAAGAAACACATAAAGAAGAAATAAATGGAATTTCTAAGCACATATCACCTTCTCTTTCAAAGAAATAATTCTCACTTAGACACAAACCACCACGGGCTGCAAAGGGATCACAAGAAAAAACATCTTTACCAAGACAATCACAATTCGGGTTTCCTAAGCAATCGATCACATCAAGGTCATTTCCACCCAATTGATCATTGTCCACATCCTCACTAGTTGTTGGCAGCTCATATACCAATGTAGACTCACCTTGTTTTTCACAAGGGTCAACTAGTGTGTGAATACTCTCGCCACTTGGTAATGGAACCTTAGTCTTGTTATAAGTGGTAGCACTAGATGGACACAAACCATTCTCACGAGGAGAATCAATTTCGTCATCTAAAGGTTCAACTATTACTTGTGTACCTACAACAAGAGTTTAGCTCTCATGCGACCTAACAATACCAAGAGTATCACCAAAGGAAGACTCAAGCACCTCTACCCTAGGCAAAGCTATAACTACAACCACTTGGCTACTACTAGCCACAACACAACATTTTTAGTTCATAGGAGTGTAGGGTATAGTGTTTTTACCATGTAGATCACATGAGATACGACCTTCCTCTTCACTTATGTTCGGACAGCCCACTTGCTCCCTTTGACCTACCATACGATCCAACCTTTTATTTATCATAGCTAGGTCTCGGGACATAGTGTCAAGGTAGGCTAAAATGACATTGGTGACATTGTTGTGCATGGGTTGAGAGGTTGAAGCTGCGGGTTCCCTTGTAATTGTACCTAAAAAAGAAAAAGAACAATCCTAAAAAGAACAAGTTAGTTCGAAACAATCTCAACACACTCTCACACACTTGATCGTCTCACACTTTTCACAAGTGTTGCAAGTCGTCTTGTAGTTTATGATGAGTTGAGGGGTGAGTCTACTCCTTGGTCGGAATGGATTCTCTGTTGGAAGACTTAAGGAAATAATTTCCGAACTTGAATCAAGAAATACTATGATTCAAAAACAAGAAAAGCACAAAATAACGCTAACATGAAGAAACGTATTCAAAAACTAATTCACAACTTAGTAGGTATTTAGTAGTTGCAAATTAGTATAAGAATCAACAAAAAAAACTAAGAATCAACAACAAAAAACTAAGAATCCAAGATCTCGAGCCAAAAGTTTTGGTATTGTACGGAATTTGTTGATGCGGCGGCTTAAGATTGGTTGCATTCTTTTTTCTTTTGAAAGGTTATTTCTTTTCAACTTTGAAATTTTGGTTTAAATTTCAATTCTTGAAGTGTATAATTCAGCCTAGGAGAAGAAAACAACAAGATTGGGGAACTTTTAACCTTTCAAAAAGGTTTGACTTGTCTTACACCTTTTGGACAAGACACCTTTTTAAGGTTGGTGGACTTTTCCTCTTGTGTACACCTAGAATAGTGTTCTTTCTCCCTTTTGAAAACAAGTCTTTTGGTAGATATTTTTGTCCCCCTTCCCTTTTGGTAGGTCTTTGGGACTTGTTTTAAGGACTAATAAATACTTCACTTCTTTCTACTTGGCTTTTGGATATTAAAGAGTCTTCTTGCAACTAGACATGGAGATTGGTCTAGAACAACAAGAACCTTCAATAGAAGTTTGAAAACCAAACCTCACGTGAACCTCCAAGAACCAGAACATACCTTTTCAAGCTTATAACCCATAATAAAATATAAACAACAAAATTTCCAGCCAATACCTTGAAGTTTTCGGATCACACAACACCACCACAATATTTAGAAACAACTAAGACAAGAAAAAGACACCTAGATCTAGACTCAAATCTTGGCCAAAACAACAACAACAAAAAGAACATTTTTTGGCCAAGAACATCAACACTTAGAACACTTTTTTTTTGATTTTTCTACTAACTGAGCCCAAGATTGATCTTGTGGGAACAAAACCAGACTTTGATTTGATACCAAATGATACAAGATCAACCAAAAAAAGTCACAAAACAGCCACAAAAGGTCACAAAACAGTCCACTAGAACAAGGCATAAACAATAACAAGAACACAAACACAGAACACACGATTTGAAATAGATTAATGGATAGATAGTTAGACAAATGAAGATGTAAATCCAAAGAACCCTAAGATATATAAAATATAAGGACCCTTAACTCCTACACAATACAATCACCTTATTCCTACGGAGACACAAAAGGGACTTTATCTCTTCTAGCACCAACGTCTCAAGCCAAAATGTATCTCAAGTGAGTCCACACTTAGGTATCCTTAGTTACGTCGGGGATGACTTTTCCAATCACTACTCTATGGTGATACAATCTCAAGAGAGAGTCTTAGGTGTTACACGTATTTCATGTCTTACATCAATAAAACAACCAAGTATGAAATGAACCCTAAAGAGCCTACTTATAGTTATTACAAAATGAAGACAAAATGACCTTAATGCCCTTAACGAAAGGAGCTACTATGTAGTGTAAGGAAAAGGCACAAAATAAACAAAATACCTTTAAGTAGAGTGGTGGTTTTGGAGTGTTTTAAGGATCTTCAATGCTCCAAAAACCGTGAGCCATTAAGTGTGGTCCGAAATTGTGGGTCCTCAAGTATTTAATGCTCTAAGCAATCTTCCACACATGGGCTTGCTTAATGGAATGCTCAAAATTGGTCCTCCATGCTTGTTATTGTATACTCAAGGTGACCAAGTCTTGAGTCTCTATGTGTTGGCCTCCAAAGATGTCATCAAAATCTAAGTTGGCCATTTGGCTCGTATCTTCTTCCCCTTCTTGAAAAGGATTTGACCTCAAATCCAAACCTTGCAAGAACAAAGAGAAGACAATGAAGCACCACATCCTCATGACATGAGGGTTAGATTTAGAACAATAAACAACATCAATATGCCAAGGAGGTACACAATTAAGATATAACCACACATTTTTTTTTTATCACGAGGAATAATAAAAATATTACAAAGGAGTTGGCAAAAGGAATCACCATCAAGAGGGTTGGGGTATGCCTTAATTGAAAGTAAAGTCCACGCAACATATATAGAAATTTCACTCAAACAAGTGGACCGACCAATAACTATCCATTCTTCACACCCTAAGAAGTTACCAGGGTCAAATGGAAGACGTAACCAAGGGCTTAGGTCTCGGGAACTCTCACTCTCCCCTAGGGTGCCATCCTCAAAGTTTAGCATACCCTCTTTATCACCATTGGAAATATCATGAACAAAAAGAGGGTTGAGAAAGGTGTTCCATAAGTCAACTTCAAATAAAGGGTTCTCGTGCATGCACTTACTACTAGTTTCAAAATCTCTACTTGGAGTATGCCCAACATAAGAAACACATAAAGAAAAAGTAGATGGAATTTCTAAGCACATATCACCTTCTCTTTCAAAGGAGCAATTCTCACTTAGAAAAAAACCACCACGGGTTGGAAAGGGATCACAAGAAAAAATATCTTTACCAAGACAATCACAATTCGGGTTTCCTAAGCAATCGAGCACATCAAGGTCATTTCCACCCAATTGATCATTGTCCACATCCTCACTAGTTGTTGGAAGCTCATATACCAATGTAGACTCACCTTTTTTTTCACAAGGGTCAACTAGTGTGTGAATACTCTCGCCACTTGGTAATGGAAACTTAGTCTAGTTATAAGTGCTAGCACTAGATGGACACAAATCATTCTCACGAGGAGAATCAATTTCGTCATCTAAAGGTTCAACTATTTCTTTCATACCTACAACAAGAGGTTATCCCTCATGCAACCTAACAATACCAAGAGTATCACCAAAGGAAGACTCAAGAACCTCTACCCTAGGCAAAGCCTCAACTATACCCACTTGGCTACTACAAGCCACAACATAAAATTCTAAGTTCATAGGAGTGTAGGGGATAGTATTTTTACATTATAGATCAAATGAGCTATGGCCTTTATCTTGACGTGTGTTCGGGAAGCCCACTTTCTCCCTTTGACCTACCATACAATCCAACCTTTCATTTATCATAGCTAGGTCTCAGGACATAGTGTCAAGGTAGGACAAAATGACATTGGTGACATTGTTGTGCATGGGCTGAGAGGTTGAAGCCGTGGGTTCCCTTGTAATTGTACCTAATAAAATAAAAAGTACAATCCTACAAAAAAACACAAGTTAGTTCGAAATAACCTCACCACACTCACACACACTTGATCGTCTCACACTTGGATTCGCAAGTGTTGCAAGTCGGCTTGTAGTTCATGATGAGTTGAGGGGTGATTGTACTCCTTGGTCGGAATAAATTCTTTATTTGAAGCCTCAAGGAAATAATTACCATAACTGTACCAAGAAATACTATGATTCAAAAACAAGAAAATCACAAAATAATGCTAATACGAAGAAACGTATTCAAAAACTAATTCACAACTTAGTAGGTATTTACTAGTTGCAAATTAGTATAAGAATCAACAAAATGAAACTAAGAATCAACAACGAGTAACTAAGAATCCAAGATTTCGAGCCCAAATTTTTGGTATTGTATGGAATTTGGTGATGTGGCGATCTAGGACTAGGTTGCAGTTTTTTTTTGAAAGGTTATTTTTTTTCAACTTTGAAATTTTTGTTTAATTTTCAATTTTGAAGTTTATAATTCATCCTAGGAGAAGATAACAACAATATTGGATCCCTTTTCACCTTTCAAAAAGGTTTGACTTGTCTTACACCTTTTGGACAAGACACCTTTTTAAGGGGTTGGTGGACTTTTCCTCTTTTGTACACCTAGGATAGTGTTCTTTCTCCCTTTTGGAAACAAGTCTTTTGGTAGATATTTTTGTCCCCTTTTTCTTTTGGTAGGTATTTGGGACTTGTTTTGAAGACTAACAAAGACTTCACTTCTTTCTACTTGGCTTTTGAATCAAAACAATACTATTGAAGGGTCTTCTTTCAACTAGACATGGAGATTGGTCTAGAATGACAAGAATCTTTAATAGATGTTTGAAAACCAACCCTCACGTGAACCTTCAAGAATCAAAACTTACATTTTCAAGCTTATAACCCACAAAAAAATATCAACAACACAAGTTCCAGTGGATACCTTCAAGTTTTTTGATCCAACAACAACACCATCGCAATGCTCAAGTTCTTGAACCCGTAATAACAACACCAACAACAATGTTCAAGCTCAACTTGGATCTATACTCAAGGGTGTTAGTGAAGACAAAACTAATACTTAGAAACAACTAAAACAAGAAAAAGATACCTAGATCTAGACTCAAATATCGGCCAAAATAACAACAATAACAAGAACATTTTTTGGCAAAGATCACCAATACTTAGAACACTTTTTTTCTGATTTTTCTACTAACCGAGTCCAAGATTTATCTTATGGGAACACAACCAGCCTTAGATATGATACCAAATGAAACAAGATAAACCAATAAAGTCACAAAACTTCCACAAAAGGTCACAAAATAGTCCACTAGAACTACGCACAAACAACAACAAGAACACAAACATAGAACACAAATTTGAAACAAATAAATGGATAGATAGTTAGACAAATGAAGATGTAAATCCTAAGAACCCTAAGATATATTAAATCAAAAGACCCTTAACACCTACATAAGATAATCACCTAACTCCTACGGAGACACAAGAGGGACTTTACCTCCTCTAGTACCAACATCTTAATCCAAAACGCAACTCAAGTGATTCCACACTTGGCAAGCCCTAGTTACGGTGGGGATGGCTTTTCCAAGCCCTACTCTAAGGTGATACACTCTCAAGAGAGAGTCTTAGGTGTTACAAGTATTTTATATCTTACATCAATAAACAACTAAGTATGAAATGAACCCTAAAGAGCCTACTTATAGTTATTACAAAATGAAGACAAAATGGCCCTAATGCCCTTAATAAAAGAAGATCCTATGGAGTGTAAGAAAAAGGCACAAAATAACCAAAACACCCTTAAGTAGAGTGGTAGTTTTGGAGTGTTTTAAGTCTCTTCAATTCTTCAAAAACCGTGAGCCATTAATGTGGTGCAAAATCATAAGTCCTCAAGTCTTTAATGCTCCAAGCAATCTTCCACACATGGGCTTGCTTAATGAAATGCTCAAAACTGGTCCTCCATGTTTGTTCTGGTATACTTGAGGTGACCAAGTCTTGAGTCTCTATGTGTTGGCCTCAAAAGATGTCATCAAAAGATAAGTTGGCCATTTGGCTCGTATAAATCCGTAATCACTCCAAAAGTAATAAAAAATGCCTTTTATTACCATTTTCATGAAATTATCATCCAAATAATGGTTTCCTGCAAAACATACCCAAAATAGATCAAACCTAACAAAATGTCCTCAAAAACTTGTATATTTTCCTCGTTTTAAGCATTGAAAGTGTTGTATTTCTACAATGCGCATCAACATCCTCAACTTAGAATGTTTGTATTTCCTCAGGCAACGAAAATAGAATAAATAAAAACAACAATTAATTAAGAGAATATAAGATATTTAAGGTAGCCAGTCATTACATTTAGTTCAAATCATAACATCCCCAGTCCGTCATCAAATTTTGTTCAAATCATAACATCCCCTTTTATAACTCTTTTCAAAACCAACTGTGCATGAATATGAAGTGCAATAATGTGATATAAAAGGATCATGGTATAGAAATTACATTAGAAAAAGACAACTACTCTTATGTACAAATTACACCACCTGAAACAAGAAAATAGCTAACAACATGACTCAAGTACCCTTACAACAAAGATGTCCCACTCACTCATATAAAGTAATGCATGTTAATACAGGGGCGGTCAAGAGACACTCACACTCAACAAAGAAGTTTCAGTCAATGCATGTCAAATACCATAGTCTTGCCTTTATTTTCTTTATCTTAGCATTCAGATAGTCAAGTTAGGATCACTGTAGGACTTTTCTCGGCTTGTACTGTAGGCTTGGGGGATGGTATGATATATATGGATATTAAAGTGGCTAAGACTCCTTGGAACTACAATAACCTGGGGGTCTCACTTACTAGCCAATTTTCTTTTAATTCCACCTTATTTCTCCCTATTATTCTTTTATTTCACATTCAGATTGGGTGTTGTCTTTAATTCTTTCTTTTTTTTTTTACCTTTTTTACAATTTCTTTCACATCCATCCCTACTAACTTTTTCTTTTATTTTACCCTTCTTCGTACCCATTTTACCCTATGCACCCCTATGATAGCCACCCTCAACTTAGGTGTTTTGCCCGTGTTGAGGTGTACAATGTCCAAAGTGGAACAGTGCCAAAACAAGTAAATTGTAACACCAATGGGAAAATGAAATATGTAACAAGAAAAATAGGCTATACAACTCAAAACAGGGATCAAAGGATACAATTTGCACATGGCAGGTCATTTACGCTAAAGGTTGACTAATATAAAAAACAACCTATGATCCTTTCCTAATCAACTATCCTTCAACCTAAGCAAGACTAACCAAACAAGTTCTGAATTTAACATATAAAGGGAACTAGGTAGCATATCTCACTCTCATAGCACAAAGTCAATAGCACCAACTACTACCTATTCAGTTTATGAAATTGTTGGTAAATGGTTATCATGCCCTTAATACTAATGCCATAACAAGATCTATAGAGATCACATATATGTACATCAACACAGTTCTAAATCCTAAAAAAATTTGGAGGGTTATCAAAAATTAGTCAAGATCTGACTACTGCCCCTAAATACTCAAAACATTATGAAATAAAACACAATAAACTTAAACATGCTGATTCTACTAGGAACAAAACTATGGGGAAAAGAGGAGAGATAAAGAAAACCCTAGGAGGAAATCAAGACCCATAATTATCCCCACCCCTAACTGAAAATCATACATTGTCCCCGATGTATCACATCAAAATGAGAGAGTTAGGAACATACCTGCGACACGTAGGTACAAAGATCCGACGTCACTCACGTAATACAAATACAAACAACATACCTTAGGTTGCCTCCCAAGAAGCACCTTATTTACTGTCGTGGTACGACTTAGATCCTTTGACTACTCAAACTTTGTCAAGGTCCGTCTCTTTATAAACTCTAACTTCTTCCGGGTTTCCCATGTAATGTTTTACACACTGCCCGTTTACTTTAAATAAGACATCACCATCACGATTTATCTCAATAGCACAATATGGGAACACCTTAACCATAGGGAATAGGCATTCCATTCTAGGAAACAATCGTAGTCTTGAATTGTACAATAAGACCAAATCATCGAGTTTGAACATTTTTTTCACAATATTCTTATTATGGTACAATTTTATTCTCTCCTTGTATATGGATGAACTCTCATAACCTCAGAGTCAGAATTCACCCGACTTATTCACCTTGCTCAACCTCAAATTTGTTGTATCATGCCATTCAAAATTTAACTTTTTCAACGCTCAGAGTGCTTTATGCCCGAGATCAACCGGTAAGTGACATACTTTGCCATACACAATATGATATAGAGATGCATCTATAGGGATTTGATTAGCTATTCGGTAGTCATACAATGCATCATCTAGTTTCCTAGAATAGTCAGTTCTGTTGTAATTAACAGTCTTTTCCAATATGGACTTTATTTTTCTATTAGAGACTTCCACTTGCTCACTAGCCTTTGGATGGTAGGGTGTTACCACCATATGCCTCACACCATATTATTAAGTAGAGACTTGAAAAACTAATTGCATAAGTGAGAACCATTATCACTAATAATTGCCCGCTGGGTGCCAAATCTGGAGAAGATGTTTCTCTTGAGAACAATTATGACACTTTTACCTTCGTTGTCCGAAAGTGCAACTGCCTCCACCTATTTTTATACATATTCAATTCCTATCAGAATGTACCTCATGCCATATGAGCTCACCAATGGACCCATGAAATAGATCCCCCCCACATCAAATAACTCCAACTCAAAGATATGTGTTATAGGGAGCTCATAACATTACAAAATGTTGCTTTAAAGCTGGCATAGTCATAGGCTCGTGAAAAATCATTAACATCCTTGTAGATTGTAGGACAATAGAATCCATATTGTAGAATCTTATGGGCTATCCGTGTACCACTATGATGACCCCCAACTGGTGATAAATGACAAGCCTCTAGAATACTCATCATTTGTACCTCTAGTATACATCTCCGAATGATTTTATCAGCATAAAACCTGAATAGATATGGCTCATCCAATAAGAATTTGCTTACGTCATTCATAAATCTCCATTGCTGCTAGAAGGATAAATCATCTGAAATGAGATCACTTGCCAAGTAGTTGGAAAAATTAGCAAACCAGTGAATCAAATCATGAGATGACACCAGCACTTGCTCATCGGGAAAATTATAATTTGTCTCAAGATCATTCCATAGTTTTTGGATTGTCTCTTCTTCAATTCTGTTAAGTGGTCCATGACTTGATTTGCTTTCCGTTTTCGATCCTTGACCTCTAAATCAAACTTTTGAAGAAATAGTACCCAACGAATCAATTGAGTTTTAGCATCTTTCTTCATAATCAAGTCCTAAAAGGCTACATGGTTAGTGTAAACTATCACCATGGTCCCAATCAAGTAGGACCTAAATTTATTAAAAGCAAAAACCACCGCAAGTAGCTCCTGCTCTATAACCATGTAATTTTTTTATGTGTGGTTTGGGGGTTTTCTTGATTAATAGATGGGATGTAAGGTTTTATCTCTTCATTGTCTAAGGACAACACCCAAGGCCACTCCGCTTAGATCACACATTACCCCAAAAGGTGCATACCAGTCTAGTGACCATATAATAGGCACCGATATGAACTTCTTCTTTAGGTATTTGAAAGCCTTGATACACTCATCATCAAACAAAAACTTCACCTTCTTCTATAAAAGTTTGCATAGTGGGGCTGTAATTTTAGAGAAGTCCTTGATGAATCTTCAATAGAAACCAGCGTAACCCGAAAAACTTTGTATACCTTTAAATGATACTAGCAGAGGCAATTTCTCAATCACCTCTATATTTGCTTTGTCTACCTCAACGCCATGTTTCGAGATCTAGTACCCTAACACTATACCTTTTCTCACCATAAAGTGAAATTTTTCCCAATTTAGCACCAAATTACATTCTTCACATCTCTGTAATGCACTGCTAGATGTGCTAGGAAATTATCAAAAAAATCTCTAACTACTGAGAAGTCATCCATGAATATGTCAATAATCTCTTCCACTATGTCATAGAATATAGACATCATACATCTCTGAAAAGTGGCAGGTGCATTGCAAAGTCTGAATAGCATCCTCTTGAATGCAAAAGTCCCATAGGGGTGAGTTAAAGTAGACTTTTCTTGATCCTCAGGAGCAATAATGATTTGGATGTATCCCAAATAACCATCAATAAAAAATACCAACCCTTGCCGAAAAGTATGTCCAATATCTGATCCATGAATGTCATTAAAAAGTATTCTTTTTGAGTCCACTTATTCATCTTTCTGTAATCCATGCATACACTTCATCCAATTACTGGCCTCATTGGTACTAACTCATTTCTTTCATTTGGGACCACTGTGATCTCTCATTTCTTTGGTATGCATTAAACCCCCACATACTGTCTACAATAAGGAAAACCACCCGAGCATCTAACCATTTGATTATCTCATTCTTCACCACTTCTTTCATAGGAGGGTTTAGTCATCTCTAATGCTTAATACTAGGAATGTTTTTTGGCTCAAGCTGTATTTTCTGTGAGCATATACCTGGTGGGATCTCCACAATGTCAGCAAAGATTCATGCAATAGCCTTCTTAAATTTTTGTAATACCAATATCAAAGCCTCTACCTGTGCATCTTCCAAATCTACTGCATTGATCTCTAGTAAGGTATTGTTGGTCCCTAAGAATTCATACTACAAGTAAGGAGGGAGGACTTTCAATTCTAATACTGGTGGTTCTTCAGTTTATGGTCCTGTAGGAGGTGTGGTTATATTCTTCAAGTCAAGATTAAGCTTCTTAGGGGGGTACTTGTAAGAACACATTACAGGTAGGGAATGGACCATTTAATCATAGTCAACTATTCCATCATCCTCAAAGTTCATGATTACCGTGGCTAAGGCTTCTACCCCTAATCTTTCCTCAATAGGCACATCAACTGTGATCATGTCATCATCCACTGTATCTATCACTACCATACCTTGCATAGTATCTTGCTATTATACTATCATGCATATAGTCAAAACAATTTAATCGTTGTTCAACTTGAAAGTGATCTCTTCCAAGTCCATATCAATCAATACTCTTCAGTAGATAGGAAGGGTCTACCAAATATGATTGGATAATGGGTATCCACTTTGTAATCTACTTCTATATTATGCATGATACCTACTGGCTCCTTTATCAATAAATCTTCCATCAACAGTCTAACTGAGGTAGACTATAGTTTGCCTAACCCTAGAACCTTGTATATCACCAAATGGCATGACATTTAATCCTACTCTAGTATCACATAGGGCCTGACTAATCTTATATGGTCCAAAAGGACATAGGATGTTGACTGCGCCTTTATCTTCTTTATTTTTAACTGAAGTTGTATTAAAACTTGAGCTAAATTCATTGACTGTGTTCTGGAGATTATCTCTAATCCAGTCATCATCAACATCACTATCGAAATCAACATCCATACAACTCAGCTTCTCAAACCCTACCTCAGATTTTTTTTATCATCATCGTTCTTTTTTTTGCTCATCCATCATAGGCAAGTACTGCTCATCAAGTGAATAGGCATTCCAATTTTTAATTTCCATATAGTGAACAAGTGTTGGAGGGCTCTGCACATTATCATTAGGTACTTCTACTGACTATCTCTCCACTAAAATGATAGATATTTGCCCATACTGCTGCTCCAACTGCTTGATAGCAATTTCTTATGACTCAACCTTTTGGGCTAATCCAAAAATTTCATCTTTAAGTTCAATCAAGCAAGCCACTTGGCTATCTTGAACCTTCATCAATATGGTCAACATCTCTTCTATTTTAGAATCTACCTCTTGTTTACCATATGGAATATGCTTATCTCTCTCATCATGATAGTTCCAACCTTTATTCCCTTGCCCTTAGGTTTGGAAACCCACCAAATGATGATCCACATACTTTACCTCCTCAGATACCCCCACTTCATGCACTTTCAAAGATTGATGGTTGAAAATTACTTGACAAACTCACTAATTTTCATTAGTAATAATTAAATCTCCTGGGCTATAACATCCTCAACTACTCTCTGTGTACTAGAAACTCTAATGTCACACACATTAGAACCTCTCTTAACCTCTGAGTTTGCCATCCTTGATTAGTTAATGAGATATGATCCATAATACCCAAAGCTATCTCCTATCATAATCACATGAAGGCTCCTCCAGAAATAGTGTCTGTGATTGATCTTAACTTAGTAGTCATGGATCTATAGAATATCTCTAATAAGCTTATCCCTGATCTCTTGTGGTTGGGGTACCATACTTAGTCTTTTCTTGAATCAAAACCATGCATCATACATATATTCTGAGTCCAGCTGCTTGAAATTGTAAATTTCATCCTTGCGTTGCAATACACTTGATGGAGGAAAGAACCTGTTCAAGAACAATCTGTGTAGCTCCTTGTAGGTAGTAATAGTTTCTCTTGGAAATTCCAAAATCCATAATGATGCTTCTCTAGTAAGCCAGAAAAGAAAAAAGTCTCAGTCTCAGTTCCTTTCGATCTACCTGGTATGGCATATGAAGTGTATACCTCAATGAAAATTTCCAAGTGCATATTTGTATCATCTGTTGGCAAACCGACAAATACACCTTTCAAATATAAGAGCTGAATCATAGCGCTAAAGATATTGAATTTCACATTAGGAGATAAAGTAGGAGGGATAATGGCTCCTGTATCAAATGGCTCTTCATATCCTAAATCTTTTTCATCATCAACATATGGCTGAATAAACTAATATAATGGGATCACTGGAGGTCGGCATCTAGTTGAATTTCTACTGAATTCTACTCGACAGTCTGCTACCTGCCTCTCAACACCATCCTGAACCCCGTCTTAAGAAAGATTGTCCCTCTTTGGCTCTAACATCCAAACATATGGTTGTAGGATCTTATCTGAAATAAGTGGGAGTAAGGTATTGCCTTTACTCTGTGCTAGGCATACACCGACAAATGCCCAACTAAGAACATAAAGAAAAACCCAAAACCTGCAATGACTTCAATCCACAAATCAACATCGTGTTCCTCAGCAACGACGCCAATTTATTGATGATTTCCAAGATACACCTCTTTTTAGATGATGATACTGTCTCTATAAAAATATAGTAACCCAACGAAGGTTAGGGTTGAAACCTAAGGGAACACGTGGTTTGCAGTTATCAGTAGTTGTAGTCTACAGGCAATGCTGGAAAGTAAATAAAGGATTTTGTTTATAGTAATCTCAAGCATGTAACAATATTAACTTTGGTTGAAGTCAGTTATGGGTGAACACTAGTATTGTGTTCCACATGGCATCTAGACTCTATAGGTTTATGTGGGTTGCTGAACCAACTCAATACCTTGTATGGAGAACCAATAAGTTATGTACCTTATACAATCATTTGGATGAGAATAAAGATTCACCCCTTACCTATTAAGTCTTAGAGTGTCTCGTTACTAACCTTTACCCTGTTCCCAGTTAACTATCATCTTTTGAGTCCCAAGATATTAGATGAAGGCCAATAGTCATATTTACCGCTGTGTTGCAACGAATCCACTATTAACTCCCCAAATTACTGTTGTCTTTATATTTTCCTAGTTACTACTCTTTGTTAGAGTAAGTGGTAAAATCTAGGCGAGATCCTAAAGTTTAGAACTGCTAAGACAACTATTATAATAAAGATAAAGCAATGCATACCATGAGTATTGGTTTCCCATCAACAATCGCACTTCCCCTACTTTGTCAATTTTCTTGGGTTTCCACAATCCTAGCTATGGGTTTTAGCCACTTATGATTGTGAAGAAATCAATAACAGTCGTGTTGGAAAGTAAAAATAAAATCACAATGATAAGATGAAATAAAACCTATAACCGTAAACTGAATAATCAAGCATTGTCAATACAATGGAATTCCAAGATCAAATATTGATCTTGGAATCAAAATCTATTTCTAAGTATTAAAATTCTCAAATCTCCATCTCTCACACATATATCTAACTAAAAAGTAAATAAAATGTATTTATACTACATGAGAAAACCCTAAAAACTAAGCCTGAATGAAATAGGAGAAAACCAGGTCGCTGGCCACCCATTTCCTACACCTGCATTTTAGCAGGGCATAGTTACTACCTGCGGCCCAGGCATAGGGCGTAGGTAGTGAGTGCATGTAGCAGGAGCAAAAGTCCAGCAATGTTTAGCTCTCTATATATTGAGTTTTTGGTTCCTACTTTGTTTACATGCGACCCGTAGGTCCTTCTTGCGACCACATGTTGACTTTGTAGGTGCCGGGAGTTTGTTTTTCAACTCTTCTTTAAATCTCAAACATGTATTAATCATGATTAAGTTGGAAAACATCCCAATCATCCATAATTTCTCTAAATGTAACCAAAAATGCCCTTTTCACCATTTTCACAAACTTATCATCCAAGTCACGGTTTCCTACAAAACATACCCAAAATAGATCAAATCTAACAAAAAGCCCTCAAAACCTTGCATATATTTCTCGTTTCAGGCATCGAAAGTACTGTATTTCTCTAGCACATCAACTCAATTACTTGATGATGTCCAAGTGACACCTTCTTTTAGATGATGATAAGGTCACTGTCAAGATATAGTAACCCAACTAAGGTTGGGGTTGAATACCAAGGGAACATGCCGTTTGCACTTATTAGCTATTTTAGTCAACAGGCAATACTGGAAAGTAAATGGGGTATTTTGTTTATAGTAATCTCAAACAAGTAACAATATTAACTCTAGTTGAAATTAGTTATGGGTTAACACTAGGATTGTTTTCACCTATGGCATCTTAACTCTGTAGGTTTATGTGGGTTGTTGAGCCAACTACATACATTACATGCAGAACCGATAGGTTATGTACCTCCTACAGTCTTTTGGACAAGTAAAAAGATTTCACCCTTTACCCATTGAGTCTCAGAGTGTCGCATTACTAACCCTTACCCTGGTCCCAGTTAAATATCACTTTTTGAGACTCAAGTTATTAGATAAAGGCCAATAGTTATTTACATATACCGTTATGCTACAACAGATCAACTATTAACTCCCTAAATTACTGTTTTCATTATTTTTTCCTAGTTACTACTCCTTTTTAGAGCAAGTATTAATATCTAGGAGGGATCCTAACATTTTCAACCACTAATACAACTATTATAATGAAGATAAAGAAATACATGCCATGGGCATTAGTTTTCTGTCAACAATCATACTTCTCCTACTTCGTCAATTTGTCAGGTTTCCATAACCCTAGCAATGGGTTTTATCCGCTCATGATTATAAAGAAATAAATACCATTCATATTGGAAGGCAAAAATGAAATCACAATGATAAGATGAAATAAAACCCACAACTTATCGGTTCTGTATGTAATTTATTGAGTTGGTTCAATAATGCACATAAACCTACGGAGTTGGGATGTCAGGGGGAACAGAATCCTAGTGTATTCTCAAGACTTATTTTGAACCAAGTAAAAATTATTCTGTGTTCGAGAAGACTACACACTAATCCCCCATTTACTTTCCTATTTTGCCCATAGACTATAACTACTGATATCTATAAAATCAAGTCTTTCCTTGGTATTCAAACCCAACCTTAGTTGGGTTACTATAGCTTGAAAGTGAATGTATCATCATCTAAAAGGAGGTATTGTTTGGACATCACTAAGAAATTGGCGCCGTTGCCGGGGAACACGATGTTAGTCTGTGGATTGATGTTATTATAGTTTTTGGGTTTTCTATTTTTCTTTTTGTTCTTAGTTTAGAATATGTTTGTGTATGCCTAGCACACGGAGTAGAGGCAATCCTTTACTCCCAGTAAATCCAAATCCAGAGAGAATCCTACAAACACCTGGTAGGATGATTGAGCCAAAAAGAGGTGATAATCCTGAAGGGGTTTGTAATATTTTACCTCCTACTAATGGATTACAAAATATTATTAATTGAAAGACTAGTGAGATATTAGCTTAAAATAAATCCGAAAGGAGAGCAACAAAAGAAGCTCAGAGGGTAGATAAGGATATGGATCTTGCTAAATAGAGACAAGCAACAAACTACTGAGCAGTACTCGATGGGAATCAAGACAAAGCTTGAGGTGCCTGTGTTCAAGTTATCATTGCATATCAGTAGATGCAACCATATATATATGATGCGGAAGATATGGGATATGTTGAGCCAATAGAGAGAAGAGCTATAGTACCTCCTATTTTTCCCCATGAATTAAACTTTACTTAACGAGTGCCATGATCCAACTTCTAACTATGAATGTATGTTTGTAGGGTTGCCAACAGATTACATAAACATGCACTTTATAGATTTCATTGAGATATACACTTTATATGTCATACCATGGGTAGATTATGAGGCATTGAGACTGAGACTTTTCCTTTCTTGCTAACTGGAGAAGCATCATTATGGCTTGAGGAATTGCCGAGAGGAACTATTACCACCTGGAAGGTGCTAAGCAGATAGTTCTTGTATAGTTTTTTTCCTCCATCTAGGGTATTGAATATCAAGGATGAAATTTAAAATTTTATGTGGAAGAACATAGAATCTATGTATGATGTATTGTTCCAATTCAAGATGAGATTAAGTATGGAACCCAACCACCAGATATCAGGGATAAGCTTATGAGAGATATTCTATAGAGCCCTGACTACTAATTCAAGAGCAATGGCACACTTTTTTTGGAGGAGCTTTTATGAGATTATGAAGGAAGATAGTTTCGAGTATTATGGATCAGATAACTTTGGGAGTGCTATAGAAATATAACACTTTTAACTCTTTAAATGAGGAAAATATGGAAATTTCTAAGGGCTTTTTGTTAGATTTGATCTGTTTTTGGTATGTTTTGTAATAACCATGTTTTGAATGATAAGTTCATGAAAAAGGTGAAAAAGGTATTTTTGGTTACTTTAGGAGCGATTATGGATGATTGGGAAGTTTTCTAGCTTGATCGTGATTGATGCTTGTTCAAGAGTTAAAGAATAGCTGAAAAACTGACTCCCGACACCTACCAAGTAAACATGTGGCTGAAATAAGGAATCACGAACCTCATGTACACAAAGAAGGTGCCATAAAGTCAAAATCTTGTGAGCTGAACATTGCAGGATTTTTGCTCCAGCTACCTGCGCCCTTTGGCTTGGCCGCAGGTAGTACCTACACCCTGCCAAATCGTAGGTACAGGGATTAGCTAACCTCTGGCCTAATTTTTTTCTATTTTGTTCTGGTTTAATTTTTATGGTTTTCTCTCGTACTATAAATACCTTTTATGTACTTTTTTATTCAGAGAGAGATGCGATATACAAGAGGCGATACTTTTAGCACTCAGAAACATATTTAATTTCAAGATTCTTCTTTGATCTGGGGATTCCATTTTATTAACTTTTCTTGATTATTCAGTTTACGGTTGTGAGTGTTATTTCATATTATAATTGTGATTTTATTTTTGCTTTCCAATATGATTGTTATTGATTTCTTCACAATCATGGGTGGCTAAAACCCATAGCTAGGGTTATAGAAATTTGGGAAAATTAACAAAGTAGGGGAAGTGAGATTGTTGACAGGAAACCAATACCTATAGTATGCATTGTTGACATGCTTCTTTTCATATCAGCCACGGTATGATTGTAGAATCAATATGTCTAGGCTAATTATGTGTCGTATTGTATTTTTCTTTGTATTGTGCTGCTTTTGGGTAATTAGGGGATTTTGAGTATTTAGGGCAGTATCCAGATTTTGACTAATTTTTGATAACCCTAGAAAAATTTTGTGATTTAGAACTGTGTTGATGTACATATATGTAAACTCTTTGGATCTTACCTATGACACTAGTATTATGGACATGATAATCATTTGCTAATAATTCCATAAACTTAATAGGTAGTAATTGGTAAGGTGATTCTGTTCTATGTGAGTGTGAGATACTACCTAGTTTTATTTGAATGTTAAATTTAGAACTTGCCTGGTTAGTCTTGCCTAGGTTGAAGGATAGTTTGTTAGGAAAGGATCATAGGCCATTTTGATTCTAGTTCACTTTTAGACTAAATGACCTTCCATGTGCAAATTGTATCCCTTGATCCCTGTTTTGACCATTATAGCCTATTTTTCTTGTTACACCTTTAACCTTCCCATTTATATTATAATGAACCTATTTTGGCCTTGGTCCTTCTTGGTCATTATGTACCTCAACTGAGGTAAATTGCCTAAGTTGAGGGTGGCTATCATAGAGGTACGTATTGAATAGTAGGTATGAAGAAGGTTAAAATAAGAGAAAAAGTTAGTAGGGATAGGTGTGGTCGAAAAAAAAGAAAAAGAAAAAGAAAAGAAAAATTGTGAAAAGAAGAATAAAAGACCACACCCAACCTGAATGTGCACAAAAGAATAAAAGGGAGAAATAAGGATGGAATAAAAGAAAATTTGTTAATAAGTAATATCCCAAGGTTATTGTAGTGCCAAGAAGGCTTAGTCACTATAAAAGTCCATATGTATCATACCATCCTCAAGCCTACATTACAAATTGGGAAAAGTCCTATAGTGATCATAACTTAACTGTCAGAAAGCTAAGGTAAAGAAAATATGGGCAATCCTATGGTGTTTGACACGCATTGATTGGAACTTATTTTTGAGGGTGA
Organism: Capsicum pubescens; assembly: GCA_030864215.1. Lineage (NCBI taxonomy): Eukaryota > Viridiplantae > Streptophyta > Magnoliopsida > Solanales > Solanaceae > Capsicum > Capsicum pubescens. Next base: position 172,728,188 of record CM061541.1, read on the forward strand.
GTCTTTCTTGATCGTTCTTGCATTGACATACATGATTTAATATAAGTAAGAAAGACATTCTTGTTGTGAGGGCACTTAAGTTATGTTACTAGCTATCTGCTTGTTTTGGATAGTGTAATTTGTACAGATGAGTGGTTGTCTGTTGCTACTGTAGTTTCCATAACTTGATTATTTGTGTCACATTGTCGTGCCTTATGTTCATACATAGTTGGTTTTGAAAAGAAATATAAAAGGGGATGTTGTGATTTGAAATAAATGTGACGACTGACTGCATTGAATATCTTAGATTCTCTTAATCAAGTATCATTTTTGTTTTATTATGTTTTCATTACCCGAGAACATGAAAATATTCTAAGTTGAGGGTGTTGATGTGCTATAGATATGCTTAAAACAAGGAAAATATGCAGGTTTCTAAGGGCTTTTTGTTAGATTTGATCTAATTTGGGTATGTTTTTGAAACAACCTGGTTTCTGGACCTTAGAAAATTTCCTAGAATTCTAGTCTCTAGACCTAATACGACTCATGGGTACTATTTGTATGTTGGTGTATGGATTGTATGGTCCATTCGTATGCTGACAAGCGTTGGTTGGTGGGATAAATTTTTGTTACTAGAATGGCTACGACTTAGGGCTATGAGTCGTATTGGTGGGTACGAATTATTTGGTTCCTTAACTTAATGTTAGACTTTTTACTTAGGTTGGATCTGAGTATGAGTTACTCACCATGATCCATAAGCCAGGGTACGAGTCGTGCCCAGGACTCGTATGGTGGACAGTATCTAAATCTTTCTTGGGTTTAAATCTGCCAAGGATATGGATGAAGGGTACAAATTGTATTCTTTGGATACGACTTGGTTGGATGAGTCGTATGCTGGACAATATAAGATCCAAAGGTTGAGGATAGGATACGAGTGGAGGGTACCACTCATATTGGAAGATACGACTCGTGCAGGTCAGTCGTACCCCTGGGATGGGATTTTGTACAACTTAAGTAGGGGTATTCTGGACATTTTCCCACTTATTCTAATAAGGTTATTATTCCATTCATTAACACTTAGAAACTCTTCTAAAATATTCTATAATTCTCTAAAAAGCTTTTGGGCAAGGAATGCTAGGGTTTCAACTAGAGGATTGATTTAGGGATTGTCTTGGTGATTTCTTTTCATCATCATCTTGGTTTAAGTCATGTTCTATTCCTTCATTGTTAATTCTAACTCGAAGCATGGTTTTTATGAATGTTTTCATGACTTCATTGATTGTATGATTTTGGTTTTCATATATAAATTGGGAGTTTTGATATTAAATGATTGGTTATTTTTATCCATGGTTTTAATTATGCTTTTTGTGACTTAATGGTAATTTTGGATAATTGGATTGCCTGGGAATGGTTTAGTGGTAATTCAAATTGGTTTTGGTTATATTATGCCCCCAATGTGTTTGACAATATGCCTATAATAATGTTTTCATTGTATTAAGTATTTTATTGGAACTCTTTCTTATTTTTAAAACCTTATAAAGGAATTATGCATGGTAAATGGATAAATGGTTATGTTTGTGGGGTACATGAAATCTCCCAAGTGGTTTAATATGGTAAATGGATGGGCACTTGGAAGTCCCCTTAAACCTATGTATGGTTGGCTATGGATAGTACATGCAAGTATGGTTGGTATGATGATACCACCACTAAATGGACTTTGTTAATAAATGATAAATATATTGAATGGTTTCTTCATAATAGTTTTAACTAGTCAATAATGGCGGGATGCGTAGCAAAGCCGTGGAAGGTGGATTTCCCGAGGGGGACCAAACTTAGAAACTTATATTTGCTGATGTGAGGTTGGTCTTGGTGATCGTGTGCATGATGTCACATTATATTTTAGGGGATGTACTAGTCATACCAGGTTTTCTTCCCTAGTCGTGTGGCTACATGCACTGGGGCCATTTTAGCAGGGGGAGATGAACCCATATAGACCGTGGGTGGTTATGAACGGCAAAGCTACATAGCCCAAGTAAAGGTTTTAAATGCATACTGAACCCGATCCATTTTCCCGGCATGGTTATATATATGTATGGTTGTGTGCATTTGGATGGTTTTACTTGGTTTCATAAATGACATTATTTTATCCTTATCTTGAGATCATGCTAGCGTTCACCCGCTAACCTGTCTACTGGTGGCTGTATACCTATTCTATGTAGGAACTAATCGTTCTATTCCTCCTATATAGTGATTGACTTGGGTATCAATATTTAGACTGAAGTGGTGCACTTCCGTCCTTTTGGAAGGCTCCCTTTCATGTTATGGATATTTCTAGACACTTTGATTTTATTTTTGATATTGGTTTTGGCAATGGTAGGGGCATGTCCCAACTGAATTTTATTACTCTTTTGGTTAGAGGATTTATGGTGCTATTATTGGTTGGAATGGGTGGGATCGATATTGGTGTAGGTCTTGGTAATGGAATAATCTAGAGGGCTGACATCATTGGACGATATTGTTAGTTATTCCATCATACTACATTTTGGAACATCTTTGGTTATGGCCTGGTTTATGGTCCTTATTTCGGTATCAGTTTGGTATGGTTGGATTGTTTTTATAAGATGGTTGGACATAGTTGGGTCGGTCACGGTTGTGATCCTAACCCAGAGTCTTCATATGAGATGTTACACTATCTTGTTACATGCTCGAAATTCAGCCAACTCAGGGTAGGCGACTGGAGGTTGGGTTGGTCAATGAGGGTGGTCTCCGGTCTCGGTAGGACTTGAGATTCCCATTATGATAAGGGCCCCAGTTAGGTCGAGTTAATTTTGCAGGAAACCATGTTTTGAATGATAAGTTCGTGAAAAAGGTGAAAAGGTCAATTTTGGTTACTTTTGGAGCATTTATGGATGGTTGGGATATTTTCCAGCTTAATCGTTATTGATGTATGTTCGAGAGTCGAAGAAGATCTAAAAAACTGACTCCCGGTACCTACCAAGTCAATATATGGTTGCAAGAAGGACCTACGAACAACATTTACACAAAGTAGGTGAAAGAACGACAAAATCTCGAGAGCTAAAATCGCAAAATTTTTGCTCCTACTACCTGTGCCCACTACCTGTGCCCTGTTCCTAGGCTGCAGGTAGTACCTGCACTCTACCATACTATAGGTGCAGGGAGTAGGTGGCTGTTGACCCAATTTTCTCCTATTTCATTCAGGCTTAGTTTTTAGGGTTTTCTCTTGTACTATAAATACCTTTTATGTACTTTTTAGTTAGAGAGAGATGCGATATACAAGAGGCGATGCTTTTAACACTCACAAACATATTTTGATTTCAAGATCCATCTTTGATCTTGGGATTCCATTGTATTTACTTTGCTTGACTATTCTGTTTACTGTTGTGGATTTTTTATCATCTTACCATTGTGATTTCATCTTTTCTTTCCAACATGATTGCTATTGATATCTTCGGCTAAAACATAGCTAGGATTGTGAAAACCCTAGCAAATTAAAGAAGTAGGGAAAGTGTGATTGTTTTATCTTTGATATGACTGGTTTTTTCATGGGTGCACACATTAGGATATCACCTGGTTATTACTTCTTGCTCTAACAAAGGGGAAGTAACTATAAAAAGAGAAAGACAACAGTAATTTGGGGAATTAATAGCTGATCTGTTGCAGCACAACGGTATATGTGAATAATATTAGCCTTCATCTAATAACTTGAGATTGAAAAAGTATAGTTAACTAGGACCAGGGTAAGGGTTAGTTATGAGACACCCTGAGACTCAATAGTTAAAGGGTGAAATCCTTCTGCTCGTTCAAAAGACTATAGGAGATGCATAACTTTTTGGTTCTGCATGCAAGGTATTGAGTTGGTTAAAAAATGCATATAAACCTATGCAACTGAGATTCTAGGCGGAGTGTAATCCCAATGTTCACTCAATACTGATTTTCAACCAAGTTAATATTGTTCTATATTCGAGATGACTACACACAAATCTCCCTATTTAATTTCCTATTTTCCCCATAGACTGTAACCACTGAGATCTATAAAATCACATTTTCCCTTGAGATTAGACCCTGAACTTAGTTAGGTGATTATATCTTGACAGTGACCGTATCATCATCTAAAAAAAGGTGTTGCTTGGATATCATCAAGAATTTAGCATCGTTGTCAGGAACACGGTGTTAGTTTGTGGGTTAAGGTTATTGTAGTTTTTTGTTTTTTTGTTTATCTATTTATTTTTAGTTGGGAATATGCTGGTGTATGCCTAGCACACAGAGTAGAGATAATCCCTTACTCTTAGTGAATCCAAATCTAGAGAGAATCTTACAAACTCCTGGTAGGATGACTGACTCGAAGAAAAGTGATAATCCTGAAGGGGTTCGTGATATTGTACCTCCTGTTGATGGAGTAAAAAATATTATTAATTGAAAAACTGTTGAGCTATTAGCTCAAACTAAAGATAAAAGAAGAGCAGTGGAAGAAGCTAAGAGAGTAGATAGGGATGTGGCTCTAGTAAAATATAGACAAGCAATAGACCACCGAGGAGTATTAAGTGGGAATCAAGACAGCTAGAGGTGCCCGTGTTTAAGTTATCCCTGCATATTAGTATGTGAAGCCATAGATAGATGATGAAGAAGATATGGCATATTCTGAGCCAACAATGAATGGAGCCATAATACCTCCTATTTTCCCCTCAGGCATCAAATTTGACATCATGAGTGCCACGATCTAACTTCTAAATCTAAAAGGTGTGTTTGTAGGACTACCTACCATTTATGAAAATTTGCACCTTGAAATTTTCATTGGGACCTGTAACTAGCTTAGCAATCTAGGGGTAAATCAGAAAGTAATTAGACTGTGGATTTTCCCCTTCTCACTTACAGGAGAAGCATCTTTATGGTATAGGGAATTGTCAAGAGGATCTATCATGTCTTAGAACAAGTTTCCTAGCAAATTCTTAAATAGATTCTTTTCTCTGTCAAGAGTGTTGAAGCTTAAGGACAAGATCTACAATTTTAGGCAGCTGCAATCAGAGTCCATGTACAAGGCTTGGTTCAGGTTTAAGAAAAAGCTAAGCTTTGTGCCCAGTCATCAGTATTCAGGGAAAAGCTGATCGAATATATTTTATAAAAACCTAAACATCAACTCTAGATCCATGGCAGCCACCATCTTTGGAGGAGCTTTTATGAGACTATGTTGAGAGGCAGCTTTGGAGATGTTAAATTAGATCTCACTCACTAACAGAGGGTGAAAAACTAGGGTGGCTGTGAGGGGATCTAGTACTTATTCTATAGGTACTTCCTGCGACCAGAGAGTAACTAATTATATAGTAGCTCAAGAAATTTCATTGCTAAAGGCTGCTTTAGGGGTTCTAGAAAAGTAGTTTGCAACAATAAATTCTAAGAAAGTGAATACAGTAGCAGCATAGAGGTCAGCTTCCAAAACATATAAGTCTGAATTGGAAGAGGAAGCTAATTATTTAGATCATCAGATGGCAGGTTTCACTACTATAAATGAGTGCTATGGGAATGCTTCCTTAGCGACGGGTAAGGAACCATGATAATAAATATCCTATGGCGACGATTTGAACCATCGCATATAGTTGTCTACTCTATTAGGAAAGAATTTAATTATAAATGTCGCTATATACATATAACCATCGCAACAGGTTATTCTATGGGAATGGTTTTAAGAACCGTGGTTATAGACTAGTTATAGTAACGGTTATTTTTTGATGAAAAATAATATTTCTCAGGAACTTTCCCTCCAATATTTTATTACCCACTTATTTTAATTATATTTATTAAAAAAATAAAATATTTCAAAATTTGGTCTTTAGGGTTTAGAAATCCCCAAAACTTCATACTATCATCAGAGACCGATACTCATTGACGATACCCGTTCAGAATTTGTATACCCATTCTTCTTCTTCGATGATACTCTTCTTCTTCTTTGTCAATACTCATCAATTACTCAAGGAATCTGGTTGTTTAAGTGAAAAAAATTGTTCAATTTGATCTTTGGTCTTCTCCATTCAATTCGGGTTGAATCGTTCATTGGTACCTCTGTGATTGGGAAAATAAAGAACTGATAGTTTTGAGTAAACATTTCTCTTTATTTTCAGCTCTTTTTGTTGTTGTTGTTGTTGAACGAGTAGTGAGTAAGGCATTTGGAGTGTATTTATGGCCTTTTTGAGTTAGGTTTTGATCATATTTGGATTGAGATCTAAGTGTTTTGACAGTAACCGAGTTGTTTTGGTATTAAATTGTTGCAGCACACTTTCTTTATGGATGTATTTGAAAATGGAAACCCCTTTTGCGCAAAAAGATACCTTTTTCAGTAATCTTGAGATTGGGTTTCTTTTCTTTGAGTTTGAATTGCTATTTTTTCTACTGCTTTTTGTGGTTCTTGATTTGTAAGTAACCCAATTCATTCTCCCTTTGTCTTCTCTATCTAAGCTTCAAGGGTACGGATAAAATTGGAAGTTTAGGATTATTCGCGGATAAAATTAAAAGTAGAATAAGAGCGTTCTCTTGGGATTATGCTGGGATTAAGAGTTGTAAATAAAAAAATTGAGATTTAGGATTCTCTAGGGATTGTTTGATTTTTCTATTGGTTGTCTAATTTCGTAGAATTTTTGGTTATTAGTTTAATTTAGATATAGTACGTGACCTGTTTTGTTTGGATTTCAATGTTAAACTATTATTATTGTCGTTGTAGGAGCTCTTTTTTTTTTATATAATGTAAGGATTTTTTTGGTGGTTGATCTTATATTTTTGAATATGTATTTGGAGAGGGTACTGATTTGATTAGTTAATAGGAAAGGAAAGTTGAAACGTGTTTGATTTTACTGTTGGTTGATTTTTAGATGATTTAGACTGTGTGTATATCAATATGTATTGTCGATGACTAAATAGTTAATTATTTTCTTTGAACTTTGATGAACTGAGTTATGCAACAGTGAATAGTGTTATGAATTGTGTGTTAAGAGAATTGTTGGATGTTTGGTTTGATTGAATTTTATGATGTTATCTTTAAAAGAATTATGGGCAAAGTTTCTTTTTCCCCAAATGTTAGTGAAGCTTTATCTCGATTTCTCAAAATTGATCGCCTTTTGATGCTTGTTTTAATTTATGAGGTTTTAATCCATTCAGTTGAGTTCCAATAGATGTTTATGTTCCTCATTGTGTTTAACCCTATTGATTGATTGACTGAAATGTTTCAAGTCCAGTGTATTGTTTTAAGCTCAGAAAATTCTTTTGATCTCTCTTTTTTCTTACTGTATCATTCGATCATACTACTATAATGCCTCAGGCACCATACTCCAATCCTAAAAACTCTTGGTAGGTAAAACGTTAACCTCTGATAGTCAGGTTTTTAAATTAGGATTCTTTACTGCTTCCAATTTTGGTAAAAGGTACGTGGGGATATGGTTTAAGAATATCCCTCCTATTAAATTTGTGTGGGTTGCAAACAGAGAGAGTCCACTTAAAGTTTCTGATTCTTCTACGAGTCTATCAATTACCAGAAATGGAAACTTCAGCAGTCTACAGCAAGAATAAGTTCCCAATGAGAAATGTCCTTTAGCGTTTAAGGCCTTTTTATTTGTTACGTGGTGCAATTAAGTAGTTTTATACTCCTAAAAGATTAGAAGATTCGTGGATTGTGGTTAATAGGAAAAGCTGACCAGTGCCACTAGTTTCAAGTAATGTTAAAATAAATAAAAGGTACTCTCACAAATAATTAGATTTGAAGAATTCTGGTGTTTTTTCATTTTCCCTTTATTACATTTCTCTTTATATTAGAAATATTTAATGCTGATAGCTAAATTAAAAAGATGTCACAATATGTACATCTCATTTATGATGATATAGCTGTCCGCTCGAACTCTTTTTGTATTAGTCTCTAAGCTATTTCCAAATTCTAATATTTTAATGTCCATCTTGTTGTGGCTAGTTTAGAATAAAAAAAAGAGAATGGACAATATCTCACACAGATTCTTGGTTGGATTTGGATGTAATGCCACCTATTACTTGTTCCCTCCCTGTGAGTTTAATCTACATTAAGGTTCCTGTAGTAGTTGGTAGTCATCTGTTGGACTTGCATTAATGAAACTATTGGTAGATGTATGATTCATAGAGCTTATACACATCTTTAATAGAGTGGTCTTCTTGCACCTATCCTTTTTCCTCAATTTTTTGTATGTCTATGCCTTTTACCCCGTCCATCTACGCGGTTGTGTTGACTTTCTGTGTACAATATGCCGTCAATGTTGAGGAATCTCTTTAGTAAGATTAGTGAGGGCAAGCTTGTATTTATTTGAAATAAGTACAAACTTTTTCCCACTTCAATTTTTTCTTTTATATTTATTTGAAAAGGTACTATAGTTTTGTCTGTTGCCTATGCCTTGTCTAGATTGTTTTATATGAGCATTGTTTTATTTTGAGTCGAGGTTCTTTCAAAAACATCCTCTCTATCTCATTTCTGAGGTAGTGATATGGACTATGTACACTTACCCTTCCCAGACCCCACTTAGTGGGAATATACTGTTGTTGTTGGTTTTCTTTATTCTAGTTTTGTGTAAAATTTAGTTTGACATTTGGATTCCGATAAGAATTTCTTGTTTTCATTTCTTGTATGGCGAATTTTGTACTTAGAAGCAATTTGTCTCTAATGGTTCTGAATACACTATCTTTATGGATGTATTTGTTTTCAGGAAAGATGCATGTTTTCGGTCATTGTGTTGACAAACAGTATCTCAGATTGTAGCTCCACTTGTCTAGCCGTAAGTGCCCTTACTGTTTACAAAATATAATATATAGAAGCCAGAGCAACTTAATTACTAGTTTTGATGTTGAGTACATAGTAATGTATGATGGAGTGTGCATTCTCTATCTTTTCTCTTAGGTGGAATATATTTACTCTAATTTACTCTAGTTGTGTAAGTTAGCTATTAGAGTTTGGGAATATGTTTGTTTGCATTGATTGCGTGATAATAAATGGTCTTTATTTTATGGAGAAATTAGATAGTGCTAATATTTATGAGGTTAATTGATTGAAATTATACATATATTGAGGCTACGCAATGATTTTTTGATTGAGAAATTTATCAATTGACCTTCTTTAATTATTTGTGACTAGTGTTTATGAACTTATAGGCTGGAACAAAAGTATTTTATATAAGAGGGTTAGGTTAAATTATTTAAACAATGGGAATTATCTTTGTTTTATTCTTTATTAAATATATGTTACACAAATTATTTCACATACCTAATGATTTTGTTTGTATGTTGATACTAACTATACTCATGTTTTTTTTCTTCAATATTTTAAATGCATAACATAGGCTATTTAATGGATATTAGAGATAAAAGTTGGATGTATCTTTCAAGATCCACTGATGAGTATGAAAATGGAGTCAAGGATTTTCTCAATAAGGCATTTGAACGAGCTTCTCTAGGAAATGGAATATTATGCCCTTGTAGATTGTACTTTAATCACTATTGGCATTATCTAGATATGGTGGAGGATAACTTGTTTGGTCATGGATTTGCTCCTGATTACACTCAATGGGTTTTCCATGGAGAAGGAGTTTCATCAACAAATATTCCACATCCAAGGCATGAAGGGCATGAAGGAGTAAGCTAGGGACTATTTGATGACCAACATGATGATATTGATAAACTACTTCATGATACTTTTAGAAATGTAGAAGATGAGCAGAGGCATAAAAGGCATGAAGGAGTAAGACGGGGACTATCTGAAGATGTTAAGCGATTTTTTAAATTAGTGGAGGAAGGAAAACAAGATTTGTATTCGGGGTGTAAGAGTTTTTCTAAGCTGAGTTTCACCATCTGATTGTACTTGTTTAAATGCATTCACGGGCTGAGTAATGAAGCTTTCTCAGACTTGCTAGACTTAAAAAAAAAGGATTTCCATTCACTCAGATTCCCAAGTCTTTCCACAAAGAAAGAAAGGTGATAAGAGATTTGGGTTTATATTATGAAAATATTCATGCATGCCTTAATGATTGCATGTTTTTCTCGAATGACAATGCAAATCTCGATAATTGCGTTATGTGTGGGTCTTCTTGATGGAAGAACGTTCATGATGAATTGACTAATAAGACCACTAAAGTTTTGGCAAAGGTCTTAAGGTACTTTCCTTTAAAGCCTAGGCTTCATAGGATATTCATGTGTTCTGAAACATCTGTAGCTATGAAATGGCATGCTACTTAATGACCCAAAGATGGAAATTTAAGACATCCTGCCGATGGAGAAGCTTGGCAACATCTTGATTCTATGCATCCTGACTTCGCCAAGGATATTCATAATGTTAGATTGGGTCTTTCAAGTGATGGTTTCAATCCATTCATAACAATGAGCATTTCTCATAGCACATGGCCAGTTATGTTAATGAACTATAAATTGTCTCTGTGGATATGCATAAAGCCGGAGTATATTATGTTATCAATGATTATTCCAGGTCCTTCATCTCATGGAAATGACATTGATGTATACTTTCAGCCACTAATTGCAGAGTTGAATAAACTATGGAAGGTGGGAGTGGAAACATTTTATGCTGAAACTAACCAAACATTTAATATGCATGCAGCTTTATTGTGGACGGTTAGTGATTTTTCAACACTAGCAATGCTTTCTGGATGGAGCACCAAGGAAATATGGGCATGCCGTACTTGTAATCATAATACTTGCTCCCAATATCTCAAACACAGTCGTAAGATGTGTTATTTAGGTCATCAAATTTTTTTGCCCTCTGATCATCTATATCAAAGAGATAAAAAATCATTTAATGGTAAAGAGGAGCATAAAGCTGCACCTAATCCCTTATCAGGTGAAACAGTCCTTGAAGAAGTATGTGAATTCAATAATGCTTTTGGAAAGGGAAAAAAAAGTGAAACAATGATGGTCCTTGCAAAAAAAAGATCCATATTTTTTAAATTGCCGTATTGGCCGCAAAATAAATTGCGGCACAACCTTTAACTGATGCACATAGAGAAGAATTTATGTGATAGTTTGCTTGGTACTTTGTTGGATATAGTTGGAAAGTCCAAAGATCATGTAAATTCTCTCTATGACTTGCATGAGATCATGTAAATTCTCGCCATGACTTGCATGAAGTGGAAAAGTTCATCTGGCTAAAGTTTGTTTCTCCGTGAAAATGGATGAGAAAAGGTTGTTTAGCACTATTTTAAAAGATGCCAAATTACCAAAAGGGTTTGCCTCTAATATATAAAGTCGAGTGCAAATAGATGAGATGAAAGTATCGGGATACAAAAGTCATGATGCTCATTTCATAATGCATCACTTGCTCCAGGTTTCAGTTAGAAAAGTGTTACCGAAGAATGTGTCTTTGGTCTTGATTAGGTTGGGGAATTATTTTAGAGCCATATATAGTAAGGTTGTAAGAAGAAGTGATCTTGATAAAATGAAGGATGAAATCATTGATATAGAATGTGAGCTTGAAATTTTTTTTCTTCCAACCTTTTTTTTGATATAATGACACATTTGCCTATCCATTTAGTAGATGCAATTAAACTTGGGGGACCGACTCATTTGCATCATATCTATCATATTGAAAGAAATCTGTGTAACTTCAAGGGATTTGTTTGCAATCAAAATACCCCTGAAGCATTAATAGCAGAAAGTTTTTTGGTTGAAAAATATTTGAACTTTTGTTCAAGATACCTAGATGATGGGGTGAAGACAAAATTTAGTAGGTATCCAACAGAAGATGATGAGGACATTCAAATAGAGGGATCTAGTTTTCCACCTATATTTCCTAAGATAGGTCATCCAATCGAAAGTAAGAAGAAAAGAAAAGGCAAGATGTTTGATCTGGATAATCATCAGTGGTTTGAAGCACATCGATATACTTTGTTTAATACCAGATATGAACAAGTAGAGACATTTATCAAGTAAGATAAAATAATTATTTGTATTTTAACTTCCTTTATATGATATCATTATCCATTTAAATTTCATTGATCTACATTGTTATTGATTTAATTTACAATACATGCTGGCAGGGAGCATAAAGATTTAGTTGATAATCATACTAGAGGAAATGCATGGGTAAAAGCACAAATTCATAGTCGAGAATTTGGTAATTCGTTTAAGAAAAAAGTTAAAAATATTGAAGTGCCAAATCATTTAAGATGGCTAGCTATAGGGCCTAATTTTGTGGCTAAAAGATATATTGGATATTTCATTAATGGATATCGATTCCATACAATGACAGGGGACATCTCTGGCAAGACTTAAAATAGTGGAGTGACTTTGTCAGCAACAACAGATAGTTTTGCTAGTGCTAGAGACCCAAATCCCATTAATGGAATGGTTTTCTATTATGGAGTTATTGAAGATATCATCGAGATAGATTGTTGGAATTTCTTTAGTGTTGTACTATTTAGATATGATTGGTTTCATAATGAAGTAGATGAATATGGGTTGACTCGCTTAAATTTCAATAAAAAATGCAGCACAGATGACCCTTTTGTACTAGCATCACAAGTGCCTCAAGTGTTTTATGTGGAAGATACAATTGATAAAGGGATTTATTATGCAAGAAATAAAGTCCATGTTAATTTGTATGATTTGGAGGAAGAAAGTTGTCCCAATATTGAAGAAACATTTTGGAGGGAGCCTAATGATGACATTGGTTATCAAAAAGAGTAGTCGATGTTGATATCGGATAGTTGAGGGATGATCTCCAAGTTGATATCATTGATGATCCTTCCCTTGCCCAACATTCAGAAGATGTAGAAACATTAGAAGAGGAGGATGACATTGATGACACCGATTGGGATTGGATGAAAGCTGATGACTGACAAAATTAAGATATTCTAAACTTATTTAAAATTTCTTTGTAATGGTAAGTAGTATATTAGACTCTGTTTTCTATCTTTTATTTTTTTTCTTTAATGTACTTCATTTTCAAAATGTCTTAAATTAGTGAAACTTAACAAATGCATATGTGCTAAGAGTTGTTGGACACATTGTGAAGCCTTTCCTTCTGGTATCTCTTTCTTCATTTGGGATTAATTATGTTTCTAAGTCTTTCTGGTATCTTACAGAAAGAGTTTGTATCTTGCTGTGAGGAGACCGTCTAGTGTTAAATACCTTATTTTTTTGGTTACCAAAAGAGTAAGGATTACTTTAAGAAGGCATATTACTTGTTAACCTTTTTTTAATAGCAATTAGAGAAGGAATCGGGATATTAAAAGAACTGAGTGAAGCAGAACTTCAATATTCAAAGTTTTCTTCATTCATTTTAGGTTATATCAGACTTTGAAACAAAGTTTTTCAAGAACTGTAATAATTGCTAGGAGTTCCTTTAAACATCCAGTCATTCTGGATGGGTTTCTTGGATATTTATAATTGAAGAATATTTTCTCTACAGATTAAACTTTCCGAGTATAATGGGAAGAAATACGTGATTCTCTTTTTCTACCCACTAGACTTTACTTTTGTTTTCTCGACAGGTCAGCTTGTCCATAAAATCACTCAGTTGCTAGTTTCAATTAATTATAATTTTAACTGATTATGGTGGTTTCTGAATGCATTATTTTGATATACTTTTTTGCATGTATAGTAGAGATTACTGTTTTCAGTGATTGTTATGAAGAATTTAAGAAGCTGAATACAAAAATATTGGGCGTCTCCATAGATAGTGTGGTATGTCTTTATGCCTTTCTTTCCTTCAAAATTTTCCTCTTAAAATAGTTGATTACTTGGAATATTTACCTAAATTATCTGTGCCTTGTTGTATTGAGCAATGTGCTCTTAGAAGAACAAATGACATAAAACTAGCTTTAGAAATTATTGAGGCTATACATAAACAATTGGAGATGCAGTTGAATGAAGATAGACGTGAATACTATATATTGGACTGCAAGTTTATAATGAAATATGAACTAGGCACGTTACAAAAGAAATTGTTGTTGGAAACAAATATTATCTTAAATAACAAAGTGAATACATATGTTAAAAGAAGTTGAAAAAATGAGAGACTTGAAATGTGATTATGATCGTGTTATAGTTATCCACGCGACACCATCGACAAGACATAGGCAATATGGAAGAATAATAAGTACAGGTGTCCCAAGGCTTTGGTCTAGTGTAAGAAAAATGCAAAATAACACCCTAGTGTGTGCCTAGTGGTCAATAAGGTGGGTTGAGAAGCATGAGCTCCCTTGGCATGATAAAGCTAAATGAGAGCATAAAGATCTACAATGGGATAATGACACTTCCTTTTCATGGCATCGTCTAGTTTTGTTCTCAAAATACAGGTTGTGTGGGTTCCTGGATGTTTTGAAATCAGCGTGGCTGCACAACATCTTAGAAAGTTACAAAGGTATCAACCAATACTCTACATTGGGGGTTCAAGGTTGCCAACCAACCTGTCTAATTTGTTATAGTTAAAGGCTATGAACCAACTTTCCTCGAAACATAATAGGTGATTGTTGAACGCTCAGATACCCTTTCTTTTGCTTTATTGAAGCCTATTTTACTTTGTTGTGAAAGTTCTTCTTTATTAGACAACTGCATTATTTAGGGAGTGATCTAAGGGGTGTACACTATTGATTTCAGGGGCTCCCCTCTATACTATTTGGTTTATTTTCTTAGGTATCATGTCTTTTAGAAATAACTTCTCTACCCCTATGAGGTACTGATAAGGTCTACATACTCAGAAAACATATAAATTCTGAAAATTATTTCAAAATGTGTATGTTATAAATTTTCTAAATGTGTAAAAATCTAAGAAATGCTATACATATTTCTAGTTTTGTTTGGTTTTAGATCAACACTTTTCAGATTAATACAACAAGAAACCTAGTTGGATAATAATATTTACTGTTATCTGATAAGTTTAAGTGACTTTGACTATTTTCCTGTGCATTTTTTTATTTCAGTATTTTGAAATTTAACTTGTTCCATCTTAAATTTATATAGGTTTGTATAAAAATGAACCAACAAGAGACAACAAAAAATAACAAAAGAAAAAGGAACAAGATATTTAGTAAACTTGAATCATTATCAGCCATGGTAAGTAGAAAATGACGTATGCTGACAACAAAGGAGACTGTTCAAGCTATACGATCGGAGAAAGAAAATCTTCTAAAGTTAATTGAACAAGATCAGCCACCAGTAGCACCACCAGTCTCACCATCTAGAGAAATTAAACAATCTATAGTGGAGCACCATGTTGTAGAGGAGCAATATGCAGAGGATGATCAACTTGTACAGGATCAGGTCCAAATGAAAGATTCAACCACTCCTACAATAGCTGAATATTATGAAGTACAAGGTAATATATAGCTTAGAAACTTATTGAATTCATTCATGACCTCTAATTTCTTCAATTTTTCATAGCGGAAGGGCCTTTAACTAGAAAAACAAGAGGCAAAACACAAATGCACAAGTTACATGCCCGGCAAGAGAAATAATTGATCACATTAAATAAGAAAAACCAACCTGTTGGTCCTACATATTAAGTTGTAAGTGAGTTGAGTAGCTTTCTAGGCACATTGGCGAGGAAAACGACCCTTTGCTCAATGGATATATTTGATTGGAGGCATATGGATACTAAACAGGAGTTATGGTATTTTACCAAGGTTTGTCTTCTAAATATTTGATAAATTTTTAGTGGAGTGTTTCATTATGTTTTTTTATATATTTTCAGTTTAGTGGTTTTGTGTCTATGAATGTGATGGCTGCATTTTCTAGCTTTATCTGCTTTATTTTATGCGGTTTTGTTGTTAACATTTGAATATCAAGTTACATATCATTATTGGAACTTCTACCCTTTTCATTTTCTTAATTAAAAGTGCTTTTTCTTTTGTTGTTCTAACTGAACGGAACCAACTTATAGGCCAAATATGATATTCTTGATGCCACAAAAGATTAGGTTTTGGAAAGAATTCAACAATCTTAGAGAAAGAAAAGAGCTGATTTGAAGAGAGATCATTATGATCCATGGGAAAATGATGAAGTTCGATTGAAGAAAAGACCCTAAAGTGTTCCAGAATGTCAATTTAAGGAGCTCATCGTGTATTGGAAGTCCAAAAAGTTCCAGGTAAAACGTATTTCACCATCTATGATCATATTACTGTTAGTTATAAATATGAAGCCCTTTATTACTATAGTTAATGTTACTAATTCATTTTTTCAAAAAATGTCCAAAACCAATACTGAGAATCGGAAGAAGTTGATGAATCCACACAATACTCGGAAGAAGAGTTTTTCTTTTGTTTGCAACAAATTGGTGTGTTCTCTTGTTTATTATTTAGTTATAACTTGTCATTTAAATAGTTTTTTTATATTCACTAAATATCATATGACTAGAAAAATGAGAAGAGGAGAACTTTGTCGTTAAAGGAGATGTTTGGGGTCACAAGAGCGAGAAAATTTGATCGTACATACAAGACGTCTAATGAAGATACCACCAGTAAAATTGTATGAAACTTATCCTTTTCAAGTTTATATTGACATAAATGATTAGTTCTTAATTTTTAATTGTTTGAATGTGCTTTTAAATATGATTAATAGGCTCAAATAAAGGAAATTGAAATACAACAGGGTTCAAATAAATAATCCGTTGATGCATTTTCAGCTGTCATGAGTGCTAAACATCTGGGACATGTAAGACTTCTTGGAGGGGAGGGGTTACAAAGACTTCTTTGAAAATATTAAATAATGGATATGGACCAACTCTAAATGCCACAAATGATGTTGTGCAACAAATGCAAGAAAAGGATGCAAAAAATGGAGGATCAAATCGAGGAACAGAAGAGAACCATTCGGAAAGAAGTTGTTGCAAATGTAATTTCACAGGTTCAGAATGCAGAGATAATTGATCCTAAGATACTGATGGCATTGTCCAATCCTTCACCAATGGGATCGACTTCTACACTAGCAGCTATAGGGAGAAATAGTCAAAACCGTCAAGGTTAGTGTTTGAAACTCAGAATTATACTTGAGTTTATTTGGTGGCTGATATTATTGTTGTTGTTGGAATGTATTGTATGGTTATTGGTGGATAGAATGTCTTTCTGCTCAAGAGTATAAAATTGATTCTTGTTGTTGTTTTGAGAAACTTGTGAAGATTTTTGTTTAAACACTTTTGGTTGATGTTGCTGCTGTACTTGTTGTTGATAGATGGTCTTTTAACCCCCTTTTTATGCTTTTTCCACTGCTTCTGACCTTGTTTATCAAGTAATGGATGTGCATCAATGATTTGGTGACTACTAGCCATAGGTGTGTCATATGGTGCGACAGTTTTGCCCTCGTTTAGAATCTGATTTTTGGTGTTATCACTGCTGTTATGTTGTTGTATTTCACTATTTTCAGCATCCTCTTTTTGTTGTTTGCTCTTCTTGATCTCATCATCCTATCTCTTGATTGTGCAAGTCATGTTGTTGTGCCCCTGAGCTTGCAATAAGTATGAAATTCTGGAACCCATTCATATTGTACAATATACTTGAGTTTGACTTCGCACGTCACTTCTTTAAATCTGATTTGGGTTAGGTCTGTCATCTTCTCCATGAAGAATTTCACACTTCATTCTTTTGTAGTCTGTTTAAGATCTATATATTTGTTCCTCTGGACTTGAAATGGTTAAGATTTTTGATATTTTCTGGTAATAAATGGCTGACATTGGGAAAATAGGCTTAGTCTAGTCTTTATGGTGCATGCAATTTGGATCCTTTGCTGCTCCAACCTTTGTTCTATGTAAGTTGTTTTAACATGATTTAACAAAAACACTGCTCCAACATTGTCCATTTACTCTCTTCACGCAAGCTTTTGTAATATAATTTAAGCCTGTCATATAATTTAATAGGAACTATCATCAATTATGTGTGATCTCCACTTCACAGGATTAGGTCTATTGCCTAGCACCTTCAATTCTTAATTCCTGTCAAATGGGTTCCTCCTCCCAACTGCACTTTAAGATTTAGAGGAAACAAAGCTTTAAAAGAGAAAAAGAACAGTGTCAAAGGCTACCCAAAAAATCCATTATTCAACAGTTTAATTTCAAGTCAATTCTCCTAGTTAATTGCTTCATAGGCATGTTTCCTGCTGTAACAAATCCAACTTCTTTATGAATCCATAACTGATATAAGAATTTTATTTAGTTAGAATCTAGAGTAAATAAGGAATACTGCCATCACAAAAATGAAACCAGAGGGAATAGTTCAGGTAGAGGAACTACATTATAGCATTTGTTATTAATACTTATTAGCTAAACAAGAGTCAGAAATACTACCGTGATGAAATAGTGAGTCAGAAATAAGTTAATATTAGTAGTACCGACCACGTTCCTTTGAATAAATTTTTGCAACTTTGCTAGTCAATAAACATCTAGCAGAAATTGGATGTAGTGCCAAGCATTTATGAACTTGTAATCTGTTCTAGGTTCCTAGTTATTGTCCATCTGATCACTCATGTCTTGAGGAAATGAGATAAGCCTTTTGTCACTACCTCTCAACTTTCTACTCCTATCGGATTGCCTTTCCTATTACGTATTCTAACCATGCTTTGCTCATTTTGTTGTTGTTGTTGTGTAATTTATTTCTCAAATTTAATTTTGTTTTTCTTATTATTGCAGGTGATCATGACATAGAAGATGGCGGGAATGAAATTGATGAACTAGACTTGACCTAAGAAATCGATCACATTGGCTTCATGTTACACTAGCTGTTGGAAAAACTTGTGTATGTTTTGATTGAGATTGATCACATTTGATCGAGTAGTTTCAAACATCTTTTATTTTTGAACATTCAAAACTTGTGTATATATGTTTTGATTTTTCTGAAAGGTCATAAAATATTTGGTTTCTTATTGGTGGACATTTTGGGAATTAATAGTTACTAGTACTCTTGATGATTAATATATATATGTACATTTTATGTTATGGTAGATTTATAAAATCATTGCAATAGCATAATATAACATTGTTGAATAGTTTAATAATAATTGTCCTAATAGCCTAAAATAACTGTCCCTATAGCCAAAATTAACCGTTGCTATAGCTCTTGTTTAACCGTCGCAATAGCTTACAAAATAACCATCCTATAAAGCTTTTAGGATGGTTTATAACTGTCACAATAGTCGTCCCAACATAAGTCAAACCATCGCAATAGCTTAAAAATCATTTCAATAAGTTTTTCAGGGATGGCTGAAAACCGTCCCAACATGTAATAAACCATCGCAAAAAGTTTTATAGGGACGGTTGAAAACCGTTCCAATATTTAATAAACCATCGCTATAGCCTCATAACCATTGATATATTAGGACGGTGTCTCAATATCCTCCTAACCGTCGCTTCAACATACTTATAACCATCACTATAGTAGATATATAGGAACGGTTTGGAACCATCACAACCTTCGCAATATGGTCAATGTAAATAACCGTCGCTAAGGACCGAGATATAGCGACGGTTTACTAACCATCGCAAAACACCGTTGCCTATGATCTAATGTAACACCTTTAGTTGTATCGGTTCTCTAACCATCGCTAAAGGTCTAATAGGATGGTTATTGTAACTATGAAGACGGTATTATAACCATCGCGACAACCTAATTTTCCAGTAGTGTTTATAAGATGAATGACAAGGGAACCAAGGTTGAAACTATTATGATAAGTATAGAGACCAAAGCAGAGAGCGACATGGTAACTGAAGGAAGAAAGGTGACTACATAAAGAAGGGAGATAGATACATTCCACATGGTATATGCGATGACGAATCTAGAATGGAGGAGATGCTGGCTAAATTAGTGAAGGGTCAGGAAAATCAGGAGACCAACTTTAAGGAAATTAAGGCTAATATTTCAAGATTAACCAAGAAGGTGGATTCTTATGCCACTGTTATCAAGTAGCTGAAGTACCATTTTGAGTAGAGTTAGCAACTTTAAAGTAGAGGCAGACAGGTACCCTTCCGAGAAACACAGTGAAAAATTTGAAAAACAACGGTCATGTACTTGTTCTTACCATGAGGAGTGCTATCACTACTATGGTTCCCCCATTACCTGCTACAGAAGTTGTTGATGATGAGACACATGATGCCGAGTCTGAGAAAATGATAATAGATACATATGCAGTTGTTAAAGGTAAAGGTAAGGGTTTTGTCATTGAGCCAGCCGTGAGACAAATTCTAAGACCACCCCTACCTTTTCCTCAATGACAGATACATAATAAAGATGAAGGTAAGTTCAAGCAATTTATTGAGATGCTAAAATAGTTGAGCCTAAACATACCTCTTCTTGAGGCATTAGAACAGATTCCTGGATACGCCAGGTTTATGAAATAGTTAGTCACAAGAAAGAAAAGATTAACTCTTGTGGATGTTGAGGGAATGCACCATTGTAGTGAAGTCACGACTAGGTCCTTGGCACAGAAAAGGGTGACCCTGGGGCATTCACTATACCATGCACTATTGGGTCATCCACATTTGCCCGAGCTTTGTGTTATTTAGGGGCCAGCATAAATTTGATGTCACTGGCCATCTTCAAGAAACTAGTCTTGAACCCTCTGAAATTGACTTTGATGCGACTATTGATGGCTTACCTCAAAGTAAAGAATCCTATGGGAATCTCGTGTTTTGTGATCATTAGAGTGGACAAATTTATTTTCCCAATTGACTCGTCATCTTAGACTATGAGGTTGACACCGAGATGCCAATTATTTTAGGAAGACCATTTATGGCCACAGGCAGAGCTATGGTTGAATTGGAAAAGGGTGAGATGAAATTCTGAGTTAACAATGAGGAAATTACATTCAGCATCCGAAAAACTATGAATCTACCAACCAACATGAGGGTAGAGTTGGTGATTGATAGTATTAATGATCCTGGGGGATATTCCTATGGGTATCTTGATGAATTGTGAGTAGTCAAGATACCCACGTTGTGCTGCAACATTATATCAAGCATTTCATGGGAGGAAACCCATGGGCTTGTTGGTGAAGTCTGAGTAACCAACATAGACACGTCGTGCCACGACATTAAGTCAAACGCTGAGTGGGAGTCAACCCACTATATTTTAGTGTTTACATTTTTATTATCTTTGTTGTTGTAGGTTTTTAGCTTTTGGACCTTGCATGGAATATGGTAAACATTGCTACATTCATTAACTTACCGATAAGGGGTCTGTGTGAGCAACCCATCATGTTCATAAGTTTCATACGGTAAGTTGAGTAAAAAATTGAAAAGTTAGAATTTTGAGGATGAAAAATGGTAAGTTGTGTACATTGGCACCTAATTTTACTTTACGACCTAAAACTTAGGTTGAGGGACCATAAGTAGCTGGAAAAATGTCTGTAATACCCCGATTATTTCTTAAGCCTAAATCCATCTTTTGAGTGAATATGGATGACTTCTAAATTGATTGTTGTTTTTATAATGTTTTATTTCCCTAAATTATACTTTCTATCATGTGGAGAATTGGATAAGCTTTCCATCGACATAAGATTCACCCGAATCGGACACCCGGTGAGGAAGTTAGAGCCATTTTGTAATTCCCCGAGACTCTAACCAATAGTGCAACCATGAATCAAGATCTTGAGAAATAAATTATAGTTCTTTGGTTGTTTTATAATCTAGGATGGTGTTTATTAAGGCCTTAAATATGTCCTAACGATTGGGCGAATCAAAACATTCCTTACTGATTGAATTCTTGGGAAGGATATTGGTATAGTCAACTTCAAACAAACATATCTCTCATTATAATAGGAATTTTTGATCTCATGACCTATAAAATTATAGATAATTGAATTATCTTTCCAACGATACCAATTTTGCAAAAATCCAATGTCGTAGCAAAGAGTTATGCCCATTTTACTCCAACATGGTCAAGCTGGAAAACAGTGACGATGGTTCTGACGGGCTGTCACGTTTCTGACGCTATTTCTGACGATGTTGTCACTTTCTGATGATATTTCTGACGATATCGTCAGCCTTAGGCAGAAAATAAAAAATTTGACCCTTTTGTGACGACATTTCGTGACGGCCTATCACAGGTCTGACGGCCTATCACGGATGTCGTCAGCCTTTTTTTCAGCAATTAAGGGGCATTTTTAAAAGGATATTTTGGTCTTTTCCACTCATTTTTAGCCTCTATATATATACAAGTAGAGGAGAAAACCTTCATTATCTCTCATTCTCTTTCAAGAAATAGATCAAGAAACTAGGATTTTCTTCTAAAATCCTAAATCAAATCTTCAAGAAATTTAAGAATCTTCCAAAGATTTCACCAAGTTGTCCAAGAATCAAATTTTTTCAAGTCAAAGGCATCAAGAAACTTAGCTCAAAAGTGTGAAGAAGAGTTCCCAATCAAGCTTGTCCATCTTAAATCCATAATCCAAGGTATGTGGGGTTTGAACAAGAACACTTTTTTCATTCTTGTGCCCAAAGATTTAATTTCTACCATTGAAGTTCATGATTTTTGCAAAATGGGTTTACAACCAAATTACTTTATTAATGATTTATGATATTTGAGCTATTCAAGATCGATACACATGACTATTTCATCATTTTATTTCTTAAATTTAGAACTTATGCCATGAATTGAATATTATTATTATGAGTTGATGATTTTTGAATGATTTGAGATAAGAGTCATGATTTAAGCTTTTCTATGAGAATTTTTATTATTGAATATATATATATATATATATATTGATATTTGAGCTTGAGAGTCAAGAATGAGTTCTATGATGTTTTCTTGAAGTTTTTGATACATGATTATTTTACAACTTCCAAATTATGACTTGATATTTAATATTGTGAATTTAATGTTCTACCATGAGTTGGTATTTCAAGTGATTTCAAGACATGTGTCAAGCTTTAAGCTTCCTTATGATAAATTTGATTATTGAGTATATTGATTCATAACATTGAGTTGTTATAATGAGTCTTGATATTTCCTCAAAATTATTGATGTTGCCATGACTAAATGAATTGATACATCTTGATGTTGAGAAAGATTGTCTGATTTTGAGTATAGTTAGGAATCCACAGTTGTATATGATTTACCGATGAGATATATAATTATGTTTTGGTCTTTATAATGGACCCACACATTGATATTGATTAAGGTGGATTTCCTAATGCGTTCTGAGCTGAGTCTGGAAGGAGTATTTAGCACCGAGCGGGAAATGTGGTATTTCTCCAATACTACGTGCCATCGTAGGATTGATATTGATGATTGTGGGCCAGAGGCCGAGTTTGGGATTGTTATTGAGAAATTGAGGCTGTACTCCTTGGCAAGAGTATGACACCCCCGCTAATGTGGGGTTCTCTCCTTATGAGGAAAAAATATTAGACTCTATGCGGCTCACATGGTGTAGTTATATTGGTTATAAGAAACTCCCAAGTCCAAAAGAGTTCAAGTTTCATGAGTTACCGAGTCACTCTAAGTCATGATTTAAAGAGTTTGAGTTCAGTATAATGATTTATGAGATTTATAATGCTTGTATTACTATTGATGATTTACAAGGAATATATTTCAATTAATTCAAACAAAGAAAGTCGTTATCGTCAGCATGCATGATTTTCATAATCATTTATGATATTATTTATAATGTTGCATTGCACCCCCACATACTCAGTACATTTCTTAAAGTACTGACCCTCATATATTTCTATATTCTACAGTGCCTTATAATGTAGGTACAAGTTATAGCACAAATTGCACATTCAGTCAGTTTGCAGCTTTCAGTCAGCAGGTGATGAGTCCTTTTGATTCAAGGGCTTGAGTCAGTTATACAGTTCGAGAAGTGTTGTATTTTTTCTTACTTTAGTCATATTGAGATTAGGTAGTTGGGAGTCATGACCCATCTATCTGAAGTCAGTACCAGTAGAGGCTTCATAGACAATCAGTAGAAGTTGATGTATTCAGTTTCAGTTTCATTTGTAAAAGTAGAGTTGTAATCTTGTAAAGTTTATATTTGTATTGAGCAAGTTTGGATAAGTTCTATGTTTTCACTGATCTTATTTAAGCATTTTATCTAGTTGTTTACGAGTTATGCCAGTAGGAGGGTTAGCTTGGGGTCACTTATGCCCCTAAGCACCGTGTGACGTCTCGGGACCCCAATTTTAGGGCGTTACAAACTTGGTATCAGAGCACAAAGTACAAGTGTCCTAGGGTGTCTATGAAGCCGTGTTTAGTAGAGTTTTGCAGAACGGTACGGAGATGTCTGTACTTTTCTTCGAGAGGCTACAAGATATTTAGGAAAGGTCTCTATTCTTTCAAATCTTAGATCGTTCTATAGAAAGGTTCATTGAGAGACTTATACAGATTCTCATCTTACCCTATTCGGGGCATCCCCGTCTTATTTTCAAGGTATTATAGACAGTCAAACTCAATTCTTTGCAGACAGTACTTTCTTAAATAGTTTCCTTAGATAGTTACGGAGTTTTAAATAAGCTAAAAAGCATCCTATTAGTCTCTTATCATGCCTTGCTTATGAATCATGCAATAAGACCAAGTCAGTTGCACTTCCAGATTCCTTCTCAGAATCCATAATGATAATCTATACTTCTTTATCTATGTACTATTCTTGAGGTAACATGATCTGCAAGTTTCAGTTTTCTTTCCTGATAATGCCCTTAAACTTACAAGAGAGAAATTTTAGAAGTCTCACAAAGCAGCCTGAGAAGAGCTTACCAACGTGTTATGATTTTCGTAAGTTCAATGTTATGCCCTCTCCCTTATGATTCTTTCAGTTAAGATAGAGTAAGATGTGTATTCTTAGATTATCAAATATTGTATGGCGAGTTTCTATCTCTTGTAACCTTGTTATCTTTATAATGTTGGAACTGAAAGTCTAGTGAAGCCGTGTAGGGGTCTTTTGATTCACTAACATAATTGCTTTGTTATCCATCTCAAATTCTTTTTCAAAATGCAAATCAAAGACTAGTGAAGCCGGGTGAGGCCTATTTTGATTCACTAGCGACTCCTTGTGTATCTTGTTTCCTCGTGCTGGTTAGAACTGGTTTAGAGGTGTTGTAGCAAGAAAGGGTGGAAAGTGTGATTTATTGGAAGTATGTATAGCTGAGCCTTTTGCATGTGATCGAGTTAGTGATAAAGTGATATTGTTCTTGTGTGTCAGCTCATGGAAGAAAGAGAAAGAGTTATTAGTGGAGGTAAATAATGGTTTGCTTAAGGTATGAAAAGACTTGTTGATGGTGTGTTGCACAAGATAAGTATAAGTTATGGATGATGATACTTAGTGGATGAGTATTGTTAACTTAGATGCTCCTGAGATTGCAAGGAAAAGTTAAGTTAAGGCTTAGAGAGACATGAACTAAGTTAAGCTGTGTATGAAGGATAAATAGTAATGATGGATAGAAGAAGGTCGTGTTGATGGATTATAAATGAGAGAGGCCATATGATTATGACCAATTATTGTTATTAGGGGGTTTAAGTAGACTAGTGTTTATTGACGTTTTGTTTTATAATTTCCAAGTGAGAATGGTACGTGTGAGGTAGAGTTGTAAGTTATGCTGAGCGCTAGGCATTAAGCTTGGATGGATGGTGGCTATGAAGGTGGATGTGATGATTTCTTTGTTAATGGTGCTAGTTACAAGGAAGTGATCTAATGGGCTTGGGCAGTGCATGCGAGAGCTTGAGTTTGATCAACTTGTAGTTAAGTTTGATTTTGTGTTCTTGGTGAGAAATTTTGCCCAAGGTGCTATGGGGCTGCTTTATTTTTCTAGGGTCATTGTATGTGGCGTAATTAGTAAGTGTCGTGGAGATGCTAGGTGGAGGAAGACTAGTTAGGTAATGAACGATGTTCCTAATAATTGGGTCAAGGAGTGTGATGGCTTTAGTATAAGGGGGACATAGTAGAATAAGTGACCAGGTTAGGTTGTCAGGTTCTAGGGGGGACGCCAATAAGTTGTGGAACAGCTGTGAGAAGGGATACTACTCGACCCATTTTTATTTTAGTATTTTTAGTCATTCCTGTATTTATTCATGCTTTGGGTTCTAATTCCATGATCATGATTCACGTCCAGGCATGCCATAAAAAATCCTATCCTCACTTAGTTACCGAAATACGGAGTCTCAGACCTTTCACTGATTGGAATCACAATTCATAGTTACAAATTCCCAATTTAGGTCATGCAACGCATGACTTATGTACTCAAGCTTTGAGATATGTTTACTTCCAATGTTCAAGCGCTACTTTTAATGATCAGCAAGAAAGGAATTCAGATTCATATCGTGTATTTCCCCTGGCCGTATTTCTTTGATGGGTTTATGATGTTAAATCCTCTATTCCTCAAGCCTCAGTTGAGTGTCAAGTTATTCATAGTATCTATTCATGTGTCAGATCCTCATGCTCTAATATTTTAGTTATCTTTCCTTACCTAAGATAGTAGTGGTGAATAGTTGTTTAGTCGTAAGAGAGGAGATATTTCCTTATCAATGATAGAGGGTGGCATGCCTACTTTGTCTTGGCGGTAATGTGAAGTAAGATTGAGACTAAGTCTTTGATATATGTTATGGTTAGTTGAAGTTAAATGTATTATGATTGGAAAGATTGTGGTTTCAATCTTATATTTGCTTGAGTTCTTCATTATTCTCTTCTGAATTTTCATCTAAGAGGTAACTTTCATGGCTCCTAATGGTGATTTAATGTTTTATCTATTTTTTAATCAAGGATATATGTAATATATTGCTAAATCTATTTAAACTATTATTCTTGTATAAGGGAGCCTTAAAATAGCCTAAAATCATAATGTAGGGCTTTGTTTCAAGTTAAAATTCTATGTTTTGGCCATAACCGAAAGTTGAACTTGAATGAATGAAAGTAATGTCATGGGTTGAGCTTGTTTGTTTGTTTTTAAAGTTATGATTTCTGATTAGTGTGATACATTAGACTCGTTGGGCTTTCAAATAGGTTATAGGGGTGTGAAAAGTAAGGATAATATTGAACTTTTCAATTTTTGATTTTTTCTTCAACTTTCACTATACCTCACTTTTGTTGGAAACTAATATTTGTTTTTTCAGGTATACATGGCACCTAAAAAAGTGAAGAAGAAAACAACTAGTACTTTGAGGAGAGAGGCAGAGTCTCCTAAGCTTAGTGGTTCAGTAGAGAAGCATCCAAGACAAAGTCATAATGATACTGCCATTGCAATGACACGCAGAGTCACACAAATATAGACTCACTAGGCTGCTCAGTTAGACGTAACCTGGCCAAGGATAAAGTCTTTAAGGATATCACCACCACATACTCCTCCACCCGATGATAATGATAATGATGAGGAGACAGATTCTGATCCTACTCCATATGTTGATACTCAAGACCTCCAGTCTGAGGGGGGTCCCAAGATTCTTTTAAGGAGGTTGAGAAGGAGTAGTCATCAATAGTACCCCAATCTGAGGAGGGTATAACACAGGCTTCCCACGATGCACAACCAAAGAAGATACCCTCACCTACCCTAGATGCACCTCAGGAAGAGAGACATCTGAGGTGGTATGTGGATGGGATATGTGAAATATATGATATTGATAATCATGTTTGGGAGTTAGGCATGCCTATGGGATATCTCTATGAGGAGCTTCAAATTGACTTAAAGGTGCTAGAGCAGTTACCAAAGCTTTGGACAGTATTTGATAGGTATCAACACAGATGGATCACTATGCCACTCGGTTCTTACAACCTAGCTTTGGTGAGGGAGTTTTATACATCTTATAGAGCCACCGTAGTCCTCCCCATGCGCTATTATTCAGGCCTAATTAGATTGGTACGATAACCACAACTTGATCATATACTAGTCAGAGGGGTCAGAGTTGATATTAGAGAAGAGACTATCTGCAGAGTACGTTTGACCCAGATTATATTACACCAACATCTATAGCAGAGTGCAACCACATACTGAAGTTCACATGAGATCATCATATTATTTAGGATTCTAAGCACAAAGTTGAGAAAGTTGAGATGGTTGAGATGGCTAGGTAGATAGCCGGTTAAATTTCACCATAGGCTGAGGAGGCACCATGGATTGAGGGGCCGACTGTGATCAAAGAGGGCTTGTTGACACTAGAGGCCGGATTTGGTGGTTAATAATTCATTACTACCTAATTCTTACTACTTCAGATATAACATTGAGGTAGAAAGGAGATGCATTGGTTACCTGCTTGATGACTGGTTGATATTGATTTTGCTTCCATCCTCAGGTGTGAGCTACATGATAAAGATTTTGGCGAGCTAACTAACCTACCATTTCCTTGTATGATTCAGAGGCTATGCAATGAGGTAAGTGTTCCTGAGTTACCAGGTATTGATGAGAGGGTGAATGTCACCATGACTACACAAATAAAGACCATGAAGGGTCTGTCATGTCCAGACACTTTTAGAAGATTTAGACAGTGGGCAACAGTACCACAAACCCCAGTCTGAAGGGTCAAAAGTTTTAGTAGATCCTGATAAGTCATTTATAGATAATGCGGGTATTAGTACAGACATGGAGATAGAGGAATAGAGAGATGCTCCAGATTTGAGTACTGAGGGAAAGGGGACACATGCTACTTCTACTTTAGCCCAGTTTTAACCTTAAAGCTGGTTGGTGAATCTACAGAGCCTGCTCACCCATCCACTACAGCTCAAATGACAAGTATGATTACTATATCCAATGAAATTTTGTAGATCCTAGTGGAGAGCCTAAGAGTTATAGCCCCTCGGTTAAAGGTTGTCGAGATGGAGATGACTACCATCTTTGGGTAAATGAGATCAGGGGTCAAGATAAGATTTGAGTAGGATGAGGCTAGATGGGAGCTGCACTATCAGATCTACATGTCCAGTTTCAGACATGGTTTAGTGAGCTAGAGAGATAGGTTATATCATGGTACATAGAGACAGGTACCCCATATTTGATTTAGCTAAGAGATGATTTTGATATCCTATGAATAGAGATATGCTCTCTTGCGGAGAGCCATGTTGCAGCTACTCCCTCATTGATTTTCTCTGTAGTCTAGATATTAGCTCTATGTTCACCAGGACAGTTTGACTTCTTTGCAGAGGATGAGGAGGAGGTCCCATTAGTTAGGACCAAGAAAGGTCACTTGCATAATTTATAGTATCCTGTTATAACAGAGGAGGATGTCCTTAAAAAGTAGGTGCATCATCCAGTAGATAGATAGAGAAATGGAACTATAGAAGTAGGTGCATCATCCAGTAGTGGACCGCCACTACCACCGCCTCCACTCGCTTTCATTCCCTCATCTGAGGAGGCTCTTGATGCAGGTGATTAGTGCATCCCAGGTATGTTCTCAGTTCCCTAAGTTTTGTTTTGTTTTGTTTTAGTGCATTGAGGATAGTGCATAGTTTTTAGTTGGGGGTGGACATACCATGCTGCAGCGTGTTTTTATTATCGTATTTTTTTTTCATATCAGTCGCAGTATGATTGTAGAACCAACATGTCTATGATAATTATTTGTCGTATTATGTTTTTTTTTATTGTGCTATTTTTGTGTAATTAGGAGATTTTGAGTATTTAGGGTAGTAGCAAGATTTGGACTAATTTTTGATAACTCTCCAAAAATTTTATGATTTAGAACTATGTTGATGTACATATATATGAACTCCGTGGATCTTGTTATGGCACTAGTATTAGGGACATGATAACTATTTGCTAATAATTGCATGAACTGAATATGTGGTAGTTGGTAAGGTGACTTTATGCTATGTGAGTGTGAGATGCTTCCTAGTTCCCTTTGTATGTCAAATTCAGAACTTGTATGGTTAGTCTTGCCTAGGTTGAAGGATAGTTGGTTAGGAAAGGATCATAGTCCATTTTGATTCTAGTCCACTTTTAGCCTAAATGACCTTTTATGGGGAAATCGTATCCTTTGATCTCTTTTTTGAGCCCTATAACCTATTTTTCTTGTTACACCTTTCACCTTCCATTTATATTACAATGAACTTATTTTGGCCCTGGTCTTCTTTGGACATTGTGCACCTCAACTTAGGCAAATCGCATAAGTTGAGGGTGGCTATCATAGGGATGTGTAATATATAGCGTGTATAAAGAAAGGTAAAATAAGAGAAAAAGTTAGTAGGGCTGGGTGTTGTAGAAAAAGATAAGAAAAAGAAAAAGAAAAGAAAAATTATGAAAAAAGAAAGAATAAAAGACCACACCCAACCTGAAGGTGCATAAAAGAATAAAATGGAGAAATAAGGGTGAAATAAAAGGAAATTGGTTAATAAGTGAGATCTCAAGGTTAGTGCAGTTTCAAGGAGGCTTAGTCACTTTAAAAGTCCATATGTAACATACAATCCCCAAGACTACATTACAAATCAAGAAAATTCCTATAGTAATCCTAACTTGACTGTCTTAAAGCTAAGGTAAAGAAAATAAGGGTAATCCTATGGTATTTTACATGCATTGAATGGAACTTCTTTTTGAGGGTGAATGTCTCTTGACCGTCCCTGCATTGACATGTATTATTTCATATGAGTAAGAGGGACATTCTTGTTGTGAAGACACTTGGGTCATGTTGCTAACTGTCTGCTTATTTTGGGTAGTGTAATTTGTACAAATGAGTGGTTGTCTGTTGCTAATGTAGTTTCCATACCTTGATTCTTTTGTGTCACATTGTTGGCCTCATGTTCATACACAATTGGTTTTGAAAAGAGTTATCGGAGGGGATGTTGTGATTTGAAGTAAATGTGATGACTGGCTGCCTTAAATATCTTAGATCCTATTAATTAAGTGTAGTTTTTGTTTTATGGTGTTTTTTTTTCCTCATCACATGTAAAAAATCTAAGTTGAGGGTGTAACACTGAAGATGAAGAAGAAAATGAGGTAACACATTCTGATATTAAAGAAAACTTAGACAATTACTCAGCTCTTGAAATAAAAAAGCTTGCTAATATGTTGATTGATTCCATGTGTGAAATAACTAATGGAAAAATGCTCTGGAGGAAAAGGTAGAAAGTTAAGTTCTTGAGTTGATAGCTCTAACCCTCAAGATACTTGAAATTGAAAAACTGGTTGCAAAGCTAAAATTAGAAAATTTAAGCTTAGTTAATCAACTGGAGAAAGCTAATAGTGCATGTGATAAGGTGATAAATAATGCTCTAGAAAGAAATATAGAATATTAGGATCTTTAATTGATAAAGATAGAAGATTAGGATCTTTAATTGATAGCTTAGTCTCTCCAGATATCTAAAACTGAGCAACAAGTTGCTAAGCTCAAATTTGAAAATCTGAGCTTGGTGAGTCAACTGGATAAAGTAGATACTTTTAAGAGTAAAGGGAAGAAAGAAGCATAAAAGTTTCATGTTTAGATTGAAGAAAAACTAGAGGATTCTCAAAAGCATCTTATGTATGCACTCCAGAAGAATGAGGAATTGGAGAGGGACCTGGTCCGTCTGAGAGAACATAAAAAATCCCTACAATGACTACATCCTCCCAGATCCTTTTTGACTTAACTAGTCAAGGTGGTAATAATGGGAAGGATATTGGTTATCAAGAAGAAACCCAAGTTCGTGGGTATCAAGGAAATATTGTCCATGATGCTAAGAATAATGTCCATAAGCCTCTATGTACTCATTGTGGAAGAGATGGGCATATAAAAGAAAATTGTTAGAGCAGAGGACTAGAGCCAGAATGAGTGGTTTCAGGTATATTCAACAAAGTAATGCACATTCTATGGGTTTTAAGCCTTAGAAAATTATGAAAAGAAAAACTCTACCTAGATGGGCCAAAATGGATTTGATCAAAGCATTTTTCTCCTACCGAGAACTCAAACTCAAATGGGTTTCCAAGTCTAACAAATGATCATAAGTGCGGGAGGGAGAAAGGGTTTGAAATCAAAATAATATTCTTGATATGTAATTTCCCAAGGCTTTAAATAGAAGGTTTGATTGTATTTTCTTTCCTGAGACATTTCAAGGTAAAGGTTTCCTATGTGATTAGCATTTCTATCCCAAGAATGAGCTCACAAAGATGTGAAAGAGGATAACAAGTTCAAATTAATGTAGAAGAAACTCTGGGCATTTGATGAAAGCCAAGTCTAGGACCTGGTCCTAAGACCTATTTCCAAAATAAGCCATGGTATGATGTGGTGTAATGAACCTAATAAGTTGATGCTGGGATTGATCAGATTGGCTTGACCTACTATCAAGTGAATCAGTGTCTCTTCACAAAATTGGCTATATTCAAGAGGCAGGTATCCTTGGTATATTAGGTATATATTGGTATAACTCAATACCATACCTTTGCAAGTATACACCCATAGGAACAACTTTAGAGGTTGAAATATGTAACAAACACAAAATTTAAGATTTACTCAAACTAAAGAAAGACCTGGTCCCATCTCTCAAGTTAGTATCTTTTATGTGCAAATTTTTTCTGTTATGACAAGAAAAAGTCACGTCCTCCCTGTCCTTATGTCAGGAAAAAGTTGTCCTACTCTAAAAGGGAAGGCGAGTCACCTAAAAATCTAAAATTGATCATATATTTTTCCCATATAAACCCTTTATGGTTCTCATTATTCCTTAAATCTTGTTGCAACCACTCCTTTTCTTATCAAAAAGGAAAATCCTAATCACAAATAGCCCTTCTAAGAAAAAGACCTTCCTGAGGGTTCTAGCTCTTCTATTTTCATGTCCTTCAAAGGATAATGAGCTTAGCCTTGTGAAAAATCCCTTCCCAAGCCTTCTTGAAAGACATCCTTCTTCTCCTACTTTTCCAAAACTTAACTCCTTCATCACTCAACTTGTTAATGAAGAATTATCCCTAAATTTTCAAAATTGTTCTGATAGTGTTGTAGTGGATGAAACCTGGGTTGCTGAAAATCTCATCTTGTTGTCAAATAGCCCAGGAAGAAGCATAGTTAGTCACAAAAAAAATAATGTCAGTAAAATACCAAGAAATTCTGGAAAATGTTCAGGAAGTTTTATTGAGAAATAGCTGACTCTTGAGGGACTTGGTCCCAAGAAGAGAAAAGTAGCTGTAAGAGAATTTGTGATCACTTATACTAGAAGAAAGAATGGGGAGTAAAGTAAGTTTGTATCCAAGGAATTTAGAAATAGGTTCTTGATGAATCAAAAGGTGTTAACTGGAAGGATTTTTTATTTAAATATGCTAACAAAACCTGGTATGATGGAATTAGTTGAGCTTGTTAAATATCAAGGTTGGATGCATCTCATGGAAGAACCTATTCCCAATAATTTTGATAAGATAGTCAAGGAATTCTATTTCACTTTGGAATTCTAAGAAGATGGGATGAATTTAACTGCATAAGTCCAAGGAAAGAAAATAAAGCTGAATGAGGAAACACTGGAAGAATTTTATAAGTTCCTATATATGGGGTGAGAACTGTCTCTAAGTAGCTGGATTCAATAGAATTCTTAGAAAATGCATCCAAGGTCAAAGGGAAATCTATGGCTGTAGTGAATAGGAACTCATTCAAGAGTGAGTTTCAATTGATTTTTGAATTTGTGAACAAGGTAATTCTAACTAGGTCAAAAAAGAGAAACATTGCCTCAACCATTAATTTATATATGATCGAATACCTTAGTTGCTTTGAATTTGTTAATCTACCTGTATTGATGAAATAACTCATTCACAAAGTGGTTCTTGGGAAAAATAGAAAGCATGGCATTCCTTATGGGTATTGGTTGAACAAAGTACTTGACTAATTTTGTATTGTCTGTGAAATAGGAACCCAAGGAACTGTGCTACAAATGCTTGGCATGAATACACTACTCAAAACTGAATGTGTTAAATCAAGTAATATTTCTTAAAAGGATCTCTATAAGGAAATAGAAGAATTGAAGTCCAACCTAGCTTCTAAGGATGATGAAATTAGAAAGGACCAGGTGACAATTCATCATCTGTCCAAAAGAAGCTCATGCGACTCTGAAATGCTCAAAACTGAGAATGCTTAACTAAAGAAGAGGGTGTCAATCTTAATTGATGAAGTCCGTAGACTGAATATAGATATAAGGCTTCTCAACAACAACCTGACCCTACTCCTTTAAAATCTTTTTTGCAGTCCTTCACCTGTTAATCCTTCTAGATTCCTGTGGCTTTTTCCCTTGAACATTTAATTTATGCACTGCAATAATACTAATCCTCTACTTATAAATGAAGTTTTTCTTTATTTGTTACATTTGTAATCTTTAAATTGCAAAGTTGTTCTTCATGTTAGTATTATCCATTGGCCATGAGTTAACTAATTTGTGCTTGATTTACTCCTGGTTTACTATTTTCACTTTTCAGTGATGCCAAAAAGGGGAAAACTGAGTACATACAGTAGGAGACCAGGTGCTAGGTGAATGTGAATGACATACTGATAGGAGGAAGTATATGATGTGTTGAATGTTGATAAAAAATAAAAAGCATTTGGGTAGGGGAAAAGAAGTGATATGCCAAGTGAATGATAAGGCAAAGTGGCAGAGGGAAGCAAATAAGAGTTTTTGCTACAAATGACAACAAGGGACCAAGTCCCTGTGTTACATAATGGTGAAAGCATGATGATATAGGTAAAATTCATCTTTAGAGTGGTAATGAAAAATGACAACTAGGGACTAGATCCCTGTGTTTCATGATGGTGAAAGCATGATGATAGGGGGAACATTCATCTTTAGAGTGGTAATCACACTGATTAAATATGATGGATGTGCTAAAAGTTGTATTCTTGGTTTATCATCATCCAAAAGAAGGAAAATTTCTATATATAGTTTTGATGATGAGCAGCTAACTGCAGGGACCAGGTCCCTGGATGCTCATAGTACAGTATAGCTGGCACGCGTGTCTAAACACTTTTGTCCTTTTATGTAATAAACTTGCAGGTGTTGCTCGTATCGATTAGGACACCTGGCTCAATAATATTTCATCCCTGATTATCACTCATCTATACAAGAAAAAAGATATTTCTTCATCAAATAGTTTTTGCAGTGAAGAGAGGCTGTAAAAACTCCATTTCAAGATTGCTCATGCTCTTATCTTTGTAGTATGCTTAAAGAGTGAGTGAGTTCTCTTAAGTGCTGTTTGGTAAAAGAATTAATCATGCTATAAGATTAATGTCTTATTTTGTCGTTGCTCGAGAGTGCTTAGGTAAAGTTTCCTATGTTTAATATTGATTAGAGTTAATCAGTGTAGAAGGTCCTTGGCTGAGTTGCCAAAAGGAACTTATAGTAGAGTTATTACAAGTGAAAGGAGCTTAGAGTTAGGTTGAAATTGAGTTGGTAATCAAGAGGTTGATAATAGTGTATTTCTTTGGTGCTTGTGAGAGCAAGCCATGGTTTTTCCTCCCTTGAGCAGTGATGTTTCCACATTAAATCTTGTGTGTTATTTTTTTCTTGCATTGCCTTTAGTTTTCTTGCAATCCATTGTTTAATTTCCTATGATTGACTTTGAGGGACCTGGTCCCTGACTGTATGGTGCAACCCTCAAGGGTTCCAACACACACCCCTCTTGAATTTCAGATGTCGCACAACAACTTTATCTGATTGCTAGATATTTTCCAAATTATCACTAATTTTAGAAGTGTTCCAAATTAAGTGTCTTTATGGATTGAGTGATAAAACAATTGATACTATATTGAAGTTAATTAAACGAGCACTTTCTTCTAATGAAACTTTACCGGGGATATTTTATGAAGCAAAAAAAGTGATACAAGGTTTAGGTCTTTGCTATGAAAAAAATACATGCATATGAGAAGGACTGCATGTTATTTTTGAAATAAAATGCATAAGTTGAATCATTCTTGGTTTGTGGGGAGTCTAGGTGGAAGTTAGTTGAAGGTCAAAAATTTGATGGGGATATTCAAGGAAAGATCGATAATAAAGTTCCTTAAAAGTGTTCGTTACTTTTCCTTGAAACCAAGATTTCAAAAATTATTTATGTCATCAAAAATAGCTTTAGATATGAAATAGAATCATGATCGACATTTGAAAGATGAGGTTCTTAGACATCCAACAGACCTTGAAGTATAGAAATATTTTGATACATCTAATTTAAGATTTCTAGAGATCCTGGTAATATCAGACTTTGAATAACATCTGATGGGATAAATACTTTTTGAAACGTAAGAGTTTCTCATAGCACTTGCTAGTAATTATTACTGTATGCAACTTACCTCCTTAGATGTGCATGAAACAATCATATTGCTTCTTGTCTTTGTTGATAAATGGTCCTAAATATATTGAAAATTATATTGACATGTACTTAGAATCATTGGTAGATGAATTATGAGAATTGTGGTATTGTGAAGTCAATACATTTGATGCTTCAAGTATGTGGACATACTCTTATAAACTATTAATGATTTTTTCTACTATGTGTACTTGTCTGGATGGAGTAAAAAAGGATCTTTGGCTTTCCCTTCATACAACAAAGGGACTCCATCTACTCGATCAAAGAATGTTCAAAAGTTTTCTTACATGGGTGCTTCGAGGTTTTTATCATCTAATCATAAGTGGCAGAGTAATAAATGTGATTTTAATGGAGAAGTACAAAGAAGACCTGCCCAAAAATTCTATCTGGAGATGATATTTTATGCCATCTGCTTACTCTGAGAGACATAAAATTTTCTAACACCTAGAAATAAAAAATTACAAAAAAGGTAAAGGCATTCATAACTGGATCAAGAAACGTATCTTTTTCAGGCTTTCTTACTGAAATAATAATTTACTACCCCATAATTTAGATGTGATACAAGTTGAAAGAATGAGTGTGATAATGTTCTTGGAATATTTTTAGATATTGAAGGAAAAATAAAAATATAAAAAAATGCTCATCATAATTTGAAGCAAATGGATATAAAAAAAATTACATCCCACTCAAAGAGATGAAAGACAGTATTATCCCGTAGCATGTTACTCTTTATCATTAGAGGAGAAGTCTAAAGTATGTAAGTTCTTGAAAATGGTTAAGGTTCCAAATGGTTATTGTTCAAATATATCACTGTGGGTAAGGTTTGAGTACCTTAACATTTATGGATTAAACAATCATGATTCTCATATTTTGTTGGAACAAACTGCTTCCTTTTACAATTTGTGGAGTCGTGCCCAACAATGTCTATGATGCTATCACTGAGTTAAGTATTATCTTCAGAGATTTGTGTTCAAAAATACTAAGGGTTGATGTGTTGGACCATCTTTAAGCTCAAATTCCAATAATATTGAGCAAATTAGAAAAGATATTTCTACCTATATTTTTTGACATTGTGGTGCATGCAGTCATTCATCTTTCAAGAGAGGCTATGCTTGGTGGACCTGTACAAAATAGATGGATGTACCCAATTGATATGTATGTTTTTAATTTATAGTTTTGACTTAATTTTATGTAGCTTGTTAGTTTATCTTACTAACAAGGAATTTGAGTGGTATCATGTTACATGATGCAAATTTTTACGTATATTGAAGTGTTATGTTAGTAATAAAAATCAACCTGAAGGGTCTATTGAATAAGGATATATTGTTGAAGAAAGTCTAAAATTTTACTCAAGATATTTACATGAAACTACAAAATGGCATAATCGAATGGACAAGAATTATGAAGTTGATCATGCTGAGATACAATGGCTTATCGATTTTTGAAAAAAATGGTTTTTCTTTATTATGAGATACATCGAGATATCTTGAAGAGTTCGAGAAAAAAACAAGCTCATTTTTATGACTTGAAAAAATGTGAAGTAGTCCAACCATTTCTACAGTATGTTTTGTTAGCTTTTTTTAAACTCTTATAGTAATTTTTTACGTTCATATTGAACTAGAAATTCATTAATAATCTTTATTTTTCTGTCCAATACTATTCTAAGTGAGCTTGTTATGCATTTTCCATAATAAGATTCTCTTTTACCTCAACCTCTCTGCCACATACTTTTACTTAAAATCTGGATATCTAATTGAAGAGACATCTCAATCAATTAGTATTTACTTGTTTTTTGTTTAAAAAGGAGAAGAGTATTCAATTATCAGTTGATATCTATTTTCTCTGTTTTTTCTTTCTTTTTAAGAAAAGTTTAAGATATTTCTATACATTAATAAAATGTATAATGAAATTTGAAACATATTTTAGCTATGGACAATTATAAAATTAAAAATATAAACAAAATAAATTAGCTTGAAAATTTAAATGTTGCTAGAATACTAACTGAAATAGAGTGATCTCCAATATACATGTGTTAATGAAATTAAGATGTTTTTACTTGGAGTTAATATTAGATAGAGTGGAAAATGAAATGCAGTATTGTTGATGGTGTTCAAAATTGAATCGAAAATAAACTTTTGAAGAGAAAAAAGCATTATCCAATCACATGTTAGAGCATAAAGATCACGAACACATGTTGTTTTGTTAATGTTATTTGAATAGTACTTTATCAAAGAACTAGAATTTACCTGAGTAGTTGATTTCATTATTTGAGTTGTTGTCATGCTTATGAGAATATTGTCTTTTCGTTGAATGCCAAGTAAAACTCATTTCGTCCTAATATTTTCTCCAAAAAGTGAAGGATGAGACATTGATATTGTTAACAATTAATTCCTAATTATAGGTGCGCTTGTTTAGTTTTGTAACAACGATACTTTCTGCCTTGTCTTAATTTGTGGTTTTAA
Organism: Capsicum pubescens; assembly: GCA_030864215.1. Taxonomy (NCBI): domain Eukaryota; kingdom Viridiplantae; phylum Streptophyta; class Magnoliopsida; order Solanales; family Solanaceae; genus Capsicum; species Capsicum pubescens. Next base: position 172,766,777 of record CM061541.1, read on the forward strand.
CCTTTCTTAACTTGATCTCCATCATCTCATTTATATACAATTAACACTTATTTGTTTAATAGTGAGTTTGAACAGAACAATGAAAATGTGAATGTGAATTTTGATGATAGGTTTTCCCATCGAGTGAATTTTTATTGTATTTTATATTAAATTTATAATACTTATTTACTATCATCAATTAATTTATATTTGTATAGATTGTACAAATGCATAAAGAAGGAAATCCACTAGCAAGCTGTGAATTGTATTTTTTGTTTAGAGGTCCTTTTAATGGGGTCCAAAGATTCAAGGGGTACAAAATAAATTATTTTAGATTTATACTAAACAACTCGAGAAGAAGAGGAAGAGAAAAAATTATGTTGTTCTAGTAAGAGTAGTAATGAAAGGTCAAAATATCAATTACTATGGTGTTGTTACTGAAATAGTAGAACTTCAATATTTCAATGATAAATAATTTTTTTTGTTTAAATGTGATTAGTGGAATATTGATATTGACAAATATAATTGTGTTAGTGTTAGTATAAAGAGAAAATTACTGACAACATGAACCATTTGTGCTTGCTTCTCAACCATAATAAGTTTTTCATTTTAAGGATAATCTTCATCCCAATTTGTTAATTGTTCTGAATGGGCATTCTATTTGTTTTACTGGAGTTGCTATCAACGAATAGACTTTTCAACAAGATGTTTGTAATAATTTCTTGCATACATTTGAGGATAATGACGACTTCATTAATTAGAAAAAAATGATCTTGATGTTATTAGCATTGATGTTACTTTAGCTAATGATATCAGTGAAGGCATCGAATCCGAACCTGATTACGATGATGAAGATTTATTATTGTAAATATTTTAAAATCTTATTTACTTATTGCTTATATGCTATTGATCTTTTCAGTGTGGTTTCTTTGATAAGATTAAGTTTTTGTGTGGCAGTTTGACATGTGCTTTATTTTTTTCACAAACTCTACACAAGTCCTATCATATTCTATTTTTCAGTGGTTGACGGGTGCTGGGTGTGCGAAACAGTTTGAGAAGTGAATTGCTTCATTGGATTGATCTAGAGTTACTTGACTCTCAAGTTTGAAAAACTTTTATTTGTTAGTGATATTTTAGTATAGAAAGGCAATCACATATTTCAGTTGATTATGTTATGAGCTCTTTCTATAATCTTGGTTGATGTAGGTTGACATACTTCTTATTTTACTCTTACTATTTGCTACTTCTCTTACTCTTACTATTTTCTTCTTTCTACTGATTATTATTATAGGATCAGCATAATCTTTGAAATGAAAATTTTTATAGATAGGTTTATGTTTGGAAATAATAGGCGAAGAAGCCTTGCACACACTTGTTGAAGTATCCACGTATGATACTCAACCATTAATATATAGGAATTATTGGATGACAAGTATCTATAAAGTTATCTCTACTTTTATTTATGTTTATAATGTTATCTTCCCTTTATTTATGGATTATATTATTAAGTTTGAGATGTTTCTCATGAATCTCAAAAAAACAAAATTCTTAAACAAGTTGTCACGGATCTCTACTTTAATTAAATACAATTGATTGAATAGGTTAGGTAATAAATCTTTCTGATGATGAATGTTGGTTATGTACTGGTGGTCTGATGAATAGACATATGATCTTAAAAATTAGACTTCTCTTTTATTCCTAATAATGAAGGATTTTGAAAGGCGAGTATTGTAACACCAAATTTTCACTTCATGAAAAATAATTATTAGCTACCATATCAAATCATTACAATAATTTTATGGATATATCATCTAGCCATTGACAAATAATTATAACTATTAGGTTACAACTTTTATAACTTGAAAAAATATTTATTTAGCTTCTATTTTTTTAAAAATTATTTATTGTGGTTAAAAGGTTATTATTACTACGGTAAATTTTAACTCATGAAAAAATTAATAATTAGCTACAAAATTTTATTATAGCAAAAAATCTATGATTATTTCATTTATCTATTGCCACAATTTTTATATCTTGAACCAAAATTATGTATTTAGCTACAATATTTTGTTTCAAATAACTTAATGTGGCTAAAGGATTACTATTGTTACAATTACTTTTATAAAAAAACATATAATTAGCTACAGAATTTTACTATCGTAGAAAAATTATAGCTATTTAGGTGATTATTGATAATGAATGTTAGCAATTATAGCAAAAATTAAGATTTAGCTTTGAAAAATTAACTTTCATGGCTAAGAAATTTGACGAATTTTTAGATAGCCACAAAATTTGAACTTGTGTGGATATTAATAGGTAATAACTATAATTTTTAAATTAATAGCTTTGATTTCATATCTATGTACATATTCTTGTAGTGTCATTTTGATAATGCTACCTTATCTATAGCTAGTCGACCTTAAGATCTATTAAATGTATTATTGGTGCCATCAATTATCAAAAATTTGCTTAGTGTGGTAAAGTTCACTTATGATAATGATGTTATATTTGAGTTTCACATTCATTTTATTCATCTAAAAGATTGGGCAATGGGGAAACTACTAATACATAGAAAAATTCTAGAACATAGCCTTTATCAATTCCATACTATCCAGTTATTCAACCAACCCTCTCCCTTAAATAAATCACATATTTTTCATGTGTCTAAATTATCTTTTGATCTATGTTAGTCATTTAGGTCACTTATTTCTACCAACAATCAATTGTATTATTAGGAGTATTTTGTTACTACTCATATCAAGTTCTCAGTCTATTATTTGTTCTTCTTGCCAATATGACAAGAGTCAAAAATTGCCATTTGCTAGTAATAAAATTTTATCATTAGATTTTTTATTGATAACTTTAGCAAATTTACATGGTTATTTTCTATGAGTTCTAGAAATAAAGTTTAAACCATATTTTGATGCTTTAAAACTCAAGTCGAGTTCTTTGAGCATCATAGAAAAGTGGTTCAATAGGATTAGGTTGGTGAACATAAAAAATTATTCACCGTTTTTACTAAAGAAAAGATCGTTCATCAATTATCTTGTCCCCAATCTTGGAAACAAAATGGTAATGCCAAGAGGAAAAATCATCATATAGTTGAAATACGTTTAACACTTCTCGTACATGTCTCCCTTAATCTTACCATTTGGGATCATGCTTTTTCTATATCAGTTTACACTGTAAATTATATCCACTCACCATCGCTCAAATATGTTTCACCTTCCGAGAAGTTGTTCAAAAAGATTTTTGTTTATCATTTCTTGGGTCTTTTTGGTTGCACGTACTTCCCATTCCATCGTTCCTATAACTCTCACAAACTAGCCTTTAGGTCTTTAATATGTATTTACTTGGGGGTATAGTGCACATCATAAGAGCAATTAATGTTTGTATATCCCTAATGATTTAGTATATATTGATCTCTTGGTAAGTGGTTTTTTATGAGCTACAATTTCCCTTTGCTAGATCATCTTTAAATAAAAATAGAGCCACGACCTCCAACTATACTATCATATTCTTTTTGTCAATCATTTCTCCTAGTAATTCTTCTTCACAACCCACTACTGCCAGTGGTCATTCCATAGCAGCCATTGCATCGCCAAATCTATCATCAAACTTGTCAGCTCCTTCATCGCCAAGTCCAACGTCAAACTTATGGGTGTGTCATTAGGTACTCTATGATGTATCTCCCTTGCCAATCCCTCCTATTAACTTATTCAGATCATTCTATTGCTATTAATACACCCATCGTTGCTCATACTTCTCAAACACTAGTCACTTGAACCATGGTCTTTCTACCTTATAATATGGTAACCAAGCATATGGCTAAATTTGAATTCCATAAACTATCATTACCACAAAATACTATTTGCCTCAATTTACCTTGCCACTAGAACCTGCATATTTTACCCAAGTCGATAAAGACCTAAAATGGATAAAGTCTATGAAAGGGGAGTACAATTCCCTGTTGCATAATGTTAATTAGTCCATTGTCCCTTCATTTGAGCAAAGTATGTTATGGGATACAAATAGATTTTAAATTGAAACTCAATCATAATGGCTCCATTGAGGAAAATAAGGTCGGTAATGCCTACTCCTTAGGCAACAAGTCATCTAGACTGATGACAACTTATTGTCAGCTCCATTGTCTCCATTCTGCATTTAGTGATGATTACTCATTGTGAGGCCCTACGAGTCATTGGCTGGACTAGTTATCACTCTAGTGAATTTTTACCTTTCAGAACTTCTCTCACTGTTATCAGGACGATTTCTCTCTATGAGTCATGGCCTGACATTACGACTCTAATCACCTTCGTTTCCATCTGGACTCCAACTTGGCTATTTTTAGGACTTTGGCCTCTTTTGCTCAGAACTACTTCCTCCTATGACTCGTAGTCAACCTCTATAGGTCGTAGCCAGTCTCAACTTTACTTATTAACTCAGCAGCTCTCAATGGTCTCATGACGACTTAGGCTAAAAGTCATATAGTCATCTAATGACTCGTATCCAGGTAGTAACTTCATTTTTCAGAGATTTTTCATCTTATTTAGGTCCACTTTACTTCCAATTTAGTTTTCCTGCAACATATACAAAAAACACATCATATCTAATAAAATAGCCTAAATATTTTCATATTATTATATTTTAAGCATCGAGAGTGACATGAAACCATTGAACATCATAGCTTCCTTGGTTTTACTGGTAACTATAGATGGTTCGTTGAGAGTTTTGTTACTATTGCAATGCCGATGACTAGACTGACTCAAAAGAAGGTTTCTTTCTCACGGTCCAAGGAGTGTGACTTAAGCTCGGGGAAGCTCAAGAGATTTCTTACTTCAACTACTATTTTGGCTCTTTGTGTTTTGGGTGACGGATTCACCATATATTGTGATGCTTTCGGTGTTGGCTTAGGTTGTGTGTTGATGCAATATGGTCGATCTATTGCTTATGCATTGAGGCAGTTGAAGGCGCATGAGATACTGCAACGTCTAAACAATTGTCCTATATGTAAGCGTTGCATTAGAGCTATCGCAACGATTGATGCGACGATTGGTATAAACCATTGCCATACCAACCTATAGCAACAATTATTTTTTCTCTTATTGTGATGCCTTTTCTCACCTATTGCAATGGTTAATAGCTGTTACTATAGATTCTACTGCAATGATGTTAAACCATTGCAATAGAAGTTGTTGCAACGGTTTTATAATTCTATTGCAATAATTTTTTTCTATCTATTGCAACTACTTTTAAAGCCTATTGCAACGGTTTATTATTCTGTTGCAATGACTTTTGATTACCTATTGCAACAGTTTTGTTGGCCTTTTGTAACGATTTTTGACTACCTATTGCAACAACTTTTAATACTATCACAACGATTTGTTGATCTATTGCAACGATTTTTGCCGCATGTTGTAACTAGTTCAAATACCAATTGCAATAATTTATATAAAATAGTTATTTGTAAATTTTTATTTGCATAATAAATTGTATTAAACAATTATATAGACATCACTAAACAAAATTCATTCATTAATAATCACATAGTCCAAAATATGAAATAAATTAATCTAATAATATAATCTAAATCCAAAAGAAAAATGTTTAAATAAGTATCCAAATGATTAGTTAGGTTTTTACATAGTATCAAATTTGACTCGCGATAAGTTTCAACAAATTTAATACCAAAAATATTAATACTAGAGCACCTATCAACAATCCCAAAATCTTCTTTAAGTAAGATCAATGTCTTCATCACCTTCTTCATTTCTTTCTTCATTTTGGACACCTACAAAAAGAGAATAAATAGCTATCAAAAAACTCAAAATACTCAAACGATAGATTCACGCTTTATAGCATGAGATTAGAGTAAAGAGCGTTCTCTTAGCTGAACAAAACTAAACCGGGATTGAGGGCTTTAGTTAATTGGCCGATGTTGTTCGTGCTGTCACACAGTCAATTTAGCTATGGAAGATAAAGTGCCTGCTGCTTTTTGAAATGTACATATCCTTTCTAGTAAAAGTAAGAATAAAATGGTATTGTCACAGCAAATCAGGTAGCACATGTGAATTGTCACCAACTAGAGCTGCATGAAGCATGTCAACTTACAAAAACAACCAAAAGGAATGAAATTTTAACCTATTAAGCTTGTTTCAAAAGAGCAGATCTTGAAGACCAAACAAATTATTCTAGCCTTGTATTTTCTTTATACAAGAATAGTATATCAATTAGCACAAAGACTAGTATTCTTATTGAGCCCAAGCACCTTTAGGCCTTCCCAACAAATTAATTAAAAAATGATTATTCTATACCCTTGTGTATGAATCGCTAGATTTGATTACTAGAATATACAGAATATGAGATTTGAGTTGTATCCATGGCTCTCTGTACAGGAACTCCTTAACATTGGTTCTATTTTTTGATCATTTGAGATTTGATTTTGTGACAGATTTTCTATGAATTATTCACAAAAATGCATGAATAATAAATGGATAATTAATAAGTGTAGTTAAATAGGGACAAATGGCAAAGGTGATGCAAAGAGTATTGGTTGCTGGTGTAGACATTGGCAGAAACCCTGGAAAACTTTTGTCTTGGGACACATCAATCAGAAACCAATACTACCCATGAACTTTAACCATAACAATAATATAATTAGCTTTGTCATTTGAAATGCCAAAGCAGCAGTAAATTTTCACACACACAAACTGCACGGCACCACCACCACCAACAAACCCAGTGAAATCCCACGAGTGGGATATGGAGAGGTAAAGTGTAATCAGACTTTACCCCTTCCATGAGAAGATAGAGAAAATATTTCCAATAGACCCTTGGCTCAAAAATAGATGAAAGAGACGAGAGTGGAAACAAGCAAAAACAACAAAAAGAAAATACAATAATCAAGGCTAAAGAATTATCAGGTTGAAAGAAAGAGCCCTTTGCTAAATCATTGTGTCATGAATCAAGGAGTTTCTATACCTAGATTTTACCATAGTCACCCATTCCATAAATTAAACACATTGCGATTTAAATATATCCCTTTGCTAAATCATTGTGCCATGAATTGATACAAATGGAAGACTTGGTTGTATTTCACCAGGAAATTAAATGCACAATATTCACACAAAATAATCTAGATGATTAGAAAGAGTGACTGCACAATATTCATCAGGAAATTAAATGCACAATATTCACACAAAACAATCTAGATGATAAGAAAGAGTGAATGTACAATATTCGCCAGGAAATTGAATGCACAATATTCACACATTTCAAGCTATTGTGAATCAAGTCTGAGGTCAGACTATCAGAGAATGTGCAATGTATTCAGTATGGCAAAAACTCAAATTCAGAAATGGGACGCTATAAATGTACTGTCTGGGGTGAGACATTTTTGTGCATCACTAATATAAGAAATTCATCCATTGGCACAGATGCAGCGAATAAAAAAAATAAAAAGGGATGAGAAGAATAAGAAGAAGAAATGAAGACTGACCTTGATTGTTACTACCAACAGATGGACGGTTTATTTGTTCATTAGCAACCACTTCTCCCGATGAATGAACATTTAATCTTAGCATATTAGGATCAAGTGTAAATCCCGTATTTAGATGCTAAATTTGAGCAATGATGTTCATTGTAACATCTCACTCAATGACATCTCTTTGAGCATTGAATTTTTCCTGCATCCTTTGTTGTATCCTCTCTTCTAGATTATCCAATCTCTTCTCCACCAGTTCATCAACAATATTTGAAGAGGATCTAGAATCACTTACTTTCTATTTCAAAAGAGACTTGGTAAACCACGTCCAAATAGCCTTACTCAACCAGGATGATCAGGCCCCATAACTGTTGTGAATACATAAATTGATTGAGTACCATCTTCACTTTCTTGAGTCTCTACTATGTCCATTTCAACCTACACATCAGATTCAAGAGCAATTAAATTTAGTTGATTCAATATTTAAGGAAAAAATGATCTTGATCCATTTTGAATTGGAAAATTTCATACAATTTTAATTGTAATCTCTTCAGATGTGTCCTTATATACTCGGTCAGGTTTCCTTCTTCTAGTAGCCACAAAGAATTCCTTATTTTATAAAGCACCAGAATTTTCCTTGTTTTTTTCCTAGTTACATGCAAGTCAGCATTAAACTATTATCAAGTAAAGTCAACAAGTTCTTAGTAACAATATGAGAAAACACCAAACCTCACGGATTAGAGCAAAACTTGTTTTGCCCACAGTGTGCGGATACATAAACTTTTTCCTATTTTCTTTATTAATATTGGACGTATCCTGTAAGACAATATTTACGAATAAGTTTTTAATAAAAGGGTCGAGGCAGTGAAGGGTTAAACATGCAGAATTTAATGCCTTATATTGAAATAAAGAACAACGTAAAAGGGAAGGTAGGCGTGATGAATTGTAATGCCCCGAGAGTACATCCTGGGCGTCACACGGTGCTAATAGTCCCGAGGGACCACAAGCTAATCAATGAGCTGGACGCTGCTGTGAGCACTGAATAACATAATCATAAATGTGGAAGGATATCTGATATGCCATAAGGTTTTAATAACTGAAACAAGTATTGAAATCTGAATCTGAAGAAATAACTATCCGAGTCTGAATAAATACTGAAATTTGAGATAAACTAAATAACTAACTGACATGTCGACTGAAGTTTGAACACTGAATAACAGACTGTGGTGTCTGAAAGCCTCTAAACTGAATAACTATGAGTTGATGGGACAAGCTCCAACTAACTCCAATTAACTACTAGACTGAAAGCATGAAATAAATAATTCATCCTCAAAATATAAGGACTCACCACTGCTACTGCTGAGAGTATGAGATGTCTAAACGCGATTCGAGAACTGAGCGTTAACACCTATAATTTAATACATCATAGCGCAAAAGAAAGGTAGACGATCAGTACTTTGAATATACTGGTATGCTAAATGAGGTAGGTTGACATACATGGTTTCATGAACAGGAGTAATAACTATCTAAATATACATGTAAATCATAGAGTACTGAATAGAGAGTATGAAATCTGTAGGGACTAAAAATCTTTAAAATTTGTAAATACTATATATGCATGAAAGTCTATAAATACTGAAGGTACATGAAATCTATAGATATTGGGGATGCATGAACAAGCATATAACATGAACTGACTAGAAGTCTGTAAACTGAAATACTAAAATAACTAATATTTGTATGCCTTGGTCAAACAACACTAAGACTGAATGTCTGAACTGATTACTGGACTAAAACTGTAACTGAGACTGCGAGAGGTATCATCAAACTGACATGCCCCATTCTGAGCTAATTGGGGTCCAACCTGTAACCTTAGTTATAAGGGTATTAATACCGTACCACAGGTACTAACGTTGGCTGTGTGGATCCACTATACTGATGTACTATCCCGAAGGACTAAAGGTGTTAAGACTTAACTGACGGGTGACCCCTGTGAGATAGTCAAGCCTACACTGATTAGTGACTTCTCATATTGTACGCTGGCTATATAGTTCTGGAGTTTTGGGACTGCTACTAGCCACTCTGTCTATCTGACGGGGAATCCGCCATCGCTAAACTCGCTCGGTGCTAAGTCCTACTCCCAACATAATGAAACTGAGTTACTGACTATTCTGAGTTTAACTAACTGATCAAGTAATGCTCAGAACATGTTTTCTAAAGTTATTCTGAAGATACTGAGATGAGACTAAATAAAGATCTATGATTTTTGGTTATTTAATACCCCCAGGACTTAAAAGCAATAATATTAACATGATACTTAAGCTTGGAGGACATAACATGAAGGCTTTTATCAAACATGTATTCTTGTAGACATTTTATCAAACACTTGTAGTTCATAGCTTGGTCATATTATAGGAATGTTAGGGAGCTTGTAGTAATAGCATGAATTCAAAATGAATAGTTATAAATCATGATTAATTCAATGAATGATAACATTAAAATATGGAGAATTGAATAACAACAATAATTTAATCTATACATGGTGTAAAATCATAGTTCTTCGAGATTCATGGTTGAAATCATAATTTAAAATCAAAATAACTTGAAAAGATCACAATTTTGTATTTTAAATTGGATACTTGGACTCCATGGGTGAAAGGAACCCATGAATGAACATTTAACATACCTGGATTAATGAATTTGAGAGGTTTGATGGAGTGTTCTTGAGATATGACCTTGAATTTGGGAGCTAGGTTTTTTGTGTTCTTGAATAGAATGGATCCCCTTTTGAGTAATCTGAGAATAATGGGTATATGATGCCATATTAGGCTTTAATTTCGTGTTTAGGATGAGTTTAGGGCTTAGGAAAATTACCCAACAGCCCCTTAGAAATTAAAAACACGGAACTGGAAAAACTGAAAATCCCGATTAGAGGCCCTGGCACAACGCGCCAGGATCACAGAGCCTCACGAGAATTGACGACTGGGACCTGGAAGCTTGATGCGATGCGAAGTTATCGTGGTATGACTTTGGAATTCTATTTTGGCCACCTCCGTGATGCGCCATTATTGCGGTCCCTTACTGAAGATTGACAATTGTCATTTAGATTTGATCCGCGATGCTTTAGTGACAAAAATGATGGTGTTTAACGACTGAAACTTAAAATCACCATAACTTCTTATCCGGTTATCGGATTTGGGAAAATTTTACATCGTTGGAAAGCTAATTGAATTTCCTACACAATAGTAGGCTCTAAACTAAAAAATAAAGGGTATTTAGAAAATTATATATATAAATAATCATGTATTGGGACTTAAATTATTCTTGGAAAATATAGGGTATTACAATATCTTCCCTTTGGGATCATTCGTCCTTGAATGAGACTGGTTAAGCTGAGGATAACTGATGGACTGAGCTTACACATTGAACAGTCATATCTGATGCATGAAATGCATGACTGAACTGATTTGTAAATGCATGACTGACATGAACATGATGTGCAACTAAAATTTAGCATGATATAGAGAAATCTTAAGAAAATTGGTACCTTAAACCGAATCTAATTTGCGGAGAAAAGATGAGGGTACTTAGTCCGCATATCTGCTTCTACTTCCCAAGTGGCTCCCTCAACGGACTGATTCTTTCACAGAACTTTGACTAGTGGAACTTCTTTGTTCCTTAGTCTACAAACTTGATGATCAAGAATTTTGACTGGGACTTCGTCATAGGAAAGACTATTTTGAACATTTACGCTTTCTAGGGGAACAACTATAGTTGGATCACCAATACACTTCTTCAATAATGAGATATGGAACACTAGGTCTACTGAAGCTAGATCTGAAGGCAACTCAAGATCGTAAGCTACTTTTTTGAAATGACTGAGAATTCTAAAAGGACCGACATAGCGGTTACTGAGTTTTTCTTTCATATCGAACCTCTTGACCCCCTTCATGGGAGTTATTTTCAAGTCCACAAAATCATCGATCTCAAATTTGAGATCCTTTCTCCTCACATCTGCATACGACTTCTGTAGGCTCTGGGTTGCTCAAAGTTTTTTTCTGATTAACTGAACCTTCTCTAAGGCATCAAACACTATGTTAGGCCCTACCACCGCGATCTCACCTACTTCAAACCAACCAATTGGAGATCTATATATCCTACTATAAAGAGCCTCAAATGGAATATCTAGATACTGGAATAATAGATATTATTATATGTAAATTCGATCAAAGGCAAGTGGTCATCCCAACTACCTTTAAAATCAACTACACATGCTCTCAGTATATCTTCAAGATTCGGAATGGTTCTTTATTCTTGACCATCTGTCTGAGGGTAGAAAGCTGTACTTAGATAGACTTGGGTACCAAGACCCTTTTGGAATGCTTTCCAGAAGTGAGAGGTAAACTGGGTACCTCTATCAGAGATTATAGATAAGGGAACACCGTGCAACCTAACCAACTCTCTGAGATAGAGTTTGGCATAGTCCTCAGTTGAATAAGAGGTATGGACTGGCAAGAAATGAGCTGATTTGGTCATCCTATCTATGATAACCCAAATAGAATTATGATGATGATGAGTATGAGGCAGACCTGTCACGAAGTCTATGTTCACTTTTTCCTCTTTCCACATGGGAATGCTGAACTCCTGCATGGACCCACTAGGCTTCTGGTGCTCAATCTTAACCTGTTGGCACGTAGAGCACTTAGCTACGAACTCTAAAATATCCTTCTTCATCCCACTCCACCAATAGATCTCCCGCAAATCACGGTACTTCTTAGTGGCCCTTGGATGAATAGAGTAGTGTGCACCATGCGCTTCTGTAAGAATTAGTTGCCTCAAGTCATATACACCAAGCACACATAGCCGACCCTGACAACGCAACACACTATCTCCCCCTTGGGAGAAAATCTCCACTTTCTGATCTCTGACTGATTCTTTCAACTTAGCTAGACTGGGATCTCTATCTTTCTTTTTCTTTTCTTTGAAAACTAGAGAGGATTCCAAACTACTCTGTACCCATACACTACTTTCTACTGAATTGACTAGGCGAACATCTAGTCGGGCAAGCTGATGAACTTCCTGAACTAATTTCTTCTTAACATCCTCAACATGAGCAACACTACCCATAGAAAATATACTGAGAGCATCTTCTACTACATTGGACTTGCTTGGATGATACAAAACTCTCATGTCATAATCTTTCAATAACTCTAACCACCTTCTCCGACGTAAATTTAAATCTTTCTGAGATAACACATACTGCAAGTATTTATGATCAGTAAATACATCAACATGCACCCCATAAAAGTAATTCCTCCAAAGATTTAAGTCAAACACTACAATTGCTAGCTCAAGATCATGAGTTGGATAATTCTTCTCATGGGGCTTAAGCTGTCTAGAGGCATAGGCTATGACCTTTCCTCTCTGCGTAAGGACATAACCCAAACCTACTCTAGATGCATCACAGTACACAACAAACCCATCTGAACCATCTGGCAAGGTAAGAACTGGGGCTGAGATGAGTCGAGTCTTCAACTCTTGAAGACTTTTCTCGCATGAATCTGACTAGTTAAGATAGACTTTCTTCTGAGTCAATTTGGACATAGGGGATGCAATAGATGAAAACCCTTCAACAAACCTATGGTAATAGCTAGCCAAACCCAAGAAACTCCTGATATCTGATGGAGAGATAGGTCTAGACCAGTTTCACACTGCCTCGGTATTTTGAGGATCAACTCTAATTCTATCACCAGAAATAATATGGCAAAGGAAAGCTACTGATCTTAGCCAAAATTCACACTTACTGAATTTAGCAAACAACTGGTGAGCTCTAAGAGTCTGTAATACTATTATGGGATGGCTTGTATAATCATTTTTGCTATGGGAGTAAACAAGAATGTCATCAATAAAGACTATGATGAACATGTCCAAGTGCTTCTTGAACACTTGGTTCATCAAGTCCATGAAGGCTATTGGGACATTCGTGAGACCAAAGGATATGACTAGAAATTCAAAGTTACCATACCGAGTTTGGAAAGCTATTTATAGAATGTCATATTCTCTTACTTTGAGCTGATGATAGCCTGATCTGAGGTCTATCTTAGAAAAATAGCTGGCTCCCTAAAGTTGGTCAAACAAGTCATCAATTCTAAAAAGTGGATATTTATTCTTGACTGTGACTTTGTTCAACTGACGGTAGTCTATGCATATTCTGAGAGAACATCTTTCTTACGCATGAATAGAACTGATGAGTCCCACGGGGAGATGCTGGGCCTGATAAATCCCTTATCGAGGAGATCCTTCAACTGTTCTTTCAATTCCTTGAGTTTAGCTGGAGCCATTCTGTATAACGGAATAGATATAGGCTGAGTATCTGGGAGAAGGTATATTCCGAAGTCGATTTCCTTTTTCGGGAAGAATTTAGGAAGATCTTTAGGGGAACAAATCTTAGAATTCACTTACCACTGGAACTGACTCAAGAGTGGAAGTTTCTGAGCTACAGTCTTTGACTCGAACAAGATGATAAATACACCCCTTGGATATCATCTTTCTCGCTCTAAGGTATGAAATCAACTGACCCTTAAGAGCTGTAGTACTACCCCTCCATTCAAGAATTGGTTCATTTGGGAACTGAAAATGAACTATTATGTTTCTACAATCAACTGAGGCATAGCATGAGTGGAGCCAATCCATGCCGAGAATAACGCCAAAATTCGTCATCTCTAACTCTACGAAATTAATTGAGGTAACTTTATGAGATATTATGACTGGACAGTTTCTGTATACCTGCCTGGTTATAATGGAAACACCGTCTGGGGTGGACTCTGAAAAGGGCTCTGCAAGAGTTTCGGGACTTACTCCAAAATTGACAGTTATATATGGAGTTACAAAAGAAAGAGAAGTACCAGGGTCTAGTAAAGCATAAATATGTAAGTGAAAGACTTGTAACATACTAGTAACACATTAGGAGAATTTTCGTGATCTTGGTGGGACTGAAGAGCATATAATATGTTCGGACGCTGACCACTGTTAGCACTTGAAGCAGCACCTTGCTGAGTCGGGAGACCAGATGGAACTGATGACTGATTGGACTGGCCTATTAGCGCAAATCCCTACCCCTCTGAGTAAATACCGAACACTCCCAAATTTGATGGCCTGGATTGTTACACCCAAAGCACACATCACTGCCCGTTCTACACTCACCCTGATAGTTTCTACCACATTTCTGACATCGAGGGTTTATACGGGAATTTTTAACACTGCCTTGCGACTTAGATACTGGTGATCTATCCCTATTATTATTTATGAATTTGGTACGGGGGCATTGGCTGAAGAGGGTGCTTGGGCTGAAAACCTTTGATGAAACTGAGGACGGTTACCACCTTCTGACCTTCGTTGGCTAAAATTAAAACTACCCGTCCAAGCTTTCCTGTTCCCTCTCTCTTTCCTTAATATTTTGCTCCTCTATCTGTTGAGCATGGACTATCAACCTAGACAAGTACATCTCCCTAATTAGCATTGCGTCAAGTACTCCTTAGCCACACTATCAGATATGCCAGACACAAACTTACTCATCTTGGACCTGGTATCAGCTTCCATATGAGGAACATATCTAGCTAACTGAGTAAACTTGAGGTAATACTCCTTCACGCTCATGCTGCCCTGCCTTAAGTTAATAAATTCTAACACTTTGGCCTCCCTCAACTCCAATGGGAAGAATATGTCTAAGAAAGCTGTAGCAAACTCTTCCCATTCTACAGGCCCTGCATCTATACCCCTATATACCTTCTACTGCTTAAACCAAGTATGGTCTACATCCTGCAATAGATATTCATCCAACTCATCACTCACACTGGTTGTCACCCCCATAGCATCCTTTACCTTTTGAACCATATCTAAGAATTCCTGTATATCCTCTTCAGACTTGGATCCCGTGAAGGAAGGAGGATTCATCCGGGTGAAGTCCCAAATTCTGGTTACAATAGTATTGGCCATTGGGTTGTCCTGAACAACAGCTGTTCGTTTATTCTGAGCTGCTTTGGAGTTTTCTAGAGTGGTGAGTGTAGCCCTAAATTCTATGTGAGAGTCATTGTAACGCCCCGAGAACCTATCCCGAGACATCACATGGTGATCAAGGCTACACATGGCCTCAAGCTAAACCTCTAAGCCTGTCATTACTTTAAGAACTCTCTACGACATGAATCATCATAAATTAGGGAAGAATAATCATGACATGAACATACTGAGATACGAAGTAATACTATCCTGTACAATCAAAACACTAACGTTCTGTACATACTGGTACTCTAGTCTGACAAAGCCTCTACTACATAAGACTGAAGAGCCATTGGGATAGATCCCCAACTGGCTCATACTGAACGGAAAAATAAACAACCATCAATTAGCAAGACAAAAATCATGAACATAGGTCCTCGAACCATGTGGACTCACAAACAACAGGAATGTAGATGAAGGTACTCGTAGATCACTGTCGCGGCTGAGACTGAGCACCTGAACCTATATCACGAGGAAATATAGAATACAAAAGAGTATGAGAGTCAGAACTAGGGAATGTACTAAGTGTGTGGGGGTGGATAAATCATTTTAAATAATATCATAAATGTATAAGAAAATCATGCATGCTAACAATAAATTATCTAAAACATCATTTCTGGAAGTCATCAGTAATAACATATGCTTCATAAATCTCATAAATCATTTAACTCAACTCAAACACTTTGACTCATGACTTAGAGTGACTCGGTAAATCATGGTACTTAGATCATTATGGATGTGGGAGTTTCTTATAACCGACATAACTACACCATGTGAGCCGCATGGAGTCCAACATTTTGCCCTCCTAAGGAGAGAACCTCACATTGGCAGGGGTGTCGTACTCTTGCCTGGGATTACAACCTCAATCTCATCATTAAAATCTCATACTTGGCCTTTCTCCCACAACTATCAATATCAATCCTACGATGGTATGTAGTTCTGGGAAAATACCAAATTTCCCGCTCGGTGCTAAATACTCCTCCCAGACTCAGCTCAGAACGCGTTAGGAAATCCACCTCAATCAATATCAACTCATGCGTCTATCATGATGACCAAAACAACAGTATATCTCATCGGTAAATCATATACGACTGTGGATTCCTAACTCGATTCAAATTCAAACAATGTTTCTCAACATCAAGTACATTTGCTTATCAAATCATTTCAAATGCCAAAGCTTCAATGAAACATCATCAAACTCATTCTTGACTTTCAATTCAAATATCGATATATATATATATTCAATAGTCAAATTTCTCATAGAAAAACACAAATCTTGACACTTATCATAAATCACTTAGAAATAATCAATATATAATGACAATATACATCTCATGGAATAAATACTCAATTTAAGAAGCATGATGGTGAAATAACCATAAATATCAAGCTTATTTAACTGAAGTCTCATAAATCATACATAAAGAAATTTGTGTGTAAACCCACTTGTAAAATCATGTAAATCAATAATAGAAAGTAAATCTTTAGGCACAAGAACGAAAAGAGTGTTCTTGTTCAAACCCCACATACCTTGGATTTTGATTTGAAGATGTGGAAACTTGTTTGGAACTCTTATCACACTTTAAGGCCAAGATTCTTGATGCCTTTGACTTGGGAAACTTAGTTCTTGAACAACTTGGAGAAATTCATGGAAGATTCTCTGAATTTCTTGGAGGAGGATTTAGATTTTGGATCTTGTAGAAACCCTAGTTTCTAGGAGATTCTTGGAAGATTGGAAGAGAAAAGAGAAGAAAATGAGTGTCTCTTCTCCACTTTGATATATATATATAAGACCAAATGGGGAGGAAATGACCAAAATGCCCTTTTTTGAAAATGCTGAAATTTGCTGATCGGGGCTTGTGATGGTCGATCTGACGGTCCGTCAAGTCTCCTGACGGTGCACCAGATCGTCCATCACTCGAGTGCCAAAACTGGAATGTTCTGCCTTGACGTGAAGGTCAAAGTGACGGTCCGTCAAGAAACTGACAGTTCACCAAGTCATCCGTCACTGGATGTCCAGAAATAATATATTCTGTCTCGACCTGACGGACCCCTTGACGGTCCGTCAACTTTTTGACGATCCACCAACTTGGCCGTCGCACGATGGCCTGAAAAAAGAGTCACTGCCTTGGCTTGATGGGGCACTTGACGGTCCACCAGGTCGACCATCAAACCTGGGCGATTCGATACCGTTGAGTAAAACAACCATAAATCACTCATCCGATGTCAGATTTTGATGAAATTGGTATCGATGGAAGTCATACATATCCACTCAAAAGATGGATTTAGGCTTAAGAAATGATCGGGGTATTACAGACATGCTCCCCTTTTGACACATTCATCCTCGAATATTGCCATATATGCCAAGAATTAGAAAAAATGAGTACTTATAGATGGAACGACTCACATCTAAGGGCTCACGTTACTCTAAACTTTTGAGTGCTTCACCAAATGCACGAATCATAGATGGAATAACCATATAGCTGAATACATTAGATTAGGAGGAATCTAAATTAAGGGAATAGTGCCTTCAGCTTGATTAGAACTCATGGGGAAAAGATGAGGGTAACTAGGTCGTATGTCTGCTTCTTCTTCCCAAGTGTCACCCTCGATAGATTGATTTCGCCACAGAACTTTAACCAAGGGAACTTCCTTGTTCCTCAGTCTACAGACTTGATAATCCAGGATTTCAACCGAGATTTCATCATACAAAAGACTATCCTGAACATCACAACCTTCCGACGAATCAACAACAACAGAGTCTCCAATGTACTTCTTGAGCATAGAAACATGAAACACAGGATGGACAACTGACAACTCTGCAGGAAACTCAATCTCATAAGCTGCTTTCCCAACACGATTCAAAACTCTATAAGGGACAACATATCTGGGACTCAGCTTCCCTTTCTTTTCAAATCTTTTCACCCCTTTCATGGGTGAAATTTTCAAATACACCAAATCATCGACTTCAAACTCAAGAGCTCTTCTTCTCATATCTTCATACGACTTCTGACGACTATGGGTTGTCTTTAACCACTCCCAAATTAACTTAACTTTCTCCATAGCCTCAAATACAGCATCAGGTCCAATCACAGAAGTTTCACCCACTTCGAACCAACCTATGGGAGATCTACATCTTCTCCCATACAAAGCTTCAAATAGAGCCATTCTAATGCTAGCATGAAAACTATTGTTGTAAGCAAATTCAATCAATGGTAAATGTTCATCCCAACTTCCTTTGAAATCAAGAACACAAGCGCTCAACATATCCTCCAAAGTCTGAATAGTCCTTTAAGCCTAACCATCTATCTACGGATGAAAAACGGAGCTAAGATAAACTTGGGTGCCAAGACCCTTCTAAAAGTCTCTCCAAAACTGAGAAGTAAACTCAGTACCTCTATCGGAGATGATAGACAATGGAACCCCATGCAACCTGACTAACTCTCGAATATACAGCTTAGCATAGTCCTCCGTGGTGAAAGATGTATGCACTGGCAGAAAAAGTGCCGACTTAGTCAACTTGTCTACATTGACCCAAATAGAATCATGATGACAACGAGAAAGAGGTAAACCGGTCACGAAATCCATGTTCACCACTTCCCACTTCCAAGTAGGAATGTTAAATTCTTGCATCAAACCACCGGGTCTCTGGTGCTCTATCTTTACCTGCTGGCAAGTTGCACACTTTTCTACGAACTTTGCTATATCCTTTTTCATACCATTCCACCAATAAATTTCCCACAAACCGCGGTACATCTTGGTAGCACCGGGATGAATAGAATACCGCGCGCCATACGCCTCAGCCATAATTCTCTACCTCAGATCATCAACATCAGGCACACACAATCTATTCTGAAATCTCAATACACCATCTCCCCCTTGGAAGAAAACCTCCACATTTTAGTCTTTAACTGATTCTTTCAGTTTGACCAAACAAGAATCTGTATCCTGCTTCTCCTTCACTTCAGAAACTAGGGAAGATTCGGAACTACTTTGGACCCAAGCATTACCCTTAGCTGAGTCAAGCAATCTAATACCTAACCTAGAGAAACGATGCACTTCACGGGCTAAGTACCTCTTATCTTCCTCAATATGTGCTACACTACCCATGGACGACCTGCTAAGAGCATCTACCACTCATTGGCCTTGCTCGGGTGATATAATACACCCATATCGTAATCCGTTAGTAATTCTAACCATCGACTCTGCCGAAGATTCAACTCTATCTAAGTGAACACATACTGTAAACTCTTATGATCTGTAAAGACATCAACATGAACACCATACAAATAGTGTTTCCAGATTTTTAGAGCAAAAACCATTGCAGCTAACTCGAGGTCATGGGTTGGATAATTCTTTTCATGAGGTTTCAACTGCCTGGAGGCCTAGTTTATAACCTTACCCTTCTGCATCAACACACAACCCAAACAAATTATGGAAGCATCACAATATACCACAAAATCATCTACACCATTAGGTAGGGTCATTACAGGGGCTGAAGTGATTCGAGTCTTCAACTCCTGAAAACTCTTCTCGCAAGAATCTGACCACTGGAATTTAACCTTCTTTTGGGTCAACTGGGTCAAAGGAGTAGCAATGGAAGAGAAACCTTCGACAAAACGACGGTAGAAACCATCTAGACCCAAGAAACTCCTAATATCAGACGGGGAAATAGGTCTAGGCCAATTCTTTACAGCTTCTACCTTTTGAGGATCAACTCGAATACCATCAGAAGAAATAATATGACCTAGAAAAGCAACTGACCTTAGACAGAATTCACATTTGCTAAATTTGGCAAACAACTGTTGATCCCTAAGGGTCTGTAAGACAATTCGAAGATGATCTGCATGGTCATTTTCACTCTGGGAATATACAAGGATATTATCTATAAACACAATAACAAACATATCTAGGTACGGTCTGAACACCCGATTCATGAGGTCCATAAAAGTTGTCGGGGCATTCGTTAGCCCGAAGGACATGACCAAGAATTCAAAATGACCATAACGAGTGCGGAAAGACATTTTTGGAATATTACACTCTCTGACTTTAAGTAGGTGATAATCGGATCTCAAATCTATTTTTGAGAAATAGCTGGCACCTTGCATCTGATCAAATAGGTTATCAATTCTAGGAAGAGGGTACTTGTTCTTGAATGTGACCTTGTTAAGCTGACGATAGTCAATGCACATGCACAATGAACTATTTTTCTTTCGCACGAATAGCACGGGTGTACCCCAGGGAGACACGCTAGGCCTTATAAAACCCTTATCAAGAAGATCCTTGAGTTGGTCTTTCAACTCCTTAAGTTCTGCGGGGGCCATACGATACGGAGGAATAGAAATAGACAGTTTATCATGGAGATGATCAATTCTGAATTCTATCTCTCTATCAGGAGGTACCCCTGGGAGATCTTCCGGGAAAACATCAGGAAACTCATTGACAACAATAAGAGACTGAATAGTTGGAGTCTTAGACTTAGTGTCCTTAACTCGAACTAATGATAGATACAACCCTTGGATATCAATTTCCTAGTTTTAGATAGGATATGGAATGACTTTTAGGAGATACAGAATTTCCGGACCACTCAAAGACTAGCTTATTGGGAAACTGAAACTTGACTACCCGGGTATGACAGTCTATAAACGCATAACAAGAGTGTAGCCAATCCATACCCAGAATAATATCAAAATCAACCATGTCTAGCTCAATCAAATCTGCAAACATGACTCTATTAAAAACAGTGATAGGACACTTTTTATATACTTGCTTAGCAACAACAGATTCACCTACTGGTGTAGAGACTAGAAAAGGCTCAAAAATCTTTTCAGTACTGATTTCAAAATTCACAGTCACCAACAGAGTCATAGAAGAAAGACTTGACCCAGGGTCCAGCAACACATACACATTGAAATGAAATGCACGAAGCATACCAGTAACAACATCTGGTGAATCCTCCTGCTCCTAGCGGGGTGGTATAGCATAAAAGAGATTCTGGCGATGACCACCTGCAGTACTAGACGAGGCACCCTGAAGAGGAGTAGGACAAACTACAGGGGATGGAGCACTAATAGCCTGACTCTGGGGACGAACATCGCGGATCCCCTATCTAGCATAAGGGTAATCCCTGAACTTGTGGCCCAACTTACCGCAACCAAAACAACCTCTCTGACCGACTCTTTACTCAACGAGATGGTCTCTACCACACTTCAGACATGGGGGATGGCGAGGTCTGTTACTCACACTATCCTGGGACCTGGACATAGTAGGCCTATTACCCTGCTACGGCCTAATTCTGAATGCAGGAGTAATGGCTGATGAAGGCGCTGGCACAAGTGAACGGCTCCGTAAATGAGGGTGGATCCCTCCAGAAAATCTAGCCTTACTATACCCCTACTGCTCTGATCTAACTCTCTTATTCCCTCTCACTCCCTCTCTCTCCTTCACTTTGTCTGCTTCGATCTGCTGAGCATGAACCATTAGTCTTGAAAGGTCCATATCCCTATTAAGCATAGAGGATCTACACTCTTTCACAACATAACCAGATACACCAGCCAAGAACTTACTCATACTAGTTCTAGAATCAGCAATCATACCGGGAGCATACTTAGATACCGGGAGCATAAGTTTAAGAAACTACTTTAAACTAACAAACAAGACATATAAAGGCTAACAAACTACTATAAGAAACTACTGCAAGACATTATAAATGTTTAGGTGCATTTGAAGCAATAGTATTTTAAATTTCAACTGAAGTAGTGCATAACCTTGCAATAAAAACAATTACAAGAAAAGCAAACATTTACAAAAATGTCAAGATAAGAAATGATGGTCTCTAGAAAATTTGAGAAAATGAGACTTAAAAAGAGCTTGTGAAAATAGTGTGCCACAAAAGAATGTCAAAGCGGGAAAGGCTAAAGAGGCTATTACTTAGACAAAACTAATTTTATGCCAACGAAAGTCCAGTTTGTAATTCTCTCATATATTTTAGAAATAATACAATAGTTATTAGGATATACAATAGGCATGCATGAGTGGAAGTACAAGGGAAATGAATAAATAATACCTTTGTTTGAAGGAAGTGAAAGAGTAGCAGTAGTTCTAATAAGAGAGAAAATAACAAAATGTTGAATTATTGAGTTGAACTTTGAGCATAAGTATTTACAACCCTATTTGATCTTTAAGAGCCCTAATAAGTTTGATTTATCTCCATATCAAAGGACTCTCTCCTGTTTCTTATATTCTAAAAATATTGTGCCTACTTTACATTCAAGTAAACCAGCTGGGAAACACCACTATTACTGGTTTTAATTTGTCAAACACAACCACATCAAGTATATTAAAACATTTTTGAATAAGTTTGGATTTTCTCAATAACTTACTAACAAACAAGAACAAACTCATAGCTGATAAGAAAGACCAACTAAAATTATTTGATACAATGCTTCATAAATTTTAGATTAAATGCTAGCTTTACTAAACCATAAAAAACCATAGAAACAAAGTCGCATAGGCACCATGCGTTAGATTTCCTCTAGTAGCTAGCATTATGGAGAAAAATAATGGATTTCTTTATTTGACAGGTACCACCATTTTAAGTGCTATCAAGAAAAGTGTGGATCCTTCTACACAAGTAGTGTACCAGTAGAATCCTGATGCAACCTTCCTAAAGTCCAATGAATTCGACTATGCCATTATTGTAGTAAGTGAAGTCCCATATATAGAGATGTTTGGGGACAACACAAATCTTACAATAATAGAACAATGTCCTACCACTACCAATAATGTATGTGGTATTGTGAAATGTGTTGTAGTCATCGTGTCTGATTGTCTAGTTGTGCTACAACCTTACATCGATAAAATAGATGCACTTGTGGCTACTTGGCTTCTGGGGACTGAAGTTCAAAGTGATACAGATGTTTTATTTGGTAACTATTATTTCAATGGTAAACTTGCTAGGACCTAGTTTAAGTCAGCTGATCAGCTTCCTATGAACGTCGGTGATCTCCATTACGATCCCCTCTTTTCTTTTGGATTTGGTCTTACAACTCAGTCAGTGAAACTGAATTGAAAGACAACATTGATAATATAGTGTATATGGCATTTAGATTTTAAATAGAGTTTTATCATGCTAAAAGCTGCCGCGAAATAATAGTTAACAGAAAGAAGGTACAGAAGGAACTAAAAATTCTATGTACAAGGTAATGGGCAAACACTACTTTAGAGAACACAAGGTGTAGTCACTTTCAAGAAAAGCTACTTAGTTATTATTCATTATTGGAACTGGAGAAAAAGAAGAAAGAAGAATATTGTATTGAGGACTTACCTTTGAATATATATGATGATGGATTTTTATAATTTTTATTTTTATTATTATTATTATTATTATTATTATTACTATTACTCCATTAATTATATAATGATGGTTTGTTACTATTGACGAAAGATTATTTCCAAAAGAAAAAACCAGGTTTTAGAAAACCCAATGTTCAAAATATCCACAAATGGGGATAAGTCTTTAAGCTAAATCATTTTCCTTTACCTTGTAATCTATTGAAAACTACATACAAAAATGTCACATACAATATGTAGGTCAAGGTCAATATACACAAACATACATATCTCACATATACACAGACATACATATCTCACATATACACAAATATACATATCTCACAAGAACAGAGGAGTAAGGAAAGTAATTGAATCTGTTAAAGAGCTGGACAACAAAGCATTATTAAGTTTGACTTTTCTCATAATCAAACATTGTGTCGCAGCATGGAAATAATTTTCTTAAAGCTCAACACTCAAGTCTAGTAATGTTTGTGGCACTTGATGTATACAACAACATACCCAGTGCATTCCCACAAAGAAATTGATAATTTTCTTGCTATTCTTTTACTGAATTCAGAACAACACTAACTACAACAATAGTGGATTAACCACCTAACTAACAGCAAGGGAATAACTTCGTACTACAATTTAAATGAGAAAATATATGACTAACTTCAGGTCAATAAAGTGTCAGATTCAAGAATAATAGAGAAACAACAAAAGAAGCTAAACCCATAGAAATCAAAAAATAAATAAAGGAGAAACCAAAAATGTTCACGCAATCAAATGTTCTCTAAGGAGAAGAAAACCCCCCAAATCCCCAAAAATTAGGTCAAAGTTGTAAAAGAATACACTAACCTTAAAATCCCCAAATTGAAGCAATTGAAATGCAAATTTGAGAGAAATAGAAGTGCAAATTAGGTCTGATTTTCCAACATAAATTGAGAGCTGAAATTCGGTCCCACTTTCCAACACTAAGAGATATTGAAGTGTTAAATTAGTCCTAATCGAAAATCGAAGTGCAAATTTTGTATGAAATTAAATTGCAAATCAGATATGGTTTATCTTTAACTTACCAAAATGCAATTCTATAGTAGGTCTGAAGCTCATTACACCATAGCTCACTACAGTAGGTAGGAAGCTCACCAAAACAACCGTAGATATGGTTTATCTATAACGTTGATGCAAACTCATTGTTGTTTCACTTTTCTTCTTTTCCCACAGAGAATGCCGCTAGATTTTTAGGGCACTAGTAATTATTTTTGGCAGTTCACCACCGACAGCTCACTACGAAGATATTGTAGCATCTCCACAGCCTTCTCCATAACAGATTAATATTGTAGCGATTTTAGTTTTTTTTAAGAGTATAGGTTTAAGAGAACATAAATGTTTTATTAAAATGATTTTTTTGGCAAACTTAGTGAAATTTCTTGTGAAAATAGAAGGAATAAAATAAATCTATGCAATAGATATTTTTGTACCCATTAAGAGTTGCTATAGCTGATTTTATGGCAATGGTTTCAACAACTGTTTCTATATATTTATCTATTGCAATGCTTAATCATAAAAAATGATGGTTATAGTGTTAAATCATAACTAATAGAATAATTATTTTTGGTAATGATTGAAACCATTACAATAGACCACCTATTGGAATGCTTTGTTAACCATCACCAAAAAGTTTGTTGCCATAGGAGTAATTTCCAGTAGCGAGAACAACAACCCTAATCCTAATTTTGAGTTGATGGTGGTGGTTTCACTCTTAAGAGTTTGAGACATTACCTTTATGGCGTTTATTGTGAGATTTTCACAGATCATCATAGTTTTCAATATCTTATGACCCAGAGGGAGCTTAATTCTAGGAAGTCTAGATAGATAGAGTTCTTAAGGATTATGACATCTCTATTTTGTATCTTTCAAGCAAGATGAACATCTTAGCGAGCACCTTGAGATATAAGGTAGTAGGTATGGATAATTTTGCTTTTATCTCAGATTCTCAAAGACCATTGGCACGGGATGAGCAATCCTTAGCCAACTTGATTGTGCAACTTGATATTTCAGACCCTAAGAGGATTCTTGCTAGTGTTGAGGTAAGGTTTTCATTATTTGAGCAGATTTGGAGTCATCTAATTTTAGGATATGAGACTTTTTATTATCTATGATTAGGTGTTGAGTGGTGAGTGCAACAGGTCTACCATAGATTCAAAGGGTATTTTCATATTTGACAACCACATTAATGATGTGAGGGTTGATGACATAATTTAATGGATTTTTCATGAGTCTCATAGTTCTCGATATTCTATTTACCCAGGTATGACTAAGATGTATAGAGATTTGAGACAACATTATTGGTGGAGTGGTAAGAATAAAGATGTTGTGGACTTTGTAGCTCATTGCCTATTTTGCCAAGGTCGATTATCAGAGACCTGGTGGTTTGATTCAGAGGTTGCGCATTACTGAATAGAAATAGTAGCGAATTACCATGGACTTTGTTAGTCAGTTGCATCGTACTTCCCGTGGTTTTAATGGTATTTGGGTCATTGTGGATCGGTTGACTAAGTAAACATATTTCATTCCTATTCAGATGTCTTCAGTGCATAGAGTTTGGACCGTATTTATGTTCATGAGATAGTTGCTTGCATGGTGAGCCTATATCTGTTACTTCAGACCGGGTTTCAGTGTTCACTTCCAGCTTTTGGAGAGATTTCTTAGGAAGAGTTGGGTACTCAGGTGGATCTTAGTACAACCTTCTATTCTTAGATCGATGGGCCATAAAAGCAGATTATTTATGTTCTCAAGGATGTGCTTTGAGCCTGAGTTATGGATTTTAGAGGTTAGTGGGACAACACTTAGCTTTGGCAGAGTTTGTGTATATTAATATCTATCATTTAAGTATTGAGATGATGCCTTTTGAGGATTTATATGGTAGGTGATGTGATTTCGTAATTGGGTGGTTTGAGACCACTGTGATTAGACCCCGTGGTGCTGACTTGCTTTAAGAGTTGTTGGATAGGGTCAGGTTGATTTAGGATAGGTTGAGGACATCTCAGTGTTGGTTGAAAGCTTATGCAAATCGTAGACTTTGTGCCTTGAGATTTGGAGTAGTTAAGGTTTAGTGGAGGCATCGCCTAGTATAGGAGTCTCTTGGGAGATCGAGAGTGAGATATGGACTAGTATCTTCCGCCGATGAAAGTTCTTTTAGTATTAGATATTGTAATGCCCCTCCACGACATTTTCTATATTTTCACTCATTTTAAAGTTTAGAGCTTTCCTATAGATGTCTCGGTTCATTTATGTCTTTCTGGAGATGATAGTTCAGTTACTGAGCAGTTCATTTTGTTTTTAGAGCTAATTCTCTATTTTGAAGTCTTTGCTGGTTCAAATTGGCTATCAGGAAAAAAATTTAGTCAAACAATCTTGTATGCCAATTATGACAGTTCTAACAACTTTAAAATGTCAATTTTAGGTTGGGTGGATCCTTGGAGCGAGTCTCGAGGCTTCTAGAATCATTTTGGGCTATTTGTCGGATGTTAATGAAAAATAGCTCATAGGTGTAGGACCCACTTTTCATCCAAACAATCTTTGATGGAAAATTTGACTGTGCCATTAAGACTAAAAAGTCAAATTCTATAGTGTAGCATAGTTCATTTATGTATACGGGATTTCAGATGAATCCCAAGGGGTTGGCAAAGACTTGGAAAATTCCAAGTCTTAGCTGCCCCTTGTTCAACTGCTTAAGCAGTCAGCTGATCGCTTAAGCGACCTTGCTTGCCCAGAAGGTATCACTTAAGAGATGGTTGCTTAAGAGGCCAAAGGTAACTTAAGACATCATGTGTAGGGGTGACCTATGCCGCTAAAGTGCAATTTCGCAATGAAACCCACTTAAGATATTTATATAATTTTAGAACCAAAGCATAATAGTGAAATATGGGTATCAATGGTATCATTTTGATAAGTAGACTGTGATTCTGATAGCATGGAACCTTGGAGAATCTTCTCGGGAAGAAAAATCGTCGATTTAACAAATTCTTTGGGCTTTTCTTCAGCACCAAGGTAGGCTAGGTTTACCTACTTTATAGATTGAGCTAATTTGTAGTATAATAATGGTATTATGATAGATGTGATATGGGATTTAGGTATTAGAGGTATGAGTGATATAATTTGTAATTATTTAGCCTATCAAGGAATCATAATTTAGGTGGAATTAACTTAGTCGCTCATGATTTAGGTAGAATTACTATCTTAGGGCTAATTGTGGCTTGTGTAACATCTAAAAGTGAATATAGATACCTTATCATAGTCCAGGGTATAATTTACCTTTAAAACTAATTTCAGAGATTAAAAGTGGGCCCCTTCGTCCAACCTTAGGCCAAGATTCGTGTTAGCTCTCATAAACTTATATACACTTTTTATACCCCTTTGAAATTCTCATTTTGGGAATTTGAGGATATTATATACTTAATGATTATGCTATTTGGTTATTTGGGAGTTATTGCTAATTCTGGGTAAAACTCGATGGTAATTAATATTGAGTTCTGGTTCAAGTCTAGCAATTGATGATGATACTGATGGCATGAGTTTTGGTTCAAGTCCAACAACTGATGATAATAATGATGAGGCTATGAATTCTGGTTCAAGTATGACATTGAGAGTTTGTTTATGATCTGATACGGTTCGGATGGATTCATGGTTATGGGTTGATATTTGATAAATTTATGAATCTTCGGTTCATTACTTTTCTTTGTCTGTACCCTCCAGACTTACGGGGGCCTGCATTGGGTTATTTACTTTTTTGCACTTACTGGCTTATAGGGGCTAGTCATATAGTATTAATTATTCTTTCTTTCATATTTTGTCTATTCTGGTTATTTATATACAGTGTTGGAGCTTATTTCTAGTTTTGCCCTTGTACCTTGACTTAGATTATTTATCTCGCATCTTTATCGTACTTATATCATGATTTAGTCAGTCATGCCTACTGAGTATGTATGATTTTGGTACTCATACTACACTTTTATACCATTTTAGTATAGATCCAAGTACTAGTAGCCGCTGCTGGCATGATGATTATGCTAAGCTAATTTTGGTGATAGGATGAGCTCTCAGAGTCAGAGTTGCCTATTTTTTATTCTATTATCCATGTATAGCCTTTCATTATTCAAGTCAGATTGTATTTGACTATTTTAGAGGATGTATAAAAGGCTACGATTTTGAAGTGTGGCTTGTAATAAAGAAAAGGCGACGTTTTTTAAGTGTTGTTATAGAGGTGCTACAAAAAGCTACGCCTGAGAAGCATGCCCAATAGTAAAACAAAGGCAACATTTTTTAAGTGTTGTTATAAAGGTGCGACAAAAGGCTACGCTTGTGAAACGTGTCCAATAGCAAAACAAAGGCAATACTTATAAGTGTAGCTTTATCAAATAAAAGTGTTGCAATGACAAGCTGCAAAGCGTGGTCTTCATACCTTTATGGCCACACTTTTTAAATGTAGCTGATATGGCAACACTTGAAAAACGTGGACTTTGATCAAAGGTTACGCCTCTTTAGGCCACCCCTAAAAAGTGTTGCCTAAAGTCCGAAAGTGTAGCCTTTGATCAAAGGCCACACTTTCTACTATTTTACTCCACACTTTACAAGAGTGGCAATAGGACTAAAATGTTGTAGTGAATTATATTCCTTCTGTAGTAGCTCTTGTGCTGACAGTACTAGATCATGGGATGGTTATTGATGTTTTATCTATATTCTAGACTATCATTACTATCTTATTGCTATTAGAAGTCTTTAATTGTTATTTCTGGTCTTTTAGGTAATTTTCACCAGATTAGCCCATTACTTATACCTCTGGGCTACGATTTGGCTTACCTACTTGTGAAATAAAGTAGGTGCCATCATGACTCATAAATCAAGTCGTCATAACACAATAATAGAGAGAACTTTTACTATGATCAGTAGTGTGCAGAAGTGTAGTATGGATACAAAACATGAGGTAATCAGTAGGCCTAGGCCAACTGAGCTCTAAAGATAATGCATATATAAACATGTAAAGCAGGAATATATATTACATGCAACTATCTATGAATCAAAAAGTAAAAATACTAAGAGAGAGGTAAGGATAAACTATTATGTACTACAAGTAATCAAGGACAAAACTACGATACCATAAATAGCTAACACATATGCAATAATAGAGTGAAAAAAATGATACACAATATACACTAGTAGTGGAATGGAAGGAAATGAAATAGAAATAATATCTAGAGAATCATGGATATACAACATTGTTATACAGATAGCCAACCACAAGGGCACCATCCTGAGGAAGCTAATCTAACAGCCAAGATATCTCTAGAGTCACAAATAGGGAGGAAACAATCCCTTAGACAGTCCAAATATACACCCCTAAACATGTATAATCATAAAGTAGTGTAACAATAGTAAAGCTTACCATAATAAGGAGTAAAGGAACTCAAGGGTGTACCTACAACCTCGGGTACCAATTGTAGTGTTGTATTTAAAATCGTCCTAAACAACACACAACACATGTGATTGTTGAGACTCTCTATTTTGAAAATTCATATTTTTAGAGTCACCACCAAATTTTTTTGAAAAAATTAGGAACATTCATTTTTATGTAAAACTCTATTTTTTGGTCTTAAAAAGTTTCTTGAAATTCTGAGTAAGAATTTTGGTTGCTCGAGGGTAAGGTGTTAAGCATCTCTTGAAGACTATTCAGATATTCCTTAAACTCAGTTTAGAAAAAGTATTTGAGAAATAATTTATTGTATTATTTGAGAAAAATAGTGATAGCTACACATAATATTTATTGAATTTAAAATTAAAGAAAACATACAAACTATATAAACATATGCTTACGATATACGAGGGTATATTTATGATGAGAGTATGGACGTGTATGCCTTGAAATATATCACATTTACAAGCACATATGCTTCAAATAAATAAAAAAATTTAAAGTTGTGATATCATAGTAATATAAAGAATTCACATGTATGAAAATTTATGATTTTCTTATATATTAAGGTAAAATTAAGATAGTAAAATATGACAAAAAATAATAGTTACTATAGATGTATATTAAAGATGTGCAAGTATTTATGATTTCAGAATGACATATGTTAGATGAAAGTATGTTTGTATGGAAGTATATTGAAAAAATGATTATGTTTAACCAAAATAATAAAAACATAAGGGTAGGTATAAAATGGTTATGTAATAATGTATATTTGATATGTAGCGGCATATGTTAAAATAATGCATAAAATCAGGAAACATAAACCCTATTTTTAAGGGTATATGGAATGACCAAAGAAGACCAGGTCACTGAGTTTGGCCAGCTTCTGAATGGGCCTGTTTTGTGTTTTTGTTTTTCAATTTCTAGTTGCGCTGTAGATTTTCTAATGTTTTTTTACCTTTTTTAAAAACTATTAATGTTTTTCTCATTAATCAATAAAATACCAAATTAAACAAAAAAAAGCATAAAATCAGGATAACTTAAAATAAGATATTAAGTAAAAAGGAAGTATATAAAAATATTAGTATACATAAATGAAAAAGTATAAATATACCTTTTTACAGATCAATGAACATATGTGTTGCCTTGTACCTTACTTTTTGGGGGAAAAATCCGTAACTGGTTAAGAAAAGATAAATATTTATAAAAATTATATTAAGAGTCTAGATATATATTTTGGTAAACTTGTTTGAGCAAAATTTAAGAAAATCTATTGATTTTAAGGGAAAAAGTGAAATTTTAAAGGAAAACATGAAAGTTTATGCTAAACTAAATAAATAATTTTGAAGACGATTATTTTAGCAAGGATTTAGCCAATTTTTAAAAAAACTTGTATACAATTTTTTTTTCTAAAATATGTTCTTGTAAGTCGATTAGTCACGTGTTAATTTGCTAAAAATAAAAACCATAGAAGTAAAAATATTAATCCACGTTAAAGAAATCAACAAACACTAAGCAATGTAAACACAATAAAGCAATAACACACTGCTTTAGATAATTTATAACAATGAAAGAAAAATTAGTTTATCATGCTAAGCTACAAAGGGGGAAAAACATAATAAGTAAAGAGAAAGACTATGCCATGACCCAAAAATCAAGGTGAGATGACACTTGTCTCGGTAATCCTTGTGTAACACCCCGTACTTTAGGGCTAGAAGTTAGACTGTCGGTCCTACATGTATAGATCTGAACTAAATGATTTCATGTTAATATATATTTAGTGATCACTCCTATAGTGTGGGAAAACCTTTGAATAAGAATTAAGGTCACCAAAATCCCCTAACTTATAGACGAGTTCAAAACTCTTATATCGATTAAGTTTTGGTGAATACCTAAACTTGGGTCAACTTGCATAGATCATAACTTCTTGTAAATAAAGAGTTATTGGGCCTACTATGTATCAAATGAAATGTCTTTGAGTCTTGTTTCCAACGCCACTGGTTTCGTCTTAATTCGATACCTGAGTGAAAAGTTATGACTTTGCAAAGTGGAGTGCGTCGCCTAGCAATTGCCTAAGGCTACTGGAAATATTGTGCCATGGGCAGTGCATCGCCCAGCCTAGCATAGGCTATGGAAAATATGATTCCCAACCTATTTTAGGCAATGGGAAATGCACGACACAACCTATCTTAGGCTATAGGCAATGACTCGTATGCCCTATGGCCAAACAACGTAAATACTTCGTTTTAAGTTATTTCAAGGGCAATCATGTCTTTTTACATTCCAAAACTGTCCCTAATCATCCATAATTGAAATTAGGATTATTAGTAACGTTTTAACTCTCTTAAGATCCCTAAATCATCTTCCATGAACACCATAAGAGAAAAACAACTTAGGGCTAAACATTCAAGCTCAAGGGATCAACCTTTTTGTGAGTTCTACATCGATTAAGGTATGTAGGGCTGTCCTAAAAAACTCTATGGGCATAAGTTATGATTTTATCAGTCTTTTGAAAGTATGTTATGATGTTTATAACAAGGGTTTGAACAATTAGTTTTAATATTCAAATCATGAAACCCTTTTCAATGATAGAAATATTGTTTTCGTCTTGAGGCCTCTGCTTAAAAATTGATTTTTACTCATGTATATGTAAGTATGTGTTTTGAGTTTTGCAAATATTAAACCGAGAGCATGAATGAAGAAATCCCTCTCTTGTTATAATACCTCTTGATTTCACATGTGGTGGGTTCTTTAATTATATGTTTTGAACTTGATATTGATTATGACTTGAAGAGAGGTTGATTTATTGTTTATAAATGTTTAAAGTTATAATTGAAAGATATTGCATAGTTTGTAACATGATACTTGACCACCACGTGTTTATGAATTGAAATTTAGGATCTTTGCCTAAGTTTTCATGAGTTTCACCATACGCATCCTTATATACTGTTTGAATAGTTTGGTGGTCTGAACACAAGGTTTTGAAAGAGAAGTTGGTATGACTATACCAAACATATAAATGCCATAGCAGATTCAGAACAGACTAAAATACAAATTTTACTTGGATTTTAAGATTTTGAATTCATAAAGATGCATGTTTAGAAAAGGTTAAGAGTGGGTACCAAGAGATTTAGGTGGTTACCCAAAGTAGGAATGAGTCATACGATTCGTGCTCAAAACCTTATTTTGCAGATACGGGTTTATTATATCCCCAATGAGGGATTATAGGATGGCCTATTTCCCTATGGCGTATCAGATTTAGATACTCTAACCCTTGCGACAAACTTGGGTTAGGTTCTTGGCTGCTGAGTTAAGGTCGGATCCCATATAGCCCATGGGATACTTTTAGATATGTAGGGTGTACCACCTAGCTTAGAAGTAAGACAAAGAATGAGTTATGATTTCAAAGAATTGTTTAAAGTCTTTTAAAGTATGCCCATGTTCTCTCACTTATGTTAAATATAGATACATTATTTTGGATTTCTTTGCATAGCAGTACAATTGTATTGACCCCTATATTTCAGGATCTGAGGCTTAGTTCCAGAGTTTTGTTAAGCAGTAGATTGACTTGACAATAGTTGCAGCTGGTGAGCCTCCCTTACTTTAGAAGGCCTGGTTTTGAAACTTGTAATGGGTATATTATTTTGATCCACGGTCTAACTGGGGGCTTTGTCCCAGAGTTCAGGCAAATGTTATTTTCAGTTAGTAGAGATTTCGCAGACCAGAGTCATGTACTTCAAATGTTATGAACTTTATTTCGTATTTTCCAGTTGAATTTAAAAGTGATCATGTTTCCGTTTATTAATCTTCCGCATTTCTTTACATTGTATGAACATTGTGTATAATTACTAGATAGAATAGGGGCACTTGGGCCTTCACGGTTCGGGATGTCCATTACGGTCAGGGTCTCGATTTAGGTCGTGACAAACTTGGTATCAGATCATGGTTGATGGATACAAAATTGCATCGAGTAGAGTCCTATTTATGGGTGTGTAGTGTGCCACACTTATTAGAAGGAGGCTACTAGGCGTTTAGGAATGTTTCACTTTTCTTTATTTTCTAGATCGTGCCATTATGTTGTCCGTTTAAAAGTTGTCTAGATTCCTTCTTTACTTTGATTTCGTTAACTATGTCTCCTTGTCGAGTTGATTCAAGAGCAAAATCTTAGAGCCTAGATGAGGTGGTCCTTTTTAATTGAATCATAAAAGATTATGAAATTGCACAAGGACTTGAGAGGATTCCTTTGGTGCTTCAAGGCATATTGATTCTAATGTACACTTTGATCCTAATGAAATCATGCTTTTCAACCCGAGGTATTAAGTGTATCCAGTCCCTATAAAAATTCTTATTGCAGATATCATGCATAAAGGTAATGATGTGTAGCAGATTATTGGAACTACATTTCCACCCGAGTAGTAGTATATATTAAGGTGTCATGACCTATTGGTAGTGATATTGGGCCAAGAGGTTGGTGATATGAAGTCATAAGATTAGAAGTCAGAATGAGGGTGACTTTTGAGTAAATAAATAGTTTTAGTTGTATAACCATTGATTGAGGGATGATTTTCCATTTATGGTAATAGACTAGTGTGGTAGTAGTATTAGTAGATCGTATGGTAGTCTGTAGAGAAAGTGTTTGTCTATGATTATTATCTATTCAGAATAGGGAAATAGCCTAGAGTAGATATTTATAGTGGTTATGGAAATCACTTATAGACTATGATTAGAAATAATTAGATTAGCCAATAAGTTATAAGTATAGACTCATTGTTGTTTATGAAATTTTGAAGGTAGTTGTGATGTATGCATGGGTAGGTAACTATGATATGAGAAAGTAGAATATGTTGATAAGATCATAATGGGTTATGATATAAGATTAAGATCAACTACCTTCATTATATGACCTTACCCCCTTGATTTGTCTTTTCTATAGTAGTTGTAAATTTGTAGTGCGTGTGAGAAGGTATGTAGTAGATTTGGAGGTTTAGTAGTAATATTATGGAGAGGATAGACTTATGGGCCATATATAAGTGAAATAAGAGACTTAGGTTGAGATTTTTATTCGATTGATTAGTATAGTATGTGACATGCTTCATATGATTGGTGTTGGTAGACAATAGGCTTGAACTTTAGATGTGGACTGTAGTAATAAGAATAGTAGCTCAAGATTGGTAATGCATATTTATGGGAATGAATTAGTAGGCTTGATGTGAGCTATGAAATAGCTTAGGTTGGAAACTTATGTAAAAATGATTGTATAATTGTGATATTTATGTATATGAGGACTAGTATAAAAAATGATGAATTGTGGTTGAGTCATTAATTAAATAAGGGCCTAGGTATAAAATAATAAGTTGAACCCCGAGGTAACATGTTGTTAGATAAGGTGTGATGTGTATGAGTGTCACGTGTACCTAGATTTCATTCTTGAATCTTGTGGTATGGAGAAGTCTGGGGAGTTGTGGTATAGTGTTATTTAGAGTTGAATTGAGGAAATATGGGTGGGCAATATGTGCCTTTGGTATAGTTTTACAAATTTTGTTAAGTTGCAAGTTATGTGATTTGAGGTGTAATACTAAGTATTCTAAGGAGTTGAAAATGAAGTGCTATGTGTCTAGAAGAGTGAATGTCTATGCCCATGATAACGTTATCCATAAATATATGACTTTAAGGTTTGGACCATGCTAGGATTAGTGTACCTGAAGGGGATGTCCTAGAATGAATTTAGTGTCCTTGTATAAAAAAAAATTTTGGAGGGGATTTTGTGTTCATGTGTATACTGGTACCCCTTTGTGATAAGGAGTGTGGAGTCGTATGCTCATGAGCGTGGGAGTTGTAGAGTGATGGCTATAGAGGCTAATGAGGGCTAAGAGTAGAACATTTGAAAAGTGAGGCCTTCAGAGTATAGATTATCATAGAGAGTTTAGCGCTTATGTGTATGGTGAGATACTTTTTTTTGTTGAGAGTTGTGGCTATAGATTTTAATGTGAAGGTATGACTGCAAATTTAGGAATGTAACTTTGATCTAAGGGGGAGATGCTAAATTAAAGTAGTTCCCAAATTTTCTTGTGGTGACAAGTTTCAAGACGAGGCTTGATAAATCAATTCTTATTCAAGCAAGCTCCTCCTACTTCAGTTTGAATTAACACCTACCAATGTCTTATGTACTTAAGTCTGGCCTATGTCTAAGGTTGGAGCACTCTATGTAACTCATGTCATGTTCCTACCTCCAAACTAGAAGCAATAATATCCCTCAGTGATCCTATATTTCAAGTATCCAAGCTCTATGTTATGAGGTACATGATCCATAAACCTATGTCCCAAATCATGCTTGGTTCTAAGGAACTATATTTTTGTATGTTAACGATTTATTTTATGTCATAGTTATCCAAAATGATAAAGTTGTACAAACTCATGACTATTTCAGCTTTGAAAATGTGAAGCGATAGCTTCGAGTAGAAGTCCTTGTCTAAATCGTCGACTTCATGAATTCCACACTCATGTTATAAGACTCGCGATGTAAGATCTCATATTTTTCACTATGGTCATCCTAAGAACTCGTGATATGTTGAGTTTAGGCAAGAAAAACTCTCCACTTCTGATCCAGACACTTGATATATGAAATACTCCGTGATTGTATCGTATCTTCAACTCATGTCCCACCTTGAGTAGTGGCATAAGTATATGTTATAACCAAATAGTGTTACTCCCTTTGATGATGCTTGTGTTCAGGTCCTTTAATGACCCTCTATATGTTAGTATGGTGGTGGTTGTGGATGCGTAGAAGTGTGTTAGGTGGAAGAGTAGATGTCGTTGCAGGTGAAAATTTTTGATATGATTTCTTGAGCTAAGGTTATAGGTGCAGGGAGAGGAAGAATATGAATATTCTTTATGTGAAATAGCTAGGAGGGAAGTATATGGTGAGAATCTTTGTGAGAATGATTAAATTTGGTAGTCTTAGTGGAGAGATCCATGAAGTGGGGTGTAGTAGTGGTAGGCTTAAATTTTGTGATTGATGAAAATACAAACCAATGTGCCATGTGGTTAGTATTCGTTGAATTAAGACTTGAGGTTAATGGATTATAGTGATGAGGTGAGGTGATTTCTTAATATGATGTAGAGTATAGGGTCCCGTAGTTTAAATTTGCACCTCCTTCCTCTGAGTTAGGCTTCAACATAGAAGTATTATACAGCGAGACACAAATTCTTGTGGTTAGATGTGTTACAGGAGAATTGTATGTTGGAAATGATGAAATAAGTTGATTAATGTTGGGGTATAGACAAGTAGTGTCTCTAAGTTTAAGTCTTTTCATTGTATCTTGTAAGATGGAGAATGCTAATATTCTTATGTCCCGTGAGAATCATATCTCATGTCTTGTACCAATCTTAATCAGGCCGAGGACTCTTAGGAAAGTTTATGTCTTACAATGTTTTGATTATGTGCCAAAAAACACAGTCCAAAATCATGTCGATGTCAAGATTCGTTATCTCAAGTTTTGTGCTTACCAAGAATATGATGCTAATATTCTTAATTCTCCAAGTTTAAGCATCATAAAGTGCTATACTTCTATAGCACAACAAATATCTAGGTAACTTTGACTATAATCAAATGCGAGAAAAGCAAATTAGGAGAGCAATATGGTCAATGTGAATTGGATAATGACCTAATGAAATTTTGAATAAAACTTGGGTAGTTTGGAAGGAATTTTATTGATGGACTTTTAAGGGTATTTTAGAAGGATTCAGATTTTGAGTCTTATATGCCTATTAATGCTCTAAGTCTTCAAAATAGAATAATAGACTAGTCTTGTTTAAAGCCAAAGATATGCTATTTAAACACACAGATCTAGCCGATATTCACAAAGCAAAACAATGAAACACTTTATCACATAAAAAATTACTACACGTCCTTTCATACATGGTACCTTTCAAGCCACAGGTAAGCCTAGCATTTGAAGGATATACATGCCGTTTGTAAGACACTCCATCGCCCACAAATTGGTCAATTTCATTACAATTGTGGCCAAGTTGATTTCAATTAAAGTTAAATTTAATAAATTGAATAAAAATTTGAAATAAATTAACAACTTATTTATTCCCGAGTTTCTTAGTTTAGCGAAATCAAACAAATACTTTTCATATAAATTATGTTATTAAGAACAGATTTTGCAAATCAAGATTTACCCTTTTTAATTAGTTTTTTCAAGGTAGATTTTGATTAAAATATGATTTTTCATAAAATAATTATACGATTTCATATATATGAAAATGAAAGTATATAATTGCTACTTAAAATGATAAAATTACCCAGATAAATATTTTGAAAAAGTTTTTAATCAGATAAAAAAAATGTTGTAGTTTTATTAAAAATCGAAGAATTTTAGTCCCGGGGGGGGGGGGGGGGAAATTATGTGTCAACATTAAATCTATACGCTCAACACTTCGGACAAGAACACCAAACTCCCCTCAACAACTTTAATATAAAGTCACTAAATTATTTCTAGAACATCCCCTTCAAGGATACTAACATTAACTTTCTCCAACCTCCAAAGTCATCGCCTTATAACTAGCATTTTTATGAGCATAGACATACATGCTTCTAAAGACATAACACTCCATTTTCAACTCCTTAGAATATTAGCATTATGCCTCTAATAACATATCCCCATAACTTAAAAAAAATTAAAACTATACTAAGATTTCACACAGTCTATCTATTTCTCCCCCAATTCAGCTCTACATAACACCATATAACAACTACCTAGACTTTTTCATACTAATAAAGTTAAGATCATAAGTTAGGCATACTCAAAATCGAGTTCACTTATTCTTATAACTTAAGGATCCTATCCATCCAATGATTTAGCCACCGTTTCTGCTTCAACACTACACCTCGTGCATATATCATAATTACCCACTCCAATATTTCATAAGTCATTAACCCAAGTTCTTTCACACATTATATCAAGCCTACTATTTTCACTCCCATCAATCTTGCATCAGAATCCTTGAGCTAACATTTTTATCACCACAATCAACATCTAAAATTCAAACTTAGTGTCTAGCAATAATCATGTACCAACAATTATGTACTAGTCCATCAAATAGAGAAATAAACCTAATTTCCTCACTTAACTATGGCCCACAATCTCCTTCTTCTTTACAATGTTACTACTATTCCTTAACAAACACCATAAGGGAATACCAACCATCATCATAAGGGAATAACCCTACCCCCCAACACTCAGTTAATGGTCATGCAAATACAACTACTTTTTTTCACTAAAATGTTACCTCAGTCTGACTTCTAAACATAAGATTTTATATCACTAACCTCGAGATCATCTTACTACTCAAATCTCATAACACCCCAATTTATACTACCTCTTAGGATTAAAATACTACCCTAATATTCAAATACTCATCCTTCCCTTAAATGAGATATCTGCAATAAAGTTCTTGAAAGGGACAAATTATATATCTTACCTCAAACTAAAAAGTATGATTCATGAAGTTAAAGGTACACACATGAATCAATACAATTGATGCACTAATGGACAACTTTTAAGTCCGTGTGCTATTCCATAACTATTGATGACTCATTCGAAAAGCACCACACTATTAGAAAGCTAAGCTTTTGTACTTCTATCGCCTCGATTATGAGACATAGTCAATAAAATTAGAAAGAGAAAGTAATTTGGATAAATATCATATGGACAACACAATTGCACGATCTAGAATATGAAAGAATAAGAAACATTTCCTAAATTCCTCATAGCCTTCTGATTATAAGTATGGTGCACAACATACCCATAAGCAAGAATCTACTAGACACGACTTTATGGACACCTAATGACCCTAAACCATGCTCTAATACCAAGCTTGTCACGACCTAAACTAGGGAGTATCTGTGACGGGTATCTTAAGCACACCATTGACCGGAGACTAACCCCATCACCTAACCTCATGAGCATAAAGATGATAATAATGACAATGTAGAAGTCAAGAAAAAATAGAATAAAAAGAGGAATAGATACTCTATGAAAGGTAAGAGTAAATCAATATCTAACAAACCCACATCTGTCTATAAAAAGACCCTAATAAATGAATATCAACCTAAGTTGGGATATGCCCAGACTGTAGCCAAAAAGGATTCCAAGGAGATTGTCTAAATCATAAGAAAACAAAGTAGGAAATAATGAGGATTTTGGAGAATGGAAGCTCAATACTTCAAGTAACTCGACAGAAATGCTAATTCACCTAACATTTCACTAGGGTAAAAAAAAGTATCTTTGAACCATATTTTATGAACAATGTAGCATCCTAGGATGATTAGTGAGGTGAGTGCTAGCATGTAACTCAGGGAAGGGATAAAATAATGCCAACTACAAATTTGTTCAAAAACTATATGCACACATTCATATACATATATATAACATGCTGAGATAGGGGACAAGGTTTAAACATGAAATGTTAAAACCATTAACATGGAATGTGTAGCTCAGTATGTCCTAAAATCACCCACATGATATATGGGTCCGAATCTCCTTACCGAGAGGCCTCGATGCTTGTTAGCCACATGAACCAGAGAAAAAACTGATTGAAAGCTAAAGCAACCAGGGAAACTAGCCATGCCTAAAGTATATATATATATATTAAATGTGACTCAAACCCATGGTCATATAGATACCCATGCTGGCAAACACAGTTTCCAGCATCGGCCCTCCAGGGACCTCCACCTTCCACGCCGAGCTACACAACCCCCTTTAAGACCAATTAAAACATTTGCAAATAACCTATCCATTTAACCAAGTAGTCATCCATTAAGACATTTACCGAATGATATCATCATACCAATTAATTATGCTTGCAAGACAATTCCATAATGTTATTCATAAACCAATTAGCCAAATTAACTAAAAACATTTCAATAGAAAACCAATCCATGTCCATTAAGTCCGTTATGAAAACCAAATTATGTTCTATTAACCTTTTATGCACTGCAAGGTTTCAAAAGTGAAGTATTTTTTGTATATATCGATGGTTCAAACCAATTTCATAAATTAGGTTAAGGTTAAAGCCCATCCAAACTAGTAAACTATAAAATTTAGGAAAACCTATGTTCCCCATTCCAATTCCCACACCCATGCATTCATTTAGTTTAAAATCATGAGAATAAAGCATAAATAATTAATTCAAAACCACAGGGATTCAATTTATGTGAATCTTTCCAAACCCTCAACCAATATTAAAAATTCAATAATTAAATCACATGGATAATAATTAAAATACATTCCTTTACATAAGATTAATTTATGGAAGAGATACATACCTTTTTGATGGAAGGAATTTTCATAAAAGCTTGAATCATTAATCTAGAATTGATATGAAAAGTTGAATTCATTTACCATACCCTTGATGATGAAATTAGGGAGAAAACATTGAAAAGAAACTTGAATTTGAATCCTTGGAAGTTTTATTTTTTTTTAGAAGAACACATATGTGGGGTTCTTGAGAATTTGGGAGGAGAGTGATTGTTTATTTGGGGTTATGGGATGATGAAATCATATAAGTATTAGTTATAAGATTATTTAGGACATTAATGACTAGTTTGCCCTCAAAAATCTGAATAAAAATATGGGTTTTAGCATCTCTAGATATAGGGGCATGCCACGCCAAAATCGCGAAGTACAGAGGGTGTGCCACACCCTTATTGCACACCATCATTGGTTCCTCACAAAAATTCTCATAACTTTTCTCCCGGGTATAGGATTAAGGTGAAATCAGTGGCGTTGGAAAGATGACTCAATTATCTTTAATTTGGTGGGTCTTGAGATAAAAAAATTCCATATATTCCCAAAGTTGTAAACGTTCAAATGTTTCCTATGAATATTCTTTACTTCAAAAGTTCTTTAAACACTGGGTAAATGATCATGAAATGTATATTTCTATAGAAATCATTGGTTTTGAGTTTATAAACATAGGAATAACGGTTCAAATTCTAGCTTAAAAATATGGGTTATTACAGATGGTTTCTGGAAAGAGAGAGACACACCTTCTCTGATATTTTTAGAAGCTAATGATGCATTTTTGGTACCCATCTTTGTTGACTATTTTGAGTCGTCTGATCATTTCATCTGACTGTTTAAAAATAATATATATATATATGTGTGTGTGTGTGTGAATGTATATATTTATAAAAGACTAAAAAATTATGGCCCGTGTGTGTGTGTATGTATATATATATAAAATACTAAAAAATTATGGTCCTTAGATTAGAAAAGAATTAATGGACCAGATATGTTTGTGTTTCTTTTGGGAATAATTATGCTTTCTTTGTTTTCAGATATGGGGACATAAGATTGGTAGGTATGGTGTGGTGTGAATTGATGAGGTGGATTAATTGGTAGTGAATTGAATCGGGTTTGGGCATTTTTGTTCTGAAATAGGTAAATAATAATGGGCTTGAAGAAATATAATTAAAACTGAATTAAATTTGGGTCGAACACTTGCTTTTTCTTTAAATTAATTTTGATGATGCTTCTTTTGTCCAAATTATTTTATAATATATACGTATATGAAATAATTTACAATACATAG
The DNA here is from genome assembly GCA_030864215.1 of Capsicum pubescens. Taxonomy (NCBI): domain Eukaryota; kingdom Viridiplantae; phylum Streptophyta; class Magnoliopsida; order Solanales; family Solanaceae; genus Capsicum; species Capsicum pubescens. Next base: position 172,809,700 of record CM061541.1, read on the forward strand.
GTTAGACCATTTAGGCTATCAGGAAACTGTAATTTAGGTGTTGTTGCCTTAGTTGCATAGGTCCTTAGTAGAATTTCTATCATAGTTCTAGTTAAGACCTTTTTAACATCTAAAAGAAGATCTAGATACCTTATCCTAGTCTGGGGGTAGAGTTAGCCTTATTAAGATTTTTGGGAATTAGAACTGGGCCCCTCTATCCAGCCTTAGGCCAAGACTTGAGTTAGGTTTGTTAGATCTTTAACTCTCATTATATATTTAAAATTCTTATTATGAGGATTGATGATTCTAAGTACTTAATGGTCATAATGGTTTGATATTGGGAGTTGATACTAACTATGATAAAATATGGTGGTTATGATATTGATAATATATGTATTAATTCAAGTATGACTATCATTTATGATATTGATAATGTATGTATTGGTCTAAATCTAGATATTGATTATGATATTGAAAATACATCTACTAGTTCGAGTTTGATGACTGATTATAAAGATAATATAATTATTGATTTCAGTATGCAATTGATTTGGTATTGATAATACGAGTATCAATTAGAGTTTGGTAGGGGAAGTTGATTTAGTGTGACATAATACAGATGGGTTCCCAGTGATAGCATGAAGGTTGGCAAATTATGGTTGTTCGGGTCTATGTGTTATATTTTCCTTGATTGTATCCTCAAAAATTATGGGGGCCTGCGTTAGGTCATTTATATTTTCGTATTTATTGGCTTATGGAGGCCAATCTTGTAGTTATATTTGTATGATCTTTATGTTTTGTTTTGGTTTATGTATTTTATTATGTACAACAAAGTTAGAGTTACTTTTAGGTTTGTCCTTTACTTTGACTTAGTTATGTTATCTAGCATCTTATCATATTTATATCATGATTTAGCTAAGTTGAATGATGATGCCTACTGAGTACCTGTGCTTTTGGTACTCATACTACACTTCTGTACCCTTTTTGTGTAGAGTCAAGTACTAGTTGCTGTCACTGATTCGACACTCATGTTGTAGTGGATTTTGGAGATAGAGTAAGCTCATAGAGCTGAAGTTGCCCCTTTTTTCTTCTGTTTATCTATGTCTTGTCTTTTGTTACGAGACAAATTGTATTTGATATTTTATGACTTATGATGTGTTATAGTAGCTCTTGTACTGATTATACTAGGTTGTGGGATGGTTTTCTATGTTATGTCTACCTATCATACTATTTCTATTGCCTTGATAATTTATTAGTTGCATCATCTATTTCGCCCTATTTAGGGCATTTTCCACCAAGTTAGCCTATTGCAAATAGCTTTGGTCTACTTTTTGGCTTACCTACTGTAGAAAAAGAGTTGGTGCCATCATTACTCATAAATTGAATCATGATAAATTAGTATTAGAGCCAGGTTTCACCGGTATTATTGGTATAAGAACAAGTGTCAAGTAGAGTCTCATGGATCAAAACAATGACATTTATTTCTTATATTTAGGAGGCTATAGGATATTCTTAGTAGTTCTTCACTTATTTCACTCATTTTGTGCTAAGTTTCTGAATTGTCTTCTAAGGCATTGCTTTGGAACACTCTTTTGTAGATATCTAAGACACATGCTACCGCTATATGAGATGAGGGTCCTGAGACCAAACCTAGGGATCCTGTTACTATTTTTGGATAACCCATAAGTTATGGAAAACCTCTAGATGTGTCCCCAGCTAAGGTCCAGGATAAGTTACCTTCACCAAACTTTATTCTCCTTTCTAAAAAAGAGGTTCTTCCGCCCTTGCAAGTGGTGGATCAAGGATCAATCAAGGCTCTACCAAGATTTATTTATTCTTCACTATTGAGGGATGATTTAGTTTAAAATTTAGGGTTGGTTAGTGGTTCATCATCTGATGGTGCATATTCTATAGACTGGAGTGGTACTAAGGCAGGGCACAGTCTGTATCTGCAACTCTTAGAGTTGAGGTCCCTCCTGCACCAATAGTTTCTCAGCCAGTGGTTTCCCAACATGCTATGACTATTGAGGAGAAGAAAATGTTGGGCAAATTCTTTAGATTGGCTCCGCCTAGGTTTTCTAGTGCACCGGGCGAGGATGCATATGAGTTTCTAATTTCTTATGAGGATAGGCTCCATAATTTAGGCCTAGTTATGATTTTTATGGATTACACTAATTTTTAGGTCGACTTGGAAGCTCGACATTAGTGAAGAGGTCATCTTGATTCAAGGCCAGTTGGATCTTCTCCTTTAACATAGGTTTAGTTCTTCGAGCTCTTATAGGAGAAAATACATGACCTAAAACCTTAGGGATCATTTGAGGTATTAATTCTCAAGGTTATAGTATAGATCTATGATTGTTGTAGAGAATAAGGTCATTTGCACAAGTTGGTTAGGTATTCTACTTTTATTCTAACTATTGAGTATGAGAGGGTTCGTTGCTTTTTTCTAGGATAGAGACTTCCTATTTGCATATCTACTCAGAGTTTGGTTATTGCGGGTAGGTCTTATGCTGAGATGCCTAAACATACTCAAGTGATAGAGGAGATGCATCGCGAGGCATAAAGGGTAAATAATAAAAGACCTTGGTGTGAGGTCAGTTTCAGTGAGAGCTGTAGTAGCTCCTAATTTGGAGGTAGTGGTTCTCATGGTAGATACCCTCTACGACCATCGTATCGGCCTTAAAGTCACCCTAGTATACCTATTTAGGTAGTGCTCTAGGTTATTGATAGGGTCAGTCTTATGTTAGTGAACAACTTAGTCAGGGTAGCGATCAGTCTTTGAGAGGCTCATATTCTGGTTATTCTAGTCGAGGTGGTTTTTCTGGGTAAGCAAGATCTTTTGGTTCTAGTACAACTCATGGGTTATGTTATAGTTGTAGATCTTTTAATTATTACTCACGAGAGTTCCCTAGTTATAGGGAGATTAATTTCTTAGCTCGAAGTGTTCCCTCTATTAAAAAAGTTCATCCCTCAGCTAGAGGTGGTATGCATGATCATAGGAGTAGTATCTAGGGTGCTCACAGAGGTTCTTAGGAAGGTAGGGCAGGAGATCAGTCAGGATCCCAGCGAGGTGGTGGGCATGATCACTTATATATAGTACCTTCTAGGCTAGAGGCTGAGACATCGAATATTATTATCACTAATATGAGTTTTGTGTGTCTTCAGTCGACCTTTGTTTTATTTGATACGACATCCACTTACTCTTAAGTATCTATTTATTATGCCCTGCAGTTAGAGTTATCTTAGGATTTTTTACCTGTCCCTTTATATGTATCTACTCCTATGGGCAATTCTTTAGTTGTGGATCAGTGTTTTGGATTATGTGTTGTGACTGTTAGAGATATTAATACTCATGATGATCTTATATACTGGACGTGATATATTTTGATGTGATTTTCGGAATGGACTAGTTATCCCACTATCATGCGGTCATGGGATCTTTTGCCAAGATCATTACCTTAGCCATGCCCAACATACCCCCGATCGTGTGGCAGGGAGTAGTTAGCTGTGATCCCACGGGAATTATTTCTTATATTCATGTTAGGAGACTTATCGGGAGATTTTGTGAGTCTTATCTCGCTTATATTATAATTTTAGTATAGGGAGTCTATCGCTTGATTCTGTCCTTGTAGTTCATTAGTTGCCTAATGTTTTCCCTACTGATTTGTTTGGTATTCCACCTTTCTATGAGATTGATTTTGTTATTGATTTTGAGTTTGACACCCGATCTATTTTTAGCAACTTACCATATTATCCCTTTCGAGCTTAAGGAGCTAAACTCTCAGCTTCAGGATCTTCTTTGCAAGGCTTTTATTTGACCTAGTGTGTCCCTTTAGGGAGCTCCTATTTTATTTGTAAAGAAGAAAGATGGCTCCATATGGATGTGTATTGATTATAGGCAACTTAATAAAGTGACGCTGAAGAACGATTACCCTATGCCTCGCATTGATAATTTGTTTGATCAAATGCAGGGAGAAGCCAAGTTCTCTAAGATTTATTTGAGGTTTGGTTACCATCATTTAAGGTTTTGAGCTAAGGATATCCTGAAGATAGCCTTTAGGACCCATTTTGGTCATTATGAGTCCTTAGTGATGTCCTTTAGGTTGACTAATTCCCCATCCACGTTCATGGATTTGATGAACTGGGTATTCAGACCTTATTTAGATTCCTTCATCATTGTTTCCATGGACAACATCCTTGTGTATTCAGTAAGCAGAGAGGAGCATGCACAATATCTGATGGTAGTGCTCTAGACTTTTAGATAGATTGTATGCTTTTTTTCAAGATCTCTAAGTGTTAGTTTTCAGTGGAGTTAGTTACATTCCTAGGGCAGGTAGTGTCTAAGGATGGGAATATGGTAGACCCAACTTAGATTGAGGCTATTCGTGATTTTTCCAGGCCCATATCTCAAGCTAAGGTTCGTAGATTTATCGGCGTCGCCGGTTATTATCGATGATTCATTGAGAGTTTTGCTACTATTTCATCACATATGAATAGATTCACTTGAAAGGAGGTTCCTTTCTGATGGTCAAAGGAGAGTGATTCAAGCTTTGGGAAGCTCAAGAAGTTCCTTACTTTGGCTCTTATTTTGGATCTTCCTATTGAGGGTGAGGATTTTGCTATGTATTGTGATACTTCTGGTGTTTGTTTAGGTTGTGTATTGATGTAACAAAGTCATGTTATTGCTCATTGTATTACCCCGCTTGTTTCTAAGCTAGGAGACAAACCTTTTTCCTACATATGAAATCTCCTATCCTATGATTTATACTTGAGTACATGACTTAAATTAGTATACTAGTGATAAGATAGCTTATGATATGTTAAGCATGTTCATATGAGTCACATAAGGTAATACAAGCTAAGAGTTTTTGAATCCATCAACTTTTAGTGTTCGATTTTGTAAGGGTCATATTTGAACGAGTATAACTCGATGTTAATGTGGTATTTCTGCATATTTCTACCCACCAAATTATAGAGAATCAAATTAGCTTTCCAATGATACCAATTTTTGCCTTAATCCAATACCCGAACGAAAAGTTATGCCCAATTTCGTGAGAGACAGTAAGGGTCTGCGATTGGTTAGGCGCCGCCCAACCTGGCTTGTGCGATTACTGGGGTGCCGCCTAAGTCAGTTCCAAGTTCCAAAAACACTCCGTTTTGAGTTATTTTGAGGGTAATTAAGTATTTTAACACTCCTTACACGCCTCTAAACATAACCCTACAAAATATATAGCTCCTAATTACATTACAACCGTACTAACATCTTAAGTTCATTATCCAAGAGCACTAAAAGAGAAAAACAACTAGGGTTGCATAATTGAGCTTGAAGATCCAATTTCAAGGAAATTCCTCCGTCAATCATCAAGAATCTTCCTTCTAACGTATGCGTGAGTTGATTCACGGACTCCTTTCGTCCATGAAGCTCAAGAACCATCTTCTAAATTATGTATTATGATGTTTATGTTGTTGGTGGTTGATTTGCATGTGGTTGGAGTTTGATGATGCCTAATATGGGATCTTTGTATGTTTTGTGTGAGGATATGGTGGTATTTAATGTATAAATATGTGAAATTGGTGATTGAATATTTGTAATCTTGATGAATCCACCTATGCCTAAGATGTGCATGTAAGGTGTTAGTGAAAATACCTAAGGGAATAGAAATCATGCTTTTATGACATAATAAGTCCTAAATGACTATTCCATGTTCTAAGATTATGTTCAACGTGATCCCCGTGCTATTGTCTTAAATTGAAGAGGTTGTATGAGATGCTCATGATATTGTTGTGATATGGAATGACCATGTTATTGAAGCCATGCAAGTATATACATGTTGTGTGCATTCCCGATCATGTGATGGTTTGTTGAGAATCATTCTTATTATGAAATCCTTACTTATGATATTGTGAATTATGGACTCTACTCTTATGATCAAGTCAGTCATGTCAGTTTCCTTCCATCGAGTCCTGGGGGTACTTGTACCCAAAAACTATAGCGGTGTTCCTAGATCTAGTTTCATGTTTCAAGACATCCTCAGTCAAGCTATGCTCCATAGATTTTAGTTAGTCACGTGACTCAGAAAAACTCAGAAATCTTAGTAGTTCAGTAGTCCCAGTAGTTTCAGTACTCTCAGTCAGACCTCAGATCTTAAGTAGCTCTTCGGTCAGTCAATGGAACTCAGAGAATTTAGCTTAGTTTAGCTAAGAAAATATATCAGCTCAGTTAATTAGTTTATAAATCAGTTCAGTTCAGTTAGTCAGTTCAGCACAATTAATATTTTTAGAGTCTTTCAGTTGGGAGTAGGGACTAGCACCGAGCGAGTGCAGGGATGGCAGTTTTCCCGTTATTAAGGCAGAGCCATTAGCAGCAAATCCCTGTACTCCATAACTGCGTAGCCAGCGTAGGACAGGAGTCACCCGTCATATTAAGGCTATACTTGACTATTATATTGCCTTAGGCTTGATTTCCTGTTCAGGGTCACCCGTCACAGAGGCTTGACCATAGTAGAGGTCTCTACCCATGACACGGTATTGACACCCTTCCAATCAGGGTAAAGATTGGAATCTACCAGTACAATATCGGGGCATGTTGGTTAGGTTACTACCTCCCACAGTTACAGTTACAGTTACAGTTTCAGTATCAGTCTTTAGAGTAGAAATCAGGAATCTGGACTATCAGATACAGTCATTGATCTCAGTAAGAAACTCAGATAGTTCCATTGATTCCTGGACCATTACGTCAAATTGGCTTGGTCCCATATTCAGATGCTTATTATTAGATCCAGATGTCACCCGAAAGACAGGCTTGATCTCAATCTCAGATTCAGTCGAGTATTCTCATTATCAGTTTCAGAGATCACTCGTTAGCTAGGACTGATCTCAGACTTAGATGTTTAGATACAGTTTGGAACTCAGATAGTTTTCCCTAGAATTAGGACTTTTAGATACAGTCATCTATATTATCAGTCATTCAGTATCTCAGTATCACAAAACTCATGTTGTCAGAGTTCAAACTCAAGTAGTCAGTATCTCCACGAGTTCAGTAGTAGTTATGTATGTATGTATGTATTCTCAAATTCATATTAGTCAGCATGTTCATGCATATAAACCCCATGCATTTAGTGTACCCCCACGTATACTCAGTACTTTAGTTGTACTAGCGCATTTATGCTATGGTGCTTTCTTTTTATGTTACACCATAGGATTCTGAGGTGCAGGTTCGAGATCAGCAGTAGCAGTTCAATAAGCAGTGAGTCCTCATCTTTCGAGGACATGATCGTTACATTTATTGTTCTAGTATTTCAGTTTATTTTCAGTTTAGGGAGTTAGTTGGAGACATATTTCTTCAACTCCTTATTCAGACAGTTTAGAGGATTTTAGACGATTATAGAGTTTTTAGATTTAGCTTTATTATTTTTAGTTTTGTTTTGGTACTGTGATACCACCTTATTTCAGATATTTTATTATTCAAGATTGAACCTTACACCATCTTTGTTCATGTTTCCCCATTTTATATGTATATTATGCAGTTACAGGTACAAATATCAGTCATGGGTTAGCTTGTGGTCCTTCGGGGTTATGAGCACCGTGTAGCGTTCCGGTTTAAAAAATCGGGGCGTTACAAACTTGGTATCAAAGCCTAAGGTTCAATAGAGTCCTGGGAAGTCTGAAAGCCACATCTAGTAGTGTCTTGTACATGGGTGTGTTACGCGCCACATTTATGTACAGGAGGCTATAAGTTGTTTTTGGAATAGTTTCCTTTCTTTCAGTACTCATATCATGCCAGTGAGCAAAATCTCAAGTTGAACTCTCAGTTTAATCCTTGTTCCTCTTTTGTTTGCAGAACATGTCTTCTAAGAAGAGAATAGGGAATCAGTCAGCCCCGCAGCCCGCAGATCCTTTGAATGAGAATGTGTCACATTCAAAATTTTGGGCAGCTTTTCAGGCGCTAGCCCAGGCTGTGACCACTAGAGTTCAGGGAAACCGACAGACTGCAGCCCCACCCCAGCAAGATGGGGATTCATCTGCAGCCAAAATAATTTTTTTTTATGAGAATGAACCCTCCAGAATTCTTTGGGTCAGTAACAGAAGGACCCACAGTTGTATCTAGAAGAGGTAAAAAAGATCACCTAAATCATGCATGTGTCAGAGGAGAAGAGTATGGAATTAGTGTCCTATAGGATGAAAGATATTGCTCATGATTGGGTAGTGTTGTGGAAGAAGATTAGAGGGGAAGATGCAACTCCCATGACTTGGCTGATATTTCAGGATGCCTTCTTAGATAAGTTTTTCCCATTAGAGATGAGAGAAGCTAAGGTAGAAGAGTTTATGAACCTAAGACAAGGCTCCATGACAGTGAAAGAGTATTGTGTTAAGTTCAACCAGTTAGCTAAGTATGCTCCTGACTTGATAGCTGACCCCTAAGTGAGTATGAGTAAGTTTGTGACTGGTGTGTCTGGGTTAGTATTGAAAGAGTGTAGAACAACTATGCTCAATAGAGACATGGACCTTGCTAGGTTAATGATGCATGCTCAGCAGATAGAGGCAGATAATTCTAGGGAAAGGGAGAGATCTAATAAGAGATTCAGAATAAGTAGTTACAGCTTTACTCTGGCTGGGTCACAGGGTGTTAATCGTTCTCACCATAGTCAGAAAAATTCATCCCCTGTTTCATCTTTAGCTAGTGTGCCCACACCTAACTTTGGAGATATTAGTCATGGTGGGGCGCTAGGATCCAAAGTCCAGAGTAGTGTTAGAAGTGAGCGTACTTATCCACTTTGTGGAGTGTGTGGCAAGAATCATCTAGGTGCATGCAGAGCTAATAGTCAGTTATGCTTTCGGTGCGGTAAGCTAGGCCACAAAATGCGAGAGTGTAGAGTATTAGCTCAGAAAGCTAGAGATTCACGTGAGCAGGCCGCAAATCTTAGCACCAATAGTGGTCAGCGTCAAAATTGACTCTAATCACTCCAGACTCACCATGATCCAGAAAGTTTCCCCAACCTAGATTCGGGTACGTTACAAGTTTTTCATGATCATTGTATGCATTGTTAGATATCTTGCGCTCGTTTGATCTTATGTTTCCACATGAGTTAGTCAGTAACATTAGCAGGTCTAGTTCAGTTCATGCATTATGCATTAGTCTCAGCTCTCCAATGTTTAGTTATAATCTAGTTCGTAGATGCCCTGTGCATCACCCCAGTATCTCAGCAAAGTAAACATTCCTAGAGGGACATAGTGTCCCAAGGGAGAGATACCCCACCTTTTCTTGATGCTTTCATGTTCCTTTTATAAATTAGTTATCAAGTACCATGGCATAATCAGTCAAGCTTTCAAGAGTCAGCTCAGTCAGATATTCAGGCATTATATATACGTGTTCAGTAGAGAAAGTACTATTTATCAGTATCTTTAATCATACATTTACATATCATGTCAGTCATGTAATCATGCATCAGATATGCATGGATTCAGCCTTTTAGTTGTGCCTCAGATATGCATTCTTATTTTGAGAAAACTCACTTTATTAGAATTCTCAGTCTTATATTCATGAATCAGCTTCCCATGCATCAGATATGCATATTCAGTATGTTGTGCTTAGCTTTCAGTCATGTTAGTCATGAATCCATGTTTCAGTAGTGTATGTCTTGTACGTACTTCATCTTATCATCTCTCCCGCCTCAGTTAATTTCCATTCGAGGACGAATGTTCCCAAGGGGGAGATATTGTAATACCCCACATGTTTCTAAGCTAGGAGATGAACCATTTTTCCTACATATGAAATCTCCTATACTGTGATTCATACTTGAGTACATGACTTACAATGATTATAATAGCGATAAAATAGCTTATGATGCGTTAAGCATGTTCATATGAGTCACTTAAGGTAATACAAGCTAAGAGTTTTTGAATCCATCAAGTTTTAGTGTTTGATTTTGTAAGGGTCATATTTGAACTAGTATAACTCAATGTTAATGTGTTATTTCTGCATATTTCTTCCCACCAAATTATAGATAATCGAATTAGCTTTCCAACGATACCAATTTCGCCTTAATCCAATACCCGAGCAAAAAGTTATGCCCATTTTCATGAGAGACAATAAGGGTATGCGATTGGTTAGGCGCCGCCCAACCAAACTTAGGTGATTGGTTAGGTGCCTCCCAACCTGGATTGTGTGATTACTTGGGCGCCGCCTAAGTCAGTTCTAAGTGCCAAAAACACTCCGTTTTGAGTTATTTTGAGGGTAATTAAGTCTTTTAACACTCCTTACACATCCCTAAACTTAACCCTACCAAATATATAGCTCCTAATTACATTAAAACCCTACTAACATCTTAAGTTCATTATCCAAGAGCACCAAAAGAGAAAAAAAAACTATGGTTGCATAATTGAGCTTGAAGATCCAATTTCAAGAAAATTCCTCTGTCAATCATCAAGAATATTCCTTCTAAGGTATGCGTGAGTTGATTCACGGACTCCTTTCATCCATGAAGCTCAAGAACCATCTTCTAAATTATGTATTATGATGTTTATGTTGTTGGTGGTTGATGTTCATGTGGTTGGAGTTTGATGATGCCTAATATGGGATCTTTGTATGTTTTGTGTGAGGATATGGTGGTATTTAATGTATACATATGTGAAATTGGTGGTTGAATATTTGTAATCTTGATGAATCCACCTATGCCTTAGATGTGCGTGTAAGGTGTTTGTGAAAATACCTAAGGGAATAGAAATCATGCTTTTATGACATAATAAGTCCTAAATGACTATTCCATGATCTAAGTTTATGTTCAACGTGATCCCCGTGCTATTTTCTTGAATTGAAGATGTTGTATGAGATGCTCATGATATTGTTGTGATATGGAATACCCATGTTATTGAATCCATGCAAGTATACACATGCTGTGTCCATTCCCGTTCATGTGATAGTTTGTTGAGAATCATTCTTATTATGAAATCCTTATGATATTGTGAATTATGGACTCTACTCTTATGATCAAGTCAGTCATGTCAGTTTCCTTCCATCGAGTCCTGGGGGTACTTGTACCCAAAAACTATAGCGGTGTTCCTAGAGCTAGTTTCATGTTTCAAGACATCCTCAGTCAAGCTATGCTCCATAGATTTTAGTTAGTCACGTGACTCAGAAAAACTCAGAAATCTTAGTAGTTCAGTAGTCCCAGTAGTTTCAGTACTCTCAGTCAGACCTCAAATCTTAAGTAGCCCTTCGGTCAGTCAATGGAACTCAGAGAATTCATCTTAGTTTAGCTAAGAAAATATATCAGCTCAGTTAATTAGTTTATAAATCAGTTCAGTTCAGTTAGTCAGTTCAGCACAATTAATATTTTTAGAGTCTTTCAGTTGGGAGTAGGGACTAGCACCGAGCGAGTGCAGGGATGGCGGTTTTCCCGTTATTAAGGCAGAGCCGTTAGCAGCAAATCCCTGTACTCCATAACTGCGTAGCCAGCGTAGGACAGGAGTCACCCGTCAGATTAAGGCTATACTTGATTATTATATTGCCTTAGGCTTGATTTCCTGTTCAGGGTCACCCGTCACAGAGGCTTGACCATAGTAGAGGTCTCTACCCATGACACGGTATTGACACCCTTCCAATCAGGGTAAAGATTGGAATCTACCAGTACAGTATCGGGGCATGTTGGTTAGGTTACTACCTCCCACAGTTACAGTTACAGTTACAGTTTCAGTATCAGTCTTCAGAGTAGAAATCAGGAATCTGGACTATCAGATACAGTCATTGATCTCAGTAAGAAACTCAGATAGTTCCATTGATTCCTGGACCATTACGTAAAATTGGCTTGGTCCCATATTCAGATGCTTATTATTAGATCCAGATGTCACCCGAAAGACAGGCTTGATCTCAATCTCAGATTCAGTCGAGTATTCTCATTATCAGTTTCAGAGATCACTCGTTAGCTAGGACTGATCTCAGACTTAGATGTTTAGATACAGTTTGGAACTCAGATAGTTTTCCCCAGAATTAGGACTTTTAGATACAGCCATCCATATTATCAGTCATTCAGTATCTCAGTATCACAAAACTCATGTTGTCAGAGTTCAAACTCAAGTAGTCAGTATCTCCACGAGTTCAGTAGCAGTTATGTATGTATGTATGTATTCTCAAATTCATATTAGTCAGCATGTTCATGCATATAAACCCCATGCATTTAGTGTACCCCCACGTATACTCAGTACTTTAGTTGTACTAGCGCATTTATGCTATGTTGCTTTCTTTTTATGTGACACCATAGGATTCTGAGGTGCAAATTCCAGATCTGCAGTAGCAGTTCAGTAAGCAGTAAGTCCTTATCTTTCGAGGACATGATCGTTACATTTATTATTCCAGTATTTCAGTTTATTTTCAGTTTAGGGAGTTAGTTGGAGACATGTTCCTTCAACTCGTTATTCAGACAGTTTAGAGGCTTTCAGACGATTATAGAGTTTTCAGATTTAGACTTTAGTATTTTTAGTTTTGTTTTGGTACTGTGATACCACCTTATTTCAGATATTTTATTATTCAAGATTGAACCTTACTCCCTCTTTGTTCATGTTTCCACATTTTATATATATATTATACAGTTACAGGTATAGATATCAATCATGGGTTAGCTTGTGGTCCTTCGGGGTCATGAGCACCGTGTAGCGTTCCGATTTAGAAAATTGGGGCATTACACTCATACTTTAAGGTAGCTTAAGGTACATGAGAAAAACCACCTCACTTATGATTTAGAGTTGGTAAAGATAGTTTTTGCGTATAAGATTTGAAGCAATTATCTTTATAGTGTGAATTGTGAAATTTTCACAGATCATTGTTGTCTTCAACATCTTATAACCCAAAGAGATCTAAATGATAGTCATCATAGATGGAAGGAGTTTCTTATGGATTTTGATATCTCTATCTTGTATTATCCGGGCAAGGTGAATATTGTAGTAGATTCCTTGGGTCGAAAGGTAGTGAGTACGGGTGGCTTTTCTTGTGTTTCAGTTTCTCAGAGGTCATTGGCATGGGACATTCAGTCTTTGGAAAACATGATAGTGTTATTTGATATTTCAAACCATAGGAGGATTCTTGCTAGTGTTGAGGTGAGATCCTTTCGATTGAGCAGATTCAAGATCTCTAGATTAAGGATAAGAGATATTTCAACCTCCAAGATTAGGTGTTGAGTGGTGGGTCCTAGAGAGATACCATAGATTCAGAGGGTGTCTTTAGATTTGATAGCCATATTTGTGTTCTAAAGATTGGTGTCTTCATTCAGTTAATTTGGCACGAGGCTTACAACTCTAGTTATTCTATCCATTTGGGTAAATATAAGATGTATCGATACTTGAGACAACATTATTGGTGGAGTGGCATAAAGAGAGATGTTGCCGACCTTATAGCTTGTTGCCTATGTTGTCAGTAGGTGAAGGTCGAGCATCAACTACCAAATGGTTTTATTTAGAGATTTCCCATTCCTAAGTGGAAGTGGGAGCGGAATACCATGAACTTTATTAGTTGTTTGCCTCATACTTCGCTTGGTTCTAATGGTATTTGGGACATTATGGATTGGTTGAAAAATTGGCCTATTTCATTCCTATTAAGATATCCTTTTTTTGAGAGGTTAGACCATATCTATGTTCATGAGATTTTTTATTTGCATTGTGCGCCTATATCTATCATTTCATATCGAGGCTGCGTGTTCATTCTTAGCTTTTGGGGAGCCTTCCTGGAGGAGTTGTGTACTCTAGTGGACCGTGGTACAACCTTTCATCCTCAAACCGATAGACAGTCATAGTGGACTATTTAGTTTCTCGAGGATATTCTCTGAGCCCATGTTATGGATTTTAGAGGTTTGTGGGAGTAGCACTTAGCCTTGGCAGAGTTTTCATATAATAACAGTTATCATTCTAGTATTGGGATGGCAACTTTTGAGGCTTTGTATGGTTGGTGGTGTTGTTCCCTGATTTAATGGTTTGAGACTTCCAAGGCTAGATCCCATGGTACGAACTTTGTTGAGGAATCGTAAGATAGATTCAAGATGATTCATGATAGGTTGAGGGAAGTTTAGAGTAGGCAAAAGGCTTATAAAGATCATAGACTTTGTGCCTTGAGATTTGGAGTTGGTGATTGGGTATTCCTCCACATGTTGGCCATGAAGGGTGTGATGAGGTTCAGGAGGACAAGCAAGCTTATTCCCAGATATTAGAGCCTTTGAGATTTTTTGCGCAGTGGGTGAGGTGGATTATAAGTTAGCCTTACCCCAATATATTGCTTTTGTCCATCCTGGTTTTTATGTTTTGACATTGTTATTATACGTTATTGATATATCTCATGTGCTTAGTCGGGATACAGTCCATTTGGATGAGCAGATTACCTTTGTGGAGGAGCCTGTTCTTATTTTATCTAGTGATGTCAGATGGTTGCTCAGTAAAGAAAATCCTATATTGAAGGTTCAGTGGAGGCACCGCCCAGTGAAGGAGGCTACTTGGGAGATCGAGAAAGAGATGTGGATATGGTATCCTCACCCATTTGAGGCATTAGGTACATCCTAATCCTTAACTTCCAAAAATAAAAGTTCTTTTAGTAGTGGATATTATAAGGACTCTATAGGTCATTTTTTTGTATTTTTACTTATTTTCACCATTAAAGCTTTTCTATAGCTGCCCTAGTTATTTATGAATTATTAGGGCTGACTGTTCGGTTACCAGGTAGTTCATTTGGATTCTAGAGCCAATTCCCTATTTTGATGTCTATACTGTTTTAAATTGGCTACCAGGCAAAAACTTCTGTCAGAAAATCTCATACTTAAAATTTGACTAGTTGAGAATTTTTGGAATATTATTTTTAGGCTAGGTGGATCTTTGGTTTGGGTCATGAGACACCCAGGCTTTTTATGAGCTATTGTTCGAAATTTTTAAAAATGGTAAGTTGGTCGGGGAACAATTTTTTTTTCAAAAAAGCCTCTGCTGGAAATTTCTACTACCTTATTGAGTTTGAAACATCGAATTTTATAAGGTAGCATAGTCCATGTTCATATATGGCATTTTCGATGCATCCTGAGGGGTTGGCGGAGACATAGAAATTTCCAAGTCTCACCTGGTGTTGGTTCACTCTAGTTTGCGAGCCTCTGATCGCTTATATGATCTGCTAGGCAATAATAAGTATTGCATAAACAACATTTTTATTCGCGTAAGAGACACCCTTGTCAACATGAGTAGTATCATATACGCGATGGTTATGTCACATATGCGACTTCTACACTTTTGGCCAAATATTGTGTATACGACCAACAGGTCGCGTATGCGATACCCTTATACATTATAAGGGTATAACTACCCCATTTATCCTATTTTCACCATTTCTCATCTATCCCCATGATATTTAAGCCCTAAAAATTTGGAAATCTTACGGATGACATTTGTTGGTGATTTTGGGAGCTATAATAGTGTTTAATTACACAATTCTCCTTTAAATTTGTGGTATGATTTCTTTATTTTCATGGTTTAGTCTCTTTTTTATAACTTAAATCCCTATAAGCTTGGTGACCTTATTATAGCACCAATATAGCACGGATATCACCTAATTTTTACGCTAAATACTTATTGAGCATAGGGGAGCATTGGATTGGTTTCAGAAACACGATTTTTATAAACGGTCCCTATATGAGATTTTTTGTATAATTTCTTACCCAAATAACAACAGTGAAATATGGGTATCATTTTCCTAGTATTGATGAATAAATTGTTATTTCGATAGCGTGGAACCTTGCAAAAATTAATCGAAGGAGAAAATAAATGATTTAGCAGATCCTTCGTGCTTTCTTCGGTATCTAGGTAGGCTAGGTTTTTCTCCTTTATGTATTGAGCTATTTCATAGTATGTTAATGATATAATGTTAGATTTAGGATGGGTTTTAGGTATCGATGATACGATTGCCAATACTTGGGTTAGTTGGACAATTTAGGATATCTGAAAATCGTAATATAGGTATAATTGGCTTAGTTGCTTAGGTCCTTAGTAGAACTTCTATCTTAGGGCTATGTAATACTTTCATAAAATCTAAAATTGGATATATATATACCTTAGCCTAGTCCGAGGTAGAGTTATTCTTATAATGAATTTTGGGAATTAAAAGTGGGCCCCATCGGCCTACCTTAGGCTAAGGCTTGGGCTAGTTTTGTTAGATATTTATATGCTCATTATATATTTTAAAATACTTATTATAAGGCTTGATCAGGCTAAGTACATAATGGTAATGATGGTTTGATATTGGGAGTTGAATCTAATTATGGTAAAACTCGATGGTTATGATATTGATAATATATGTACCGGTTTGAGTATGGATATCGATTATGATATTGCTGATATTGATTATGATATTGATAATAGATGTACTGGTTTGATTTCAGCGATTGATTATGATGATGATATAAATATCAATTTGAGTCCGACAATTGATTTGGTGTTGATGATATGAGTGCCGATTCAACTTCGGTAGACAGAGTTTATCTTAGTGTGACATAATACAGATGAGTTCCCAGTGATAGAATAAAGGGTGGAAAATTATAGTTGTTCGAGTATATGTATTATATTTTTTCTTGAGTGTACCCTCCAGGCTTATGGGGGCCTAAGTTGGGTTATTTAAATTTTCATATTTTTTGGCTTATGGGGCCCTTCTTGTAGTTTTAATCTCATGATCATTATGTTTTGATTAGATTTACGTATTTAATTATGTACAACAAAGACAGAGTTACTTCTAGGTTTGTCATTTGTTTTTACTTAGTTAAGTTATCTTTCATCTTATTGTATTTATATCATCATTTAGCTTAGTCACCTGATGATGCCTACTGAGTACCCATGGTTTTGGTACTCATACTACTCTTCCATACCATTTTGGTGCAGATTCGAGTAACGATCGTGTTGTATTAGATTATGAAGATAGGGTGAGCTCTTGGAGTTTCCCCATTTTCCTCATGTTTGTCTATGTCTAGTCTTTTTTTCTAAGAAAAATTTTATTAACTATTTTAAAACTTATGATGTGCTATATTAGCTCTTGTACTGACTCTACCAGGTCATGGATGATTTTCTATGTTATGACTACCTGTCAGATTATTTCTATTGCCTTAATTATTTATGAGTTGCATTGTCTATTTCGCCCTTTTTGGGAATTTTCTACTATGTTAGCTATTTAAAATAGCTTAGGCCGACGGTTCATCTCACCTACTAGCAAGATAGAGTCGGTGCCATCATGTCCCATAAATTGGATTGTGAAATTGACCAAGTTGACATATTTTTTCCTACTCAAATGTCCTTTAGTACTTAGAGGTTAGCCTGTATCTATGTTAGTAAGATTTTCTGTTTGCATGGGGTGCTGATATCTATTATTTTAGATCGGGTTTTAATGTTTACTTCTTTTTTTATAGTGATTTTAGAGAGGTGTTGGGTACTAAAGTGGATCTTGGTGCAACCTTACACCCTTAGACTGATGGCCAATCAAAGAGGACTATTTAGGTTCTCAAGGGTATTCTTTGATCCTGTGTTATTGATTTGGGAGGTCAGTGGGAGCAGCACTCGTCTATGTCAGAGTTATAACATAATAATAGCTACAATTCTACTATTGAGATGGGACCTTTTGAGGCTTTATATGGTAGGCGATGTCATTCTCTAATTGGTTGGTTTGAGATCTTTGATATTACACCTTGTGGTACTGACTTGCTTCTGGAGTCGTTGGATAGTTATCTATGTGATTCAGGATATATTGAGGGCAACTCAGAGTAGGCAGTAGGCTTATACGGACCGTAAACTTTATGCCTTGAGATTTGGAGTTTGTGACTTGGTATTTCTCTTTGTATCGCCCATGAAGGTTTTGATGAGGTTTTGAATAAAAGGCAAGCTCAGCCCTAGACATATTGGACCCTATGATATTCTTTACACAGTTGGTAAGGTGGTTTATAAGTTACCCTTACAACAAGATTTTGCTACTGTCCATTCGATTTTCCATGTTTCTATGTTGCGGTGATACATTCCTGACCAGTCTCGTATACTTTTATGGGACTCAATTAAGTTGGATGAGTGGTTGATCTTTGTGGAGGAGCCTTTGCTCATAGTGGATAGTGATGTTAGGTGGTTGCACACTAGGGAGATTCCAGTTATCAAGCCTTAATTGAGGCAACACCCAGTAGAGGAGGCTTCCTAGGAGATCAAAAGAGACATGAGGACCCAGTATCCTCACTTGTTCGAAGCTTAAGATACATCCTAATCCTTTACTTTTGCAGATGAAATTTCATTTAGTAGGAAATATTAAAATGACCCTCTAGGTTATTTTCAATATTTTAACACATTTTCGTCGTTTAGAGATTTCCTCTAGCTTCCCCCAAGTCATTTTTAACTTTCTTGAATTTATAGTTTGATTACACGACAATTTGTTTGGTTTTTAAAGCTAATTCCCTCTTTTGAATCCTTCACTAATTCAAATAATGTATCGGGTGAAAACTTCAACAAAATAACCTTGTACGCTAATTTTAACATTTCTAACAACTCTAGAACGTTGATTTTTGGATAGGTGGACCCTTGGTTTGGGTATCGAGCTTCTATACTCATTTAGTGCTATTAGCCAGAATTTTAAAAAATGGCACATAGGTGTGGGACCCACTTTTTATCAAAACAACATCGGATGGAAATTTAAACTACGCCATAAAGTCTAGAATGTCGAATTTGATAGGGTAGAATAGTCCTTATGCTTATACGAGATTACAGTTAAATCTTGAGGGGTTGGTAGAGACTCGGTTTATGCTGGTGAATCACTTAATCTACCATGGGGTTTCTTAAGAGAGTGCTGTTGAAGCAGCCTGGTGGTCTTTTAAGTGGTCTAGTGTCACCCAACAGGTATCTCTTAAATGATATTGTTGGCTCTTAAATTATGGCCTATTAAGCAGCCAAAGGTCGCTTTAGCCATATCTGAGCTGACACCAGATGTTGCTAAAATGAGATTAGGTCGCTTAAGTAGCCCAATGTCCACTTAAACAACACCCGTGGACATGATATGTTGTAAAACCCCCACTTATACTGATTTCCCCATTCTTTTCGTCCATTCATATGTATATTTAACCCTATTGAGAAAACATTGGAGAATCATTTGTGGGTTATTGTGGAGCATTGGTGAATTTAATTTACGTGTTTCTTATTTAAATTTGTGGTAAGCTTTCATCAATTTCTTGGTTAGTTTTTCATTTTTTTCTAAAATCCCTAAATTCTTGGTGGCTTGATTGTAGCACTATTAGAGCTCAGAATCGACCCATTTTGAGGGTAAATGTTCCATTAGAATAGAGGGACGTCACTTTGGTTTCAAAAGTATGATTCTGTAAATAAGCCCCACATGGAATTTTGACATTATTTTGGATATAAATCACAATGGTGTAATATGAGCATCATTGTTATTGTTTTGATGTGTAAATTATGATTTTTATAGTGTGGCACCTTGCGAATGCTTCTCAGAAGGGGAAGTCATTGGTTTAGCAAATTGTTCAAGTTTTCTTTGATGCCTAGGTAGGCTCGATTTACCTTCCTCATAGATTAAGCTAATTCATAGTATAATTATGATATTATGTTATATATGGGTGGGGTTTAGGTATTGGATGCATGATTGGTACGATAATTCTTACTTAGACTATTTAGGCTATCTTAGAGCCGTAATTTAGGTGAAATTTACCTAGTTGCTCACATTTTAGCTGGAATTGACTTATTTTTTCATGTTTTAGAAAGAATTTATATCTTCGGGTAATTATGGCTTATTTAACATTCACAATGATTTTAGATACCTCAACTTTATCCGGGGTTGAATTTTCCTAGAAATGGATTTCGGGGATTAAAAGTGGGCCCTCTAGCCCATCTTAGGCCAAGACTGGTGTTAGCATTTGTAAAATTATTTATGCACGGTGAACCATTGTTAATGCTTATTTTGGGACTTTGAGGAGATTGAAGGTTTTTTTATTACGCTAGTTTTGTAGTTGAGAGTTGTACTAATTTCGAGTAAAATTTGGTGGGTTGTCGTTATGCTTTAGTGATATGGCTTAGGGATATGCTTTATTAGCATGTCTTATTGATATGATCTATTTAATATGAGTTCCATTTTAGTTTCAACAATTAATGATGACATTTATTTATATGAGTTCTGGTTCTTATTCGGTAATTAATGATGATATTAATACTATGAGTTCTTGTTCAAGTCCGACAAATAATGTTATGATGCGATACTATTGTGGATGTTATGATGATGATTATATGAGTTCCAGTTCAAGTCCGGCATTGAGAGTTTTGTATGGTATGATATGGTACAAATGGATTGATGGTTATAGCTGATATCCGATAAAATTTATGGATCTTTGTTCATTTAATTTCCTTTAATTGTGTCATTCAGGCTTATGGGGTCCCATATTAGGTAATTTACTTTTCTGCACATATTGGTTTATGGGGTTCAATTTAGTAGTTATAATTGATTGATCTTTAAGTTTATTTTCTTGATTTATTTTATTTATTTATGTACAACAGTGTTGGAGCTAATTTCTATGTTTGCCCTATTACCTTGACTTAGTTTACTTTATCAAGTATCTTATCATATTTATATCATGATTTAGCTCAGTCGGCCGATGATTCCTACTGAGTACCCATGGTTTTGGTATGCATACTACACTTCTATACCGTTTTGGTGCAGATCCAAGTACTACTAGTCGTCAGTGATGTTATTCTCGTGCTTGGTTTATTTCAGAGATTGGGTGAGCTCTTGGAGTTATAGTTACCCTTTTTCCTTCTATTATCTATATCTAGTCTTTCATTTTCCCTAACAAATTCTATTTTACTATTTTAGTACTTATGTTTCATTTGTAGTAGCTCTTGTACCGACATTACTAGGTCGTGGGATGATTGTTGATCTTTGTCCATATATTACACTATTATGACTATTTATTGCTATTTTAAGTCATTGGATGTTGATTCTAGTAACGCCCTGAATCTAGTACCCAGAACGCCACACGGTGTCTATGACCCTGAAGGACCATAAGCTAACCCATGATTGATATCTGTACCTAATCACTGCATAATATATTGTATAAATACGGAAATATGTACTGAAAGTCCATAAGGTTCAAACTGCATAATTATCTGATAAAACAATGTCTGAAAATGGTATAACAATACCAAAGCAAATCTGAAATAACTGTCTGACATGCTATAGTCTGAAAGCCTCTAAACTGAACTGAATAAGGAGTTGATGAGACATGTCCCCAACTAACTCCATCAACTGAAGTAAACTGAAAACTGAAATAGTAATGTAATCATCATGTCCTCGAAGGATGTGGACTCACATCTGACTCTTACTGCTGAACTGGGATGTTACTGATGCTCTGGAGATCGTGCTTCTAAACCTATGGTATAAGACACTATAACGCAAATGCATCAGTACTTTGAATGTACTGGTCTATAAGTGAGATAGGTTGAATGCAATAGGTTCATATGCATGAACAATATTAACTAACTGACTAACATGAGCGTGAGAATACATGCATGCATACGTAACTGTAACTGACATTGTGATAGGAGTGAATGCTAAGTTCTGACTACTGAGTTTACTAATAACATGGAATTACTGATATCTGAGGGACTGATACAATATTACTGATACATGAATAACTATTTCTGACAGTTATGATTATGAAGAACTAGTCTAGTAGACTGTGTCTAACAGTTCTGAAGTTGAATACTGATAACATGAGTTCTGATAACTAATATAACTGATAACATGAGTGACTGTATCTGATAGTCCTAAATCTGATGGAACTAGCTGAGTTCTATATTGTATCTGAGTAACTGAATCTGAGATTAGTCCTATCTGGCGGGTGATCTCTAAATCTGATGATACCGTTACTGATTGACCATAGTTGAGATCATTCCTGTCTAATGGGTGATCCCAGAGTCTATTTATAATGATAAGGACTGACTGTATCTGACAGTCCTAAATCTATACTACTGAGCTAAATTGATTGTATCTGACAATCCTGATTCTGTAACTGAAATTGTGGGATGTATTCATCTAACCGACATGCCCCATACTAAGCCAACTAGGGTCCAACCTGTAACCCCAACTGGAAGAGTGTCAGTACCGCGCCACTGGTAAAGACAACTACTGTGGAGTCAGTCCTAATCTAGCGGGTGACCCCTGGGATCAGTCCTATACATTTAAATGTGCTAACGGGTGATCCCTGAGTATGTTAGTCCTATCTAACGGGTGACATATCATTCCTATGATGGCTACGTAGTTCTGGAACTTAGGGATTTCTTCTAGAGATCTCAGTCCTATATAGCGGGTGAGTCCCTAACCTTAGGCTCGCTCGGTGCTGAATCCTACTCCCATTTGAAAGACACTGAACTGATAAACTGAACTGAGCTGATTAACTAAACTGAGCTGATTCTAATGGTATTGTTTAGAGGAGTTAAACTAAATTTACTGAGATCCGTTGACTGACGGAATGTACTGAGTTTTCAGGACTGACTGAGATTACTGAAGTTACTGAGATTGACTGGGAATACTGAGGTTTCTGAGATTACTGAGTACTGAGATCACTGAGATTACTGAGATTTTTGAGATTTCTAGGTTTTCCTGAGTCACATGACTGACTGAGTTCTATGGATCATAGCTTGACTGAGAGTATCTTGAAAACATGGCGTGGCTCCAGGCAAACAACTAAATTGTCGGGTACAAGTACCCCCAGGACTCGATGGAAAGAAACTAACATAGCATGAGTTATGTGAACACATGACCAATAACACAATTCATAATTTATTTATTGAAGCACTTCATCAAACATGTGATATACATAAACTTGTACAAACATGGGGATTTCATAATATCATGCTAGTTGGGCACTTTTCCTTCGTATAGGTATTTAATCAAACACATGGTAGGCGTAATATATGTAGACAACATTATACAACAATCAAACATCATGATTCATATCTAATTTCATCATCCAAGGGTTTTAATCCTAGGTTTACATGAATGTATATCTTTACTAGTCAATTCCACATGAAATTTATCACCAAACATGGATTAAAACTCAATTGGTCATTATCAACATGAGCAACACAAACCCAACATAAAATTCATACAAAAATCCATAGACTTGAATTTGAAAAGAGATTCTTGGACTTCATGGATACGTCTTTAATTTACCCTTTTAACCCTGGATGCAACTTTAATTTTTGAGAAAATTTCCCGATTTTCATCCTTGGTGCGACGCGCCACTATCACGCCAAGTCACTGGAAAATGATAAATGGGAAATTACACGGTGGCGCGATGCGGAGCTATTGCGTTGCCACCTTGTCTATGAACTGGAAGTTTTTCGTGATGCACCACTATCGCGGAGCAACACTGGAAATTGACAATTGCTATTTGAGCTATCTCCGCGACGCGCTGAAGGCTCAGGTGATACACTGTCTTACTAAAAAGGCTCTAACTCTTCACCCGGATGTCGGATTTGGACGAATTTGGTATCGATGGAAAAATTATTCAATTTCTCACATGAAAAAAAGTGAAAATATTAAAAATACCCCATGTAAAAAAGTGGATTCATCTTTCAAATAAAGCTTCTAACATTATTGGGAAACTTTTCAAGCTAGGAAAAGTATGGGGTATTACAATTCTCAACTTTTACATCATTTTCCACTAAGTTAGACCATTCCTTATAGCTCCGAGAAATTTTTTTGCTTACCTACTTGGGGGATAAAGTAGGTGACATCATGACTCGTAAGTCGGGTCATGACAAATATTGACGATTTAGCTAATTCCCTTGGGTTTTTTGGGCATCTAGGTAGGCTAGGGTTACCTTAATTATAGATTGAGATAATTCATAGTATATTTATGATGTTTCACTAGATATCGGATGGGAACTAGTTCTTAAAGATATAGTTTGTAAAATTAGCATTATTTAGACTGTGTAGGCTATCTTGGAAGAGTAAATTAGGTGTAATTGACTTATTAGTTATGTATAGGTAGATTTTCTTTCTTAGGGTTAATAGTTTCTTATTTAACATCTAGAAATAAATTCATATACCATAGCCTTGTACGGGGTGGAATTTTCCTTAGAACGGATTTCGAGGACTAGTGGAGGGACCCTCCGGCCCATCATAGGCTAAAATTTGTGTTAGATCTTGTAGACTTATAAACTCATGTTAAACCCTTTAAAATGGCAATTTTGGAGTTTGAGGAAATTAGATAAATAATATTTATGCTAGTTTGGTACTAGGGAGTTGGCGATAATTTCGAGACAAATCCAATGGATTATTGATATTGAGTTTCGATTCAAGACATGCAATTTTTAATGATGTTGATGTCATGAGTTCTTGTTCAATTTCAACAATTGATGATGAATTTGATGACATGAGTTTCAGTTCAAGACTGACAAATGATGATATAATGATGATTTTATGAAGTTTTTGTTCGAGTCTGGCCTTAGGAGTTTATTTATGATATGATACAACATGGATGGAGTCATGATTATGGATTATTATTTGGTAAACTTATGGAACTTCAGTTATTTACTTTTTTGCACTTACTATATGGATTCATGGTTATGTCTTATTATTCGGAAAACTTATGGTACTTTAGTTATTTACTTTTTTGCACTTACTATCTTATGAGGCTAGTATTGTAGTATTATTTAAGCTTTCTTCCATAGTATAGCTATTTCAACTATTTATTTATAGTATTGGAGCGTTATTCCAGATTGTCCCCTTTTTACCTTGACTTAACTTATTTATATTGCATTTTATCTTATTTATATCATGATTTAACTCAGTCGACCCATGATGCCTACCGAATACCTATGGCTTTGGTGCTCATACTATACTTTTGTACCTTTTTAGTAAAGACCCGAGTACTAGTGGTCGCCATTGACGTCATGTTGGTGCTGAGTTAAGTTTAGAAATGTGGTGATCTCTTGGAGTCAAAGTTTCCCTATTTCTTTATATTATTTATGTCTAGTTTTTTCACTTCTTGAGATGAATTTTTATCTGCCTATTTTAGTACTTATGTTATTTTTTGTTAGTAGCTCTTTTATCGATACTACTAGGTTGTGGGATGGTTATTGTTGTTTTATCTATATTTTTGACTATTATTACTTTGTTATTATTGTAAGTCTTTACTTGCAAATTTTTGGCATTATGCCTTTTTCCACCTAATTAGCCCATTTCTTATTGCTCTGGGTTAAAGTTCGACTTACCTACTAGTGGGATAAAGTAGATGCCATTATGAATAGTAAATTGGATAATGAAAATTGGTATCAGAGCCTAGGTTCAATGATATTGTTGTTACAAGAGAAGGTGTATAGTAGAGTTTTTCATATCGGAATAATGACCTTCGTTTCTTATATTTGGAGGGTATAAGAAAATCATAGGAGTTATTCACTTATTTCACTCATTTTGTGCTAAGGGTCTGAGTTGGTTTCTAAATATTCTTTTGGTTTCACTCTTCTGCAGATGGTTAAGACATGTGCTACCGCTATATGAGACGAGGACACAAAACATGTGTCTGGGATCCTATTACAAAACATGGATGGCCGAAAGGTTGAGGGTAACTAAGGATGAAAACCCAACTAAGGAATAGGATATGGGGCCTTTCTCAGTCCCTATTCATGCTTTCGAGCTAGAGATTCTTTGCCCTAGCCAATAATGTGATAGGGACCAACCTAGTCTACATCAGGGATTATTTCTTTTTCAATGCTCAGGGATGAATTAGTTCAAGTTTTAGGATATGTTGGTGGAGCACAGTCTACAGATCAGAGTGGTACTGAGGTGGGGGCACAACTTATAGCTGCGGCTCCCATAGTTGAGGTCTCTCCTACCCCAAAAGTTTTGCAGATGGTGTTACTCAGCCGGTGGATGCCTAGTCTGCTATGTCTTTTGAGGAGTAGAAGATTTTAGATAGATTCTTGATATTGGCTCAACCTTAGTTTTCTAGGGCACCAAGCGAGAATGCTTATGAGTTCTTGATTGCTTTTGAGGATAGGCTCTGTATTTTGGTCCATATTGAGACTCGTGGTATGGATTACACTATCTTTCAGTTGGACTTGTCAATTTTACAATGATGGAGAGGTTATATTTATTCCAAGCTAGCTTAATCTTCCTCATTGACATGGATTCCATTCGCTGAGATCTTATTGGAGAAGTATATGTTTCACAGTCTTAGGGATTATTTGTGAGATAAGTTTTCGAGGTTGGAGCAGGGCTCTAGGATTGTGGTGGAGTATGAGTTTTGATTTTATGAGTTATCTAGGCATGCTACTTCTATTCTAACTAATGATTTTGAGAGAGTTTGGTGTTTTATTCAGGGATTGAGACTTTCTCTTTGCATATCAACATAGATTTTAGTTGTTGTAGGTAGGTCTTTTGCTGAAGTTTCTGATAATGCTTAGGTTATGGAGGAGATGCATCATGAGACCTAAGGGGTTAGAGATTAGAGGCCATGATATTAGGGTAGCTTAAGTAGGAGTCATAGTGGCTCATAACTCAAAGACAGAGGTTCTCAAGGTAGGTACCCCCCACATCAGCCCTATAAGCATTAGGGTCAGTCTTGTATGGATAATTATGTCGTACATTAGATCACCAATAGAGGTTAGTCTAGTTACAGTGATAATCCTATCCAGAGTAGTGGTCAGCCTCTGAGGTATTTGTCCTCTACTTATTCTAGCCATGGAGATTATTCTAAGGCACTCCAATCTTCTTGTTTCAGTACAACATCTGGGGCATATTATGGTTGTGCGAATTTTGGCCATTTCTCAAGAGAGTAACCCATTCGTAGATCGATAATTCCTTTAGCTCCAGGTGTTCCACTAGTTAAGGCAGTGCATCCCCTAACTTGAGATGGTAGGTATGATTATCATGCTAGTTCTAGGGAGTTCATAGAGTTTTTTAGGATAGGAGATCTATCAGGAGGACGATAAAATAGTGGGCGTGGTCAATTATATACAATACCTGCTACACCCGAGGATGAGTCTTTAGATTCTATTATTACTGGTATAATTTCAGTGTGCCATCAATCAGCTATTGCCTTGTTTGATCTAAGATCAACTTATTAGTATATGTCTATTTAATCCACTTATTCTTATGTGTCTGTTTATTATGCCCTATAGTTAGAGTTATCTTGGGATTTATTATTTGTTCAATTATGTATATTTACTACATGGGTGATTCTTTAGTAGTAGATCCGATTTATAGATCACGTGTTGTGATTTTTCAAGAGTTTGATACTCAGGCTGATCTTAATGTATTAGTTATGGTGGATTTTTATATGATTCTAGGAACGAACTAGTTATCCTAAATCATGCAGTCTTGGATTGTTTTGCCTAGATTGTTACCTTATCTATGCCCGATATACCCCTATTGTGTGGCCAGGAGCTATTTATTGTGAGCCGACAAGGATTATTTCTTATATTTAGGGTAGGTGACTTATTTTAAGGGGTTACATGTCTTATGTCGCTTATATTCATGATGTTAGTATGGAGAGTCCATCGCTTGACTCTGTTCCTATAGTTTGTAAGTTTCTTGCTATTATCCCTACTGATTTACCTACTCTTCCTCCTAAGTGTGGTGTTGAGTTTGTTAATGATCTTAGTTTGACCACCCGACCTATTTTTATGGAAACATACAATATGGCTCTTGCCAAGCTTAAAGAGCTAAATTCTTAGCTATAGGATCTTTTGGGTAATGGTTTCATTAGATTGAGTGTGACACCTTGGGGAGACCTTGTCTTATTTGTGAAGAAAAAAGATGGTACCATCACTGTGTGTATTAATTATCAATATGTTATTAAGGTCATATGAAGGTCCAGTAACTGATGCCTCACATAAATGATTTGTTTGACCGGTTTCAGGGAAAGACGGTGTTCTATAAGATTGACTTGAGGCCTAATATCCATAAATTGAGGATTCGGGCTAATGATATACCAATGGAAGACTTTAGGACCCAACATGGTAATGTCTTTTGTGTTAACCAATGCCCCAACCATGTTTATGGATTTGATAAACAAAGTGTTCAAGACTTATTTGGATTCCTTTGTGATTGTGTTAATCGATGACATCCTTATATATTCGAGGAATAGAGAGACACATATGAAGCATTTGAGGATTGTGCTCTAGACTTTGAGAGATCATAGGCTTCTTGAAAACTTCTCTAAGTCTATGTTTTGGATTGAATGGGTAATATTCCTTGGGCATGTGGTGTTTACGGATGGGATTATAGTTGTTCTAGTGAAGGTTGGGGCTATTTGTGATTGGTTAAGGCCTGCATCTCCATCTGAGGTTCATATATTTATTAGGTTGTCTGATTACCATAGACAATTCAGTTAGAATTTTGCTACTATTTCTATGCCGATGACTGGATTGACTCAGAGAAAGGTTCCATTCCAATGATTCAAGAAGTGTAAGTCCAGCTTTGGGAAGCTCAATAGATTTCTCACTTCAGCTCCTATCTTTGCTCTTCCTGTTGAGGGTGAGGGATTCACCATTTATTATGATATCTAAGGTATTGGTTTATGTTATGTGTTTATAAAGCACGGTCTATTTGTTGCTTATGCATCAAGGAAACTAAAGGTGCATGGGTGGAACTACCCAATTCATGATTTGGAGTTAGTGGCGATAGCTTTCGCTCTTAATATTTGGAGGCATTATCATTATGGCATGTAATGTGAGGTTTTTACTAATCATTATAGTCTTCAACATCTTATGAACCAGAGAGAGCTTAATTCTAGGCAACACAAATAGATACCGTTTCTTAAGTATTATAACATCTCTATTTTGTATCATCCAGGAAAGGCTAATAGGTAATGAATGCCTTAAGATGCAAGGATGTGAGTATGGGTAGTTTGGATTCTATATCACTCTCTTAAAGACCATTCACGTTGCATGACTAGTCGTTACCCAAAATGATGGTGATAATAGATATTTCATAACTTGGAGGATTCTTGTTTTTATGAAGGTGAGGTCTACCTTATTTGAACATATTTGGAGTTGGTAGTTTGAGGATATGGAACTTTGCCTCATTCGTGATCAAGTGTTGAGTAGTGAGTCCAAGAGGGAAACCATGGATTTTTAGAGTATTTTTTGATATTATGGTTGCATTTGTGTTTCGAGGGATGGTGATTTCATTCAGTTGATTTTGCATATGGCTCACAACTCCATATATTCTATTCACCCAAGTACAACTAAGATGTATAAATATTTGATGCAATATTATTTGTGGGATGGTATGAATAGAGATGTGTTGGACTTTGTAACTCATTGTCTATGTTGTCAGTAGGTGAAGGTCGAACATCAGTGTCCTGGAGGCTTGATTCAGAAATTGCCCATTCTCAAGTAGAAGTGGGTGCGAATTACCATGGACTTTATTAGTGGTTTACCTTGCACTTCCCATTGTTTCAATGGTATTTGGGTCATTTTAAATCGATTGACCAAATAAATCCATTTTATTCTGATCATGATGTCCTTCAGTACTGAGATGTTAGCGCGTATCTATGTTTGTGAGATAGATGGTCTGTCGATATCTATTATTTAGTATTCACTTCTATGTTTTAGAGAGATTTTCAAGAGGTGTTGGGAACTAAAGTGGGTCTTTACACATCCTTCCACCCTCAGATTGATGGGTAGTCAGAGTGGGATATTTAGGTTCTCAGAGATATACATCGATCCAACTTTATTGATTTTAGTTGTTAGTAGGAGTAGGCCTTGGCTTTGGCAGAGTTCATATATAATAATAGCTACTATTAAAGTATTCAAATTGCTCCTTTTGATACTGTAAATAACAGGCAATGTCATTCATCGATTGGTTTACTTAAGACCTCCGAGATTAGACCCCGTGGTAGTAACTTGCTTCTGGATTCATTGGATAGAGTCATGGTGATTCAGGATAGATTGAGGGAAACTCAGAGAAGGAAAAAAATATATGTAGACCATAGACTTCGAGCCTTGAAAGTTGGAGTTGGTGAATAGGTATTTCTTCGTGTATCTACCATAAAGAGTGTGATAAGGTTTGGGATAAAGGGAATCTTACCCCTAGATATATTGAACCTTTTGATATCCTTCACATAATTGACGAGGTGGCTTATGAGTTACCCTTACCCCTAGATTTTGTTGCTATCCAGTTGGTTTTCCATGTTTCTATATTGGAACGATACATTCCTAATACATATCTTGTGTTCAGGTGGGACTAAGTTTAGTTGGATGAGTGGTTGACCTTCATTAAGGAGCATGTGTTCATATTAGATAGGGATATCATGCGGTTGCACTCTAGAGAGATTCTAGTATTTAAGGTTTAGTAAACGTATCGCCTAGGGGAGGAGGGTACTTAGGAGAATAAGACCAAGAGTCAGACCCAGTATCCTCACCTATTCGGGGCTTCAGGTACATCCTAACCCATTACTTTCACTTAATAAAGTTCTTTTAGTCATGGTTATTGTAATGTCCCTCTAGGTCATTTTCTATATTTTTGCTTATTTTTCCTTTTAGAACTTTCCTATAGCTATCACAAGTTATTTATAGCTTACTAGAGCTGATAGTTTAGTTACCGGATAGTTCATTTTGTTTTTAGAGCCAATTCCCTAATTTTAAGTCTTTGATGGTTAAAATAGTCTACTGGGAAAGAACATCAGTAAAACAACCTTGTATGCAAATTTTGAATATTCCAATAGCTCCAGAACATTGATTTTAGGCTGGGGGACCCTTGGTTTGGATTTCAAGGCTTTTGGACTCATTTCTGGCTATTATCCAAAAGTTAAGGAAAATGACATATTTGTGTGGGACCCACTTTCATTGAAACAATTTTGTATGGAAATTTTGCCTTCACTATTGAGTCTGGAATATCAAAATTTATAGGGTAGCATAGTTCATTTGAATATATAGATTTTTGATAAATCCCGAGGGGTCGTGGAGACTTGGAAATTTCCAAGTTCAGCTGGTGCTGGTGCATTCGCTTAAGAACCCATTGGATCGCTAAATTGAAGGTTGCTGAAGAAGACAACCGTTCTCTTAAGTGACCTTCCTTGCTCATCACGTATATCCTAAGTGATGTCTTTCGCTCTTAAGCGATGGAAGATTATGAGACTAAAGTCACTTAAGATATTTTCACGGATTTAACAAGTGTCACTAAAGTGGAATGATAACACTCAACTCACTCCCATAATTGAGGGGTGAAGTGGTCGTTGTCAAGTAATACAATTTGAATTGGGGTCGAATCTCAAGGAGCGAATTATAGACTTCCAACCCAATGGGTGTTGAAATTACTACGAGGTTACCCAGAATGCTAACAAAAACGACATGTAAAATAAAATGGGGGGATTTGTTTGGAAACTTGTTGTACAATATTTAGAAAAATATCAACAGATGACACTTTCATTTTAAGCAACAATGTTGTGGGAAGTTTTAGTATTATGACTACCTAAAGGTAAAGGTATGTGGGTTAATGATGGTCTAGCATGAGAATTAGTTGTTAACTAATGGATAGGCTAGATCGAAGGTCATTGTGGTTAATTTTTCGATAAAACCACAAAAATTTCACCCGTTGGTTCTTTCAAGCACCTAACAAGTGTGAAATTCATAATCACCCAAAACCACAATCAAACATCCCTATTTCTAGGATGATGCTCTTGGCATGATCTACACTCCTAATACACTTATTTATTAGATTGTAAAAGCGAACAAACCATAGGTTTAATTGTCCACCATTGCCTTGTCCCCCTTAACACCCTTTCAAGGATATTATGGGTTAACTCATATTCATCTTCATCCCTCTTCCAATGATGATAAAGGGTTTCTAGAGTTTGGGATTTTCACCCATCAAACCCATTTGGAGATTTGGGGCTTTCACCCATCAAATTCCAACTCATAAGCTCCAACATTGGTGAAATTCCTTACTCAACAACTAACAATCACTCAAACAAAACAATACCCATACACAAATTATACTCTAGTTCGACATAATCCCAAGACTAAAGAAGTTAGCTACTCATTAGATAAAAAAAGAATTTTACCAAGTAGTGTATCCATAGAGTTGATAATAAGAGAGGGAAAAATAATCTTCAATTCGACAATTAAATTTTGCTAACTTCCCTTTGGAATAATAATTACAAAATTAAAATGAATAATCAAATTTTCACTCTTATAATCTAGGTCTCTTCCCCTCTCTCCTAAAGTGTTTTGAATTCTCCATAAAAATCTTTCTTCATCTATCTAATTTACCATAATGCCCTTTACTCATTCCTCTCACTAGGCCGCGGTCAGGGAGGTTTGGTTGTGATAGCCCAACCGCGGTCATGTCTATGATCGAGCGTTTGCATTGTGTAGGACAAACTTGACCGACCTCGATCGTGTTCCTCTGACCGCAATTATGTTACCTGAGGCTAGGTAAATTTTCTGCTTAGAAGACAGTGATCGCGGTGTTTAGAAAGCAACCGCGGTACCCAAGGCCCTTTCTTCTTTGAGTCTTCAGCTGCACTTTTCCTGCCCCCTTTTGATTATTTTAAGCTCCAATACACATCTTTCTATCTTTTCAACTCTGTACCTGCAAAGAGTGGATATTAGTACATTTACTCACGAATATGTGTCATTTATTCATTCAAAACAAGGTAATGTAAACGAATATTGAGTGAGATTGAGTGGTAAAATCACCACTAATCAACACCCCCAACTTAAAGCATTTGCTTGACCTCAATAAACACTATCTCTTACCATGAGACACAATTATTTGTGCCAAAACTTTATGCCCCAAAGGCCATAATGACTTTAACTTTAGTCGCAACCACAAATAGCTCATTACATATGTGCTGGGCTACTTTCACTACACCCCTCATTATGAAATGCAATACACATGAATGCATAAGAATTTAAAGAGAAACTAAGCAACAAGAACCAGTACTCTAGAGGTGGCTCCCATTTTACCACATTTAAGCTATAATCCATTTGTCCCATTGGTCAGGAGGTGAAAAAAATCACCCACCTCAACTTATTCACATGCCATCCTCACAAGAAAAAGAATTTCCATACACCAAACTACCAACTACGCAAAAAGGAATTTTTAAGTGCACAAACTCTCTCTCTCAAAAAAAAAAATCTCAATAAAACAAGTGTCATACCATAGACTTTCCCATATATTCAATTTCCACTACATAGAAAGTAAATGGTCGGAGATCAAAAAGGACTTTCTAAGCTTGTAAAGTAGGTTTGGGTTAGGGTAGATACCATTTAGGAACAACATGGATACACCCTTCCTTGAACATCTACATCACCCTTTACAATTCTTCCATTTTTGACTAAGCACCCCTCTTCTTTATTTTCTTTTTTTTTTCTTATGCTTACAATTTTCTTCCTTTGTTCACCACATTTCTTTCATTTCTTTTTTTTTGGAATATTCCTTGTAATTCATTCCTTTGTTGGATCCTTTTGTTCTAAAAATTTATTTGCATCACTTAGGCATATTAGACATTTTACTAACAATTCGTGACTCACAACTTCTTTCCATCACTTTCACCACCCCCAACTTAAAATTTAAGACTCAATTTGCATTTTTAAGTTCAAGGAGGGTATGGTTCAAATGGGATAAAAAGAATGGAACACGACTTGTAATGAGTTTGCCAGAGAAAGGTCTAAAGGCTCAAAGTGGGTACTAGGGATTATAAGTATGCATGGGTGGGCTTTTTTCAGGCTAGAGTGGGTTTCAAAATCACAAAGATGGCCTAAGATCATTTCTCCAACCATATACAATACAAATTAGTTTTGAAAGACTAATGGGGCAAGTTTTAGATAACACAAGTATACAAGAGATGAATACCACTAGCTCACTACACATGGCATGCAGAATTCACCAAGAGGGCTATGATGTCCTTCCCGAGAGACAAAAATAGAGCATCTATTTCCACTCATAAGTCAAAAATTTGTGGATCCACAAAGAGAGAAAAAGATTTGTTGCAATATTGCTCATGTCTTTGCCTTTGATTTTGCAAAAAATTTAGATGGAGGGGCTTTCTTGTTTTGAAATAGCACTATGCATAATTTGTTAAACTGTGGCTATAACCAAAGCCTTAGTCTCACATCATGGCTCAAACCTAGCTGACTACCCATATGGCTACTCAAACTTCACCAATGGTGTACAAAGTGACCCCAATTTTTATAAAATAATATGCCACATGCACTCAGACTTCCCTTGCATTCTTGAGTCATTAGGGAAAGTCTCATTCATAGCTTGGAGATTCAATATAGACTCACTAGACCCCTAAATCAAAGGCTTGAAGTGCCCTCACTAAAGTAAATTGAAAATTTTAAAAGAAAAGGGATAAGAAAGGCTCCCATGAATAGTGGGCATTGTAGGGGTCTGATGCCATGATCATGACAATAGATCTATGATCACGTTGACGCAATCGCGTTATGTTGACCGAGATTACGATAATTGAGACTGAAATCCCCTATTTTTGCTCTGTTTTTTCAGTTTATGCACAACTATCAGTTTTCTAGCTCTGTTTTTCCTGTTTTTTTCTAAATACTCTATGTATGTTAAAATACCTACAAAGCATCAAAACAAACAAAAACATGAGTTAAGGATGGGTTGCCTCCCATCAAGCGCCTAATTTAACATCGCCACACGACTCTCCTTTCCCCATATAGCAGCTTTGAAGTTAGCACACTCTACCTTGGCTGCCACAACGATTTTCTCAATGTAGTGCTTCACTCTTTGACCATTGACTATGAATTTCTTCCCTTCATTATCTTCCAACTCAACTGCACCACTTGAGTAGAATTTAGAGATCAAAAATGGTCCCAACCATTTTGAGCGGAGCTTCCCCACAAAGAGTTTTAAGTGGGAGTTATAGAGGAGTACATGCTCTTTCTTATGGAATTCTCGCTACAATATTCTAGAATCATGCCATTTCTTTATTTTATACTTATACAATATCGTACTCTTATAAGCCTTTAGTAGGAACTCTTTCATCTCATAGAGTTGAGTCACCCGCGCCTCAGATGCTTCTCCCAAGTTCATATTTAATCTCTTCAAAGCCCACAAAGCCTTATGCTCAAGCTCAACGGGTAAATGACATGCCTTACCTAACACCAGTTGATAGGGAGACATACCTATTGGGTTTTTGTAGGTCGTTCTATAAACCCAAAGCGCTTCATCAAGTTGCCTTGCCCAATTTGTGCGGCCTATATTTACCGACTTTTTGAGTATGAATTTGATTTTTCAATTTGACACCTCTACCTGACCAATCATTTGGGGATGGTATGGAATGGCGACTTTGTGATTAAACCCATACTTTTCATAAAGAGTATGAAACATACTATTGCGAAAATGCAAACCACCATTAATAATGATGGCCTAAGGGGTGCCGAACCTTGTGAAAATATTTTTTTAGAAATGAGGTGACACACTTATTCTCATTAGTGGGGAGTGAGATGGCTTCCACCCATTTAGAAACATAGTCGACTGCCACCAAAAGTTACTTATTCCCTAAGGAACTCACAAAAGGACCCATGAAATTGATTCCCCATACATCAAAGAGTTCCACCTCCAAGTTAGGCTCGAGAGGAATCTTGTTCCTTTTTGAAATACCACCATGCATTTGAAAATTGTGACAAGATTTAATCCATTCAATGGCGTCCCTATGCATGGAAGGACAATAGAATCCACATTGGAGAATCTTGGCGGTAGTTCGGATCCTTCCATGATGACCATCTTAAGGTGATGAGTGACAAGCCTCCAAGATGTCACTTGTATCAAAATCCATGACACACCGTCTAATAACTCAATTGGTACACTCTCGAAATAAAAGAGGCTCATCCCAAAAATATCCTTTCGTATCAAATAAAAATTATTTCTTTTGATGGTAACTCAGTCCATCAGAGAGTACACCAGTTGCTACATAATTGGAAAAATCGTCATACCATGGGGTACTATTCCCCTAGATGGCCATGATCAATTCAATGGGGAAATAATCATCAATATCTATTTCCCCATGCTTTTTATTGTTGCCTTCGAGTTAAGAGAGATCATACGCCACTTGATTATCACACCTTTTTTAGTCTTGCACCTCAAAGTTGAACTCTTGTAATAGAAAAATCCACCTAATTAAGCATGAATTTGCTTATTTTTTGTCCATGAGATACTTGAGAGAGTATTGGTCTTCATGTACCACCACCTTAGTGCCTAATAAATATGCCCAAAACTTTTTGAAAGCATAAACAACCGCCAACAATTCTTGGTCGGTGATGGTGTAGTTGTGTTGGGAATTATTCAAGGTTTTGCTAGCATAGTAGATAGAATGATAAAGCTTGTCCTTGCACTATCCTAGCACATCACCTAATGCAATACCGCTTGAGTTGCACATTACCTCAAAGGGAGATGACCAATCTCGAGCCACAATAATAGAGACTGAAATGAGAAATTCCTTAAGATGCTCGATGTCTTTGAAACATGCTTCATCAAAGTTGAACTTAGATACTTTCTCAAGAATTTTACACATAGGGTGCACTATCTTGGAAAAATCCTTAATGAAACGATGATAAAAGCCGGCATGGAAAAGGAAACTTCGAACACCTTTTGCAGAAATGGGGGTGGGAGCTTTGCAATTACCTCAAGCTTAGCTTGATCAACTTGAATTCCTTTTTCCGAGATCTTATGGACTAAGACAATTTCTTCTTTGACCATGAAGTATCACTTTTCAAAATTCAAGACAAGGTTTATTTCCATGCACCTTATTTATGTGTTCGAGGCATGACTCAAAAGAATTCCCCACCATATCCGCAAATATTGACAACATGCAATGTTGAAAGGTTGTCGGGGCATTACACAACCCAAAAGGAATTTGCTTGAATGCAAAAAAACCATATGGGAAAGTGAATTTTTTATTTTCTTGGTCCTTCGGGGAGATACAAATTTGATTATATCCCAAGTACCCATTCAAAAAGCAATACCATACTCTACCGGCAAGCCTATCTAGCATTTGATACATGAACGACATTGGAAAATGGTCCTTCTCGGTCCATCAGTTTAATTTTTGGTAGTCAATACAGACTTGCCATCCGGTGATCAGGCAAACGGTGATGAGATCATTTTTTCATTCTCGACTACCATGATACCACCCTTCTTAGGAATGCATTACACCGGGCTCACCCACGTGTTATTGGATATAGGATAGATCACTCCTGTATCGAGCCACTTTATAATCTCCTTCTTACCATCTCTTGAATGTGCTGGTTTAATCTTCTTTGGTGATCTATATTTGGTATGTGATCTTACTCGAGTTTAATTTTCTATTAGCATATACCAGGAGCTATGTCGATGATATCCGTTATCGTCTACCCAGTGGCCCAAATGGATTTTTTTACCACCAACTTCAATGCTTATACTTGAGAGGAATTTAGGTCACTAGCAATAATGATTGGCAAAGTCTCATCGTCTCCCAAGAACACGTATTTGAAATGAGGTGGAAAGGTCTTTAATTTGATTTTGGGAGGTTCCAGGATGGATGGGTTGGCGGGTGGACTTTTGCAATTTTTAAGATCAAGATATAATTTAACCGGGTTCTTGGCGTGAAACCTAAGCCTAATTAGAGAAGCCACCAATTCATCATACTCCTCTACTTCTTCTCTTCCACAATTCCAAGCACCCCGACTAAAGGGTCATTCAACAAGCCTACATCTACATGGTTTGGCACTTCACCATCAATAACATTGATTACCAAAATAACTTGTAGGTCCATTGGTTATTTCATGGCATGATATACGTTAAAGGATACCATTACACCATTCAGTCTAAAATTCATATCCCCGGACTCCGCATCTAACAACGCCTTCCCGATAGTTAAAAATAGCGTCCAAGGATAATGGGAATTTCGACGTCCATTTCACAATCCACAATAACAAAGTCGGCCGAGTAAATTAACCTGTATACTTTTACTAGAACAATGTGGAGGATCCCTATAGTCTTCTTAATGGATCAATCGGTCATAAGCAACTTTATTTTGGCGGGATTTTACCTACCCAATCAAAGTTTATGAAATATAGCATAAGGCATGAGGTTCACACTCTCCCCAAGATCACACAATGACCTAGAGAATGTGAAGGCACCGATGGTGCATGAGATTGTAAAAGCACCAGGACCCTTCTTCTTTTCAGCATACACACTTGTCATCATGGCACTACAATGGTGAGTAATCTCTATGGTTTTATCCTCCAAAAGATTTTTTTAGACAAAAAATCTTTCATAAATTTAGCATACCACGGCATGTCTTGCAATGCCTCGATAAAAGAAATATTAATAGAAAGGTAGCTAAATTTATCAAAAAGTTTGTTGAGTTTATCATGATTTCCCTTTCTCAATGACCATTTTTGGAAAGGAGGATGAATGGGGGTTGAAGGTATAGAAATTAGTTGATACTCATTATTCATTGGCTTTCTTATCAACATCTCATTTAACTTTGGATCTTCAATATTGGGTCTTTTTCTCTTTGCCTTTGTCGCCTCCCTATTTTGCATTTCTTCACTTTGTTTCTCCTTTAGATACTTTGATATTTTACTTAATTTTGCCTCAAGTTGTTGGATAGCGGAGGAGTGTGATACAACCGTTTGGTGGATAATGGAGAATTCACTTTGAATTTCATTCACCATTTCTCCGGTCCTTTCAACATTACTTAAGATCGGCACCAAAATATCTCTATCGATCTTCTCTCTTCCTTCAAAATGTGCCATGATTAGATTTTCCCAGTTCTAACCTTGATTACCATATTTTCCTTTTTAAGCAAGATGAAAACCCTCCGAGCTCCTAGGTTTCATCCCTAAGTTATCACTAATCACCTCTTCCTCCTTGTCTTCACAAGTTTTAACTTCTATTATATCTATCACACTTACACTTTCCATTGAGTCTCCCAACATATACTAAATTAGGAGTTTGAGGTAGGACATCACTTTTATCATCTTTGAATCGGTATTTTCCTCTTCATCTTTCCTATCATTGCATACAAAGGATGAGAAGGGAGCCCCAATGGCCATCTCAGCGTCCTTTATGTCCCAACCCCTACACCAAATTGCCACTTGGTCTTAAATTTTTTAAATAATCCTATTTGGTGAGTTAATGAATGATCCACCGGATGAGTTGTACACTACCTCCTTATATTGTTAATCCAATGTTCGATAAAAGATTTGGGGGAGCATCTTCTCCAGCACCTCATGCGTGGGATATTTCAAGAGTGTTTCTTTAATTCGTCCCTGAGCATTATACCATGATTCTTTGTGGTATTGGAAAAAATAAACAATCTCATCCCTCAAATTCAACTTCCTATATGGTGGGAAGTATTGACCTAAGAAGGCCTCCGTGAGACTTTTCCATGAAGTGATAGATCCGACGGGTAAAGACATTAGCCATAATACCACCTTTTCCATGTGAGATAACAAAAAAGGCATAATTGGATGGACTCTTGAGATATATGTGTGACTTTTAACGGAGCACATACTTCCACAAAACCCATTAAGTGAGCACTTGGTTCTTCATGAGCTTCACCTCCGAAGAGTGCCTTTAAGTGGAGCAATTTCATCATCATACTTGTAACATAAGATATTTGGTGCTCCTCTGTGGAGGGAATGAGAATTGCACTTTCATGATCTCTGATCCCAATAGAAATCGAGTCCCCGTGATTCATGATGATTTGGGAATAATAATGTTTGCCTACTCAATGATAAAAAACAACAAAGAAATTAAATTTCACCACTCCGGGTATTCCTATGTAAGAATAGCACCACAAAAGAGAAATCTATATTTCACTCCCCAGCAACGGTGCTATTTTGATAATGCTCAACTCACTCCCATAATTGAGGGGTGAATCGGTCATTGTCAAGTAACCCAATTTGAATTGGGGTCGAATCTCAAGGAGCGAATTATGGACTTTAAACCCTATGGGTGCTCAAATTACTACAAGGTTACCCAAAATTCTAATAAAAATAACATGTAAAATAAAATGAGGGGATTGGTTTGGAAACTTGTTGTACAATATGTAGACAATGATCAATAGATGACACTTTCATTTTAAGCAACAATATTGGGGGAAGTCTTGGGATTATGTTTACCTATGGTAAAAGTATGTGGGTTAATGATGGTTTAGCATGAGATTTAGTTGTTAACTAATGGATAGGCTAGGTGGAAGATCATTGTGGTTAATCTTTCGATAAAATCACAGCGATTTCACCCATTGGTTCTTTCAAGCATCTAACAAGTGTGAAATTCATAATCACCCAAAACCTCAATCAAGCATCCCTATTTCTAGGATGATGCTCTTGACTTGTTTTACACTCCTAATATACTTATTTCTAAGATTGAAAAAGGGAGAAAACCATAGGATTAATTTTCCACCATTGCATTATCCCCCTATAACCCTCTTTCAAGGATGTTATGAGTTACCTCATATTCACCTTCATCCCTCTTTCGATGATGATGAAGAGTTTCTAGAGTTTGGGGTTTTGACCCATCAAACCCATTTGGAAATTTGGGTCTTTCACCCATCAAATTCCAACTCGTAATCTTAGCAATAGTTAAATCGTTTCTCAACAACTAACTATCACGCAAACACAACAATACCCCCACACAAATTACACTCTAGTTTGACATAATCCCAAGACTAAAGAAGTTAGCTACTCATTAGATAAAAATAAGAATTTTACCAAGTAGTGCATCCATGGAGTTCATAATAAGAGAGGGTAATATAATCTTCAATTCCATACTTTAATTTTGCTAACTTCCATCTGGAACAATAAATACAAAATAAAAATGAATAATTAAATTTTCACTCTCAAATTCTAGGGTTCTTCCCCACTCTCCTAAATTGTTTTGAATTCCCCATATAAATCTTTCTTCAACTGTCTAATTTACCACAATGCCTTTACTAATTCCTCCCACTAGGCCATGATCGTGGAGTTTTTTCTGTAATCACATAACTGCGATCGTAGCTATGATCGAGCAATCTCATTGTGTTGGCCAAACTTGACTAACTACGATCGTGTTTCCTGAGACTAGGTAATTTTTTTGCTTAGCTGACATCGATCAGGGTGTTCAGCTCATGACCACGGTACCCGATGCCCTTTCTGCTCTAAGTCTTCAGCTGCACTTTTTCTGCTCCCTTTTGCTTATTTTAATATCCAATCCACATCTTCCTATCTTTTTAATTCTATACCTGCAAAGATTTGATATTAGAGCATTTACTCACAAATATGTCTCATTTATTCCTTCAAAATAAGGTAATGTACAAAAACGTGGAGTGAGATTGAGTGGTAAAATCACCACTCATTATGGCATTTCGCCACTTAAGCAATGCTTGTGTAAAAGACCTAGTGTCCACTTTAGAGACACCTAGACACTCGAGAATCTTATAAATTTCCCACTTAGCCCATTTTCTTACATTTTTCAACTATTTTCCAGAGTATGGAACCCTAAAAAGTGTGAAAAGTTGGGACAATTATTAGTGGGTGATTTTGGGGTGTTGATAGGCTTGAATAACGTGTTTCTTCTCCAAATTATTGGTAAGCTTCTGTAAATTTCTTTATTAAATCCTTTATAATTTTCCAAAATCCATAAAATATTGGTGTGTAAATTTTAGCACCATTCGATATCTAAATTCACCCATTCCTGAGGGTTAGTATTCGTTAAACATAGAGGAATAAATTGCCAGTTTCAAAAATACGGATTCACAAACAGGCCCCACATAGGAATTTAACATAATTTTTTACCCTAATCACAATAGTTCAATAGGGAAATTATTATTCTCTTGAGTATATTATTATTTTGATAGAGTGTCATTTTGCGAAAGCTTCTCGGAGGTTAAATTGATGGTTTAGCTGAATCCTTTAGCCTTTTATTTGTCATCCAGGTAGGATAGGTATACCATTCTCATAGATAAAGCTAATTCATAGTATATTTATTATTTTATGCTAGATATGGTATGGGAATTAGGCCTTGGAGATATAGTTGGCATAATTAGCATTATTTGGACTATTTAGGCTATCATAGAATCTTAAATTTGGTATAGTTGACTTAATTAGCTATGTCTAGGTATAATAGCTCTCTTAGGGTTAATAGTGGCTTATTTAACATCTAGAAGTGAGTTAATAAATCTTACCCCAGTCTAGGTAGAATTTTCCTTAGAATGAATTTTGAGGATTAAAAGTTGGCCCCTCTGACCCACTTTAGGACAAGATTTGTGTTAGCTCTTATCAATTTCTTAACTCATGTTATACCTTTTAAAATGCCTATTTCAGTGTTTAAAGAGATTGGATACATGATATTTATGCTAGTTCATTACTTGGCAGTTGGTGCTAATTTCGGGACAAATCTTGTAGTTTGTTGATATTGAGTTCCAATTAAAGTTTGAAAATTTATAATGATATTGATGGCATGAGTTTCAGCTCATGTTCGACAATTGATGATGATATTGATTAGATGAGGTCTGGTTTAACTCTGACAAATGATGATAATGATGATGATGCTATTGAGTTCCAATTTGAGTATGGTATTAAGAGTTTATTTATGATATGATACAATGTGGATGGATTTATAGTTATAGCTTGTTATTTGATAAATTTAAGGAACTTTTCTATTTATGTTTCAACACTTACTGGATTATGGGGTTTAGTCTTGTAGTATTATTTATGCTTTCTTCTACATTATATCTATTTTGTTTATTTATTTATAGTATTGGAGTGTTATTCCAAGTTTACCCTTTTTTATATTGACTTAGATTATTTATCTTGTATCTTATCATACTTATATCATTAATTAGCTTTGTTTGCCAATGATGCCTACCGAGTACCCTTGGCTTTAGTACTCATGCTACACTTTGGTACCTATTTTGTGCAGATTCAATTACTATTAACATCGTCGATGTTGAGATCATGTTGAGTTGAGTTCGGAGATAGGGTGAGCTATTGGAGTCACAGTTTCCCCCTTTCCTTTTATTATGTATGTCTAGTATTTCACTATTCAATATGGATTTGTATTTGAGTATTTGAATACTTATGTTCCTTTTATATAGTAGCTCATGTACCTACACGACTAGGTTGTGGGGTAGTTAATGATGTTTTATATATATTATAGACTATTATTATTTCCTTATTATTATTTTAAGTCTTTATTTGCAAATTTCAAGCTTTTACATCTTTTCCCACCAAATTAGCCCTTTCCTTATAGCTTTAGGCGACGATTCAACATACCTACTATTGATATAAAGTAGTTGTCATCATGACTCATATATCGGTTCACTACATGAGTCTTCCTTCATGTGTCACCCATGAAGGGCGTGATGAGATTTTGGAAGAGAAGCAACTTAGCCTAAGGTACGTTGGTCCATTTGATATACTTCAAACTAGTGCGGATATTGCTTATGAGTTAGCATTACCTTAAGTTTTTCAGCCATTCAACCAGTTTTTCATGATCAATGTTACAATGTTATATTTTGGATAAGTACTATGTCATCCATTGGGGCATAATATAATTAGAAAAGAAACTGTCCTTTGTTGAGGATCTAGTCAATATTTTAGAACGGGATGTTAGGAGATTGCATTCTAGACATATTCTAATTGTTAACGTTTAATAGAGACATCATTTTATGGATGAGGCTACATGGGAGGTCAAGTCCGACATGCATAGTTCTTAGTCCC
The DNA here is from genome assembly GCA_030864215.1 of Capsicum pubescens. NCBI lineage: Eukaryota > Viridiplantae > Streptophyta > Magnoliopsida > Solanales > Solanaceae > Capsicum > Capsicum pubescens. The sequence continues at coordinate 172,853,389 of CM061541.1, forward strand.
AACTTTTTACTGATTAAGTGTTCTCTTTCCTTTAGTTTGAGGACGAATTAGATTTGTCTTGGAGGATATTGTAATGACTTGATTCTATTAATTTTCCCTTTTTTATGTTTTGACCATTATACTCGTCCATTGATTGCTATGTGTTATTTTTTGGGTGTGGGGATAGTTGTCATGATTCATGATGCAATTTTAAATAATTAGTGTAAATTTATAGTTTTTGCAGGTTAAAAAGAGCTTATAGTTGACTTTGGTCAACATTTATTATTATATGCATCGAATGACAAAATGGAATGCAACAACAAATTTGAAATATTGATTTTTAGTTTGTAGCATTACTAGCTTAATTTAATGGCTTTTGGAACAAATTTCGACCATTGGTTCGAAAATCAGTGAAATTGGGCATTGAGGGTAAATTTTTTGAAAACTATCTCTTTTTGAAAATCTAATGTCGCTATTGAGTCTTGAACATTGAATTTAGTCTAATAGCATATTTCATTTGCCATCATAGGATTCTAAATGAATCTCGTGGGGTTTATCGATAACTTTGAAATATAGAAAAATGGCTGATCTAGCTAAATCTGGTGCAACTGCTTAAGTGGCCTATGCACATCTTTAGCAGGCCCTGATAGACATGGCAACTACCTCAAAAGAGGATAATTAAATACTTTAGTGTGGAGATCCCTCTTAATTGGCCTTCAGCCTGAACCTCTTATGCGGTCATGTGACTTATTTAGTGATTATGGTTGTAATGGTATAAAAACCCATTTCTAAAATTTTCATCTATTTTTGAGACTTTGAGCTTTGGATTAAGGGATTTTTTGGCTATTTCTTCAAATTTTCAAGCTTAGGTATGCTCTAAATCACTATTTGAGTTATTTTACTTTGATTATATCATTTAAAAATATTTTAAATCTCGATTCCAATGTGGAATTTAGGGATTTTTGGCTCGGAAGGCCTAAATAATATTCCTTTGATTAAAAGACCTTTTCAAACTCATTTTCACTTTGTTTTCTCCTATAGCTTCCGTTAATAATGGGTAAGGCTTTTCTAAAAAAATTAGGTTTTACCCTTTCATTTCGAAAACAAATTTTGGGAGTCAGTTTCAATCCTTACTTGAAAGTAAGCAATATGGGTATCATTGGATTCTTTTTAATGTGTAGATTCTATATGTATATGCTTTAGTTGATTCTAAGGACTTTCGAGAGGGGAAAGCTCTGCATTGAAGGGATTTAGGACTTGTTTGATATCACAAAGTTGGTTATGACTTAACTTTCTTCAGACTATACTGGGTAGTTAATGTATATATAATAGCATGAAATTAGTATGGAAATTCAATCTTTGAAATTATATTATTACTATTTTGTGACCCTGTGGGGGCTTATATTTTAGGTGTTGGTAATTTGATATGATATTTACTTCTTGTTCCTCATGTGGGGGCTTTATATGATATTATTGGTCTCGTATATGCATTGGTTTCATTATTCATGATAGAAACACCCATGTCGGGGTAAATATGGTATTATTGATGTCTCACATGTATATTTATTCCAATGGTACATTGCTTATGCTAAATCATAGATGATTGACATACTGAGTTGATTCCAAACTCACGTGTATATATATATTGAATGGATTCAAGATATTTATATTGGTTTTGTTGTGAGAATTACATTCTAGTATCACACATACTTATATGATGCATTAGTATAATTGAGGAAACATCGACTTTTGACAAAAATAAGACACTTATAAAACAATCTTCCATAGTCTATGAGTCGGATAAGAGATATGGATAGAGATTGGGATTTGAGTATTGTGAAAGTCTATAGATTGCAAACCCCGGATGGGTCCTACTTGAAAGTGCTGAGGATCCATAGGTGTATATGGAGGTTATGTGATAACCTTAATTATATCACATCATCATCACCATTATCATCATCATTGTATTTTGGAAAATATACATCTTTAGTGTTGTGCTTCTATGTTTTATTCTTTACATGTCTATTATGTTAACCTTTCTTTCCTATTTACTTGTTTATGTATTATCTTTGAAACTATTAGTGGAGACGGTGTGAGCTACCATTTACGACATTTTTCAACTGCAGATGACGTGCTCATAGTCTAGATTTGTGTATATTTTTTCTTAATTCGTTCAATGACCAATGATTTAGATTGAGTACAAGTGAATCGTACTCATCCATACTCTGCCTTTTTTGTGCAGATCTAGGTACGAGTGCATTGCACAAAAATTGAGATCGTGTGTCTGATTAATGATATTTTTGAGTTAATGTCTGCTCAATGACTTCAGAGTTCACCTCAGACCTCCTCTTATCCAATTGATGTCTTTATTTTGTATTTAGAGATAGACTTGTATTTTTTGGATTCAGTTGTATTTCTAGTTTTGAGTTGTACTTAGATTGTTCCTACGCTGTGACACTATGTTTTGGGATTGCTTATGGTAAGTTTATTATTCAGACTTCCTTTATTATTGTACATGTATGGCCTGACTTTACTCTAGAAGTCTCACCTTGGGAATTATGGTATGATTTTCTCCTTACTTATCAGTTTGTGTGATCGGCTTACTTATCAAGTCTTAGCCGCAATAAATTCCATCATGACCTTAGTTTTTGGTTTGTGACATGTTAGATTATTTTAGTAGTTTTGCTGGCACAGGTAGTACTCCAGTAGTGCCTATATTTTTTCCTAAACCTTGCAGTATGCTACTACAGTAATGCTTATAGATTGATGAGGGGTTTGTTATAAAAGTGTTTCCACGACAGGTATTGGGATAGGTGATGTGGATGATGAGAATAGAATATTATGTTAGTTAATAAAAATGAAACCTTTTGTATTTAAGGGTATTGAGTTAGATGATGCATTTAAGTTCTTGATTGATTATCATGAGCATTTGCATAAGATGGGTATTATGGAGAGGTACAATATGAAATTTCTGACAATTAAGTTATAGACGGGGGCCAAACAATAATGAAAGTTATTTACTGACTGTAGAGATCTTTTACCTTCACTTAATAGATCTTAGTTTCAAAATGTGATTATTAATAAGTATGTCCTTAGTTTCAAAATGTTTTTATGAATAAGTATGACCCTTGTAGAAATCAAGATATAAAGAAAGATGAGTTTCTGAAATTTCAGTAGGAGGGATAAGTTTATCGCGGTCTATGAGGCCAAATTTCATGCATTGTCTTTCTATGCATTTTAGATGTGTTCCTTAGAAGAGGATAATATATGATATTTTCTAATGGTTTTGAATTTAGGTCTTTAGTTGGTTACACTGGAAGAGGCAGCTATATCTAGAATCTTTTTTTTGAAAGTGGTAAAATTTGTGTAAAGGATAGAAGGGATTAAGAAGTAATAAAAAGTTAAAGTAGAGGAAAGAAAAGCAAAAAAATGTAGATATAACACCGTTCAAATTTTGAGAATTTTATTTTTGGCCCTCCCATGTTCAAAATGTTGATTTTTGACTTAAATTGTGTTTAGACATATGAATGGGGTGTCACGGCAGAGCTTTGGAATTTTTGGATAGGGTTCGGGGTAATTTTGGACAACAAAGGTAGTGAACCTCCGCCATATCACCTTGTCATGGAGGATAATCTCCACATTTAGCAGTGTGGCATGGAGGTTAGCCTTCTAAATAAAGTCCGTGCCATGCTGCTATGTAAAATCTATACTATTTTTGCATAGTTTATTTGGGATTAGGGGTATTGGGATACTTTCACCTATGTATGACCCTTAAGTATAATATATCCTATTATTTTTAATTTTAAGAGATTAAAAACCCCAATTCCACTCTTAAACTTAAAACCCCAAGAGAGCCTAAGCATATCGTACGCTCATCTTTCAGGTTTCAAGTTCTTTATTTTTTTCAAAGTCTTGTATGTATAATGCATGTACCTCTTTCCCTATACTCATATTTTTCTAATGGCATGAAGTTGGTTTATTATTCATATAGTTTTAAAATTGGGTTATGAATTATGGTTTGAGGGTTTGATATAAATTATTTGAATGTTTTTCCCATGATTATTATTGATATATTATGCGTTGAATTGTTTGTTTGTACAATCATTGGGGTGCATATGAATGGTGAATGAATATAGATGTACAAATATTCCCTAAAATAAATGGCCTTTGCCAATGAAATTGATAAGAACTCCAACCCACTTGCATAATTGGTTTTGGAATATGATTTATCAGTTGGCTTGACTTATTTTTTTAAAACTAATGCATTTCATAAATAAAAAAATAGTAAAGGATGGCTTTGAAAACCCTATGGGGTACCATGGACTCCTCCAATTTAATGATTTTCAAGAAAACCTTGTGGGGGTACAAAGAGATCCCCCAAGTGAATAATTTTCTTTAAAACCTTATGGGGTATGAAGGAATCCCCCTAGTGATTTTAATAATAGAGGTTGGGGTACTAAATCCCTAATATGTTGGCTTATGACATGTGCTTACAAGAAATTATTGGTAAGACGATACCAATTAATGATGCCCTAATAATTAAGTTCTGGAATTGATGGATGGGTTTTGTGTGATAAAGGCTTTATCTTAGTCTTAGTGGGGGATGTGTTAGGTTGCCATATAGGTGTGATTCCAAGGGACTGATATAGGAAACTTGTGTTTACCGACGTGAGGTATGGTCTTGATGACCAAGTGCATGGGTCATTCTTGATATATATATTTTTGGATGGGTAGTTACCTTGATTACTTTGTATTTGCCTCAATTTCTCCCTTTGATTCGTGCAGCTAACAAGCACTGGGGGCCTTTCAACTGGGGGAACTGAACCCATATAGCCTGTGGGCACGATTTTAGGATGGTTAAGCTACATAATCTAGGTTAAGGTTTTAAAGTTCATGCTATGCCGTATTCTATTTCCCGTCATACGATATATATATATGTGTATGTATGTATGTATATATGTACTGTATATGACGTTGCACACTTGTTTTAATGGTTTCTTTATCATGGATCATTACATTACTTTATCCTTTATCTGTGAGTTACATGCTAGCGCTCTAATCGCTAACTGTCTTCTTACGTTGTATCCCTATGTGACGTAGGAACTAGCCATACTTCTACTGGTCTTGTGTAGAGACTAGGTGATTAGAGTACATCTCATGAGTTAGACTGAAGGGGTGATATTCTATCATTCGAAAGACCCCATTTTTGTCTTTGGGTTTCCTTATGTTTTGACTCTTTCTATTGAATTTATTTTTGGATATGATCTGTGGCCTGTCCTGACCAGACAATTATTTTTTTATTTAGAGGCTTTGTTGGACATTACTATGAACATGGGATTGGTTGTCTAATTCTTAGACTTCTCTTGAGTGATATTTACCTATCCTATTTTACATTTGAAATTCTGCTATTATACTATATTGTGTTTCGGTTGACTAGGTGAAGGACGTGGTCTCCAGTCCTCAGTGGACTTGATATACCTATCACAGCTAGGCCTTGGTTTGGGTCGTGACACTAGAGATTCCAGTGGTACTAATTCAATGGTTTGTAGATCACATTGTTACTCTTCTTGGTCATTCTATTAATCTATGCATATTTTTTCATGAGGCCAATCAGTGGTCAGTTATCAACCCACCTAGATGGATAGGTATACATAATTCAACATTTTTAATCTAGTGGCCTACTTTAGATATCAAATTCCATGAGTGAAGGGGATTAGTTCAAATTCAAACATTTTATCTTAGGTACTTATCAGCTGGTCAATTAACTCCATAGCCAGCTTCTATCCCCTTAGTTTTATAAAGTCATGGTAGTAGATGATATGGTAGGGGTCATACACACAGTGGATATAATGCAGAATGGGTTGGCTACAAAGCCAACAGTGGTAGAGTAGAAATTGGTAATAGTCACGCATAGGCTGGCAGATATAGTGGTCAGGGTGGTGAAAATGCTCACCTTTATGTTGTTTTGGCCCATCCTAAAGCTGAAGATTTTGATATTTTAATCATATCTACTATTCTTAGTTGTGATTATATGACTCTAATGTTATTTGATCCTGAATCTACTTTATCTTATGTGCGTGTCATTTTCTTTGGGTTGGAACTTAGAATGTGAATTCCTTGATGCACCTATGTTTGTGTCTACACTTGTTGTGGTTTCTATATGTGTAGATCAATTTTATTGGGCATGTTTTTTTTATTTTTATGGGGTATAGAACTTTGGTAGACTTAGTGATTTTTTTTTGCAGAGGAGTTTGATATTTATTTAGGGATGAATTGCTTGGCTCCTTATTATGCTATTCTTTATTGTTATTCTAAGAATTTTACTGTAGCTATGTTTGGGATGGATAAGTTAGAGTAGGAAAGTATACTTAAGCATACTCTTTTGATAATTTTATTAGTTATTTACGCCCAAAAGTTAGTTTGATTAGGGGTGCAGGGCATACCTAGCTCATCCTTTAGATGATAGTTTAGCAATCCCTCTTATGGCTTCAATTTTTGTAGTATGTGAACTCATAGCGGTGATTCCTAATGATTTTCCTTGTGTTCCACTTAATCATGATTTTGACTTTTCTATAGACTTAAAGCTAAGAAGACAAGCTATATTTAGTCGTTACTATAGGTAGGCATCGTCAAAGTTTAGATAATTGAAATCCCAGTTGCAAGAGATTTTGGGAAGGGTTTTATTTATCTGAGCATTTTGCTTTCTGGTGCTCCTATGATTTTTGTGAAAAAGAAGGATGGTAGTATGCAAATATGCACAGACTATCCAATGTCAGATAAGGTAACAATTCACAACAAGTATGCATTGCATAGAAGAAACAATCTATGTAACTAATAGTATAGGGTTATGGTGTTCTCAAAGATTGATTTGTGGTCAGGTTACCATCTGCTTAAGATTCAGTCTAAGGACATCCCGAATATTGCCTTCCAAACTTGTTATAGACATTAACAGTTCTTGGTCATTTCCCTTGGTTTGACCAATGCCCAAATGCTTTTGTGGTCTTGATGAATAGAGTATTTAAGCCCTTCATGATTCATTTGTAATTGTTTTAACTTGTGATCTTCTAGTTTATTTAAATATTAAGGAGGCATAATGAATCTCACTTGAGAGAAATGTTGATGTTACTTAGGGAGAAACAATTTATGCTATGTATTCAAAGTAAGGATTTTGCTTGTCTTTAGTGTCCTTCTTAGAACATATGGTATCTAATAAAGGGTCTATAATACTACTGCAGAAGGTAGAATCTATTAAGAATTAGGATATAACGACCAATGATATAGATGTTTGTAGGCTTATGGGGTTGCCTAGTTATTGTCACTGGTTTGTTATGGTGTTCACCACCGTTGGTTTGCATATGGATCGCCTAACTCAGAAAGTGGTACTTTTTGTGTAGAATGTTGTGTGTAGTCTATTCATTGACCATCATTATTTGTAACACGTATTTACTCAGCAGGATCTAAATTTAATGTAGAAGAGGTGGATAGAGTTGATCAAAGATTATGACATCTAAATTTTGTATCACCAAGGTAATTCTAGTGCTATTGAAAATGAATTTATCCATAAGTTGACAAGTATCAGGGATTTAGCACGGTGAGAGGTGTAGAGACACCCATTGTCTAGCAAGCTAAAAACACTAACTAATGGTTTTATGATATTATGGGTTACTACAAAAGGAGTGTTAGTCTATGTTTGGTTATGCCTATTTTCTTTGAGAAAATTAAAAATAGGAAGTTTGAGGATGAGAAGTTGAGCAAACTTAAGGATAAAGTATTGCAAGGTGAGGACAAGAAGTCCATTCATGATGAAGAGATAGTATTGTGAATTTGGTGATGTGTTTGTGGCTCTCTACCATCCTTGAAAAGTCTTACTATTTTTAGTACTCTATAAATCTAGGTGCAACAAACATATTTAGAGACTTGAGGCTAAGTATGAGCATCAAAAACCTAGTGGTAGTTTTCAGAAGTTGCCTATTCCAAAATAGAAGTAGGAGATAATTACCATGGACTTTGTTGTAGGACTTCCCAAGAACCTAAGAAAGTTGAATCCGTATGGATAATCATTGATCAGTTGACAAAGTAAGTACATTTTATTTCGGTAAAGGTGGATCGTAATTTATCTACGTCAACTAATATCAATTTAAAGGAAATTGTGAAACTTTAAGGGTATCTATTTCCATAGTGTCAAATTGAGGTACATAGTTTACCTCTAATAATTGGGAGAAATTTCTGCCAAAATGGGGAACTAGGTTGGATCTAAGCACAACTTTTTATCCAAAGACTAGCCAATAGTTAGAATGGATGATTCAAGAACTTGATGATATGATCTAGGATTGTGCAATGGACTTTTGTGGTCAGTCTAACCAATATCTTCCTTTATGTGAATTTGGGTACAACAACAACTACCATTTTTTCATTGACATTGTCCTTTTGAAGCTTTGTATGGAAGAAAATATATATTATCAATTGACTGTTCGATGCTTTTAAAGTAAGAACTTGGGTGATATGCAAAAGAAGTCAATGGAGAAAGTAAGGTTCATCCAAGAGTATTTGGTAGCAGCGCGGAGTCTACAAAAAAAGTATGAAGAAAATAAGGTAAGAGATGTGTGATTCGAGAGTACAGAGAAATTTAGGCTTAAAGTTTCACCCATGAAAGGTGTGATATAGTTTGAAAATAAGAAAATTGAGTCCAAGTCACATCAGACTCTTTGAGATTTTGAATGGAGTAGGGTTAGTGGCATATAGGTTGGCTCTATCTCCTTGCTTTTTAGGAGTTCACACTGTGCATAAGGTTTTAATTTTCATAAAGTACCATAGAGATAGAGAGTACATCATTTATTGAGATTTATAATTATTTTACAAGGAGATCTCTTATGAAAAGGAGCCAATTACTCACTTTTATAGGGATGCAAGAAATCTAAGGACTAAAGTCATTATATTTATAAAGGTTTAGTGGAGAAACCATTTAGTTAAGAATACTACGTGGGAGGTAGAGGAAGTTATGTGTAAGTGCTATCCACATTTGTTTATCTATCCAGCCATTCATGTAGTTCTTTAGTGATCATTCAATAATAAATAAGTGGTAAATTTATACATAATGATTACCCAAATCATACATGCTTAAATTGAGTATAGAACCTTCAATTAGTTTCCTACTTAGATAAAAAATTTAAAATTTTGTGTTGGCCTAATTTTAGGTGTAATTTGTATTTATGGTTTTATAGAGAAATCTAGAAATTTTTAGAGTATTGGGTTGTATATTTGATCTTGTATGTGTTTGATGATGAGTATTAGAAATTGTATACACTTTTAGTTAATAGAATGGGTTAGAAAAACTCCAATTATAGCTTTTGCTGTCAGAGGGTCAGTACATAATGTCAAAATCTGAGAAATGTATTGTAAAATAGCTAGAGATATAACCAATCCACATGGTACTAGTTTGTGATTAATGCAGCAACAGAGGTACTTCTGCAGTGGTAGAAGTCTTGTCGTAGTGACAATCCTAATTTTCCTAGGTGCCCTGTAGTGACAATAGTGTCACTGTAGTAGAGGAAAAGCAATATACCATCTTTTAAAATTAAAAAAAACATTTTTATTCTTACTTTTCCAAAAAAATGTTTAAGGGATTAATAATTGTGATTCTTCACAACTTTTGGGGCTTTCCATCTTTGAGGTAAAGTTCCTTTACACTTAGAAGTCTAATTACACCTTTAGACTAAAGGATTTAAGGAATAATAGACATGGTGGAATTTGGAAATTATCTCTAAGTTATAAATGGGTTGGAATTGGTAGGGAATGATGTCTTTATAAGTTATTATTTATACTAGGGTGTTAGAAAATACTTCTCATGATAGAATTCATGAGTGTTAGTAGAATTATGAAAACCTAAAGAGTTTAAAAGGTAGAAAACCCTAAGACGATAAACTAGGTTAATTTCATGAGTTAATTAATCAAATGTGAGTTCCTAATGTTGATGAAGTCTAAATTGTTGTGCTAAAATATGTATATTTGATATTTATAGATCAACAATGTGTAAAAATTTATAGAAAGGGCAAGAATGGGTGTAATTCTATTTTTGAGTAAGGAATCGAGGTAGATATGGTTTAATTCTAGTAAATACTTGCTTGATTCTATGCTTACATGTGAGTTGGGTTTTTGTGATTAGCTTTTGGGCATTACTTGTGGTTATTGATTGTATCATGCATTGAATATTAGTTGTAGATGATATTGAGATTTTATACGGATTAGGTGTCATGCCGATACTATCATCGAAATAGGTGTCACACTGACAGTGGAACATGGATCGAGCTCGTCCCTTGTAGGTCATAGATGAGATTACCTATAAACCCTTCTTTGTGTGTTTTTCTTTCATCAACACAATCATTATTTCATTTGTACTTATATTGTTATGATAATTATTGTGGAATCTGCCTAAATTGGTGAGGAATCTGCCTAAGTGTAGTTGATTACTTGTATCTTATATCCTATTGAGATGAAGTGTTATGCTTGTACCTTTTGGTCAACTATTGTTATTTGTGTTTTGATTGTTATTACTTGTATTTTACTTGCTTATTTTTTTGGTGTTTAGTTGAGTCGACCTATGATGCTTAAAAATACTTAGTTGGTTGCTAATACTACCTGTAATCATTTTTATTGAGTGCAAAGTGTGTTATGACATTAGAGATGAGACCTTAACTCCAGTTCATGATCAAACAAAGATTCTAGGGTAACCACCATGTTTGGGAAACTATTTTATCCTCATAATGTTGGTTATGTCCTTTGTTTTGGGACAAAGACACTTTTTATTTCATTCGCTGGATCTTACTTAGACTTAGTTTTTGAATTTATTTAGAGTTTTTGTTTGATGACTTTTGGGTCTCAGGGGCTGCGATAATTAAAGATAATTCTACACTATCTTTATTTCAGATATCAAATAAGTTAGTAATTAACTTTATTTTGATTATCATTGTGTTACATGAGTCAATTTGTAGTGAATTAATGTAGATGGTTTAGGTGAATTCTTTGTAGTTGATTAAGTGTTGGGTTAGATGGATCATTCACTGTAGAGTTATGATATGTGCCACTCATGATCGATTGAGTCGTAACAAATATGGTATTAAAGAACTGTGTTCATTGATCTTGTATAATAAGAAGTGATCCATTAGAGTCTTGATGAACGATGTAGAAATGTCTGTAATTTTTTTCAAGAGGCAATAGGACATTAATAATAATTCACTTCTTTCTCCCCTTTGTGCTATTATTTGATTCCTAATTGTCTCTGGTGATCCAACTTGTTATATAACTTTCTTAACTCTTGTGTAGCAGATGGTGGATGCTCTTGCATATATTTACGTTATATTGACATAGATGAACTAAAATATTTTATTATCATGTTTCGGGCTGAAATATGGCTAGAAAGAAATCAAATTGATAGGAGAATCATGCACAACAATGATATGGATTACAAGGGCAGTCCTACATCTAAAGAAAGTACTGAGCCGCTAAGCTATGCCCCCAGGTGATGGGCCCGCATCGTGGAACTTATGTCTTTGCATTGGGAAGTGCACCATGGAGATTTGGCCATCGACAAAGTTTCATAAAATTTCAAGCAACTTCTAATGGGCTTGGATCATATCGAGGGTTCACCTATGAGTACCACAAGGACAACCTATAGTAACTAGTTTTACAATTTTTGAGAGAAAAATATAGAGAATATGGGTTTTTACGAGGGTTCTTCATCTTTTAACTCAATTATTTTGTATTTTTGTACGATTACCATTGATTCTTCTATTTTCTTTAGAATATGAGTAGCTAATACTCTTTCCTGGGGTTATGGCTAGAATATGATTGTTTAGTATTTTTATTTAGATTAATAGAGTTTATTTCTAATTCAATTATGCTCGTGTTTTTGAATTTACTATTTTAATGTATGGAAAATATTTAGACTAAATGGAAATTTTTGAATGAATTGACCATGAGAATATATGAATAGGGAGATAAACAAGAGAAATAAGATAATCTCTTACTAAAATTTGGGTTGATTTAAATTTGAAAATGCTAAAGCATTTGAATTAAAGACTCACATCCCCTCTCAATGATGTAGGTTTTAGACTAGATCAATTAGGTGATTTAAAGGATGACCATTCCTGAATCGTATAATTATCCTCGAAACCTAGAATTTAAGAAATAAAGCTTATTGAGATGAATAAATGCTAAACATGATGGTGGTAAATGTCGTAGCATATGAATTTCTCTCAATATTATTTAAAACTTTGTTCAAAATTGTGATGGTCATAATTTATTCTTATTTGCACATTATTAGAAAACTATAATTTCCTAAATCATTTTAACAAATCAGACCACTAGTCTAAAATTAATTTTTGAAATCAAACTAAGTTAATGTCTAAGAACATAGTCCCCATGGGTTCGATATCTGGCTTCTTAAGTGCCACTATTTTACTTTTTAGACAATGTTAACTTGTGCATGTGCAAGGCTGCAATAAATTTTTTAAGCCATTGCTAGGGAATTTCTCTCAATAATATTTACAACTTTTTAGAAAATCGTGATTTCCATATTTTAATAATTTTTCACATTATTAGGATACTATAATTTCATAAATCCATTTGATAAAGCACGCCACTTGTCTAAAATTATTATTGGAAATCGAATTTAGTAAATCCCTAAGCACATTATACCCGTAGGTTCGATATTCTTCTCCAAAACAAACACTATATTACTTAATAGACCACGTACTCTTGTATGTGTGGTAGTTCGCAACAAATTTTTGGTGTTGTTTTCAGGGACTTAAGAAATTAGGGATTTTCTAAATCTTATTTCAATAATATTATAGAAGTATTGACAACTTAATATTAGCGGCTGATTTTGCAGGTCTAATTAGTGCCTCGGGGTGACAAGAAAAAGTGAAATGGTTTAACCTTGCTTGGAGCCTGGATGAGTATTTTATCAGAGGCAGAGAGAAATAACTCTTCAATATACAATGCAAAACCTTCAGCTAGCTAATGTAACAAAAATTTTTCTTGCTGAAATAGGACCAGCTAGGCCAGTTTCCAATGTGGCAATACCACTAACCAATAATATCACCTATAACATTCACAAACTAGAAGTAAGAGGTCTATTTGAGCTCAAACAGAATATGGTGCAACTATTGTACACTAGCGGGCATTTTACATGACTATTTCATTAGGATCACACCAACACTTGTAGAATTTTCTTTGTATTAGTAAAACATATATTCCTGCAGAGTTTCATTTGTCTATGTGAGACTCACCCTCTTTCATTTTTCTCAATTAGGGGAATCAAAGAGGTTCTTTAAGGTTAAACCACCAAATTTCATCACTGCTAGGGATGATGTGGCAGAAAATTTTTGATTTATTTCTTTTCATCTAGAAAGACAGTGAAATTGAGGAGTGAGATTTTAAACTTTAGGCAAAAACATGGTGAAAATCTATATCTATCTTGGGAATAGTTCAAGTCCTGGGTACATGATTCCACCCACTGTCATATAACTAATGAGCTTTTAGTGCATACATTTATAGAGGGAGTAGAACCTAACACAACGAATCTCGTGAATTCAGCAACGGCCGTGCAATCATTAGATAAGGCATACTATTAGTTGTATACACTTCTAAATTATATATCATAGGGAAGCCCAAAATATAATGCAAATATTTATAGAAACACTACAAAGAAGGTTGTTAGACTATTAGAGGTGGACCGATTGATAGTTGTTGCAGCACATATTGCATTTTTGTAGAATTAGATGAACACTCAATTCAGTAATCTGAGTTTGGGACATCGGAAAGCTACTGTGAATATGGTATGCAAACCCAGACTTGGTGTGAGGCATATGGTAATAGTGATAATTCGACAGATGCTTGTGCATCTAATCTAAAATTAGTAAACTTTGTGGGTAATACAAAAATCCCAAGGTAATCAAAATATATGGAACACATATATTGAAAATAATGATAATCACTAAAACATATCATGGGATGTAAATCAAGATCAGAATGTGAATGAATATACACGCAAAACGGGAAATTAGAATCTTCAACAACAGGCTCTGGGTGGTAATTCCAATGCTCAGTCTAGTATTATTGCAAAAATATTGAAATATCTTATAGCAAACCAAGAAAAAATAGTTGCTGACATAAAAACTCAATAACTTGCCACAAAGGCTTTAGGGGTTCAGATGGGATAGCTTATTGAGGCATTGAACACTAGACCTTATAGAGGCCTACTATAATAAACCTTCAATTCATTTGTGGTATTTCCGTTTATTTATACCATTGGAGCTTTCCTATAATTGTCCCAAGTGATTTATCACTTGTTGGGATTGCTAGTTTGGTTATCGGGAAATTCTTTTAGTTTTAGAGCCAATTCCTTGTTTTGAAGTCTTTGTAGGTTCAAATTGGCTACCAGGAAAAATCTTTAACCAAGCAATCCCATATGGTAATCTGACTATTCTAGCAGCTCCAAAATGTAAATTTGAGGCTAGGTGGACCTTTGTTTTGTGTCTCGAGACACTCAAGCTGATTTTGAGCTATTGGTCGAAATTTAAGAAAATGGTAAGTTGGGTATGGGACCCACTTTTTATTGAAATAACCTCGGATGTAAATATCAACTACACCACTGAGTGAAGATTGTCAAATTAAATAGTATTTCATAATCCTTTTGTGTATATGAGATTTTGGATAAATGTCTAAGGGTTGCGGAGACTTGGAAATTTCCAAGTCTCAGCTGGTGTTTGTTCCCCCTCCTTCACGATCCATTAATTGCGTACGTGATCTGACATACACCAGTAAGTGTCGCATAAGTGATTTTTGTTGTCGCATAAGTGATATCTCTAGAAGAAGTCCAGGTATTACGTTCACAATAATAATGTCGCGTAAATAACTTTTGCGTATTTGGTCAAGTATCGTGTATACAAATATTAGGTCGTGTATGCAATACCCGTTTACCTAGGAAGGATATAAATACACTCCTTTAGCCTGTTTTTCACCATTTCTCATCCGTCCCCAAGATTTTTAAGCCCTAAATTTTTTTAAAAATTAGGAATAACATTTGTAGGTTATCTTGGGAGCTTGGATGAAGATGAATTATGCAATTCTCCTTTCAATTTGAGGTAAGCTTCCTTATTTTCATTGTTGATTCTCCTCTTTCTACCTTAAATACCTAAAAGCATGGTTACTTAATTTAGCACCACTATAGTATAAATTTCACCCAACTTTGAGAGTAAATACTCTTTGATCATAGGGGTGCTTTCGGTTAGTTTTTGAAATGCAATTTCCATAAATAGGACCCACATGGAATTTTTACTTAATTTTGGACCCAGAGAACAATAGTTAAATATGGGTGTCTTTTTTCTCATTTTTATGGGTAGATTGTTATTTTGATAGCGTGGCACCTTGCGAAAGCTTCTTTGAAGGAAAACCAATGATTTAGCAAATTCTTTGAGCTTTCTTCAACGTCCAAGTATGTGAGGTTTACTCCTTTATATATTGAGATATTTTATATTATGTTCATGATATTATGTTAGATTTTGATAGGTTTTAGGTATTGGTGATACGATTGACAATACTTGGGCTAATTGGATCGTCTAGATTATCCAAAAACCATAATTTAGATATGGTTAGCTTAGTTGATTAGGTATTTAGTAGAATTTCTATCTTAGGGATGATTAAGAATTTCTTAAAATTTTAAAGTGGATCTAGAAACCTTAGCCTAGTCTGAGGTAGAGTTAGCCTTATAAAGGATTTCAGAGAGTAGAATTGCCCCCTCTTCGGCCTACGTTAGGCCAAAAGTTAGTTGCATTATACCTTTTTACATTCATTATATGTAAATGTATATATATATATATTAAAATAACTATTGTGAGACATGATGATGATATATGTATCGGTTTGAGTTCAACTATTGATTAAGATATTGGTAATATATATACTGGTTTGAGTCTGGGTATTGATTATGATATTGGTTATATATGTACTGGTTTGAGTCTGATTATTGATAATGATATTGATGTGATATGTACTAGTTCGATTCCGATAATTTATAATGAAGTTAATGATATATGTACCGGTTCGAGTCTGGCTATTGGATATGATATTGAGGATATAAACACCAGTTTGAGACCGATAATTTTTTTAATAAGTTGATGATATATGTTCTGGTTTGAGGCTGACTATTGGTTATAAGCACTAATTCGATTCTGGTTAGGGGAGTTGTTATTAGTGTAACATAATATTGGGGGATTCCTAGTAATAGCAAAAAGGTTGAAAAATTATGGTTGTTCAGGTATGTGTGCTATATTTTCTTTAATTGCACCCTCAAGGTTTATGGGGTCTTGTAGTGGGTTATTTACTTCTCCGTATTTATTGTCTTATGGGATCCAATCTTGTAGTTATAATCACATAATTTTTATGTTTAATTTTAGTTTATATATTTAATTATGTACAATAAAGTCGGAGTTACTTCTAGGTTTGTCCTTTATCTTGACTTAGTTATGTTATCTTGCATTTTATAGTACTTATATCATGATTTAGCTCAGCCAGACGATGATGCCTACTAAGTACCCATGGTTTTTGTGCTCATACTATATTTTTGTACCTTTTTTGGTGTAGATCCGAGTACTAGTTACTTCCGCTAATTTGATAAATATGTTGAATTAGATTTAAGAGATAGGTTGAGCTCTTAGAGCTAAAGTCTCTCTTTTTCCTTCTATTGATCTATCTCTTTTCTTTTGTTTCTAGACAAATTGTATTGACTATTTTAGGTTTTATGATATGTTATAGTATTTCTTGTACTGACTCTACCAGGTCGTGGGATGGTTTTCTATGTTATGGCTGACTTTCACACTATTTTTATTGTTTTGCATATTTTTTAGTTGAGTCGTCTATTTCCTCCTTTTGGGGAATTTCCATAACCATAGCCCATTGCAAATAGCTCTGGGCTATGATCTGGCTTACCTACTAGTGGGATAAAGTCAGTGCCATATGATACATTAATTAGATCTTGACAAATTGGTATCAGAGCCTAGGTTTCATTGGTATTGTTGGTACAATAGCAAGTGTCTAATAAAGTCCCATGGATCAAAATAATTACGTCTATTTCTTATTTTTGGAGGCTACGGGATATTCTTTAGAGATCTTCACTTCTTTTACTCATTTCTTACTAGGTGTCAGAGTTAGTTTCTAAGGCTTTCCTTTTGTTTCACTCTTTTGTAGATGTCTAGGAAATGTGCTACCACTACACAATACAAGGGTCTTGAGACCAAGCATAGGCATTCTATTACTGTTCATGGATGACCTAGAGGACATGGACATCCTTGAGATATGTCCCCAACTAGAGGTAAAGATAAGTTGCCTCCACCATACCCTATTCCTACTCTTGATACAATGGTTCTCTCACCTCATCCAGTAGTTAGCGAGGGACAAGCCTAGATTCTATCATGATTTTTTTTCTTTAGTGCTCAAGGATTCTTTGGATTAGCTTTTGGAATTGGTTGGTGGTGCATTTTCTGATGGTGCACGATCTATAGATCAGAGTGGTACTGAGGTGAGAGAACAACCTATAGTTGTGGATCGTAAAGTTGAGGTCCCTCATACGCCAAAATTTTCTCAGTTGCTCATCCAATAGTTGTCCCACATACTATGTCTGTTGAGGAGAAGAATTTGTGGGGAAGATTCAGGAGATTGACTCTATCTAGGTTTTCTAGTGCACCGAGTACGGATGCAAATGAATTTATGATTGCTTGTGAGGATAAGCTCTGTAATTTAGACCTATTTAAGACTCGTGGAATGTATTACACTACTTTTAAGTTAGATATGGTAACTCAACATTAGTGGAGAGGTTATCTTGATTCCAAATCTTCTGGATCTTCTCCTTTGACATGGGCTAAGTTCTTTGAGAAGTACATGCCCTACAACTTTAGGGATCATTTGAGGGATCATTTATTAATCTTGGAGTAGGGATCTATGATGGTTGTGGAGTATGAGGCTCATTTTCATGAGTTATCTAGGCATACTACTAAGTATGAGGGGGTTTATTGATTTATTCAAGGGTTGAGACTTTATCTTAGTACGTATAATCAGGGTTTGGTTATTGTGAGTAGGTCTTTTTCTAAGATGTTTGACCACACTCAAGTGATGGTGGATATACATCGCGAGGCCTAAGGGGGTAGTGATAAGTGACCTCAATATCAAGGCAGTTTCAGTGGGAGCCATAGTAGCTCCGAATTTAGAGGTAACATTTCTTAAGGTAGATTCCCTCCACAACTATTGTATAAGCCTCAAAGTATGACTAGTTGACCCGTTTAGACAGCTATAACACCCCGAAAATGGTCCCGAGATGTCACACAATGCTTAGTTCCACAAGTGATCCCAATCTAACCCTTCTACTGGCATAACTCATAAGCAACTGAATGAAATACATAAATCAGATCGAAATAAGAGAAAGATAACTCTTTTCTGAATCTGATCAATACAGAACTAAATTAAAATGTTTACAACTCTGCTTTTACAAAACAACACTGGAATCAAATACATTAACTCTACTAACTATCTATGAATCCTTTACTAGTATTGACTATAGGTAGTCAAGACATGATCCCCATCTATCCCAAATCAATACGACTGAATAAAGAAAAAATAAAATATTGCTCAAACTATATGAGTGAATCGAGTCCTTGAATCAAAAGGACTTATAACCTGCTGAATGGCAGCTGTAAACTATCTGAATATGTTATGCGTGCTATAACTGGGCTGATACCTACATTATGAGACAATGTAGCACATAGACGTAGATGTGCTTCAGTACTTTGAGGATGTACTGAGTATACGGGGGTGAATGCATAAGTAAAAACATCATCTCATCATCATAATTTGTAAAAAAATGCATGCTTAATGTAAATGAATCACATAAGCTGGAATAGCTGAAATACTAAAAATAATAATCATGAGAAGCAAGTCATTCCTTATAAATCTAGTGAGTCATAACATTTAGTTCTAAAACCTGTAATTGTATTCTCTCTTTAAATGATGTTGTCTAAGTGTAGAAAGGACTCACTCTTAAATCTAAAATCTAAAAGCTGAAAACTGTAGCCAAAGTCTTTCTGTAAAGCATAGTATGAATAAATTCATGAGCCTTTACACATAGTTTTCTAAAATCTTTTGTTGTTATTCCTTTTTATTAGAGAAAATACTTCATTTTGAGGGTTTAGAAATCTGAAAACTTATTCTGCATAGGAGGTTCTTCTAACCGATATAAACCATGTGAGCATTCATGGAGTCTAGCGTTCTTGTCCCCCTAAGGAGGAATCCTCACATTAGGTAGAGGAGTCATACTCTTTCTAGGGAGTATAACCTATTTAAGTGATCACATATCTATCACCCACGTAGAAGTGGGAACAATCTAAATCCTACGTTGGCACGTAGGTCTGGGGTATGAAACCATAGTAACGTACCCATCTCGATGCTAAATACTACTCCTATTAGATCTGTATGCTCATTCTGATGGAAATCCATTTTTAATTATAGTATAGTGGTTTACAATAAAAACCTACAGTATATATATAAAGCTAAATCTGTAATCTGAATCTGTAAAGTGGATTCCAAACCTATTCGGAGACCAAAAGAAAAGGTCAAATCTTTAACAACAACTTCAAAGGAATCTATTCATAGGGTGCTAATAGAACAATCAAATCTAGAAATAGCAATCTTTAATTAGGGCTTAATGACCTATGCACCAAACTCATGTTAAAAAAATCATAATGTTCATGCTTGATTATGTAAACATTGATAAATTAATTCAAAATCTGGAAATTTCTACAATATGCATGAATATATGAATATAATCATGTAATTCAACTTCTAAATCACTAGAAATCTTATAACCTTGTAAATAACAATAATGGGTATAAACCCTAGCTTGAATTTCATAGAAAATCATATAAAATTCAGTAAAATTATAATTAAAAAACGTTTTGGGCACAAGGACGAAAGGATTGTCCTTGTTCATAACCCCATATACCTTGATTGAAGATTAGATGAAGAAACTTGATATATCGATCCCTATTTGAGTTCTTGGAGATGAGTTCTTGATTATCTTACCCTGGGAATCCTCAATTTGGAGCTTTCTTGGAGAATCTATGGAGAATTTTTTATTTCTAGGAGAAGAAGCTTTGGATCTTTAAAGTTTTGCTTTGAGAGAGAATGGATAAAATTGGGCATAAAGTTCTTAGAATAGGCTTAAATCCTATGTTTGGATGGATTGGGGGCTTGGTAATTGACCAAAATATCCTCTTTAAACTTCAAAATGGAACGGGAAAATGTAGCATTTTTTCAAGCTGGGTGGCCACCACAACGTGCCACTATCGCGGTGGCTTACTAGAATTTTGTATATTTGGGAATTGGGAAGACTCCGCGACATGCCACTATCACGGTGCACCTTTGGAATGTCATTTTTTCTACCTCCACCATGTGCGATTATCGCGGAGGCTCACTGGAAATTGCCAAATATGAAATGGGACTCCTCCGCGATGTGCCATAATTGCGGAGCTTCACTAGAAAGTGACGATTGTGATTTTTGCATTCTCCGTGATGTGCTGAGAGTCGAGGTGGAATACTGTAAACTTAAAAATGCTCTAACTTCTCAATTGAGTGTCGGATTTCGGCAAATTTGGTATAAAATGGTATTCATTTTTTAAGCTAGTCCTTGACACACTAGGAGCGAATTTAAGCTAGGAAAAAGTACGCTGTATAACAGCAGGACTCCAGATTACTGATTTGATCATGCTTAGATATACCATAGTTTTGGTGTAGGAAAATCGTTGTCAAATATAATAACCTAACATGACTTGGGGTCGAATCCACAAAGAGTGTGACTAGTATTCGAATCTTATATGTGTTAAAAGCTTCTAAGTATTTACACGTAATGTAAACATAAAGAAAGAAACAAATTGAAATGAGGGGTATGCATTGGAAAGGCGATTTAAACAAAATTTACTACAACTAACACTTTAGAGCATTAGTCATAGATAATATTCCAATAGGAGAATAATCTTGGGATTATGTTTTTCTAGGAACAAAAAGTTCATGGGTTTATGAGAGACACATTCAAATTCTAGTCAAGGGTTATGTGGGTAGGTTAGGTGTAGGGATTTGGTTTTAGAATTTCAACCAAACACCAAAGATATCAAGCATGGATTCTTTCAAATACCACAAGGGTGTGTCAAATAAATCAACCCAAAACTTCAATTGGGCATCTCTATCTCTAGGAAGATACCCAAGACTATAGCAAATTCACTGTCCTTTCTTATTTCTAAGGCATTGTAAATGAATAGGCTAATAATCTAATTCATTGTTCACTAATACTTGTCACCCACATCCCTCTTTAAAAGATAATGTGGGATTTAGGGAAATTGGGGTTTTCACCCACATTTTCTAGTTAGCAATTAAGTATTTGTGAAGCCCACATCATCAACTAAAATTTGAATTTAACAATAAAAACCGACACACATTTGCACCGTCTTCCAACATAATCCCAAGTTAAATGTTTAGCTACTCATGAAAGTAGGGAAAATAGAATTACCCAAATTGACATTCACTTACTCCATAGAAAATAATGTAAGAGAGTAATCCCAAAGTTCCAAACTCAAATTACAAATAGAAATATGTTTTTGAAAGATTTAATAACAATTTTTGTCTCTCACTAATTGGATATTTTATCTTTCTATGAGCTTCAAATGTTATTGGAAAATGATTCTTAAGTGAAAGGGTTTTTCCTTTTGAGGATTGGAACTAGCTACAGGAAATTATAAATCTACCCTTAGGCTATTTTCCGTTCCATCGCGATCACCATTACTTGGTCGCGATCGTGGCTATTGTAATCTCATTGAATCTATCGCGATTGCTATTCTTTGACCTAGCCTTTATTGGCTGCCATCACAGACTTCAGACCGCAATTGCGGTAACTGAGGTCAATCCCAGCTCTGCATTTTCTAGATCTTGGATTACTTTGCCCTTTTTGTTCGCTTTTTAGCTCATTTCACTAGTTTTCTTCCATTTACTTGTGAACCTACAAAATATGGGAATTAGAGCATGCAAATGACAAATTTTCCATATTAAAACCATTTAACCATCGTAGTGTGCACAAATTTGGATATAAATGAGTGGTAAATTTACCACTCATCAACACCCCCAATTAAACCTTTGCTTGTCCTCAAGAAACACTACTTCTTACTAAATAAGACTATGTAATTTAAAGGCCATTTATACGGACAAATAATCACAATGACTTCAAACTTGATTAGCACCAACAAGTAGCTCTCAAGCATAGGTAAAGCTATTCTCACAACTCCCCTCACCAGGATGCAATATCTCAAAGATGCAAAAGACTTTAAAGAGCAACAATCACTAACTCTCTAAAAGTGACTCTCTATCGAAAGAAACTCAACTACACTCTTATGCCTCATTTTTGGAAGATGACAATTTCAGCCACCTCAATTTGTCTACATGCCTCCTCATAATAGAAGATCCCACACACTAAATTATTTATCATACAAAAAGGGATACAAGTGCAAACAGTCGCTGTCACAAATAAACTCGCAATGCGAAAGAGTATCATACCATATGATTGCCCTTATTTTCAACCACCACAACTATGAATACATTTGATTGGTGATCTCGAAGGAATTTTTGAATCTTGCAATGTAGACTCGGGGAAAGGGTATGATAAACTTTTGGAATAAAGTGACTACACCCTCCTTGAACATCTACATCACAGTATTAAATTAAACTTTGAACCATGGGACATTTCATTTTTTTCCAACTTCACACATGCCTACTTTCACTACCTTGATTTACCCATCTCTTTTAAAGCATTTTCTTCTCAATTATTTCTTTTATGCAATCTATGTTTTTTCTTTCTTTTGATGATTCCTTTCTTTTTAACGTTTTCACTTACACTCTTTGCTAGGCTTTTAGGAACCCACTTATATTACCATGGACCAAGGTCACCTCTTCCAAAACATACCACCCCCAACTTAGACTTTTGGCCTCAATGTGCATTTTTAAGTTCAAGGAGGGTAGGGTTAAAAAAGGGGGTAATCTTAAAATGGCTCAAGGATTGTAATGTGGTTGCCAAAGAAAGGATTGAAAGCTCAAAATGGGTGACTACGGGTACTATTCCATGTACGGGTAGGCTATTTAGGCTAAAGTGGGATCCTATGTTCGCAAAGAAGGCCTAAGATCATTTCATTAGCCAAGTATAATCATGATTAGCCTTGAGAGATTAACGAGGCAAGTTCTAGATGACACAAGGAAGCATGAGAGTTAAATAACTATGCTCACTGCACATGACATGTAAACTTATCAAGGAGACTCATTTGCATTTCCTACTAGAGACAAAATGAGGTATTTACCATGTACTACAAACTAAGGACTTTAGAGTCACAAAAAGAGGTAGAGCATTGTTATAGAATTTTTTACGTCCGCATCCTTTGTTTTAAAAATTTTCAAACGGAGGAGGATGTTTTCTTTGCATTCACACCACACAAAATTTTCTATTGCGGGCACCGAACCAAGCCGTCGTCTCACATTTTAGATCTCATGAGGGCAAACCATATGGTTACTTAGAATTTAACATAGGTATGAGAGTGTTCCTATAACACCAATGCTATGGGTACTTTGACTTCCCCTACATCTATAGCCTAAAATCCAATCACGATGATTTTCCCTTACAAATGTCATCACTCAATACATCATAGGGAAAAGTTCATCTGAAATCAATCAAAAGAAACACAACAATCTCTATGCTTGGGGTAACACTTTAGATTACGATGCCTGAACACAAATGTAACCCTAAAACCCCTAACTTAGATAGTCGAAGTACCCTCACTAAAACATATAAAAGAATTATAAGGGGTAGAAAGGGCTCCCTGAAGCTACAACGTACCGTAATTGCGGAAACTGAGACAAATTTTCCCCCCGTTTTGCTCTGTCTTTCTGCACAACTACAAATTTTCCAACTCTATTTTCCCCTACTCTTTGGACTTCCAACTAGTGTCAAAATGCCTAAAAAAATATTAAAATGCAATAAGTGTGTAACTGATAGGTTGCCTCCCATCAAGCGCCTAATGTAACCTCATGGCACGATGTTCCGTTGTCCATATTTCGGATCATTAAAATACACCAAATCTACCTCGGCCACCCTAGGGCTTCCTATATTGTAGTTTTTCAACTTTTACCCATATTCCAAAAACCTCTTTTTCTCGTGGTCCTCTAATTTAATAGCACCGTTAGGGTAAACACTCAAAATCACAAAGGGTACCAACCACTTAGAATGAAACTTCCCCACCAAAGGCTTCAAACTTGAGTTGTATATAAGTGCAATATTGACTACATTAAATTCTCGCTTTAGGATCTTAGTATTATCATATTTCTTCATTTTCTACTTATATAAAGCCGAAATTTCATAGGCCTTGAGTAAAAAATCCTCCAACTCATGATGTTTAGTGATCCCTGACTCGAAAGTATCTTCTCAATTCTTATTTATCCTTTTCAATGCCTACAAAGCTTTATCCTCAACCACGAAGGGGAAGTGACATTGATTCTAGAATACAAATTGGTAGGGGAACATTCCAATTGGGGTTTTGTAGGTTGTCCTATGTGCCCAAAGTGCCTCATCAAGCTGCCTTGGCCGATTAGTTCAGCCTACATTAACTATTTTCTCATGTATAGATTTGATTTCTCGATTTGACTCTTCAACTTGACCACTTGTTTGGGGTGATATGAGGTAGAAACCTTATGCTTCACCCCATATTTTTCAAGAAGATCCCCAAACCCCTATTTGAAAAAATGTGAGCGTTCATCACTAATAATGGCACGCGATGTTCCAAAACTTGTACAAATATATTTCTTCAAGAAGAAAGTGATGTTTTTCTCTCATTGTTTGGAAGGGCCACCCCTTCTACGTATTTGAAGGTATAATCAACTGCCACTAATATATATTTGTTTCCAAAGGATCTCACAAAAAGTCCCACAAAATCAATTCCCTATACATCGAAAAGTTTAACTTCAAGATTGGTTCTAAGGGACAGTTCATGACTTCTCGTGATGCCACCTTGCATTTGACATTGATGACATACTTTGACCCACATAATGGAATCTCCATGAATGGTGGGACAAAATAACCACATTGAAGAACTTTGGCGGTGGTTCGGATCCCCCATGGTGACAACCAAAAGGAGAGGAATAGCACAGTCCAAATTTCTTTCATTTCCACTACCATAAACAACGCCGAATTATACCATCCACATACTACTGAAATAGGATGGGTTTGTCCCAAAAATATTTCTTTATGTCAAAAAAGAACCTCTTTCTTTGATAATAGCAAAGATACTTTGAGAGTACTCTACTAACCACATAATTAGCATAGTCAGAAAACCACGGTGCAACTCTTATCGAGATTTACGTGACCAACTCATCAGGAAAAATGTCTTAAATCTCAATCTCACCATGCCATTCATGATTATTCTCAAGGAGCGAAAGATGGTCGTCCACTTGGTTTGCACAACCCTATCGGTCCTTTAACTCGAAATTAAATTCTTGCTAGAGGAAGATCCTTCTAATTAAGTATGGCTTTGATTCTTTTTATTTTCCAAGAGGTATTTAAGGGAAGAATAATATATGTGCACCACCACTTTCGTTCCCAATAAATAGGCGAAAAACTTCTTGAAAGAAATATCACCCCAATAATTCTTGCTCTGTAACCGTGTATTTATGTTGAGCATTAATCAAGGTCTTGCTCGCATAATAGATCAGATGAAATAACTTTTCCTTGCATTGACCAAGATCGACCCTAATGCAATTTCGCTTACAACACATATCACTTCAAATGCAGATGACCAATCTGGGGCCATAATAATGGGAGCTGATACAAGAAACTCCTTAATATAATTAAAGAACTTCAAGCATGTATCATCAAAATTAATTTTTTCCTCTTTTTCATGTAGTTTACACATTGGGTGAGTTATTTTGTAGAAATCCCTAATAAATCGCTGATAGAAACCGTCATGCCAAAGGAAACTCCCAATATCTTTTATGGAAGTGAGGGGGTAATTTGGAAATTACCTCTACCTTAGCTTGATCAACTTGTACACACTTTCTTAAGATCTTGTGGCCAAAAATGATACCCTTCTTGACCATAAAATAAGATTTCTCTTAATTGAGGACAAGGTTTGTTTACACACATCTCTTAAGTACCTTCCTTAAATACTCAAGGATGACTCAAATGAGTTTCCCACGACCAAAAAATCATCCGTGAAGACTTCAATCATATCCTCAGCCATATCCACAAAGATTGATAACATACACCGTTAGGATTTGGTCTATAAAGGGCATGGGGAAATGTTCCTTCTCGGTATAAGAATTAAACTTGAAGTAGTCCATACACACCCTCTACCTCGTGATTGGTCGGATAGGAATAAGGTCTTTATTTTCATTCACAACTACCGTAATGCCACCTTTCTTTGGAATGCATTGCACCAGGCTCACCCATGTGCTACTTGAGATTAGATAGATGACTCCCGCGTTAAGCCATTTTATAATTTCTTTCTTCACCACCTCTTGCATGGATTGATTTAGTATCCTTTGATGTTCCACACTTAGTACATGATCTTTTTCTAGTTTTATCTTGCGGGAAAATATTCTAGGAGTTATGCCTATGATATTTGCAATTGTCCAGCTGATTCATCGAATGAACTTTTTCATTACCAATTTCAAAGCCTCCACTTTGTAAGGCTCGAGATCACCTTCAATAATGATAGAAAAAGTGTTTCCATCACCCAATAATACATATTAAAGGTAGGGCATTAATGGCTTTAACTCAATGTGAGGTGGCTCACAAATAGTTGGCTTTGCGAGCAGACTCTCCCAATTTTTTAGATCGAGGCCAAACTTTATCAGGTTCTTAGTATAAGATCTAAAGCATGTTAAAGATGCTACAAATTCATCAAACGCTTCAAATTCATAACTTTCACAATTCTACAAGACTCTCACTAATGGATTATTCACCAAACTCACATCAACATAATTCAACACCTCATAATCTATGACATCAATCACCAAAATTTATTGAAAGTTCATCGGTTGTTTCATGGAATTGTATACATTAAAGAAAACATCTTCATTATTTAGGCATAATTTAATTTGGATGCACTACACATGCACCAATGCTCTCTCGGTGGTTAAAATAATCCTTCCAAGAACAATAGGGATTTCATAGTATAATGCACAATCAAGGATCACAAATTCATTTTTCTTTAACTTATCATCTTTCTCCCTCTTTCTCTTCACATTTGTTTGCTCATTATTTTCTCTTTAGTTGGGATCATCATAAAACTCCATGCCCTTGCTAATATTTTACCACTTACAGTGACAATTGCGCTTGTTACCATAACACTCGACCTTTCTTTATTTTATCTTTCCATGAGGTACATTGATATTTGATTCAATTTTGCCTTAAGTTGTTGTATGGAGGTTGAATGATACTCTATCGTTCGGTGTAACTTGGAGAAGTCACTTCTCATTTCTCTCACTATCATGTCGGTTCCCTCAACTTCTATCAAAATTTGTGCTAACAATGTCTTCATTAATATACCTCTTTTTTTGCATATAGACATGTCCTGGTTCTAATTGTTCTATCCTTGATTCCCACCTTATGCTTGAGGGGAAATCTAGAAACCCTCTAAATAATTTGCCATCAATCCTACCTTGTCAAAAATTATCTCCTCTTCTACATCAGCATATGCAATAGTATTGCTTGAATCTATAGCATTGACTCTTTCACTGGAGGTACCTATCATATGTTTAGCAAGAAGTTTAAGGTGTGACATCACTTTGATCAAATTTGAATCTCTATCCTTCTCTTTATTAATTAGATATCGACACATACAAGTTGAGAAATGAGCCGCCACATCCACCTCGGCATCCTTTATGTGCCAACCACTAGCTAGACGAGACACTTGGTCTATCACACTCGATACACCCCCATAAGGCAATTTAATATGGGATCCACCGGATGCATTGTCCTTTATGGATTTTTTGACTTTGTCTAACACCTTATAGAATATTTGGAGAATTATATTCTCTAGTACCTCGTGGTTTGAACATTTCATAAGCTTCTTTTTTAAATCTCCCCCATGCTTCTTACAAAAGCTCTCTATTGTGTTGGTGAAAATTTGTGATTTCATCATACAATTGCAACATCTTCATAAGTTGGAAATAACAATCTAAGAAAGCATCGATAAGATCACCCCATGATGTTATGGATCCAGCGGGAAAAGACCTCAACCACAACACTATCTCACCTGTTAGAGAGAACGGGAAGAGGCATAACCGTATGGATTCTTGTGAGATATGAGCAACATCAAATGGCGAGAATATTTTCATAAAATTTATCAAATGGAGTTTGGCATCTTCATGTGTTTTACCCCCAAACTAACCCTTCATATGAAGCAAGTGGAGCATGACACTTGTAACATAAAATTCATCATTTCCCATCTAAGGGGAAATACAGATGGCATTAGCATATTGCTCGTCACCAAGATAATCAATAACTTCAACATGTTTATATGATAGGTCGTAGATGATACCTTCTTGGCTCGTGGTTATTTAGGATAACTAATAATCACCTTATCAAAAATAAAAAACAACAACAAAAGTGAAATACGACACCAAGGGTGAACCTAAAGTCACTATCAGCACCACTCAAGCTAAAACTAAGTTTCACTCCCTGGAAACAATGCCATTTTGATCATGCTACCTATATAATAGTTATGGTGTATGATGATCATTGTAAAATATAATAACCCAACTTGAGTTGGGGTCCAATCCACAATGAGTGTGACTAGTATTCAAATCATATATGTGTTGAAAACTATTAAGTATTTATCCACAATCTAAACATAAAGATAGACATAAATTGAAATACAGGGGGTATGGTATGAAAGGTGATTTCAAAAAAATTAACTAGAACATCCACTTTAGAGCATCAATAGTAGATAAGATTCCAATTGGAGAATAGTTTTAGGATGATGTTTTCCTAGGAGAAAATATTGCATGTGTATATGGGATTCACATTCAAATTCTAGTCAAGGTATATGTGGGTAGGTTAGGTATGGGGATTTTGTGTTAGTCTTTCAACCAAACACCGAAGATATTAACTATAGTTTCTTTTGAATAGCATAAGGTTGTTCCACACAAATCAACTCAAAACCTCAATTGGGCATATATATTTCTAGGAAGATACCCATGACCATAGCTAATTCAGGACCCATTCTTATTTATAAGGAAATGTAAATCAATAGGATAATCATCTAATTCATTATTCACTAATACTTGTCACCCATATCCCTCTTTCAAAGATAATGTGGGATATAGGAAAATTGGGGCTTTCACTGATAATTTCTATTTACTAATTAACTATTAGTGAAACCCACATTATTAACTAAGAATTTGAATTTAACAATCAAAACCCATACACATTTGCACCCTATTTAAACATAATTCCAAGTTAAATATTTATCTACTCATGAAAGTAGGGAAAAGAGAATTACCTAAATTGACATTCATTTCCTCCTTAAAAAATAAAGTAAGAGAGTAATCCCAAAGTTCCAAACTCAAAATACAAAAATAAATATCTTTTTCAATGATTTAATTACAATTTATTTCTCTCACTAATTGAAATTTTCTCTCTAAGAGTTTCAAAAATGGATGGACAATTCTTCTCAAGTGAAAAGGTTTTCCATTTTGAGAATTGGAACTAGCTATGGAAAATTATGAATCTACCCCTAGCCTATTTTCCATTCTATCATAATCATCGTTACTTGGTCGCAATCGTGGCTACTGAGATAGTATTGAACCTATTGCGATCTCTATGCTTTCACTTATCCTTGATTGGACGTGATTGCAACCATCTATCCCAACTCTACATTTTCCAACTCTTACACTACTTTGCCCTTTTTGTTTCTTTTTTATCTCACTTCACTTGTTTTATTTTATTTACCTTTGAACCTACAAAATATAGGAATTATTCCATTAAAATGACAAATTTTCCTCATTAACACTTTTTAACCATCATAGTGTGCATAAATTTAGATGTAAATGGGTGGTAAATTTACCACTCATTAATGGGTTTCAATCGTGTGTCAGTGATCACCCTAGTCAGGTTAGAAGTCAATATTTTATGGGCTTTTTTTTTTATTATAGACAATATGGTTATGTTGGGTCAACTAAATCTTCTGGTTCTAGTACTGCTCATGGGGCATGTTATGGTTGTAGAGATTTTGGTCGTTACTCGAGGGAGTGTCCTAGTTGTGGGATGATTATTACCACGACTTAGAGTGTTCCTCCTATTAGAGCATTTTATCCCTTAGATATAGGTGGTATGAATGGTTGTAGCGGTGGTCCATAGGGTATTTGTGGAGGTTTTAAGGAAGGTAGGGAGGAAGATCAGTCAAGAGCCTAGACAAGTGGTGGGTATGGTCAGTTGTATATACTATCTACTAGGCCCGAGGCTCAGTCTTCAAATACTATTACCACATTTACCATTTTTCTGTGTCATCAGTCGATCTTTGTTTGTTTGATGCGGGATCTACTTACTCTTATGTGTCTACTTATTATGCCCCGTGGTTAGAGTTATCTTGGGAGTCATTATCAATGCATTTGTGTGTATCTACTATTGTGGGTGATTCTTTAATAGTGTATTGAGTTTACAGATCATGTGTTGTGGCTATTAGTAACATTGAGAATCATGCTGATCTTATTATATTAGACATGGTAGATTTTGATGTGATTTTGGGCATGGACTAGTTATCCTACTATCATGCGGTAATGGATTATTTTTCCAAGATTGTTACCTTAGCAATACCTAGAATACCCCATATTATGTGGTGGGGATCTGTAGTCACAAGACGACATGGATTATTTATTATATTTGTGATAGGAGACTTATCTTAAGGACTTATAAGTCTTATCTCGCTTAAATTCATGATGTTAGATGAAGAGTCCATCGCTCGACTCTGTCCCCATAATCCGTTAGTTTCCTGATATTTTCCCTACTAGTGTTCTTGGCATTCCTCCAACCCAAGAGATTCAGATTGCTATTGATCTTGAGCCTGGCACCTGACCTATTTTTATTGAAACATACTATATGTCTCCTGCCGAGCATAAGAAGCTAAACTCTCAGTTTTAGCATCTTTTTACAAGGGTCTTATTAGACCGAGTGTATCTCCCAAGGAAGCTACTGTATTGTTTCTGAAGAATAATTACTGCTCCATGTCTATGTGTATTGATTATAGGCAACTTAATAAGGTAACGGTAAAGAACCGTTACCTAATACCTCATATTGCTTATTTGTTTGACTAGCTTCAGGGTACATCGATATTTTCTAAGATTTATTTAAGGTATGGTTACCATTATGTAATGCCTCAAAATTGGATCCCGAGACGTCATACGGTGCTTAAGGTCACAAGTGACCCCAAGCTAACCTTTCATCTGGCATAACCTAAAGAAACCGAATAAAATACATAAAATAGAAGGAATAATGCGGAAACAACCCATAACTTAGTCTGACCAACATGAAAGTAAATTTACACGGTCACAATTCAGCTCATATATATACAAATCTGAAACTGAATACACTGACTACTAGTGACTGTCTATGAAGCCTCTACTAGCATTGACCAAAGATAGCCGGGTCATGACTCCCAACTACCCCTAATCAATACGACTGAATACAGAAAATACAATACACCTCAAATCTGAACAACTCAAGTCCCTGAATCAAAAGGACTAATCACCTGCCGATCGATAGCTGTGACCCAGCTGAACATGATATGTGCGCTACAGCTTGTACCTATATTTTGGTAAGAATGTAGCCCATGGAAATATGTGGGTCACCACTTTGAAATGTACTGAGTATGTGGGGGTGCATGCAACAATATAAATAGTATAATCAATTTCATAAAAATATGCATACGAACAATGATGACTCACTTGGCTTGAGTTATATCAAATCATACTTTTTGTAATTTCATAATAAATAGTTCATATGATAAAATCTCGTAATCCACATAAATTATTATAAATCTTAAATTATGATAAATCATCCTAAATCATCATAAATTATCATATCGTAAAAAATCATCAGGTAATTATAAATCATCATAAATGACCATAAAACATCATAAACATCTCAACTCTTTGACTCAAATCTCGGAGTGACTCGGTAATTTAAGAAACTTAATCTTATGGACACGGGAGTTTCCTATAACCGACAACCCCACGTGAGCTACGTGGAATACCAATGTTTGAAACCCCCATTGGCTGGAGCGTCATACTCTTTGCCAGGGAGTATGACCTTAAGACTGCAATAATCACAATTGGTCTCTCTGGCCAATCCTATCATCGTCAAATAACCCTACGGTGGCAAATAGGTTTGGGGAAATACCAAATTTCCCTCTCGGTGCTAAGTACTGCTCTCCGACAAGCTCAGAACGCGTTAGGAAATCCACCACAATATCACAAGGGTCTATCATAAAGACCAAATCAAATCTCTTTCTCATTTATCAAATCATATCAATTTGTGGATTCCTAACTCAACACATTTTAGCTCAAAATATTTTAATCTTCCTCAACATCAGAAAGGTATCAATGCATTGGACCATAACCGACTCGACATTTGGACAAGGATATGAAGACTCAATACATAATATTTTCAATAATCTAACTCATCAAAACCATCCGAAAAATACCAAGACTCATTGCAACTTCAATATCAACATTTCTCAATTTACCATCCAACTCTCATTTAAAGGTACATGAGACATAAACCCATAGTAGGGATATAGAATTTTCAATATCAATTATAAATTCATAATAAGGAAATAGTGGAGTGATAGTATAAATCAAGGCTTAACAAATTAAATCATCATACTCTCATAATCAAATAATTTTTGGACATAATTCCATCTCAACATCATACACATATCGGATGACATAACCCCATAGCTCATGGAAAATAATATAAGATATAAAACTATATTTCCAATTCATGGTAAAACATGTAAAATCTCATGTGATTCAAAATTTACAATTCAAATCTTTATAAGTTCACAATCGAATTATTTAGACATAATTCAACTTACAAAACCATATGAATCCATTAAATAATCATAATTGGCAAGCTTGAACAATTTACATATATACATAATCAAAATCTCATGGTAGGATATCTTGGAAATAAATTCATTTGCCAAACTCATAATAATCCATAATAAAAATTAAAGATACGAGCACAAGAACGGAAGAATTATTCTTGTTCAAAGCCCCACATACCTAAAAATGGAAGATGAATATGAACTTCCGACTCTGGAACTTTATTCACGAAAATAAAGGGTGCTTCTCGAAGCCCTTAACACGATCAACTCGAATCCCAAATCAATTTGAAATTTCTACGGTTCAATCAAGAGACATGGAAGGATGAAATTTGGATTAGTAGGGTTGGGGTTTGAGCCTTAGGAAATTTTGGAGAAAAATGAGCTATTTAATGCTCTTAATGGACTTAAATCCATGGTTTTACCGGATGGATTGGAGTGGGAATGACCAAAATACCCTTAAAAATCAAATAATGTCAAATCTGTCCTTTGGTGGGCTGTTTTGATAGGCTGAAGTATATCCACCATAACTTTTTCCTCCGATGTACAAATTGGATGAAACCAATTTAATTGGAAATAGGACTCTCAGAGATTTCTTTTGATATATAGTATCTCACCCAGATCATTATGTACAAGGAGTTATGATCATTTGAAGTTGACTCTAAAATTCGCCTAACCTCAGTATTTTTTTCCTGCACATTTACTGTTCACCACTATTCACAGTTAGATCGGAATGATCATAACTCATCGCTCGAGTGTCCGTTTTGGATGATCCACATATCGTTGGAAAGATTATTTGATTATCTACGCGATGACGGGTTGTATATCCAGAAATTCCACACAGAAAAATTATTAATCACGATAAAGAATAGAATTCAACACATTTTTGTCTGAGATCTTAATGGACTCTTGGAAAGATAAAAAGGCTTTAACGACTCGACACATTTGGGAGTGAAATATTT
Organism: Capsicum pubescens; assembly: GCA_030864215.1. NCBI lineage: Eukaryota > Viridiplantae > Streptophyta > Magnoliopsida > Solanales > Solanaceae > Capsicum > Capsicum pubescens. Next base: position 172,887,563 of record CM061541.1, read on the forward strand.
AATAGGAAAACTCGGGGTATCACACATTGGTTAAGGATTCAGGCCGAGGATATCCTGAAGATAGCCTTTAGGACCAATTATGGTCATTATGAGTTCTTGGTGATGTCCTTTTAGTTGACTAACGCCCAACCACATTCATGAGTTTGACGAACAGAGTGTTTAGAGCTCATTGGATTCCTTCATGATTATTTTTATTCATGACATCCTTCTATATTCAAGTAGCAGAGAGGAGAATATGCAACATCTAAGGATAGTGCATCGAACTTTTAGAGATCATATGCTTTTTTGCATATCCTATAAGTTTGAGTTTTGGCTATCATCGGTGACATTCCTTAGGCATGTAGTATGTAAGGATGGGATTATGGTAGAACCAACAAAGATTGAGGCTACTCATTATTGGGCTAGGCCCACATCTTTGCCTAAGGTTTGAATCTTTATCATCTTGGGGGGTTATTATCGATGATTCATTGAGGGTTTTGCTATTATTTCAACACATATGACCAGATAGACTTAGAAGGAGGTTCCTTTTCGATGGTCCAACGTGTGTAAGTTATGATTGGGGAAGCTCATGAAGTTCCTTACTTCGGCTCCTAGTTTGTCTCTTCCTATTGAGTGTGAGGGTTTCACCATGTATTTTGATGCTTTTTGTAATACCCCTTAAGATCCTAGAGAAGTTTCCAACTATTAGTAGCATGTTTAAAGGGTCCAAAGTCATTATTTCATGCTAAGTACTAAAGACAACCATTTTAAGATCCCAAGATTTTGAACACTATATTTTTTGTCTTCTGAAGTTCGAAAGATACAATTATGAGTTGAAATACGTCTATGAATGTAAAAGGGTCATCCGGGAGAGTTTTAGAATTTTTGGATTAGGTTCGAGACATTTTTTAACCACGAAGGCAGAATGCCTCTGTGATTTGTACATGTCATAAAGATTGGACCTTTGTGATACACTCCATGTCACAGAGGTTAGGATCTGTGATACACTCCATGTCACAGAGGCTAGTCTCTACGATAGCCTTCATGCCACGGAGTCTGTGTTTTTCCTATAACATTACTTAAATCCCAAGGGGCATTTTGATCTTTTCCCCTCTTCCTAAACATCCAAACTATAAATTAAAGTCCAAGAAGGGAATTATTTTCCCCATTCCTCATTAGTTAACAATGTGAAACATCCCCCTTCCCATGAACACAAAAATTTTAAGTTTCTTCTCAAGAATTCAACGATTCAAGGTACCAATTCCAAGTTCTCTTCAAGAATTCAAGCAACTCAGGTATGTGGGGTATTCATCAATGGGTTCCATCCACCATTTGAATCCCAAGAAATCCTTTGTATTTTATGTATAAACCCTTTCTTTCTTTTTATGAAATTCCAATATTAGGTAAGAATTTTCTTGATGCTCACCTTGTAGTTTTGAATTCAAGACATGCCAAAAATATTTACCATGTGAATTATGTTATTACATACTTTAAACTTTAATCACCCATATCATGTTCAACTGACGCCGTGTTAATTTACTGATTGATGAATTAAACCATGTAAGCATATTGTCCTACTATGTTTAACATATTCCCATACTCAAAATCATGGATTTCATCAGTTAGGGATATATTCAATCTTTTGGGTCTTCAAATCATGAATTTCCGTATAGCGTTCTCAAATGATCTTATTTCATTTAAAGTAATATTCAATGCTGGAGGGTTATGAACACCTGATAACTGTCTATTTATACATGTTTCCATTTTCAAGCAACAAGTCAGTCAAATCATCATTTTATTATCATGCATAGTTGGTCATTATCTTGTTAATAATCATCAATTATGATGTCTAGTTGACTTTAATCTGTACTAGTGTCAATTTAGTTAGGAGTAGGATCTAGCCCTGAGTGAATCCAGGGATGGGGACTCACCATCTAGTTAAGGGTCCGACCTTTAGTAGCATTCCCTAAGTTCAAGAGATACGTAGCCAACATAGGTTTTGAGAGGTCTTCCAACCAGTTAAGGTTCGAAAATCTCTTAGGCTCACCTTCCAGTAGAGGGTGACACCTTGGTCCTCCGGGAAACCAGATTATTAGATCAACATAGCCAGTGTCGATACCCATTGCAAAGTACTAATATCCTTCCAACTGGGTTACATGTTAGACCCCGATTAGTTTATACTGGGGCATGTCGATTACAGGATAGCTCCCATATTTTTTTTAGTATACATATTATATAAGCTCTAGTTTGCATGAACGAGTGTTTAGTTCATCAACTATTAAGTCAGTTAGTTTTACAGATTATTTAATTACATATTTTACTTGGTCTTGCATTCATTTTACATGTTCATGCATTCATGTTCAGTATACATATGCATTTTAGTTTGTCCTTATCTCATGCACCAATACATTAAAAATACTAACTGGATACACTCTTTTGTGCTATATTGATTTCACAATATAAGTTCTAACACTTAGTTCACCAATTACCCTCAATCATCTCTGTACCACTCAACAGTAGTTGTGGTGAGTCCTCATCCATCAAGGATAAGTATTTTTAGTTATTTTTAATGTTTTCTTTATTTTAGTTAGTTGGAGTTAGTTGGGGGCTTGTCCCATCAACTCCTCATGTCTTAGAGTCTTTCTTATATTTAGATATTCAGATATGCAGACAGTCAGATTAGTTTTCAATATTATCAGTAGTTTTACACATTAACTATTGTTTTAGTATTATATCTTAACAATACTTGATCAACTTATCTTCTGCATATAATGTTATAGTATTATTTTATTCTATGCCCATAGCTGGTACCAGATCATGGGTTAGCTTGGGGTCACTTGTGGCCTTAAGCATCGTGTTATGACTATAGGGTAGCCTTGAGTCGTGAAAACACTTTGTATTATAGCCTAAGGTTCAAAGTTTACTAATGTGTCTAAAATCTATACTGAGTAAAGTCTTGTGAATTTGAGTAAAGTGCACTGCACTTTTGGGAGAGAGGCTATGAGACATTTTGGGAATGTTTCCCTTCTTTTAGTGTTCCTATCATGCATAAGAGCAAAGCTCTATTGAATTCCAATTATAACTAATACTTTATCTATTTATTAAAAATACCTCCCCAAAGAAACAACGAAAGAAAAAAATAGGATCATCCCGCACCACCACTTGTTTGGGAAGATCCTTGAATGAACATGTTTCCCACGCCAAATTTATGTCTACTTTCACTATTTTGGCCCAGATCATGGATGCTCAGAATAACTAGCAAGTTGTTGCACCAACCAAACTAGTAATAAATATAGCTGCAACGAGTATCTGAGACTTCACTCGGATGAATCCTCTATTATTTTTTAGATCTAATTCTAAGGAGAATCTGCATGAGATTTTGGATGGTGTGCAGAAAATAATGGGAATTATGGGTGTCACTTTTAGTGATAGTGATGATTTAGCTGCTTACCAGTTGCATGGAGTAGCTCACACTATTTTTAAGCAGTGGATGGAGGACAGAGGTGTTGAGACAAGACCTATAAAGTGGGAGAAGTTTGCAATGACATTCTTAGATGGGTTTTTACCACTAGAGTTGAAGGAAGCTAAGGTGCAGGAGTTTATAAATTTGAGGCAAGGTAACATAAGTGTGAAGGAGTACTGACTGAAGTTTACTCAGTTGATTTAGTACGCTTTGACTATGGTGGTTAATTATAGGGATAAAATAAGTAAGTTTGTGTCTGATATGTCAGATAGTATAGTCAAGGAGTGTAGTAAAGATAGGTTGATAAAGGAGATAAATCTCTCTAGGTTAATGGTCTATTCTCAATAGATTGAAAAGGAGAAGGTCAAAGAGAAGGAAAGATAGAATAAGAGGGCCAGAACTTGTAGCTTCAACTTCTCACAACAAAGGGTTGATGGTGGGAATCATTCTCAGTTCTGCCAGAATTTTTTAGCTCCTACCCCATCTTCAGCCAGTACCTAAGTTCAAGTATGACAGTCGGGATAGAGTGTTAGGATCTATGTCCCATGGTAGCATAAAAAATGGTCGCACCAATATGATTTGTAGGAAATCTTATAATATCCATAACGGTGAGTGAATGGCACACAGTGATATGTGTTTGGATGTGGTAAGCCAGGACACAGAATCAACGATTTCCTAGGGGTTGTCCAAAAAGGAAAGGATTTTTATCCACAGGGCTAGTCTAACTTTTCATCACCCCCAGAAGGTCTGTCTACTCAGTAAATAGACACCTCTAGTGCCACCAATGGTCTATGTCAGAACCGACTTTATGTTGCTCTCCAGACTCAACATAATTAGGAAAGTTTCCCTGATGTGATTATAGGTACGTTACAAGTCTTCCATCTTCATGTTTATGCATTGTTAGAACCAAGATCTTTTCTTTTATTTATAACTCCTTATATAGTTGTAGTCTTTGGTGTCAGTCCCAATATATTAACAAAGCATTTCTCAGTGTCTACCCCAGTGGGTAGTGCTATTGTAGCTAGATGGGTATAGAAAAATTGCTCAATCACAACATCTCAAAAAGTTACTTTAGTTGATCTTATGGAATTAGAGATGACCGACTTTGATGTCATTCTCGATAGGGATGGTCTCTACTCGTGCTATGCCTCAGTTGAATATAAAAATAGAATTGTCCAATTTTAGTTTCCCAATGATCTCATTATTGAATGGAGGGGTAGTACTTTAGTGCCTAAGGGTCTGTTTATCTTCTATCTTAAGGAAAGAAAGATAATATCCAAGTGATGTATCTACCAAATCATCTGATTCAAGGACTCAAATTCTAAAATTTTGAGTCTAGAGTCGGTTATAGTAGTGAATGAGTTTCAAAAAGTGTTCCTTAAAGATCTTCTCAGAGTGTCTCCCATGAGGGAAATAGACTTCGGAATAGATTTTCTCCCAAATACCCAACCTATCTTAATTCCACCTAATAGAATGTATCCAACTAAGCTAAAAAAATTAAAGGATCAGTTGAAAGATCTCTTAGATAAGGGTTTCATCAAGCCTAGTGTTTCCCTATGGGGTGATCTAATTACCTTCATGCATAAGAAAAATGGTTCCATCAGGATATGCTTCGACTACCGTCAGCCGAACAAAGTCACATTAAAGAATAAGTATCCTCTCCCTAGAATTGATGACTAATTTGACTAAATTAACGGTGCAAGATATTTCTATAAGATAGACCTCAGGTCCACTATCATCAGCTAAGAGTCAGAGAATGTGACATCCTGAAGACAACTTTTAGAACTCGATATAGTCACTCTGAATTTCTAGTTATTTCTTTTGGATTAACGAATTCACCTATAGCTTTTATGGACTTGATAATCAAGGTTTTCAATCAGTAGCTGAACATGTTTATCATAGTCTTTATAGATGTTATCCTCATCTATTCTCATCGTGAAAGTGATCATACAAACCATTTAAGAATTGTATTGCAGATCCTTAAGGATCACTAGTTATTTTCTATTTTCAGTAAGTGTGAATTCTAGTTGAGATTAATAGCTTTCCTTGGTCACACCATTTTCCATGATAGAATTTAAGTTGGCCCTCAAAAGACCGAAGAAGTGTTAAACTATCCTAGACCTATCTCTCCATCATACATCATGAGTTTATTGGGTTTAATTGGTTACTATAGATGGTTTGTTGAGGGGTTTTCTTCTATTGATTCTCCCATGGCTCGACTAAACCAAAATAAATGCAAATTTCAGTGGTCATATTCCTCTGAGAAGAGTTTTAAGGAGCTGAAGACTCGACTCACTTGTGCTCTAGTCTTTACTTTACTAAATAGCACAAATAGGTTTGTATTTTATTGTTATTCTTATAAGGTTGTTCTTTTTTGTATGTTAATGTAGCGAGGTAAGGTCATAGCCTATGCCTCAAGATATCTTAAAACCCATAAGAAGAATTACCCGACCCATGACTTTGAGTTAGAAATAGTTGTTTTTTCCTTACAGATTTATTGGCATTACCTTTATGGGGTTTATGTTGATATGTTTACATATAATAAGAGTTTATAGTATGTGCTCATATATAAAGACCTAAATCTTTGTAAGAGAAAATGGCTAGAATTATCGAAAGACTCTGATATAAGTGTGATGTATCACTCGGGTAAGGATAATGTAGTGGCCAATTTCCTTAGTAAATTGTCTATGAGAGGTGTTGCTTATGTTGAGGATGATAAAATGGAACTTGTATGTAAGTTTCATCATCTTTATAGGTTAGGTGTTTGGTTGGTATATTCGGCCAAAGGTAGTATATGGGTTCAAAATGGTTCAGAATATCATTGGTGGGTGAAGTGAAAGAAAACCAAGATAGGGATACTATTTTGGTCAAGTTGAAGGAGGCAGTTCTAGATCAAAAGGTGGAGCTTTTATCCCAAGCAAGAGATGGTGTGCTTCATTGTCAAGACAAGTTATGTGTTATGTGTGTTGATTCTTTGAGATAGCAAATATTAGCTAAACCACATGGTGTTCAATATTCATTTCACTTAGGAGCTACTAAAATGTACCATGATTTGTGTAAATATATTGATAGAGTGGGAAATAGTGAACATGGATTTTATGATAGGGTTTCCTTGTACGCTTTATTAGCATAGTTTAACTTGGGTCATTGAAGATTGGATGAAGAAGTCAGACCATTTTGTACCAATTCATACTTCGTACTCAACTGAGGACTATGCTAAACTCTATCTCATAGAGTTGGTAAAGTTGCATGGGGTTCCATTGACAATCATTTCAGATAGAGGTACCCAGTTTACTCTCACTTTTTGAAGGCTCTTGAGAATGGTCTTGGTTCCTAGGTTTATCTCAGTACAATTTTTCATCCTTAAACATATAGTGAAGTAGAGAAGACCTTTCAGACTTTAGAAAGAATGTTGAGTTCTTGTGTTATCTACTTTAAAGGTAGTTGGTATGACCACTTATCTTTGATTGAGTTTGTCTACATTAACAACTATCACTTCAGTATTCATTTGGCTTCATTTGAGGCTCTCTATAAAAAGATATGTAAATCTTATATTAGTTAGTTCAAAGTAGGTAAGGCTACTTTAAAAGGGCCAGATTTAGTGTATGAGGCAATGGAAAAGTTCAGTTAATCCAAGAAAAGTTGAAGACATCCCAAAGTCATCAGAAATCTTATGTAAACGTGAAGAGAAGAGATCTTGAGATTGACATTGGTGAATTGATTTATTTGAAATTTTTCTTTGATGAAAGGGGCAAAGAGGTTTGGTAAGAAGGGGAAGCTCAGTCCCTGTTATGTTTGCCCATTCTGGATTTTGATCCATTTTATGAAGGTAGCTTATGAATTAAAGTTGCCTGCAGACTTGGCATTAGTGCATTCAGTGTTTCATGTCTCATTGGTAATGAAATGTGTTGGTCAATCATCTTCTATTATTCCTTTAGAGAGTGTGGATGTCAAAAATAGTCTCTTCTACTAATAAGTGTTAACTGGGATCCTTGATCTTCAGATTCACAGTCAAGGATTAAAGAAGTTCACTTGTTTAAGGTTCTATAGAGAAATCAGTCCATTGAGAAGCTACTTAGGAATCAGAAGTAGATATGCGAGCCAAGTATCCCAATCTTTCTCTATGAATTCAGATTCAGCTTGAGGTGGTGGTTTATCTTAAATTGATTCTCTTTTTTTCTATCTCAACTATCTAACCATCCTCATGTCATATCTTGTATTCATGAATTTAGTTAATTTCATGTGTCACATCTTGGGTTCAGTTACTTAATCATGACTCAGCTCATAAGAATTCAGTACACAATCTCAGCTTTCTTTGTAACTCAGTTTAAACAGTTTTATTCTTGGATAAATGATCCCAAGGGGGAGATATTATAATACCCTGCAAGATCCTAGACAAGTTTCCAGCTACTAGTAGCATGTTTAAAGGGTCTAAAGACATTATTTCACAATAAGTACAAGAGACATAGACATTTTAAGACCCCAAGATTTTGAACCATTTTTTGGTCATACCAAGTTTGAAATGTTGATTTATAAGTTGAAATATATTTAGGGATATTAAAAGGGTCATGAAGGTGAGTTTCAAAATTTTCAGATTAGGTTTGTGACATTTTTGAACAACGGAGGAAGAATGCCTTGCTATTTGGGCGTGTCACCGAGGCTGGACCTTTATGATGCACAACGTGTCATGGAGTTTAGTTTCCACAATTCATGTCATGTCATGAAAGCTAGTCTCCATTATATCCTCCATACCACAGAGGTTGTGTTTTCCCTACAATATTACATAAAGCCTAAAGGGGTATTTTGGTCTTTTCCCCCCTCTCTAAATGTATAAATCACAAATTAAAGTCCAAAAGGGGCGTTCTTTGCTCCATTCCTCATTAGTTAACAACCTGAAACCATCCCCATCCTAAGAACACAAATATTTCAAGTTACTTCTACATAATTCAACCATCCAAAGGCCCGATTCCAAGTTCACTTAAAGAATTCATTCAACTTAGGTATGTGGGGTATTCATCAATGGGTTCCTTCCACCCATTAAGTCCCAAGACATCCTTTGTATTTTATATCTAAACCTTTTTCCCTCTTTATATGAAATTCCAATATTAAGTACGAATTTACTCGATGTTCTCCTAGTAGTTTTGAATTCAAGCCATGCTAATATGTTTACCCATGTGAATTATGTTATTATATGATTTAAATTTTGATCACCCATAACATGATTAGTTGAAACCATTTTAATTTACTAATTTATGAATTAAACCATATGAGCATGTTGTCTCATAAGTTTAACATATTCCCATACTCAAAATCATGGAATTCATCAGTTAGGGATATATTCTATATTTTGGGTCTCTAAATCATGAATTTTCTTACAGTGATATTAAATGATGTTATTGCATTTGCAGTAATATTCAATGCTATAGGGTTATCAACACCTGATACCTATATGTTTATCTATATTTCCATTTTCAAGCATCAAGTCAGTCAGATCATTATTTTATTGTCATACTCAGTTAGGCATGATCATGTTGAGCATTATCAGTTGTGATGTGTAGTTGACTTTAATCAGTACTAGTGTCAGTTTAGTTCGGAGTAGGATTTAGCATCAAGTGAACCCAGGGATGGGGCCTCACCTTCTAGTCGAGGGCATGACCTTTAGTAGAAGTCCCTGAGTTCCAAAACTATGCAACCAACATAGGTTTTAAGAGGTCTTCCAGCCAGTTGAGGGTTGACATTATCTTTGGGGAATCTGCCAGTAGAAGGTGATAACCTAGTCAATCAAGACACCAGTTTAGTGGATCCACAAAGCCAGTGTTGGTACCCTAGCAAGGTATTGACACCCTTCAAACAGGGATTATTGGTTGGATCCCGATTATCTCATATTGGGGCATGTCGATTGCATGATAAATCTCACAGTGTCAGTTTAGTATCCAAATTTTATCATCTTAGGTTTGCATGACCAAGTATTTAGATCATAAGCCATTCATTCAATCAGTTTTATAATTGTTTCTGTACATATTTTACTTGGTTTTGCATCAGTTGTGCTGTGCAGTTGACTTTATTCAGTACTAGTGTCAATTCAGTTGGGAGTAGGATTTAGCATCAAGTGAACCCAGGGATGGGGACTCACCTTTCAGTCGAGGGTGTGACCTTTAGTAGAAGTCCCTGAGTTCCAAAACTACGTAAAAAGCGTAGATTTTAAGAGGGCTTCTTGCTAGTTGCGGGTTGACATTTTCTTTGGGGAACTTTCCAGTAGATGGTGACAACCTAGTTAATCGAGACACCAGTTTAGTGGATTTACACAGCCAGTGTCGGTACCCATGCAAGGTATTGACACCCTTCAAACTGGGATTATTGGTTGGACCCCGATTATCTCATATTGGGGCATGTCAGCTGCATTATAACTCCCACAGTGTCAGTTCAGTATCTAGATTTTATCATCTTATGTTTGCATGACCAAGTATTTAGTTCATCAGCTATTCATTCAATCAGTTTTATAGATTATTTTTGTACATATTTTACTTGGTTTTGCATTCATTTTACATGTGTATGCATTCATGTTCAGTTTCCATATGTATTTTAGTTACTCCTTATCTCAAGCACCAATACATTTAAAGTACTAAACCCATACTTTCATTTGTACTATATTGATTTCACAATGTATGTTTGTACGCCCAGTTCTCTGATCGTCCTTACTTATCTCAATCCACTCAGAAGCAGTCGTGGTGAGTCTTCATCTATTAAGTATAAGTATTTGTAGTTATTTTCAGTATTTTCTTCATATAAATTAGACAGAGTTAGTTGGTGGCTTTTCCCATCAACTCTTCATGTCTTAGAGGCTTTTAGATAGTTAGACATTCAGATATTCAGACAGTCGGACTTGTTTTCAGTTTTATCAATAGTTTCAGACGTTCTAACTATTATTTCAGTAGTACATCTTAACATTACATGGTCACTTTGTCTTTCACATATAATATTCTAGTATTACATTATTCAGTGCCAATAGCAGGTATCAGATCATGGGTTAGCTTGGGGTCATTTATGGCCTTAAGCACTGTGTTACGGTTAGGGGTAGCCTCATGTTGTGACACTTATGGTGTTTCTTTGGGTTGTATATTTATAAAATAGTTTCTCATTTTTTCTTAGGCTTTGAGGCAGCTTAAGGTGTATGAGTGTAACTGCCCCACTCATGATTTGGAGTTTATAGCAGTAGTTTTTACACTTATGATTTGAAGGTATTATATTTATGGTGTGTATTGTGAGATTTTCATAGATCATCATAGTCTTCTACATCTTATGACACAGAGAGAGATAAATGCTAGGAACCATAGATGGATAGAGTGGCGTAAGGATTATGATATCTCTATCTTTTATCATATGAGAAAGGCGAATAATATAGAAGATGCCTTGAGCCGAAAGAAATTGAGTATGGTAGCTTGGCTTGTATTTCAGTTTCTCAAATATAGGTGGAATCAGAGATTTAATCTTTGGCCAACTTGATGTTGTAATTTGATATTTTCAACCCTAAGAGGATTTTTGTTAGTGTTGAGGTGAGGTCCTTACTATTTGAGCAAATTCAAGATCGCTAGATTGAGGTTAAGAGACATTACATCCTTCGTGATCAGGTGTTGAGTGGTGAGTCTAAGAGGGCTACCATATATTTTGTGTGTGTCTTGAGATTTGATAGCCGTATTTGTGTTCTAAGGATCCATGTCTTGATTTTGTTGATTTTGCACGAGGCTCACAACTTTAGGTATTTTATTAATCAGAGTCCAACTAAGATATATAGATACTTGATTCAACATTATTAGTGGAGAGGCATAAAGAGATACATGGTAGACTTTGTAGCTCATTGCCAATGTTGTTAGTAGATAAAGGCCGATCATTAGTGACCTGGTGGATTGATTTAGAGGCTGCCCATTCCCAAGTGGAAGTGTGAGCGGATTACCATGGATTTTATTAGTGTTTTACTCGTACTTCTTATGGTTCCTATGGTATTTTGGTCATTATGGATCAGTTGACCAAGTTGGCGTATTTTATTCCTATTTAGATATCCTTTAGTGCTGAGAGGTTAGCCCATATCTATGTTTGTAAGATAGTTTGTTTGCATGGTGTGCCTATATCTATCATTTTGGACCGAGGCTCCCTATTCACTTTTACCTTTTGGAGAGATTTCCAGGAGAAGTTAGGTACTCAGGTGGACCTCAGTATAGCCTTTATTCCTCAGACCAATGTCCAGTTGTACCAGACTATTCCTTTTCTTAAGGATATTCTACGAGCTTGTGTTATGGATTTTGAAGTCCCGTAGAAGCAACACTTTGCCTTTGTAGAGTTTGCATATACTAATAGTTATAATTTGAGTATTGAGATGGTGTCTTTTTAGGAATTTTATGGTAGGCAATGTCATTCCTCGATAGGATGGTTTAAGATTTCAGAGGTTAGACCCTGTGATACTTACTTGTTCCAGGAGTAGTTTGTTAGAGCCAGGGTGATTCTGTATAGGTTGAGAGCATCTTAGAGTAGGTAGAAGGCTTATGCAGATCATAGACTTCATGCCTTGAGATTTGGAGTTTGTGACTGGAGTTCCTTCGTGTGTCTTCCATGAAGGGTGTGATGAGTTTTGTGTTGAAGGGTAAACTTAGCCTCTGATATATTATAACCTTTGAGATTTTTTGTATACTAGGCAAGGTGGTTTATGAGTAAGACTTACCCCAAGATTTTTTCTTTAGTCCATCCGGTTTTCCATGTTTTCATGTTACTGTGATTTATTCTTGATCCTTCTCATGTGCTTAGATGGGATACAATCCAGTCGGATGTGTGGGTGACCTTCATAAAGAAGCCTGTGCTTATTTTTGCTAGTTATGTCGGGCAGTTACTTACTATGGAGATGCATGTAGTTATGGTTCAGTGGAGGCACTGTATCGTGGAAGAGGCTAATTTGGAGATTAAAAATGGGATGAGGACATTGTATCCTCACCTATTCGAGGCATCAGGTACATCCTAATTTATTACTTTTGTGGATGATTGTTCTTTTTGTAGTGTATATTGTAATGACCCTTCAGGTCAATTTTTGTATTATCTACTCCAAGTTATTTATGACTTGGTGGGATTGACAGTTTTGTTATCGGGCAGTTTGTTTGGTTTTTAGAGCCAATTCACTATTTCAAAGTCTTCGTTGGTTAAAAATGGCTACAAGGAAAAAAACCCAGTCAAACGAACTTGTATGTAAAATTTGACTATTCCAGTATCTCTGAAATATCGATTTTAAGCTATTTGGACCATTGGTTCGTGTCCTGAGGAACCCGAGCTCCTTTCGAGCTTTTGGTTGGATGTTAAAAAATATAAGTCAGTTGTTGAATCAACTTTTCATCTAAATAGCCTCAGATGGAAATTTCAACTGTGTTGTTGAGTCTAAAAAGTCAAATTGATAGGGTAGCATGGTATATATTTGTATACGATATTAAAGATTATTCTTAATGGGTTGGCAGAGACATCCAAGTCTTAGGTGGTGCTCGTGCACTCGTTCGCGAGGCATTTATCGCGTTTACAATCTTCCAGACACTAGTAAGTGTCACATAAGCAATGTTTTTTGTTGTGTAAGAGAAATCCCTGGTAGAAGTCCACGTATCGCATTCATGATAATAATATCATGTAAGCAACTTTGCGTATTTGGTCAATTGCCGCATATGTGATGCTAGGTCACATATGTGATACCTATTTACCTGGGAAGGTTATAAATTTCCCCCTTTAGCCCCTTTTTCACTATTTCTCATCCATCCCCATGATATGTAAGCCCTAAAATTGAGAAATCTTAGGGATATCATTTGTGGGAGATTATAGGAGCTTGGATAAAGATTAATTGTGCAATTCTCCTTCAAATTTGAGGTAAGATTCCTTTATTTTCATGGTTTATTCTCTCCTTTCTACCGTAAATCCATAAAATCTTGGTGACTTTATTCTAGCACCAATATAGCTCGGATTTCACCAAACTTTGAGGGTAACTACTGCTTGAGCATAGGGGAGATTTGGGTTTGTTTCCGAAATATAATTTCCGTAAAGAGGCCCCACATAGGATTTTGCATAATTTTGGACCCAAAGTACAATAGTGCAATAAATGTATCATTGTTCTCATTTTGATGGATAGATTGTGATTGTGATAACGTTGAACCTAGGGAAAACCTCTCAAAAGGGAAAATCAATGATTTAACAGATTGTTTGAGCTTTCTTTGGCATTCAGGTAGGCTAGGTTTTCCTTATTTGTAGATTGGGATATTTCATAGCATGTTCCTAGTATTATGTTAAATTTGGGATGGGTTTTGGGTATTTGTGATACGATTGTAAATACATGGTTATTTGGACCGTTTAGGCTATAAAAAAACCATAATTTAGGTGTAGTTGCCTTAGTTACTAAGGTCTTTAGTAGAATTTCTATGCTAGGTCTAATTAAGATTTGCATAACATCTAAAAATGGATCTAGATACCTTAGCCTAATCCGGGGTATAGTAAACCTTATAAAGGATTTTAGGGATTAGAAGTGGGGCCCCTTCGGTTTGCCTTAGGCGATCTGAGTTATCTTAGGTAAACCTTTATATGTTCGTTATATATATTTTGAAATGACTATTGTGATACATAATGATGATATATGTACCATTTTGAGTCTAGCTCTTTATTATGATATTTGTGATGTATGTATCAATTTGAGTTCGGCTACTAATTAGGATATTGGTGATATATGTAGCAGTTCGAGTAGGGCTATTAATTATGATATTAATATTAAATGTGCTGGTTTGAGACTTGCAATTTATTATGAAGTTGATGATATATATACTGGATCGAGGTCAGTTATTGGTTATATTATTGATTATATAACCACCAATTTGAGTCCAATATGGGGAGTTGTTATTAGTGTGAGATGAAATGGAGGGGGTTCCCAGTGATCCTAGGAAGGTTCGCAAATTATGGTTGTTCGTGTATATTTTCTATATTTTCCTTGATTGTACCCTCCAGGCTTATGGGGACCTGTGTTTTAGTTATTTACATTTTTGTATTTATTGGCTTATGGGGGAAAATCTTGTAATTATAATAGCATGATCTTTATGTTTTGTTTCATTTTATATTTTTAATTATGTAAAACAAAGTAGGAGTTACTTCTAGGTTTGTCCTTTATTTTGACATAGTTATGTTATCTTGATTTTTATCATATTTTTATCATGATTTAGTTATGTCAGTCAATGATGCCTACTGAGTACTTGTGGTTTTGGTACTCATACTAGAATTTTTTACCCTTTTGGTGAAAATCTTAGTACTAGTGATAACATTAATTCGATGATCGTGCTACATTAGATTTTGGAGATAAAGTGAGCTCTTAGAGCCGGAGCAGCCATTTTCCTTCTATTTAACTATGTCTAGTCTTTTGTTCCAAGATAGATTGTATTGATTATTTTAAGACATGTGATGTTTTATAGTAGCTCTTGTACTGACTTTACTAGGTCCTGGGATAGTTTTCTATGTTAAGACTATCTTTTAGACTATTTCTATTGCATTTTGTATTTATGAGTTGCATTGGCTATTTCACCTTTTTGGGCCATTTTTCACCAAGTTATCTCATTGCTAATAGCTCCTTTCTACGGTTTGGCTTACATACTATCAAGATAGAGTAGGTTCCATCATGACTCACAAATCTTGTCTTGACATCTACCCAGTGACACAAATCCTAACCCTAATCAAGTTAATGTAGTTTCTACTCAAAGTGGTGTATTATTGGATGAGTTAAATTCCAATAAAGTAACTCATAAGGCTATGGTTAGAGATGAGAAGAAAGTAGAGACTAAAAAATATAAGAATAGTGAAAATTATATGGCATCTATGAAGCCACCTCCCCAATTCCTACAGAGACTGAACAAGCAAGAGGAGGAAACAATTTTTATAAAGTTTATTGATTTGTTAAAATAGGTGCATGCTAATATTTCCCTTATTGATGTTTGTAGGGGATTCTAGGTATCCAAAGTACATAAAAGACATTATGGATAACAAGAACTGGTGGACGAAATATACCACTATTGCACTTACTAAGGAGTGCACATCAAAAATTTAGAATAGATTGCCAACAAAGCTCAAAGATCATGGAAGTTTCACCATTCAGATTACTATGGGGAAGTCTGTTACGTCCCAAGGAGTGTGTGATCTAGGATCCACCATCAACTTAATTCCTACTTCTTTGTTCAAGAAGATAGGATTGGGTAGTCCAAGACCCACCACAATAATTTTGCAGCTAGCTAATTGCTCGTTGTCAAGGCCTGATGGTATAGTTGAGGAGGTATTAGTGCAAGTAGGGCCACTAATCATCCCCATGGATTTTATTATTTTAGATTTTGATGCAGATTGGGAAGTCCCATTTATTTTGGTGCATCTTTTTTGTCTATTGCACTGGAACTTATAGATATAGCTGCTAGGAAGATCATAATGAGAGCACATCATAAAGTTGAAGTATTTGATGTCTACAAGGCTATGAAGCTAATAGTTATGTATGAAGAGTTGTCTTCCATCATGGTTAATGATCATGGGTTGAAGCTTCCACTCATTATTTCAAAGGAAACTTTAGGAGAGCTCTAGTTAGGTATGATATTTTTGAGATGCAAAAGTCTATGAGATGATGCAAGTTTTTGATGTATCTATCATATTCATCCACACAAGGGGTTTCATGCCGTTGAATTGAAACACCTAGGCTTTAAACCTTTTGAAAAATTCCCGAAGATTGAGTTTCTGGACAAGGTCCGGTTTAGGCATACCTTTCATATGCTAGGATACAACTAGTACCCATCCTCTCATATAATGATTAGTCTAGGTTGATAGCATTTTACCCAAGGTATCGTTTGTCCTCTCCCAAGTCGTATGATAGGGTACCGGTCGCAAGATTCCAAGTCATATAATGTCTTGAATCTTGTCCAGAGTATTCTTCTTAAGGTACGTATTAGAGGGCACTACTCGTACCTTAGGGTACGACTTGGACATTAAGGGTCATATGTTGATTTGTATGGGGTCCAAGGAGAGGACTAAGGTACGAGTTAGGGTACTACTCGTACCCTAGGGTATGAGTAAAGGGAGTGAGTTGCACCCTCCTAGGTGCAATTTTCAGCTTTTTAGCTTAGGACATTTTAGATATTTCCCGCCCCTAAACCCTTATGGCCCATGACTTATAAAATTGTTAGGCCTTTTATTTTTCACAAAAACAAGATCAAAACATTCCAAAACACTCTCCAAAACATCTCTAACATGATTGGAGATTAGGGTTTCAAGAAGGACATTTAGTGGCTTGAAGACCAAGAATTTCTCAATGAATCTTTGTATAAAAGGTATGGTACTCTTCCCTTAGTGTTATAATTTCATGTGTTTTTAACCTTGATTATGATTTGTAAATGGTTGTCTCGAAATCAAATGTTGAGGGTTTTGGATACATAGGGATATGTCTTGTTTACTCTTGTTTAACCTTGTGTTTACACATGTTTTTGGTGATAATTTGCACATGTGGGTGCTTTATGATTGTTTTTTAACTAATGTGTGATGGGTAACCCTAATCTTGATGGTTTCACTTGTGTTTTGGTCATAGTAAAGGTATGCCTTCATGGTGTTTGTGAAAATGTCTAAGTGAAATAACTAGTTACATGATAATAGTGTTTTGAACTAAGGAAATGGCTTAATGAGTAAGAATGGTTGGTAAGTAACTTGTGAAGGCCTTGTTGTCTATGCAAGGCATTAATTGGTGACTTTTTTTTTGCTTGGTTAAATGAGTTAGAGTGCCTAAACATAAAATTAAATTGTGTTGAACCAAAGTATAGTGCATGAATGCTAATGAAGACTAAATGGTGTTGTATCGGTCTTGATGATAAAAAAATTACTTTAAGGTGATTAAGACTAATGTATTGGCCTATTAAAATGATTGATTGATAACTAGTTCATAAAGACCTTGTGGTCATGTGTGGTGTTGAATTGTAGACTTGACGACTTGAATTGACTAAGTGGTTTAGATTCCTTGAATATTGAATTGAATGGATTTTAATGCATGAACAAAGGGTTAGAGTCCCAATGTCAACTAATAATGGTCTCCATGGCTTGAGGCTAGAGTTCTTTGCCTAATAAAATAGATTGAGGTTAGAGTCCCTTACCTAGTAAAATGACTTGAGGTTAGAGGCCCTTGCCTAATAGAATAGTTAAAGGTTAGAGTCCCTAGCCCTATAAAATAGCTTGAGGTTAGAGTCTCTTGCCTAATAAAATGGCTTGTGGTTAGATTCCAGATTATTCATAAAGTGGCTTGAGATTAGAGTCCTCTAGCTTAATATAACCGGGAACTACAAACTTCCTAAGTTGCATGAGTAGAAGGTTAGAGTCCTCCATTTCATGTTTAATGATTGGATGTTTTGAGATGCATGCTAAGGCCTTCTTCCCTTTCCGACACTTGATGTATCTATATATCTATAGATGAGTCTATGTATATAAATATAGTTGCTTATGATGGTTTGATTTTTATTTTAATAATAGAACTATTTAATCCTTACTTTTGAGTTACATCCTATCTCTCAACCGCTAACTTTCTCTGGATGTTGTGTCCCCATGTGACATAAGGAATGTAGCTTATTCTTCTTTTCTTGCATAGTGGTAAGTGTTCTAGCGGTTCGTGTGCTGACTTTGAAGTGGTGAGATTCCATACTTCGAAAGACATACATTTTATTGTCTTTCTATCTCATGTCATAGAATTGTTTTAGTCTTGGTTTTGGCTATTTATGGGGTGTGTCTCAACACATTCAGATATTGGATTTTTAGAGGGTTTGTGGATGACTATGGACTTGGTTATATTAGGTTGGTATTTTTTTATTAATGGATTGATTAAACACTTCTTAATTTATTATTATTATCTTATTTCCTCTATTTTGTTATTTGTTTAGATTTCATCCGACGCTTGTGGATTGATGTAATGGTTGGGTTAGGTTAATGGGGCAATCTCTTATCCTCATTGGGCTCGAGATACCCATACGATAAGGCCCAATTTTTGGTTATGTCAAATTTGTATCGGATCCTAGGTTAATGGTCAGTTGGGTTTCCACAAAGTCGTGTCTAGTAGAGTCTCTTTTATGGGTGTGTAGCATTCCACACTTATAAGAGAGAGGATACAAGGCATTTAGGAATATTTCATCTTCTTGATGTCTTATTTAGAGGTATAGAGTTTATGGTCCTGGATTCTTCTGATTTCCATTTGCTCATCTTTGAGATCATGCCTCCAAGAAGATATGAATTTCCAGCTAACCTTTTTATCCCAATTGGGGGCGATGTTGATGTGACTCACTATACTTATAGAGTCCATTCTCGATCTAGAGGTTCAGTACCCGATGGTCGTGGAGTTCCACTAGTTTCCTCTAGTCCTATTCTAGTTCTTTACACTAGCATGACAAATATTGAGTTTCGTCAGTCGATTCATATGATTGCTCAGTTAGTAGCTTCTCAGGATTAATGAGGTGCATCTGTTACTCCATCTTCTAAGGCCATAAGGGTTGGCCAGTTCATAAGGTTAATTCCTCCAAGCTTTACCAGTATTAAGGTGAAGGAGGATCCTCAAGATTATTTGGATAAGATGGTAAAGATTTTCAAAGTTATACATAGGACAAATGTGGAAGGAATGGAGTTTGCGTCCTATCAGTTGAAGGATATGGCATACCAATGCAATGAAGAATCAGATCGAACAAGGGGTGATGTACATGATTCATCCTTGTGGGAGGATTTCACTAATATAATTCTAGACCTCTTTTTTCCTCAAGAGTTGAGGGAAGTAAATGTGGAGGATTTTGTTAATCTGAAGTAGGGAATGATATCAGTCAAGAATTATGCCTTTAAATTTGATCATTTATCTAAGTATGCTCTAGAGATGGTGTCAGATATGAGGGATCAAATAAGAAAGTTCGCCTCAGGATTGTATCATGAGTTGGTCCTTGAGAGCAAGACAACTTTGTTAATTAAAGACACGGACATCGCTAGGTTGGTTGTGTATATGCAAAAAGTGGAAGAAGAGAAAAAGAAATAGGTTGAGTTCAGTAAAAGGCAAGGGAAGAAATTTAAGCCTTCTAAAAAAAGTGGTAGCGATTGTGGTAAATGGCCAAGGAAAGAGTGGGGGAGTTCTGGTTCTTTCTTCTCAGTTAGTGCTCCTTACCCAAGGCTATCCGGTAATCATCGATCTTAGTTTTGTGGTGGGTTAAGGTCATAGGGAGCCAAATCCTAAGCTTGTGGGGCTCAGTTGGCTCTATCTTACCCTTCTTGTAGATTCTGTGGTTAGAATCATCATAGCTAGTATGAGAAGAGGAGTAATAAATGTTTTAGATATGATCAGATTGGGCACATGTAGTGAGAGTGCCCCTCTCTAGTGGCTTCTTGGGAAAATAGGGCCCCTATCGCTACTTTATCTGATCCTATACCAGAGGGTGCTGCTTCTTCTTTTGCTTTTGTTTCTAGTACCGATACTAGCCAAAATTATTTGTATGATCTTGCATCTCTCTAGGATTGTGAGGCATCTCCTAGTTTTGTTACGAGTATGTTCAAACTTTTCTCTTGTGATGTGTATTGTTTACTCGACCCTGGGTCCACTTTGTCTTATGTGACCTATTTTATGGCTGATCATTTCATTTTTGGTTCTGAGTGCCTATTGGCTTCTTTTTTGGTTTCTACCCCAGCAAAAGACTCTGTGGTTGTTAAGAATGTCTATAGAGGGTGTGTGGTATCTGTTAGAGGTAGAGAAACCCTTGTAGACTTAATAGAGTTGGACATGGTTGACTTTGATGCTATATTGGGGATGGATTGGTTTCATTCACTCTATGCTTTCTTAGATTGTCAGACCCATATGGCCATGTTTAAATTTCCAAATGAGCCGGTCATTGTATGGGAAATGGGTTCTTTAGTGCCTAAGGGTAGGTTTATCTCATATATTAGAGCCCGAAAGTTGATATCTAAAGGGTGTTTGCATCATTTGGTCTAATTCAATGATTCTAACTTGAAAAGTCCTTCTCTAAAATATGTTCCTATGGTTAGTGAGTTTCCCGAGGTCTTTTTCGATAACCTTCCTGGTATTCTTCCTAAAAGGGAAATCAATTTTAGGATTGATCTTGTTTTGGTGGCTCCAATGGAGTTGAAAAAGCTTAAGGAGAAATTGAAGGATCTCTTAGATAAAGGTTTTCTCCGTCCTAGCGTGTTTCCTTGGGGTGAATTGATGTATTTTTTGTGTAAGAAGGATGGTTCCTTTCAAATTTGTATTGATTATCGTAAGATGAACAAGGTGACCATAAAGAATAAGTATCTTATTCCTAGGATCGATGATTTATTTTATCAACTTCAGGGTACGAAGTGGTTAACTAAGATTGATCTTAGGTCGGGTTATCATTACCTTAAGATTAGGGAAGCAGATATCCCTAAGACTTCCTTCATGAAATGGTATGGTCACTATGAGTTCCTAGTCATGTATTTTGGGTTTACTAATGCCCTAACAACATTCATAAACTTGATGAATATGATCTTTAGTTTGTTTTTGAATTTTTTTATTGTCTTCATTGATTACATCTTGGTATATTCTAAGAGTGAGGTAGATTATGTCGATCACCTCAATGTTGCATTGCAAACCTTGATTGATCATCCTTTGTATGTCAAGTTCTCTAAGTGTGAGTTCTTGTTGAAGGTTGTGATATTTCTTGGTCATGTTATCTCTAGTGAGGTAATCATGGTGGATCCTCAAAAGGTTGTAGCAGTTAAGAAGTGTCCTAGACCTGGGACTCTAATTGATATTCAGAGCTTCTTGGGTTTAGCTAATTACTATAGGAGATTTGTGGAGAGTTTTGTAACGATAGCTGCTCCATTGACAAAGTTGACCCAGAAGAAGGTCAAGTTCTTGCAGTAAGATGTGTGTGAGTGTAGTTTTGAGATATTGAAAGATAAATTGACTTCAGCTCTAGTTTTGACCTTGCCCAAGGGTAATAATGGTTTTGTGGTGTATTTTGATGCTTCTCGTATTAGTCTTGGTTATGTATTGATATAACATGGTAGGGTGGTGGCCTATGCTTCTAGGCAATTGAAAGTTCATGAGAAGAAGTACCCAACTCATTACTTGGAGTTCTTAGCTCTGGTGTTTGCATTGAATATCTTGCGTCACTATCTTAATGGGGTTCATGTTGACATTTTTTCTGATCATAAGAGCCCTCAGTATGTTTTTACTCAGAAGGAGTTGAATCTCAAATAAAGGAAATGGCTAGAGTTGGTAAAAGACTACGATATGAGTCTACATTACCATCTAGGTAAAGTTAACGTAGTCGTTGATGCTCTTAGAAGGTTATCCATAGGGATTTTAGTTTATATGGATGAGGATAAGCAAGAGTCGGGGAAGGACATTCACTATTTGGCTAATCTTGGAGTTTATTCCATGAACTCTAAGGATGGTGGTGTATTTGTGCATTTGGTATTGCAATCATCTTTAGCTATAGAGATAAAGGAAAAACAAATATTGGATCTCAATTTGACAAAGATTAAGTGTAATGTGGGTAAGCAAAAGGTTGATGATTTTGTGATTGGTGGTGATGTTATCTTGAGGTATCAAGGTAGGTTATGTATTCCTGATGTCGATGTATTGAGTGAAAGGATTTTGGCCAAAGCACATGGATCTCGTTATGCTATTCATCCTAGTTTTACATAGATATATCATGACCTTTGGGAGTTTTATTGGTGGAATAATATGAAGTGAGATGTGGCTAGCTATGTGGCTAAGATATGATGTCTCAACAAGTAAAAGTTGAGCACTTGAGACCCAGTGGTTTGTATAAGGAGATAGAGTTTCCCAAATGGAAGTGGAAAGTAATTAATATGGATTTTGTCACCGATCTTCTTCGATCTCAAACTCAATGTGATTCTATTTGGGTCATTATGGATAGAATGACAAAGTCAGCTTACTTCTTGCTGCTAAGGACTAGTTGTTTCTCAGAGGATTAAGCTAAGTTGTATCTCGTGGAGATAGTGAAGTTACATAGTGCTCTGGTTTCTATTATTTCCGATCATGGTACTCCGTACTCATCTAACTTTTGGAAGTCATTTCAAAAAAAAATTGGGAACTAAGGTGTGACTTAGTACCACTTTCCACCTGCAGACGGATGGACAAGCGGAGAGGACAATTAAGACATTGGAAAATATGTTGAGTTCTTGTATAATTGATTATGGTGGGAATTTATAGGACTATTTTCCTTTGATTGAATTTACTTATAACAATATATATTATTCTAGCATTAGCATGACTCCTTTTAATACGTTGTATGGTGAGAGGTGTCGTTCTCCTTTGGGTGGTATGAAGTTGTTGAGAGTAAGTTGTTTGGCCCTAATTTGGTTCACCAAGAATAGGAGAAGGTGAAGGTGATTCGTGATAGGTTGAGAGCCTCTCAAATTTTCCAAAAGTCATATAACGGATGTGAGGCTTAAGGATTTAGAGTTAAATATTAGCGATTGGGTATTCTTGAAGGTATATCCCATGAAGGGAGTGATGCAGGTTTGTAAGAAGGGGAAGCTTAGTTTGAGTTTCCCTCTAGTTTGAGCTACATTCATCTAGTATTCCATGTTCTATGTTGCGGAAATGCACAGGGGATCCTTCATTTGTTGTTCCCTTTGAGGATATTATGTTTTGGACTCTTTTTCGTATGAAGAGGTCCCAGTGAAGATTTTGGATCAGAAAGTTCATTGGTTGTGAATGAAGGAGTTTTCTTTGATTAAGGTTCTATGGAGGAACCAAAAGTATAAGAAAGCTACTTGGGATGCGGAAAAGGACATGAAGTCCAAATTTCCGCATTTGATATCCGTTCCAAAAAATCATGCCTGAGGTGTGTGTTAATCTTCTTAACTTGATTTATGCCTTGATAGTCAAAGGGTTCAAGTCCATAAGAATTTAATTAAGCAAGTGTTTTGATAGACAATGGGTTTGAGTCCCAAATTGAATTCTTGGTTGATTGATAATGATCATAGTATGTGTCTTATCCTTTTTGTGTGTCTTTGTTTCCTAACTAGGTTTTTGGTTATCTTGTGTTGCTCTGATGTGTTAACTTGTTCTTGTTCTTACCTTACCTTCATTTGAAGAAAAATTATCAAAGTGGGGGAGAATTAAAACACCTTGGCTTTACACCCTTAGAAAAATTCCCCAAGATTGAGCTCCCTGACAAGGTACGATTTAGGCGTACCATTCGTATGCTAGTATACGAATAGTACCCATAGTATCGTATGATGATTATTCAAGGTTGATAGTATTCTGCCCATGTATGATTTGGCCTCTCCCAAGTCGTATAATAGGGTACCAGTCGTAAGATTCCTAGCCAAATGATGTCTTTAGTCTTATCCAGAGTGTTCTGCCTAGGGTATGGATTGGAGGATACTAATCGTACCTTAGGGTACGACTTAGACATGGGGGTTGTATTTTGATCAGTACGGGGTCTAAGAAGAGAATTAGGGTACAAGTTAGGGTACCACTCGTACCCTAGGGTATGAGTTACGAGGGTGAGTAGTACCCCCCTGAATGCAATTTTCAGCTTTTAAGTTGAGGGAATTTTAGATATTTCCCACCCTTAAACCCTTATTACCCATGACCTATAACATTATTAGGACTTTTATTCCTCACATAAATAAGATCAAAACATTCCAAAACACTCTTCAAAACTTCTCTAACAAGATTGGAGATTAGGGTTTCAAAAAGGCCATTTAGGGGCTTGAAGACCAAGAATCACTCCGTGAATCTTTGGGTATAAGGTATGCGAATCTTCGCTTAATGTTATTTGTCAAATATCATGTGTTTTCAAACTCGATTATGATTTGAAAATGGTGGTTTTGAAATTAAATATTGTAGGTTTTGAATACATAGTGATGGGTATTGTTTACTTTTTTTTGACCTTATGTTTACAAATGTTTTAGATGATGATTTGCACGTGTGAGTTCTTGTTTATTGTGGTTTTACAAATAGGTCATGGTTAACCCTAATCCTAATGGTTTTCACTTAGTTTTTTGTCATGGTAAATGTAAGCCCTCAAGGTGTTTTTGCAAATGTCTAAGAGAAATAACTAGTTACATGCTAACAGTGTTTTGAACTAAGGCAATGGCTCAATGAGTAAGAATAGTTGGTAAGTGATTTTTAAAGTCCTTTTTCTCTATTTAATGATTTAGTTGGTTACTTTGGTAGTTTGATTGGTTAAATGTCATGAAATTGAAATATGTTGAACCAAAATTTGGTGTATGAATGCTCATGAAGAATGAATGGTGTTGTATAGGTCTTGATAATAACAAATTGACTTGAATGGTGATTTAAACTAATTTATTCGCATATTAAAGTGATTGATTGATAAATAGTTCATGAAGACCTTGTGGTCATGTTTGGTTTTCAATTGTAGCCTTGATGGCTTGAATTGACTATGTGGGTTAGAGTCCTTAAATGGATGTTAATGCATAGACAAAGGGTTAGAGTCCTAATGTTGACTAATAATGGTCACCAAAGCTTGAGGTTAGAGTCCCTTGCCTAATTAAATGGCTTAAGGTTAGAGTCCCTTACCTAATGAAATAGGTTGAGGTTAAAGTCCCTTGCCCAATGAAATGGCTTGATGGTAGAGTCCCTAGCCCAATAAAATGGCTTGAGGTTAGAGTCCCTTGCCTAATAAAATGACTTATGGTTAAATTCCACATGCTTCATAAAATGGCTTGAGGTTAGTGTCCTCATCCTTAATATAACCGGGAAGACCAAACTTCCTAAACTGCGCGACTTGAATATTATAGTCCTCCACTTCATGTTTCATAATTGGATGTTTCGAGATACATTCTAAGGCCTTGTTTTTTTTTCGACAATAAATGTATCTATATATCTATATTGGTTTCTATGTATATAAATGTGGTTTCTTATGATGGTTTAACTTGGATTTGAATAATTTTACTATTTTATCCTTACTCTTGAGTTACATTTTAGCACTCCAATCGCTAACCGTCTCCAGACACTGTGTCCCCACGTGACACTGGGATTGGAGCTTTTTCTTCTTTTCCTATGTAGTGACCAGGTGTTCGAGCGATTCGTGTGTTGACTTTGAAGTGGTAAGCTTCCATAATTCATAAAGCATACATTTCATGGTCTTTCTATCTCATGTCTTAGACTTGTTTTAGACTTAGTTTTGGCTATTGTAAGGGGAAGGTCCCGACATATTTAGATATCAGATTGATAGAGGCTTTGTGGATGACTGTGGACTTGGGTTTGTTGGTTCGGCATGTTGATATTACTGGATTTATAAGACATTTATTAAGTTATGACTTTTTGTATTGTTTCCACTATCGTTTTATATGTTCGGAGTTTATCCGATGCTTGTGGATAGATGTAATAGTTGGGGTAGATTAAAGGGGCGATCTCTGGTCCTCTTTGGGCTCGAGAAGCCCATATGACAAGGCCTAATTTTGGGTCGTGTCCTGAAAATACCTCTTGGGACACCTCCCAAGCCTTATATTATATAAGCTCTAGAAATAGATATGAAGGTGTTGACATAACACCTTAAATGTGCTTACTTCAGAGAAAATATGACCTTACTGATTATTCTTTCTGCAGGTTTATCTTAAGTACTAGTGGGTGAGGCTTTAGCTATTTTGAACAGAATGAAAAAGGTGATCGGGTGGAAAATATCTAATATTCAGGGAATAAGCCCAACCTATTATATGCATAAAATTTTCATAAAGGAAGGGCACAGACTTAGTGTTCAACGTTAGTAGAAATTGAATCTTATAATAAAGGATGTGGTGAGGAAAGAAGTGATTAAGTTGTTTAATGCATGCATTGTTTACCTATTTTAGATAGTAAGTGGGTCAGTCCAATTCAATGCATCACCAAAAAAAAGGCATGACCATGGTTACTAATGAGAAGAATTAGTTGGTCCCAACTCAAACTATTACAGGATGGAATATTTGCATGGACTACCATAATCTTAATAAATCTACTCAAAAAGATCATTACCTAATTCCCTTTTTAACTAAATATTGGACAGGCTTGCAGGTTAGGAGTATTATAATTTATTACATTTATATTTAGGCTACAATTAGTTAGGCATTGCTCCCAAGGATAAAAAAAGACAATATTCACATATCCTTATGTTACCGATGCCTTAAAACAAGCCTTTCGAGTTGTGCAGTGCACCCACTAATTTCCAAAACTGCATGATGGAAATATTCTATAACATGGTGAAAGACTTTTTTGATGTATTTATGTATGATTTTTCCATTTTTGGTAACTCTTTTGAAGTATTCTTGCAGAATCTTAATAGGGTGCTTGTGAGATGTAAAGAGATGGATCTAGTACTTAACTGGTCATAGTGTCAGTTCTTTAAAAGGAAAGCCATTGTCCTTTGCATAACGTGTCTTGAAGAGTCATAGAAATTGATTGTGCTAAGATAGAGACCATAGAGAAGCTTACCCACCTATATATTTGAAGGGTATGTGTTCTTTTCTTAGGCATGTTGGGTTCTATAGGTGGTTTATTGAGGTTTTTTCAAAAATACTGAGTCCTATGTGCAAACTCCTTGAGAAAAAGGCCAAAAATTTAACTTTCTGGTTATTGTATGAATGCCTTTTAGTCTTTAAAGAGAAATTTTATTGAAGTAACTATATTGATTTCTCTTGCTTGGGAGTTACCATTTAAATTGATGTGTGATGCTAGTGATGTGACTAAGGGAGTTGTGTTGGGGAAGGGAAAAGATATGGTCTTTCTTTCAATTTATTATGTAAGAAAAACTCTTGATACAACTCAAGCTAATTACATGGTTACAAAAAAAGAAATATTGGCGCAGGTGTACGCGTTTGATAAGATTTGGTTATACTTACTGGGTACCCAAGTGACTTTGTACACAGATCAGACAACTATTAGGTGCTTGTTTAGTAAAATTTTTGCCAAAACATAACTTATTAGATAGATTTTATTCTTATTGTAATTTGATATCGGAAGGGGTCAGAGGACCTAATAGGGGATCACCTACCTATGTTTAAGAATTGGTCTTATGTTTTAGAGGATTTTAACATCATAGAAGAGCTTCCTGATGGACAACTCAAGACACTGAGCATCATAGAGCTACCTTGGTATATGGATATCGTGAACTTGATAATGAGTTGTAATGCCCCTTCAGGTCATTTTTTGTATTTCCACTCACACTCACTATTTAGAGCTTTTCTATAGTGGTCCCAAGTCATTTATGACTTTCTAGAACTGACAATTCGGTTATTAGGCACTTTATTTTTTTTTTATAGACAATTCTCGTGATGCCTTTGATGGTTCAAATTGGATGTCGGGCAAAAACATCCATAAAATGACCCCATATGCAAATTCTAAAAGTTTCAAAAGCTCTGCAATGTCGATTTTAGGCTTGATCGATCCTTGGTTTAAGTCTCAAAGCTCCCATACTAATTTTGGGTTATTGGCCACTAGTTAAGAGTATGAAAAGTGGGTGTGGACCCACTTTTCATTGAAAACACCTCAAATGGAAATTTTAAATGCTCTATTGAGTCCAAAATGATGAATTTGATAGGGTAGCATAGTTCAGTTGTGCATACGGGATTAAGGATGCATCCCAAGGGGTTGGCGAAGACTAGGAAAAATTCTAAGTCTCGTTATGGTGCCTTATATATGGTGTGACCGTTTAAGCATCCCTTTGGGATATTTAAAGGTGGGCCTTTAGCAGTTCATTGGGCCCTTTAGCGGCCCAAACCCAGCCAACAGGTACTACTTTCGTGTCACCTAGAAGCTTGAGCAGCTAGCGTTAAAGCGACCCATGGTCCACTTTCACGACATGGTTGTGGGGTTAGATTCCACTTTATTGGTAACATGAACTTTAACGGTGAATGCTAAAGAATTAAAGTGTCCACTTTAGTGGAATCCGCGTGATTAGGAAGAGTATAAATACCCACTTAGCCTAATTTTTCACCATTATCATCCATTCTCTATTATCTTAAACTCTAAAAAATGAGAGTTCATAGGAGAAACAATTGTGGCTGATTGTGGAGATTTAATATCATTAACTTGGTGATTTCACATTAATTTTGAGGTAAGATTCCATTATTTTTATGGTTGATTTCTCCATTCTTATCCAAAATCTTGGTGACCCAATTTTAGCACCATTATAGCAAAAAATCCACCCATGTTTTTGGGTAAATATTCCTTGAGCATAGAGGGACGTTGTGTTGGTTTCAAATGTTTGATTCCATAAATGGACCCCACATGTAATTTTAGCGTAATTTTGGACATAAAGAACAATAGTGCAATATGGGTATTATTTTTCTTGTATTTACGAGTAGATTGTAATTTTTATAGTGTGGCACCCTGCAAAAGCTTCTTAAAAGGGAAATTAGTTATTTAGCAGGTTCTTCAAGATTTTATTTGTTATCTAGGAGGTTAGGCTTACTTTTTTCTTAGATTGAGCTATCTCGTAGTATGCTTATGATATTATGCTAGATATGGGGTAGAATTTAAGTGTTGGAAGAATGAATGAGAATATTGGTTTAGTTAGACCGTTTAGGCTATCTTGAAACTATAACATAGAGTAATTAGTGAAGTTAGAAATGTCTTAGGTAAAATGGGCTTCATGGTTCATGTTTAGAATAGAAATGCTTTAATTACTCAAGCTAGGTCAAATTTCCCTTGTCATTCATGTTTAGGGTGGAAAGGTTCTTTGTTGCTTAAGTTAGGGGAAATCGCCTTAGTTACTATTGTTTTTGGTAGGATTACCTTAGTTGTTCATGATTAGAAAGTATCACTATCTTGGTACTTTTTATGGCTTAATTCACATCTAGGAATTAATTTAGATTCCTTAGCCTAGTTCGGGGTAGAAGTTGCCTAAAATAGATTTTGGGGAATAAAAATGGGTCCCTCCGACCACCTTAGGCCAAGACTTGTGTTATCCTTGTAGACTTAATGGTTGGTTTGACATTTGAAGAGACTAAATATATATTTATTGATTATGTTTGTTGGATATTGAATTATTGATGCCAATTCCATATATTGATTAATGATATGGATTATATCAATATATTATTATTGAGATGACTTCTGGACACGACAAAGGATATGATTTATAGATATATGAATGATGATATGATTTATCTACATATGATTATTTATATGGCTTTTGAATATGATTAATAATTTGGCCTATCGATATTCTTAATGATATAGATATCAAAATAATATATATGTAATAGTTCATAGATATGATATGATTTATATATATATATAATTAATTACTTATAGATATAATATGGGTCATAGATATGATATGACTTATAGAGATTTTTAAGGGCTTGCAGATATGATTTTTAGTTTATGGATGCTTTTGGTGAACTAACTTATGAATACGACTATTGACATAGTTTACGGGCTTGGTTATTGGCTTGACTTAATATATTGTGCATTATTATAGTCTATTGGGTTAGTTTATCATATGGCTTTGTTCTATGTTTCGTTGATACAGGTTATAAATATGAGTTCCAATTTAAGTCCAGCGGATGATAATGATCCTGATAATATGAGTTCTGATTCATGTCCGACAAATGATGATAACGATAGTTACGCTATTGAGTTTTGGTTCATGTCCGACAAATGGTTACAATGATAATGATGGTATTTAGTTTTGGTTCAAGTTTTGCATTTGGGAACTATGTATGAGATAATACAATTTAGATAGATTATTAGTTATGGCATGGTAAATTGGTAATTTACGGCTATGTGAGTGCTTAGTTTCCTTGATTTTTCCCTCCAACCTTATGGTGGCCTACTGAAATACCCTGGAATTTGGTCCTCGAAATTTTCTTGACCTATTGGCTAACTTCCTAGACTACGACTCTCCTTACGAGTCATAGGGTTTCATTAAGGGTCATAGGACCCTAATCGTAGCCTGACCGGAAAGGATTGGAAAATTTTCTATTATGATTACGATTGGCTCATAACAAGTCATAAAGACTCTATATGAGTAGTATAGTCCCATCCATATCCAAACTAATATGATGCCTAATCATTCTATCTTGCCTATGACTTAACCAAACTAGTAGTAATGTCTGAGTATGAGTCATATGACACGACTCATATCCATACTAGTGTGGGTGCCCGTGGATGTTTTCTGAAGTGTGACTAGAGGATACGAGTTGTAAGGTGACCCTACGAGTCGTAAAGTCGTCCATAACAACTGGGCAAAAATTTTTCCATGTTTCATTATGGTTACTTTGGATATTTTCCCTTTCCTCCAAATGTGACCCATGCCTTTAAATCTTTATTGGCATCTCATTCCCATCCATAACACACTAGAATAACTTCTATTTTCTCACAAATTCTCTCAAGCAAAAGCATTAGGGTTTTCCTCAAGGTTGATTGTGTAGAGCTTCCAAGGGAAATTTCCTCCTAAATTATGATCCTTAGAGGCATGTTACTCTTTCCCAAATCTTATTTAGTGAAAAGTATTTGTTTTAAATAGTTTATTTGTATGGATTTCAATGTGGATATTTACATGGGTTGAGGGTTTTGTAGGGTTTATGGGAATGTGAATTGAAATGAGGGTTGAGGTGATCCCCCAAATTAATGTTTTGAACTTGGAAATTGGTTTTGAACAATTGTGTTCCCTCAACCAACTTGTGTAAATGGCTTTAAATTGTGGAATGGTCACTTGGTTTGATTTACACACCTATAATAATGCTTTGCATAATTGGTTAAACATGAACATGGATTTTTAAGGCCTTGTTAGTTATGTTTTATTTAATGAACAAAAGGGGTTGAGGCATTCCCCTAAGTTAATGGAATTGTAATGGCATAATTATGAACTTGCAAGCTAAATAGTATGACAATATGTTTGGTGTGCCTTAATTTATAATTCGTTGGTTAATGAATGAATTATGTGAGACTTCTTTTAATTCGACTTAATAGGTTTATGTAGATAAGCTGTGATGGTATGGGTGTCGAATGACTTATACTTGAAACTTATATTTGCTGCCGTGAGGGTTAGTTTAGATGACTGTGTGCATGGTTCACACTATTGATACATTTTGTGTTTGGGATTGACGTAAGGTCGAGACATTCCCTGGTCTTCCTTGATACCTTCGCTTCATATGACTAATGCATGCTTAAGCCCTTTAAGCAATGGATTTGAACCCATATATCTCGTGGGTGCCTGTTTATAATGGTTGAGCTAGATAGTCCAGGATAATATTTTACTATCATGCTAAACATTTTTCCCTATCCTAACATCTATTATATATACGCATACATGTATGTGAACTTGTACAGTGAGTTTGAAATTAAATTTTTGACTGACGTTACTTTATCCTTATCCTAAGTTACATGCTAACGCTCTCCGCTTAAACCATCTTTGGACACTGTATCCCCATGAAATGTAGGGTCCGAAGGTACTTTTACTTTGTCTTCAAAGTGAAAGGTAATCTCAAAGTCGCTCATTTGCAATAAAATGGGGAGCTTCTATTCTCATAAAGACTTGGCCATTCTATTGGTTTTCCATCCATGAATTAGAATAGAAGGCTTCACATATACATTTTTGTTTTCATTGTCATTGTCATTATCATGGTCAAGCTCATGTCCCGACGTAGGTTATTTTCTAGTTTATTGTCTTTGTGAATTATTGCAGACTAGGTAATGGTTGCTGATATTCTAAGACATTGATTTACTGTTTACTCTATCCTGTTATATATTTGGAATTCATCTATTGGCTAGTGTATTATGTTATGTTTGACTCGGCCAAAAGGGTGGTTTCTTGTGCTCGGTGGACTTGAGATACCCATCACGGCGAGGCCCTAGTTTAAGATACCTGTCTGAGCACCTTGGTTCTTGGTCAATTGGGTGTCTACAAATTTGTGTCAAGTATAGTCTCGTTCATGGGTGTGTAGCACACCATACTTATGAGGGAGAGGCTTTGAGACATTTAGGAAGTTTTTTTTTTCTTGTTGTTCTAGTTTCGAGCTGTAAAGTCTAGAGTGTTGAATCTTATTTAATTCCTATTTTTTGCATTTTAGATCATGCATCCCTAAAGATATGATGATTGGGGAACCTTTTCTATCCCACTCAAGGATAATGTAGATGGAACTCATCCTGCGTATGGAGCTCATACCCATATTAGGGCTCTAGATTCTAATTGTACTACCATACGTAGAGTTCTACTGGTCCCTACAAATCCATCTCAGTCTCCTCGAGCCGATGATGTTCATGCTCCACCACCCTAAGTATATATTTGTAATGCTGAGTTTTATCGATCTATTAATCTATTGACTCGATTGGTGACATCTCAGTCACGTCAGTTAGGTCCTACTAGTATTATTGGGAGTTCTTCTAAGGTTACTCGAGTGGAATAGTTTATGAGGCTCAATCCTCTAACCTTTACTATCTCTGAGGTGGAGAAGGATTCTCAAGTGTTCATAGATTAGAAGGAGAAGATATTTAGGGTTATACATGCTTTAGACTCTAAGGGCACAAAATTTGTTACATATCTGTTGAAGGATGTGGCATATTAGGGTTATGAGAAGTGGGATCAGTCTAAGGGTTGTGATGCAGAGTTGGCACTATGGGATGAGTGTTTGGTTGCCTTCCTTGATCCTTTCTTTCCTTAGGAGGTTAGGGAGGCTAAAGTTGAGGAGTTCATAAATATGAAATAGGCTAGGATGTCTACGAATGAGTATTCCCTAAATTTGCATCAGTTGTCCTATTATGCTCCTGAGCTGGTGTCAAGCATGAGGGATAAGATAAGGAAGTTTTCTTTGGGCTTATATTGTTACTTGGTGCTAGAGTGCAAGATAATTTTTTTGATTAGTGACACGGATATCTCTAGGATTGTGGTGTGTATACATCATTTTATAGATGAAAATAAGAAACTAGTCAAAATAATGGAAAGGCAAAGTAAGAGGTCAAGGTATTCGTAGAAGGGTGTAGGCCAGCAGAATAGTGGTAGAGATGGTAGGCAATGGTTTAAGAAAAAGTGGAAAATTTTTGGATCTTTTTCTACGATTAGTGCTCTATTTTATAAGTTGTTCGGTGATCGCCGTTTTTATAGATACAATGGGTTTAAGGTTTAAGGTGCCCAATCTTTGGCCAGTCGGACCTAGTTAGCTCTATCATATACTCCTTACAGATTTTGTGGTCAGTTGCACCATAGATTTAGTGATGATGGGAGAAATAAGTTTTTTAAATATGTCCAGCCTGACATATTCAGATAAATAGTCCCTCTAGTGATATTGGTACAGGGATAATAAGGATTCGATTACTGCTTCTTCAGCTCATACACCAAAGGGAGTTACTTCTGGCTCTATCACTATCCCAAATCATTTGTATGATCTTGCCACTCATCATGACTAGACAACATCTTCGGATATTATTACTGGTATGCAAAAATATTTTCTTGTGATGTGTATTGTCTGCTAGATCCTTGGTCTACCCTTTTTAGGTGACCTCTTATGTGGTTGTACATTTTGGTTTTGATCCTGAGTGTATTCCTGGTCCTTTTTTTTTGTCTACCCCGGAGGGTGACTCTATTGTGGCTAAGAGAGTATATATGGGTTGTGTGGTATCTATCTGTGATAGGGAGACGTTAGCGGATTTGATAGAGTTGGAGATGTTAGATTTTGATGTTATCTTAGGGATAGATTAGGTCCATTCATGCTGTGTATCTTTTGATTGTAGGACCCAAAGGGTCAGTTTCAAATTCCCAGATGAACCGGTAATTGAGTGGGAAGTGAGTTCCCTAGCGCTTAAGGAAAGGTTTGTTACTTATCTATGAGCTTGGAAATTAATTTCCAAAGAGAGTCTATGTCACCTGGTTTTTGGTTAAATATTCTAATTCCAAGGGTCCTTCATTGTTATCTGTCCCTGTAGTTAATGAGTTACTCAATGTGTTTCCTAATGATCTTCCTGGTATCCCTTCCGCTAGGGAAATTTATTTCGGGATCGATCTCATAAAGAACACTCATCCTATTTATATCCCTTTCTTGTAGAATGGCTTTGGCTGAGTTGAAAGTACTTACGGAGTAGTTGAAAGATCTTCTTGATAAGGGTTTTATTCGGCTTAGTGTTTCTCTATGAGGTGCTCTTGTTCTCTTTATGCATACGAAGGACGAGTCCCTTCCAATAGGTATACATTATCGCCAGTTGAATAAGAAGATTGTGAAGAATAAGTATCTTCTTTCTAGGATTGATGACCTGTTTGATCAAATACAGGGTGCAAAGTACTTTTCCAAGATTGACCATCGATCCGATTATCATCAGTTGAAGATTAGCGAGGTGCATATCCCTAACACTGCTTACTGAACCCGATATGGTTATTTCAAGTTTTTGGTGATGTCTTTTGGTTTGACAAAGGCATAGAAGGAAATCATGGATCTTATGAACTGGGTATTCGGTTAGTTTCTCATCTATTTTGTCTTTGTGTTTATTGATGACATTTTCGTTTATTCTATTTGTGAGGAGAATCATGTCGATCATATCTTTTTCGTGTTGCAGACCCTTAAAGATCAGTGCTTGTATGCTAAGTTTTTGAAGCTTGTGCTCTGGTTGAATGTTGTTACTTTTTAGGGTCATGTTGTTTCTAGTAAAGGGATCATAGTGGATCCACAAAGATTTGTGGTGGTTAAGAAGTGGGCTTATTGGTCTTGGTGGGATAGTATAGAGGTTTGTGGAGAGAAAAGTTTCTCTTTGATTGCAACTATGTTGACTAGATTGACTAACAAAAAGGTAAAGTTTATATGGTCTAATGCTTGTGAGGTTTGTTTTGACAAGTAGAAGGATAAGTTGACTTCTGCTCCTATTTTTACCATACCCGAGGGTACTGATAGCTTTGTTGTTATTGTGATTCATCTCGTGTAATATTGGATTGTGTATTGACGCAGCGAGGCAAGATTGTGGCATATGTTTCAAGGCAATTAAAGGTGCAAATGAAGAACTATACAATTCTTGACATGCAATTTTTGCGATAGTTTTCGCATTTAAGATTTGGCAACACTGCCTCTATGAGGTTCATGTTGACATCTTCTCCCACAAGAGCTTGAAGAATGTGCTCACCCAGAAAGAGTTGAATATCAAGCAAAGGATATGGTTTGCGTTGGTCAAGGACCATGATATAAGTCTTTATTATCATTTAGGTAAAGCTAATGTGGTTGTTGATGCTCTTAGTAGGTTATCTATGGGAAACTTGACTTATGATGAGTAGAGACGAGGGTTGTTGAAGGATATTTGATGTTTTGCTATTCATAGAATTTGTATTTTGTACTCTGAGTATTTTGGTGTGATTTCTCAAGACGTGGCGAAGTCCTCTCGGTGTGATGAGGTGAAAGAGAAGCATGTTCAGATCCTATTCCAATGAAGATCAAGGATGATATGGGTCACCAGAAGGATATGACTTTTGAGATTGGTGATGATGGTATCATAAGGTACCAAGGTAGATTGTGTGTTGCCAATGTTGATAGGCTGCAAGAGAAGATGTTGGTTGAGGCACAAAGTTGAGGTACACTGTTGCAGCCAAGCGCACACGCAAGTGTACGTGGTCTCTCCATGTAATATAGTGGCCTTATAAAATCCGAATAACGATCCTACAGGGACTTGTATTGATACTATCAAAATCTAGTTCACAATAAAGATTAACAAGTGCTCAAGTAACCAAAAGAGTTGGAAGTTATAAGCTAAAAGTAAAGTAAACAATGTGGTAAATTAAAGGTCTTGGATAATCAATGGGGACAAACCCAGGGATAAGGCTCTACGAACTATCATACTATGCTATTGAACTTCATTGGTTAGGTTACTTATATTGGTTGTTGATTCATGGGGTTGATATTATGACAATGGTCTTCCGAGCCTCTAATCACCTATCTAGCTTAGCCTCAACAATACATCATTGAGCGGGGATATGTCAACTAATTTAAATGAATTTATATTTTATCCAGTAAATGAACCAAATAGGGCACTTAGATATATTCCTATTCTAAATGAAAATTATAACTTCATTCAGTAGAAGGTTACAATCCTATTTTATTTACCCACGTTCTATCCTCTTGTTCCTCCTTTTGGGCTTACAAGATAAAAAATGGATGTCTTCTAAGGGTAGTGAATCCATATTATAGTATAATAAGAATAATTAAAAACCAATTATAGAAAATAATCAAAACACAATCAATTCATAGCAGTAGTACTCATGTTTTTGGACTTAACCCCAGAAAAGTGTGTTTTGCCGCTCATGGACACAACCATAATTCTAATAATTAAATACATCTTAAAATCCATAACAAACAAAACTAATGGAATAAAATACCTAATTGAAGTTTTCTCAATCCTCTTGATAACGCTCAACTTACACTTCATTATTCAGCGCAAGGCGATCGATGTCAATATATTTACCCAACTAAGAGTTGGGGTCGAATCCACGAGGAATAATGTGAGTGACGACTGAGTAAGTCCGAGATAATGGTTGATTATTAAGTTCA
Source organism: Capsicum pubescens (assembly GCA_030864215.1). NCBI lineage: Eukaryota > Viridiplantae > Streptophyta > Magnoliopsida > Solanales > Solanaceae > Capsicum > Capsicum pubescens. The sequence goes on from CM061541.1 coordinate 172,924,521, forward strand.
AACCTATGGTACAAAATGGTTTGGGTTTTTTGTAACACCCCGTACTAAATTACGTGCATTAGCCATTGTTATATGTGTTGGAGTATATGTATTGATCCTAAGTTAGGTATATATGAGTTTAAGTATGAGTATTGATTATTTTGAGATGGTTTCAAGTGTATAGTTTGATTATATGTGTATAGGAATCGACTTTATTTATACCGGAATTCGCCCGTCAATGGTTCCATACGAAGGTTATTGAATAATCTTTCCAACGATATAAAGATTTCCAAAAACGGATAAGTTTCGGATATAATCGAGCACGTTCGAAACTATAAAACGGTGGCCGGGATGTTGTGAACAGTAAATGTGCAGGAAAATTTCCTGCACACAAACTACTGAGGCCTGCCTGTTTTTTGGGTCGACTTTGAATGATCATAACTCCCTTAATATAATGAACTGGGAGAGATACCACCTATAAAAAGAAATATCTTTTAGTCTTCTTTCCAATGCAATTGGTTTCATCCAAATCCAACATGTGAGTAAGGAGTTATACTCGTTTTACTTCAGCCTCTCAAAACAGCTTTTTATGGTCAACTTCAAACGATCATAACTCCTTGTACAGGACTAACTGGGTGTCCTACTTTATATTAAATGAAATCCCTTTGAATTATATTTCCAACGATACCAATTTCACCCAAATCCTACATCGGAGCAAAGAGTTATGGCCGATTTACTTTAGCCTGTCAAAACAGTCCACCATGGACAGATTCGGATTTACTTAAATTTTTAAGGGCAATATGGTCATTTTCCATCACCTCATGGACAAAAATTGGTCATTATATACATATAATTAGTCTCATATCCATCAATTATCATTAAATTATTGAAAATAAGAAACCCTAGCCTAATTTCAACCCCAATTATCTTGTGATTCAACCGTAGAAAATCCAAATTGATTCCGTAGTTGAGTTCACCGTCTCGAGGGCTTCGAGAAGCACCCCTTATTAGTGCCAACAGGACTTCGAAATCAAAAGGGCCATTTTATGGTAAGGATGTAAATTGTGTTGGTGTTATTTATATGGATATGTATATATATATATATGCATGTGAGCATAAGAAGTATGTTATTTGATTGTTGTTGAAAGATGATTGGGAAATGATGTTGGATTATGTTGAATTGTGAAGGAATTTGGTGTGATGATGTGGTATTGATGATGTGGAATTGAAATGATGATTATATATATATATACACATAAACCTATTGTTCAAGTTGGTTTTTGGAATGCAATGCAAATATTGGTTGTATAGAATTATGGAAGAGAATTGTGGTGTTGGGTTGATAATACTAGATGCCAAACATTTCATTGTAGATAAGTGATTTGTAAAGGGGGGAGGTTGTGTTTAATTGGTATCCGAATCTACGACGAGGTATGTAAAGCATACTCTAACAATGTTCTTTGGCATGAAAACACCAATGTTCCATCAAGTAAGATTCCGACGTTTTCCAAAAAACATGTATTGTTCTACGTTACCAACGTAGTTGTTTCCATCCTATAAAGTGTAAAAATGTTTCATTGATATACCAAAAGGCTCCTATTTCATTGTTGTGATATTGATGATTCTGAAACACATTGTTGATGTACCAATGAGTCTTTATTACATCGTTATTGTATAGAAGGTCTATTACTTGGTTCCTATTGATGTATCATTGTTTCAAAGTATCAAAAATGTGGTGGCAACCGAAATAACAATCTCAAAGATTAATTGAACTAAGTGATGGAAGTTCTCTCTTATCGAGTGGTATCCCAGGGGCATAAGCCTAGCATGGGTCGATCCCTATTTATGTGTTTATGGGTGGTATACCAGGGGCATAAGCCTAGCATGGGTCGATCCCAGTTGATATGTACTGGAGGCAGCCTAATGGTCACAGTACAGTAAAGTAATGATTACAAAGACGATAAGAACGAAGGTAAAGTGATTGAATAAATACAATGTACAGGTTGTCACAAGTTCTAGTAAGTGTGGTCCACTCCTATTACAATTTATTCACTTGTTTCTGATTTCTATTGAGCTCCTATATCATATGTGATTATCTACAGCTTTACATACTAAGTACATATTCCGTACTGACGTCCCCTACGGGGACCTGCATTTCATGCTGCAGGCACATGTACCTCAGCTCATACACCGCACAAGTAGGAGCCAGGCCATACAACTATTGTTGGTGAGCTCCAGTTTTCTTCGGAGCTTTCCAATTCGGTTCCTTATGTTTTGTTATTGTACAGGAGTCATGTGTGGGCGGGGGTTTGTCCCGACCCTAGTTATGTCATGTATATCCTAGAGGCTTTGTAGACATAAGGAAGGGTAAAGTCATGGAAGTTTATCTAGTGATGTTATATCTGTATATGTGGTAGTCCCGTCGGCCAAGTATTATATATATATATTTGTGCGTGTTGTGCTGATACAGGTAATTAGATCCTTCTATATTCAACGAAGTGTTGTCCAATTTTTTTTTGTGACATGTAAGTAAAAGTACGGTATTTGAACGGGTTCTCCCGGGCCTTCTCGGCTTCGGGTGCCAGTCCGGCCCGATGGGATTTTGGGGCGTGACAAAAGTGGTATCAAAGCGGTTCGTCCTAGTGAGTCTACAAAGCCGTGTCTACGTAGAGTCTTGTTTATCGGTGTGTTGTGCACCACATCTATAAACAGGAGGCTCTGGACATTTAGGAATTGTTTCTTTTCTTCATGTCTTAGATCGTGCGATAGAGCTTATATTGTATATGAAGTCATAGTTGACCACTGAATCCATTTGTTTCTCTTATTATAGTAATGATGTCGGTTACCAGAAGCAAGAATACCGGTAAGCAAGTAGATGTGGCTGCCGGAGAGGGGACTAGTAAGTCACCCACTATACCAGCTAATCAAAGTGAGGCTCCAGCTGAGCATGCATCAGAAACTTCCCCCAGTCTGGAAGAAATAAGGGGGAGGAGAACTATATCCCCAGAGCCACCTATTAATGCTGTTGATCAAGATCTTAGAAATGCAGTGCAACTTTTGACTTGTATAGTTGCTGGGCAAGTTCAAGGGCAAGCTATTCCTACCACGGGTTCTAGCGGTACTGATATGGCGGCTAGTCTTCGGACGTAAGATTTTCTTAAGATGGATCCGCCTACTTTTACCGGATCCGATCTTAATGAAGATCCGCAGGACTTTATTGATCAGATTCAAAGGGCCCTACAGGTGATGCATGTATCAGGCAGAGAGACAGTGGAGTTAGCCGCGTATAGATTCAAAGGTGAGGCTATATATTGGTATTAAGACTGGAAACGGTCAAGGGGCATTAATGCACCCCCAGTTACTTGGAAAGAGTTCAAAGAGGCATTTATTGATCATTACCTTCCATATGAGACTCGTCAGGCCAGTGCGGATCAGTTCTTAAATATTCGGCAGGGTAATACAAGTGTGAGGGAGTATCATCTTCGATTTAATTCTTTGTCCAGATGTTCTCCTAATGTTATAGCTACTATGGATGACAGAGTTCATCGGTATGTGGTTGGATTGGATCCGTATTTGGTTAGGGATTGTACTATTACTGCACTGAATAAAGACATGGATATAGCTAGGATCCAAGCATTTGCACAGAAAATGGAAGATCAGAGGCAAAGAAGAAGAACACAGGAATTTGAAAGCGGATCTTCTAAGAGGTCCAGATCTACAGGGCAGTTTATGGCGCCACAGGGAGGTTTTAGACCTCAATTTTCTGCTAGACCACCTAGGCCATTATTTTCTTATTCTGCAGCTAGTGCTCCACCACAGCATCAGGGGTTCAGAGGCAGTCAATTTGGGCAAAGAAGTGAGGGTCATAGTTCGCGATCAGTGGGTTACCAAGGGCAAGGGAATATGAGCCAATCGAGACCTCCTCGAGATCCATGCAATAAATGTGGAAGGTATCATTTGGGCGCATGTCGGCTGGGGACCAATGTTTGCTTTTGGTGTGGTATGTCGGGGCATATGATGAGGGAATGCCCACGAAGGGACATAGGGGGTATGGCACGACCTACGGGGTCATTTGTTGCATCATCATCATCGATGCCTTATTCAGGAAGGGGTGCACAACCAATGGGTTGTGTTAGAGGTGATAGAGGAGCCACGAGTTCTAGCGGGGCTCAAAATTGTACGTATGCTCTAGCGGATCGACAGAATTTAGAGGCTTCCCCAGATGTGGTTACGGGTATGTTGTCCATATTTTCATTCGATTTATATGCCTTAATTGATCCCGGTTCTACATTATCTTATGTTACTCCATTGGTTGCTGGAAAGTTCAAAAGAATACCCGAACTGTTAGTTAAGCCATTTGAAGTGTCCACACTGGTCGGGGAATCTATTATAGCTAGAAGGGTTTATCGAAGCTGCATAGTAACTGTTTGTGGTCGTGATACGATGGCTGATCTTGTGGAGTTAGAAATGGTAGATTTTGATATTATAATGGGTATGGACTGGTTGGCGTCTTGTTATGCCACAATTGATTGCTGCACGAAAAAAGTATATTTCCATTTTCCAAATGAATCAGTCCTTGAATGGAAAGCTGAAATTAGCGCGCCAAGAGGTAGATTTATTTCTTATTTTAAGGCGAGAAGAATGATTTCCAAGGGATATATATATCATTTAGTTAGAGTAAGGGATACAAAAGCGGAGCCACCAACTCTTCACGCTGTTCCGGTGGTAAATGAATTTTCTAATGTATTTCCTGAAGATCTTCCAGGTTTGCCTCCTGAACGAGAAGTAGAGTTTGGTATTGATGTAATACCAGACACCCAACCAATCTCCATTCCTCCGTATAGAATGGCCCCAGCAGAATTACGAGAATTGAAAGAGCAATTGAAAGATCTGCTAGAAAAGGGTTTCATTAGGCCTAGTATTTCCCCTTGGGGAGCACCAGTGTTATTTGTACGCAAAAAGGATGGCTCGCTGAGGATGTGTATTGATTATCGGCAATTGAATAAGGTGACTATTAAGAATAAATATCCTCTCCCAAGAATTGATGATTTATTTGATCAGTTACAGGGCGCCAAGTGCTTTTCTAAGATTGATTTGAGGTCAGGTTACCACCAAGTGAGGGTCAAAGAGAAGGATATACCCAAGACAGCTTTCCGAACATGGTATGGTCATTATGAGTTTCTAGTTATGTAATTTGGGCTAACAGATGCACCTACAGCTTTTATGGATTTGATGAATAGGGTGTTTAAGCCATTCCTGGATGTATTTGTGATAGTTTTTATAGATGATATTCTAGTTTATTCTAGATCAGAAGAGGACCATGCCGATCACTTATGACAGGCATTGCAGGCTCTTCGTGATTGTAAGCTTTATGCAAAGTTCTCTAAATGTGAGTTTTGGTTAAAGTCGGTGGCATTTTTGGGTCATATTGTATCTAGTGAAGGGATAAAGGTTGATGCTCAAAAGATAGAAGCTGTGAAGAACTGGCCAAGGCCCACAATGCCTACGGAGATTCGTAGTTTTCTCGGGTTGGCCGGTTATTATAGAAGGTTTGTTAAAGACTTTTCTTCCATTTCAACACCCTTAACCAAGCTAACGCATAAAGCATCCAAGTTCCAATGGAATGATGCGTGTGAGGAGAGTTTCCAAGAATTGAAGAATAAGTTGACTTCTACACCTGTGTTGGTACTTCCAGAAGGTACAAAAGGGTATACAGTGTATTGTGATGCTTTGAGAATTGGTTTAGGATGTGTATTAATGCAGCATGGTAAGGTGATAGCATATGCCTCAAGGTAATTGAGGCCACATGAGAAAAATTACCCCACACATGATCTTGAGCTGGCAGTGGTTATCTTTGCTTTAAAAATATGGCGCCACTATTTATAGGGGGTTCATGTTGATATATATACTGATCACAAGAACTTACAATATATTTTCAGTCAGAAGGATCTAAATCTGAGGCAGCGAAGGTGGATGGAACTATTAAAAGATTATGATGTTGATATTTTGTATCACCCAGAGAAAGCGAATATAGTAGCTGATGCGTTGAGTCGTAAGGCTATGATGGAACCTATAGAAAGGCAAGGGATGATTAAAGATCTTTATCAATTATCTAGTCTAGGAGTTCGTCTTCTCAAAACTCCGGACGAGGAGCTTATTGTGCATAATGCCGCGGAATCCTCATTAGTAGCTGAGGTGAAAGAGAAGCAAGATGCAGATCCTATTTTATTACAGCTTAAGGAGAACGTTCAGAGTGGTGCGACCAAGACATTTGAGCTTACGCGAGTAGGAGTACTTCAGTGCTAAAACCGATTGTGTGTGCCAGATGTAGACGGGCTAAGAAAGAAGATTATGACCGAGGCACATTTTTCAAGGTATTCCATTCATCCAGGATCAACCAAAATGTATCAAGATTTGAAAGATATGTATTGGTGGAATGACATAAAAAGGAACATCGCAGAATTTGTAGCTGAATGTCCAAATTGCCAACGAGTTAAAGTGGAACATCAAAAGCCCGGAGGCTATATGCAATGCATAGATCTTCCAATTTGGAAGTGGGACATGATCAACATGGATTTTGTTACAGGTTTTCCTCATACAGCTCGGAAATTTGATTCTATATGGGTGATTGTGGATAGGCTTACTAAATCCGGACATTTCTTACCCGTTAAGACCACTTACACAGTTGAAGAATATTCGAAGTTGTATGTTAAAGAAATAGTCCGATTACATGGGGTGCCAACTTCTATTATATCGGATCGGGGAACTCAATTTACCGCAAACTTTTGGAAGTCTTTCCAATGGAGTTTGGGAACACAAGTGAATCTGAGTACAGCTTTTCACCCTCAGACGGATGGACAAGCAGAGCGCACTATTCAAACACTTGAAGATATGCTACGAGCATGTGTTATTGATTTTAAAGGCAGCTGGGATGATCATTTACTTCTTATTGAGTTTGCCTACAATAATAGTTATCATTCAAGTATCAAAATGGCACCATATGAAGCTTTATATGGGAGGAAGTGTAGATCACCAATAGGATGGTTCGAAGCGGGTGGAACTCTTATGTTCGGACCGGATCTTGTGTATCAAGCCATAGAAAAAGTCAAGGTGATTCAGCAACGGTTGAAAATAGCCTAAAGTCGACATAAGTCATATGCAGATAGTAGAAGAAGAGGGCTAGAATTTTTGTTAGGCGATTGGGTATTTTTGAAGGTATCGCCAATGAAAGGGGTGATGAGATTTGGCAAGAAAGGAAAGTTGAGTCCACGATATATAAGACCATATAAGATTATTCGAAGATGTGGGAAAGTTGCTTATGAATTAGAGCTACCCCAGGGACTCTCATCAGTGCATCCAGTATTTCATGTATCGATGCTTCGAAAGTGCATTGGAGATCCGTCCCTTATTACTTCCACTGAAGATGTGCAAGTAACAGAAAATCTTACCTATGAGGAGATGACTATTGCTATATTAGATCGTCAAGTTAAGAAGATGAGAAATAAAGAAGTAACATCGGTGAAAGTACTTTGGAGAAATCAACAAAGGGAAGAGATTACATGGGAAGCGGAGGAAGCAATGAAATTGAAATACCCTTATTTTTTCAAAGGTGAAAAAGAAGTGCAAGGAGTGGAACTAGGACGCTAACAAGTAAGTTTTTACATATGCATAATATCTATATGATGACGTGAATATCAATTATGAATTCGAACTTGTTTCGGCTAAATAACTACATTCACATTCGAGGACGAATGTCCTTAAGGGGGAAAGGATGTAACACCCCGTACTTAATTACGTGCATTAGCCATTTTTATATGTGTTGGAGTATATGTATTGATCCTAAGTTAGGTATATATGAGTTTAAGTATGAGTATTGATTATTTTGAGATGGTTTCAAGTGTATAGTTTGATTATATGTGTATAGGAATCGACTTTATTTATACCGGAATTCGCCCGTCAATGGTTCCATACGAAGGTTATTGAATAAGATTTCCAACTATATAAAGATTTCCAAAAACGGATAAGTTTCGGATATAATTGAGCACGTTCGAAACTATAAAACGGTGGCCGGGATGTTGTGAACAGTAAATGTGCAGGAAAATTTCCTGCACACAAACTACTGAGGCCTGCCAGTTTTTTGGGTCGAATTTGAACGATCATAACTCCCTTAATATAATGAAATGGGAGAGAAACCACCTATAAAAATAAATATATTTGAGTCTTCTTTCCAATGCAATTGGTTTCATCCAAATCCAACATCTGAGTAAGGAGTTATACTCGTTTTACTTCAGCCTCTCAAAACAGCTTTTTAGGGTCAACTTCAAACGATCATAACTCCTTGTACAGGACTAAATGGGTGTCCTACTTTATATTAAAGGAAATACCTTTGAATTATATTTCCAACGATACCAATTTCACCCAAATCCGATATCGGAGCAAAGAGTTATGGCCGATTTACTTTAGCCTGTCAAAACAGTCCACCATGGACAGATTCGGATTTACTTAAATTTTTAAGGGCAATATGGTCATTTTCCATCACCTCATGGACTAAAATTGGTCATTATATCAATATAATTAGTCTCATATCCATCAATTATCATCAAATTATTGAAAATAAGAAACCCTAGCCTAATTTCAACCCCAATTATCTTGTGATTCAACCGTAGAAAATCCAAATTGATTCCGTAGTTGTGTTCACCGTCTCGAGGGCTTCGAGAAGCACCCCTTATTAGTGCCAACAGGACTTCGAAATCAAAAGGTCCATTTTATGGTAAGGATGTAAATTGTGTTGGTGTTATTTATATGGATATGTATATATATATATGCATGTGAGCATAAGAAGTATGTTATTTGATTGTTGCTGAAAGATGATTGGGAAATGATGTTGGATTATGTTGAATTATGAAGGAATTTGGTGTGATGATGTGGTATTGAAATGATGATTATATATATATATACACATAAACCTATTGTTCAAGTTTGTTTTTGGAATGCTATGCAAATATTGGCTGTATGGAGTTATGGAAGAGAATTGTGGTATTGGGTTGCTAATACTAGATGCCAAACATTTCATTGTAGATAAGTGATTTGTAAAGGCGGTAGGTTGTGTTGAATTGGTATCCGAATCTACGACGAGGTATGTAAAGCATACTCTAACAATGTTCTTTGGCATGAAAACACCAATGTTCCATCAAGTAAGATTCTGAGGTTGTCCAAAAACATGTATTGTTCTACGTTACCAACGAAGTTGTTTCCATCCTATAAAGTGTCAAAATGTTTCATTGATATACCAAAAGACTCCTATTTCATTGTTGTGATATTGATGATTCTGAAACACATTGTTGATGTACCAATGAGTCTTTATTACATCGTTATTGTATAGAAGGTCTATTACTTGGTTCCTATTGATGTATCATTGTTTCAAAGTATCAAAAATGTGGTGGCGACCGAAATAATAATCTCAAAGATTAATTGAACTAAGTGATGGAAGTTCTCTCTTATCGGGTGGTATCCCAGGGGCATAAGCCTAGCATGGGTCGATCCCTATTTATGTGTTTATGGGTGGTATCCCAGGGGCATAAGCCTAGCATGGGTCAATCCCAGTTGATATGTACTGGAGGCAGCCTAATGGTCACAGTAAAGTACAGTAATTATTACAAAGACGATAAGAACGAAGGTAAAGTGATTGAATAAATACAATGTACAGGTTGTCACAAGTTCTAGTAAGTGTGGTCCACTCCTATTACGATTTATTCACTTGTTTCTGATTTCTATTGAGCTCCTATATCATATGTGATTATCTACAGCTTTACATACTCAGTACATATTTCGTGCTGACGTCCCCTACGGGGACCTGCATTTCATGCTGCAGGCATAGGTACCTCAGCTCATACACCGCACAAGTAGGAGCCAGGCCATACAGCTATTGTTGGTGAGCTCCAGTTTGCTTCAGAGCTTTCCGAGTCGGTTCCTTATGTTTTGTTATTGTGCAGGAGTCATGTGTGGGTGGGGGTTTGTCCCGACCCTAGTTATGTCATGTATATCCTAGAGGCTTTGTAGACATAAGGAAGGGTAAAGTCATGGAAGTTTATCTAGTGATGTTATATCTGTATATGTGGTGGTCCCGATGGCCAAGTATTATATATATATATATTTGTGCGTGTTGTGCTGATACAGGTAATTAGATCCTTCTATATGCAACGAAGTGTTGTCCAAATTTTTTTTGTGACATGTAAGTGAAAGTACGGTATTTGAACGGGTTCTCCCGGGCCTTCTCGGCTTCGGGTGCCAGTCCGGCACGATGGGATTTTGAGGCGTGATAGTTTTTCAATTTTTTCAAATGTGAAAGTAATTGTTGGGCTTCTAAAGGACTTATTCGAGACTAAGAATAATTAGAGTTTAATAAATTAAAATGGATCTTGGGAATATGCTTTCCTACGAGAAAATTATGCATTGTATCATAATGATTCTGTGCAAAATCGAATCAGTAATGATATGGTAGGCTAGGTTTAGGGTCTTTGAGGCTAGTTTTTCAACAAAACCTTAAAAAGGTTACTCATTGACCCTGTTGGGTACCTAACGAGTAAGTCAATTAAAGCCACCCAATACCTCAATTGGGTATCCGTATTTCCGGGATGATACCCATGGTATAATCAACCTCCTAATCACCCTTATGCCTAAGATAGTGAAAAATTGGCAAGCCATACCCATATATTATATACTATTGCTTTGGTTCCCACATCCCTCTTTCAAGGATGAGGTGGGTTCCTAAAGTTCACCCAAAACACACTTTCAAGGATGGTTTGAGCTTTCAAGAGCTTGGTATTTTCATCCATCAAACCCATTTTGGTATTTGTGGCTTTCACCCACAAATCCCAACCAATTTACTCAAGAAATAGTACAACCCACATCACAAACTAGTAAATACACAAACAAATCAAGCCCCACACATATTTACACCCTAATCTAGTATAGATCTAGAACATCATAAGGATAATGAAAACAAATATACCAATATATCCATCAAAGTTATTCATAAGAAAATAAAAAGAGGAGAAACCACACTTTAGACTCAAATGAATCTTCAATAGACAAAGCCAAATCTACACTTCAGGCTCCTCTAATTTAATCTTATCTCAAATTAGTATAAATTTAAGCTCCAAGATCCAAGAAATTAAAAAAACCCTAAACTAATGATGGTAGGTAGGGTTGTGGAATGATGATTCTTGGATGGGGGTTTTGAGATTTTAAATGGGAATTTTAGGATGCTATGTACTTTTACAATTTTGCCCCTTGCTGAAAATCTCATTATCCCACGATCGCATGTGGATATACTGCTATCGTGGTGGAAACTCCGCGATCGTGGTACCTGAGGCCCAGTCTTTAAAGGTTTTCCATATTTAGCACTTCTCTTCCCTCTTTGATCCCTTTTTCAGCTCATTATGCTTCTTTTCGTCTCAGCAACTGTGTACCTGCAAAATATGGGAACTAGTGCATTTAAATCATAAAGTAGTTCCATTCATACCTTTAAAACACAGTAGTGTAGGGACAAATCAGATATCAATGAGTGGTAAATTCACCACTCATCAACACCCCTAACTTAAACCTTTGTTTTTCCCAAAGCAACACCACTTCTTACTATGAGACAATTTTACATTTAAGTCTATTAATGAAAATAAATGATCACAAAGACTTTGAACTTGATTTTCACTAACTAATAGAAATTGTTCATGGGTAAACCATTTTTACTACTCCCCTCAACATGAAAAACAATTTTAAAGGTGCAAAATACTTCAAAGAACTACAATGCAAAAATTACCCACTCTCTAAAAGTGACTCTCCATCAATGGTACTATATTACACTCTTTTTTCCTCTTTGCTCGGAAGATAACAATGCCACCCACCTTGAATTGTTCATATGTCTCCTCTAAAGAAGGAAATACCACTCACCAATTTATCTGTTAAGAAAAAATGGATATAAGTGCAACACTCATGCTCACAAAGAATCTCTCCATGCGACGAGTATCATACCAATTCTTGCCCTTATTTTCCATCGCAACTGCTATGAACATGCTTGGTTAGAGAACCTGAAGGACTATTTAAGATTGTAACAAAGGTTCGGGGAGAACAAGTAGGATATAATTTAAGAATGGAGTGATTATACCATTCTTGAATATCAATATCACTTTCACACTATTCGACCAAACTTTTGACCCAAGGTCACATTATTTGGTTCCCACTTCACACATGCCTAATTTTGTTATCTTGATTCACCTATCTCTTTGAAGACATTTTCTTTTCATTTGTTTCTTTTGCAATCAATTCCTTTTTTTTTCTTATCCATTTATTCTTATATTCTCTTGTTTCAATGCTTAGCATCTAGGGACTCGCTATCACTTTTGTGCCCCAAAGTTGCTTCCTTCAATCTTTAACACCCCCAACTTCGTTTATTATCCTCAAATTGCATTGTGAATTTAAAGGAGGGTAGGGTTCAAAAGAGGGATAACATTTGAATGGGCTATGGCTTGTAATGTGGTCGCCAAAGAAAGGTTTGAAGGCTTAAAATAGGGGACTAAGGATATGATCAGTGCACGGGTAGGCTATTTAGCCTAAAGTGGACTCATATGTCTACCAAAATGACCTAAGTTCATTTCTCCAACCAAGAGATGATCATAATTAGCCTTGAAAGACAAATCAGGAAAGTTCTAGATTATACAAGCAAGCATGAGAGTCAAACAATTATGTTCACCGCACACATGCCATGCAAACTCCTCAAGGAGGCAAAATAATGCATTCTACTTGAGACATAAGTGAGTATTAGAAAACTTTCATAAGCTAAAGAATTTGGAGTCATAACAAGATGTAAAGCATTTTTACAAAATTATTCACGTCCATGCCCCTTGGTTTTAAAAAATTTTAGATGGAGGGAAGTGTTTGATTTGCATTTACACTATAAAAGATTTGCCATTGCTAGTGTCAATACCAAGCCACCATCTCATATCTTGGATTTTGTGAGGGCAAACCATATGGTTACTCAGACTTCACCATAGGTATGATGAAGATCCCAAATTCTCAAATGCCATAGGTACTTAAATTTCCGTTGTATTTGTAGTTCCGACGCTATGGCTACTCAGACTTCCGATGCATCTACGACTCAAAATCCAGACACGATGCTTTTTCCTTATGAATGGCATCACTAAATCTATCATAGCGAAAGTCTCATCCAATATTTATTATTAAAATAAATAAAAAGCTAAAAATAAAAACAATCGACTTCAAAAAAATTTCATGCTTCACGTCAACTAGGTTCAAGTATTGCAAGTCAATGTGTACTCATACAAGGGTAGGTCCGCACACCTCCCAATTAAATAGACTAGTAGTGACCTCACTACATAACATGAAAACATAAGAAGGTTCTAAAGGACTCTCTGAAACCGCATTGATAACGATATTGAAAAGTGAACACAGAGGTGCGATCGCGGCCCTCATCCCGTGATCACACTAATTGAGGTCACCTGCTCCTCTGTTTTACCCTATTTTTCAGCATGGATGCTACATTTCTAAGATCGGTTTTCCCCTGTTATTGTATTTCAATCTGCCTCAATCACCTGCAAAGTATTAAACTTTTATGACTTATTTAAAAATAAATAATCTAATCATGAAATCAATTGGTAGCATCCCATCAAGCTCTTGATTTAATATCTCAGCAAGACACCTCTTTAATCCTCATTTATGTATCCACTTAGAGGATTTAAACCTTTTTCCAAATATTTTATCATTCCATCTTCAATTCTCTTTGAGATAAAGTAGGGGCATCACAACACATATTCTATCACGCCATTTCGAAGAATTGAACCTTTTACCCAACTTTGCATCAAATTTCGGAGTTGGATCCTTGAGTAAAGGTGAGAACATCAATAGGCCAGTTATTGGACATCGGAAGTTCATATCCTTGGCCTTTGATTTTGGGTCTTTGATATGCCCTTTTTGGAAGACAAACTCTTAGATATAAGGAAGTTTCTCCTTCTCTCCGCGATTCATCATTTGCTTAGGTGGATTGACTTTCATCAACTCCCCCGAGCACAATATTGAAAAATGGTTCGAATGAGGTCTTTTTACAAATTCCTAAGTTGCATCCATATTGACATACTCATCCCAAAATGGACTAGAGTCTTCATAATGGATTTTCTTAACGTCTTCTTTTGACTCTTGTGCCATTTCCTGAATTTTGACATCTTCAACTATATTAGGTTCAGTAGGTTGAGAAATCGTCGAGGATTCATTAATGTTAGGCTCATTTAGAAGAGTGGGCATAGTCATAGTATTCACATGATTGACCTCCATTCCTATTTCTTCTATATTCTTGATTTACTTGTTACATGACCCCATGGATTGATGCATGAGATGTATATTATCCCCTGTTGTGTCCACCCGATCCAAGATAATTTGATGCATTGCTTCAACACAAATATATCCAGTTCTTTGTTCTCCCTTTTTATTATTATAAGACCTATCCAAACCATAAGAAGAACTAGCACTTGTGTTAGCATAACGAGGGGAGGAGGCATTTGGACCATCGCTCCAACGTCATAAATCATCCTCCATTGATTCCACCCATTCCAAGATAAGTTAAAGCATTGATTCAATGCAACTCTTTCTAATGCTTAGTTCTTCCTTTTCTTGACCATAAGACTTATCAAAATCATAAGAAGAACTAGCAGTTAGGTTAGTATAATGGGGGTAGGGGGAATTTGGACAATCACTCCAATTCACATATCGACCATCACATTGAGAAAAACCATACTCCATATAAGATCTAGATGGTGCACATATCTCTCTTCGGGGAGCATATTTACAATCTTTCAAAAAGTGGGGTCCATTATGATATAGACATGGATTGTCATGATAGGATATCCAACCACTGAATTCACTTTCATTCCAAGATTCCATATTAATATCTAAACAAATTAAATATGAACCTAACTAACAAATGAAACAAAACAAAATCAGAAAGAACTATTTACAAGTTTGAATCAAAGCAGCAACAACAACAACAACAACAAACTTAGTGTATTCCCATATAGTGGGGTCTGGGGAGGGTAAGATGTACGCAGTCCATACCACTACCTCCGAAGAAGTAGAAAGGCTATTTCCAATAGACCCCCGGCTCAAGACAAGGAATAATAATCAAATCCATAATAAAGAATGGAACAAGATGACATAACATAAATACAATACCCACAAGTAATAGTAACCAAAGAAAAGTAAACAAAATCATAATAGAGAATGAAACAAGGTTTCTTAGACAAATAATACACCCACCAAGTAATACTGTACACAAGCAAACCAAACTGACACTAGCCTTCTATCCCAATTCGCGTCCTCCATATCTTCCTAACTAGGGTCATGTCCTCAGTAAGATGTAACTGCTCCATGTCCCACCTAATCACCTTTTTCCAATACTTCTTCGGCCTATCCCTACCCCACCTAAAATCATCCAAAGCTAGCCTCTCACACCTATGAACTGGGGCATCCGTGCCCCTCCTCATCACATTAGCCAATCACACTATATTTTATAACTCTCAAATTATAAGTCAACTTTGAGTGAAAAAAAGTGATTGTCAATATATTTACCCAACTAAGATTCGGGGTTGAATACTCGAGGAACAATGTGAGTGACGATTGAGTAAGTTTGAAATAATGGTTTCTTACTAAGTTCAAACCTATGGTACAAAATGGTTTGGGGATTTTCAATATTTTCAAATGTGAAAGTAAATCTTGGTCTTCTGAAGGACTAATTTGAGACTTAGAATAATTAGAGTTTAATCAATTAACATAGATCTTGGGACTATGCTTCCCTAGGGGGAAATTTTGCATGGGATCATAATGATTTTGTACATATTTAAATTATTGATGATGTGATAGGAAAGGTTTAAGGTATTTGAGGTTAATTTTTCAACAAAACCTCAATGATGTCACTCATTGACCCTTTTAGGTACCTAACGAGTGTTTTAGTTAATGCCATCAAATACCTCAATTGGTTATCCCTATTCTAGGATGATACCCATGGTATAGTCAACCTCCTAATCACCCTTATGTCTAAGATACTAAAAAATTATCAAGCCATACCCATTGTGTACTATTACTTTGGTTCCCACATCCCTCTTTCAAGGATGAGGTAGACTCATAAAGTTCACCCAAACCCCTCTTTAATGTATGGTTTGAGCTTTCAAGAGCTTGGGATTTTTATCCATCAAACCAATTTTCTTATTTGGGGATTTCACCCATAAATCACAACCAATTTACTAAAGCAGTAGTAGAAACCAAATTACAAACTAGTAAATGCACAAGTAAATCAAGCCCCACACATATTTACACCCTAATCTAGCATAATCTCAATAGGTTTATCTATCATATCATAAGGATAATGAAAACAAATATTCCAAAATGTCCATCATAGTTATTCATAAGAAAATAAAGAGAGTACAAACCACACTTTAGACTCAAATGAATCTTGAATAGACAAAGCCAAATCTACACTTCAAACTCCTCTAATTTAATCTTGTCTCAAATTAGTGTAAATTTAATCTCCAAGCTCAACGAAATTACAAAAACACTAAACTAAGGATGGGAGGTAGGGTTGTGGAGTGATAATTCATGGATGAGGGTTTTGACCTTTTAAATGGGAATTTGAAGTCCGGTATGTACTTTTACAATTTTTCCCCTAGCTGAAATCCTGTTATCACCCAATCGCGTATGGTTATACCGCGATCATGGCTCTGCAATTGCTAAATTATTCAAGTGATCACGGACTATTGACTTCTTCACTTACCGTGATCATGGTGGAAAATCCGCGATCGCATTAACTAAGGTCAAGTCTGCATAGGTTTTCCAGTTTTTGCACTTCACTTCCCGCTTTGATCATTTTTCAGTTGATTCTACTTCTTTTCGTCTCAACAACTGTGTACCTACAAAATATTGGAATTAATACATTAAAATAATACAGTAGTCTCATTCATACCTTTAAAACCCAATACTGTAGGCATAAATCAGATGCTAATGAGTGGTAAATTCACCACTCATCACCTCCCTAAAAGTTTCAAGGTCATCCAAGGTGTGTAACATAATGTTTAAGGGTCTTATTTATAAGTGGACACATGTTTCCGATTTGAACTATGGTGCATGACACGCCCATATCGTGGTGCCTAGGATCCGTGTCACGCACTTATTAAGGTGAAACACTGGATTCAGTAATTTAAGATTCTCCCAAGGGTGTTTTATGGACCATAACGTGGTGCCTAAGGTCCGTCGAATGCCAATGTCTCCAATATGTCCATTTTTTGTCAAGTCCCGTCCCGTGCTTTTGTCCATCCATTCCATGCCTTGTGGTGATATTTTCATTTGATTTCCAGTGTGTGTCTCATCCATATATAATAACTTTCAACTCACCAAGAATAATATAGCATCAAACACCATGGATTAGATCTCAAAACAACATACAATCCAAGATGATGAGTTAGAATCTAAAGCTAAGAATACTAGTTTTGTCCTTTTGATATTTATCTTACTGTTTTGTCTTTTGTCTTGTTTCAATTTAACTTTAAACACTATAAAGAGTTATTCCACATATAGTTACACAATCATATCCTTAGTAACTCATTACACACACTAGAATATATTGATATCAACAAGAACAACACATAGCTAAAACTAGAAACACTTGTTTTCTCATTTAAAATCTAAGTGACCAAATTTATTCCAAACTTGTTTGAAAGACACCTTGAACATTGTAATCAAATATTTTAATACTTATATACTCAATTTTACAAATATTTACTCATTAAGAATAAGATAAATCCTCAAAACAATGCTAAATATGCTTAGATAGACATTCTGAGTTGCTTAAATCCACCTTATATCATACATAATTCATCCAGGTTCGATGAAGATGTGCCACAATTTTAAAGATACCTATTTGTGGAATAACATGAAGTAGTATATGGAAAAAAATTTGGCCAAGTGTATGGTGAGTCATCAAGTTAAGGTGGATCACTTAAGGCCTGGTGGTTTGTCTCAAGAGATTGAGTTGATCGTGTAAAAATGGGAGGTGATTAATATGGATTTCATTACTGGCATTCAAGAATCTCGGAATTAGTTTTATTCAATTAGGTCCATCGTCGATAGGATGACTAAGTTTATTCACTTTTTGCCAGTGAAGACTACTTATTTGGCAGTGGATTATGCTAAGTTTTTCATTTAGGAAATTATCAAGTTACATGGTGCTGCAATTTTCATCATATCTGATAGAGGTACTCAGTTCTCATCTCATTATTACATTTCTTTAGAGAGTTTTGGGAACTGAGGTGAACCTTAGCACCGCTTTACACCTTCAAGTGGATATACAATCGGAGAGGACTATTCAAACATTGGAGGATATTCTAAGGTCATGTGTTATCGACTTTGGTGGCAGTTGGGTTGATCATTTCCCTTTCATAGTGTTTGTCTATAATAATAGTTTTCACTCTAGTTTAGGATGACTCCTTTTGAAGTCATTTATGGTTGGAGCTATAGGTCTCCTATTTGGTGGTTTGAGGTTCGTGAGAATAAGTTATTCAGTTCCGACATGGTTCACCAAGCCATAGAAAAGGTGAAGGTGATTCGGAATAGACTTAAGCCCTCCCAAAGTTACCAAAAATCCTATGTGGATGTGAGCCATAGGGATTTAGAATTTAATGTGTATGATTTGGTATTATTGAAGGTATCTCCAATAAAGGAAGTGATACAGTTTTGAAAGAAAGGGAATCTCAGTCCCCAGTATGTTAGTATCTTTTGTATTTTGAGGCGAGTGGGCCATGAGGCCTATGAGTTGGAGTTTCCATCTAGGTTGGGTTCTATTCATCCGGTCTTCCATGTTTCGATGTTCAGGAAATGCGTGGGTTATCCTTCCTTGGTTGTTCCTATTGAGAGTGTTGTTGTTTCAGATTCCTTATCCTAAGATGTGTTAGCCTCCTATGTTTACTTTTTAATAATGACAAACTAATGAGTGGATCTTTGCTGGATATTGGAAGACTGATAAAGATGGAAGTATATCTCACACAAGGATATGAAGGATTATAAAATTATTGGAATCTAGAAAGAATGTCAACTCTAGGAATGGAGGACATCGAATCAGGACCTACAACATCCAAGCGAATCAATTTTACAAAGAACAAAAGAAAGGAAAATCGCAGTCCAGAAATCATGGCAAATCAGATCGATCACTATGACAAAAAGGCATAAAAGATCATAAACAAATTTAAAAAGCATCCATCATTACAAGAGAAAAAGAAAGAAAAGATCACAGACGTATCTGATATGGACGTAAGTGAAAACGTGTATAGACATATCTGATATGGACATACCATACGGTAACATTCCTCAATCTAGGAATCAATTCAAATCCTTTATTGAGAAGAATCTCTCGGGTTTCCTTACGAAGAGCATTAGTTACAGACTATAATAGAAGAAGAATAAAGATAGACAAAAGCTACGCACCTTCAAGAAGAAATCTCAAAGTGTCCCAATATTAGTCTCACAAAGCTTTGTAATCTATAGCTTACAGTTGTTATACAAAGAGTAGGATCGAGTTACCTTTTTAATACAAACTGAAGCTGTTTCATAAGATCTGAAGAACAAAATACGTCTTTGGAACTTGGTACTTTGCATTATACTTGATCCAACATCGAAAGATCTAAAGAAACGTTAAAACTCAAGGGGACTGGAAGTAGGCACCACATTTGTGTTCCAAACCAGGATAAATCTACTTTACTTTAAATTTAGTTATTTATTTCTGTGCTTGATTTAAGTCAAATTTTTTTTGGGAAGTATACTGATCTTCATGCAAGTCGTCTGTGAAAAGTCAATAGTTAACTCACATAAATTTTCAATTCACCCTTCCCCCTCTTTAATTTCAATTGTTATTAGAGCTGGTCTCACCAACAGTGTTTCTTAACCGCACATGAGAAAAGATCAAATAGCAAACTATCAAATTCCTAGTGCTCTTCTTTAAGATGGTCACTCCTCCACAAGACCACCATACTTTTAATAGAACATACTACTCCTACTGGAAGAATAGGTTTAGAATCTTTATCCAATCGAATGACTTCTAAGATTGGGTGGTCATCAAGAAGTGACCAAAGTTGATTCTAGTACTAAAAGATAAGCAAAAGGACAAAGATAATGAATCGAGAAGTATTAACATAGGAGACCTTGAAAGCTTTGAGGTCACCAAAGAACAACAAGAGGTAATCAAAACTAATGCACATGCTATAAGTTTTCTTCTCTGTGAAGGTATTAGAGAAGAATACAACAAGATATCAACCTGTGAGGCTGTAAAAGAAATATGGGATAAATTAAAGGAAACATATGAAGGAACCACTAACGTCAAAAAATCAAAGATCGTTTCTCTGTTCAGGATTGAAATAGTGTTTGCCAGATTCAGCAAGATCATATACGAACTAAAATCACTGGAGATGATCTATCAAAATAGCCTGCAAGTCCAGAAGTTGGTTTGGAGTTTTCCAAAAATTTAGGAAACCAAGGCTACTATTCTGGAAGATGGAAATTTTCAGAACATGACATATGATGAACTACGAGGTAACCTCATTTCATAAGAACATAATTATATCAACAGGTACCACAAGGAGGAAAAAAAACTAGTAGCCTTCAATGACGTACCAACCCAAGAAGAGGACATTCTGGAAGATACGAATAGCGAAGGAATGACTCTAATTTATTGTGGAGTAAGGAAGATCATAAGATAGAGACAACCAAGATCTAAGAAGCCAAAAATAATGACTCCACTACAGCCAATGACTGATGTTATCTCTGTGGAAGTCCTGTCCACTTCAAACAAAACTATCCAAAATTAAGAAGAAAACCATCCAGGATGAATCAAAATTTTAGTGCTTGGAGTGAAAAACATGAGACTGAAGAAGAATCAGAAGTCGCCAACATGTTCTTCATGGAAACAAGTGAATCTAGAGAGGTAAGACTACATGACTATCATAACTGCAATATCCTTAAATCTAATTTATAATTGATAATCAATGAGGTACATAAAGTTATAAATGAGTATAATAAACTTACTCAAGAGAAGAAAAATGTGAAGCTTGATTTAAACAAACTATTAATGAGGAACGAAGAAACTGTAAAATAGAAATCAAAGCATGTCAAATTGAAAAAGACTTGTTTCACGAAGAGCTTGATGATGTAAAAATTCAATTGAATAGAATCAAGAGATCACCAAGCCACAATTTCATGAGATCAAAGTCATTTTAAAAAAACTCAAGTTCCTAATCAAAATCATTTAAATTAGCAAGGACCTATTTCTTATCTAGAGGACCTATATGTTTTATTTATGGACAGTATGGGCAAAAATCTTATAGTTGCAGGCATAAGACTAAAAGTATGTGGGTTTGGAAGCCTAAAGGTAGAACATATAACCTGAAAGGACCCAAGACCACTTGAGTATATTAAATAAATTTATCTTTTTATTTTAAAGAAACATTCCCGCAAGAGCTATAAGAAAGGAATGTGGGTCATTGATAGAAGATATTCCAAAAATATGACTGAAAAGGAAAAAAAATGTGTCCTAACTAGAATAGATGGAAGATCAGTCAGATTTTGTGACAACTTTAGAGGCCACATTATCAGAGTTGGCTCTGTAAAAATTAGCTCCTCATGTGAATTTACTGAAGTATACTTGGTAGATGGCCTCAAACATAACTTGCTTAACATTAGTCAGCTGTGTGATGCTAGATTTTGAGTCTCCTTCAAAGATGAAAGTTTCTCCGTCAAACACAACAATAGAGACTTCTCTCTTATCAAAAAGTATAAAGTAAAGATATATACTTCATCAATTATGTTCACAGTGATCATGAAGGAGAATTTAAAAACAAGGCATTTGAGGAGTACTGTGCTCAGAATGGGTACTCTCAGAACTTCTTATCACCTCAGTCTCCTCATCAAAACGGTGTAGTAAAGCAAAAGAATTAATCTCTCTAGGAAATGACCGGGACCATGCTGCTAGAACATAATCTCTCAGATCACTTTTAGGAAGAAGAAGTAAGCACAACATGTCATATCATCAATAGATGCCTGATTAGGACTATTCTAAAAAACATCTTATGAACTTTGGAGAGCAAAGAAGCCCAACATTAGCTACGTCAATCCTTTTGGGTGCAAATGATTTATCCACAACAATGTTTAAGTATTGAGGTAGAATAGGTAAATGATCTATAAGCTAGAGCCAATGCTAGTATAATCTCTAAGCTATGACAAGACTAGTCGACTATACCCCCAACAGAGTTAACTTCCAAGTAGAAGTAGTCAAATTGAGTGTTCCAAGGTGATAGAACCATGATGCTAGCTATACAAATCAATTTATCATCATAAATCCAGATGAGAGGATGCAAACAAAAGAATCATTGATAAAACAAGAGTTTGTTGCCATTGCATCTCAAATTGAAACAAAAAATACCAATAAATCCCTCAAATATGAATCATGGGTAGAAGCTATGAAGGAATAGTTGGATAAGTTTCATCGAGATCAAGTTTGGATGCGGGTTGAATAACCCAATAACTACTCAGTAAATAGAACCAGATGGGTCTACAAAAATAAATTAAATGAAGAAGGTAAGGTTATCAGAAACATAGCCAGACTTGTAGCTCAAGTCTACTCTCAACAAAAAGGTATTGGTTACAATGAAAACTTTACCCCTGTAGCAAGGTTAGAATCAATTCAAATTTTATTAGCTTTTTCTACCTTCAAATATTTGTAAGTTATATCAAATGGATGTTGAAGTCTCTTTTTTAAATAGTTTCATTAATGAAGAAGTTTTTGTAAAACAACCCTCGAGAGTTGAAAATCCATCTTATCCGAATCACATTTTCAAATCGTCAAAAGCACTCTACGATCTCGAACAAGTTCTAAAGGCTTGGTATAAGACATTGAGTACTTCCTTACTAAATAATAATTTTTAGAGAGGTAAAATTGATAAAACTATGTTTATACAGAATCATGATTCAAATATTCTTATTGTGCAAATTTATGTTGATAATATCATTTTTTGTTGTTCTAACATCTATCTGTACGAGAATTTTACTAATTAGATGAAAGGAAAATTTAAAATGAGCCTTATTGAAAATCTCACATTCCTTTTGGGATTACAAATCAAACAAACTCCCAAGGGTGCCTTCATCAGTCAAGCTAAGTATGCGAAGTAACTCATCAAAAATTTGGTATGGAGAAAGGAAAGTCCTATGAAACTCCAATGAGTCCATCCACGGGCCTTGATTTAGACTCATCTAGAAAGGATGTTGATGGGAAGATATGCGGGGGAATGATTGGAGCACTACTCTATTTGACCACCAGTTAACCAAACATCGTGTTAAGCATGTGTAAGTATGCCAAATTCTAGTTGACTCCCAAAGAGTCTCATCTGACTGCCATTAAAATAATCATTCGATACCTAATCAGAACTCAAGGTATTGGATGATCGTAACCTTGCTCCTCTTATTTTGATTTAATTTTCTATTCAGAAACTAAATTTATAGGTGATAAAAGTGATAGAAAAATCTCTAGTGGAATGTATCAAATTCTTAGTGATGCCCTGATTTCATGGAACAACAAGAAGCAAACGTCAGTTTCCCTTTAAACAACTGAGGTCGAATACATAGCCGTTGGAAGTTGTGGTAAATAAAACATATGGATTATACATCACCTACTTTACTTAATTTATCTTTTGAATTTGTACCCATATTGTGTGATAACACCCTTGCTATTAATTTATCTATATATACTGTGCATAATTCTAGGGACAAACACATTTATATAAAATATCATTTAACTCAAATCATGTAAAAAATGGTGATTCTTTATTAACATTTGTTGTTCCCAAAATCAACTAGCAGATTTTTTTACAAAATCCTTATTGAAGAAAGATTTACCTACCTTAGAAAAGGACATCGTATTCTCAGTATTAATGAATTATGATTTTTATATTTTAACAAAAATAAGAATTTTTTTTCTTGTTCCAACTTTCTCGCCAGTTTTTAACCAAAAATTGAGTATTTCAAAAATCTTTATTTTATGTACAAAATTTGTTGGATATCCTCTAACCCTCATCCTTTCCTTTCACATCCTCTTCTTTCCATGCCACTTTGTTCTCTTCCATCATCATTACTTCTCTGCACCTTCTCACATCCCAACACTTCTCCTCTCTTTTATCTCCTAACTTAACCCAAGTCCACTACACCTTCTCCTTCTACTCCATCCTTTTATCTTCTTTCTCACTTATTTTATACCCGTCTATCTCCATTATTTTCCACCATAAATAGAAATAAATCAATGGATAATCTTACCAAAACTTCTCCAAAACAAAATTCCAATAACGTAGAACCTATTCTTCTCCCTGAATCCTCAATTGAAACCTCTTCCCATTCACTCCAGTCAACAGTTTCCAAAAAATAAGCTACTCTAAGTCCTATTTCCTCCTCCAACATATTATGGTACTCTCTTCGGGATTTTTTCTCTCTAGAGGACATACACAAGATTTGGACTTGTAGTCATAAATAAATGTTTCTCACCTTCAGAAATTGCTCTATTATCTCTGGTCGAGTCATTAATCTCTATCACCTAAAAGAATCCTACTGCAATATCAACAATTTTTTCAAAACGTAGGATTTGTTGGTGTTGTTTTGCTTATGTGGTTTGGAGGTATTTGAAGATACTATATTTATGTTCTATGCAAACCTTCGCCTATCCCTGGACTGTAGAAAATTTGAAACCCTGGTCCACAAAATTCTTATTATTCTCAATGACCTTTTATTGAGAAAATGTTTGATACCAAGTTCTGAAGAATTTTTCCTTTCATGAAAGGCATGTGGCCAGAGGATTTTTGAAGTTAGTTTTGACGAACAAAAGAAGGTTGTCTCAGACCCTGACTCAAATGGTCCCTTCTTTGGCCCTCTATCCCTCAACTGAAGAAATTGAATTTTGGCACACATCATTGCAACCGCTTTGGTTCCTCAAAAGGGATCTCTATGTAATTTGACATGTGGGGATGTGATTATTCTCTACTACCTAATTAAGAATTACAAAAATAATTGGAGTACCTGGATTCGTGAATACATGATAAAAAGTGTCACCGACTCTCACTCCTCAGCCAGCTTGCCCTATAGATTTATCATCACTCAGATTCTCCATCACTATAGAATTGATCTCTCAGCCTATCCAGTGGTATAATTATCTACCACTTATGACTCAAAGATGTTTGCTAGCATTGGCTATGTTCTGATTGACAATGAATGGTGTAGGAAAGTTTCTGCAAAAAATTTTCTTGACACATCCAAGACACGTAAGTTTGTGATTAACCCCATTTTATGTCTAGATAAGGAGATTGAAGAACTCAAAGGAAGGATCACCACTATGTAGTAAGGCATAGCCAACATCTAGGAGTCGACTGCCAAGCAAATACAGCTAACCAAGGTAACCAATATAGACATAGGAAAAGTGTGACTCTCCCTTGATGGTTTTAAACATGAAGGGGTAAAGTTGTTTAATAGAAGGTTCTCACAAGATGAATCCATCAAATCGGAGATTTTATCCTCCTCCAATGATCTTACAATCTCCATCCAAAACTTGTACTCCAACTTTACCAAAAGTGTTGAGAAATCTTATGACTGATTTTGCCCCAATATGCACAACACTCTCACGTATTTCCTAGCCAAACGCTAAACTCTTATCTTGCATTCAAAAAAGGGTCTATCCCTTCTCATACTCTAGACTGTATAAAAATATTTCACACTCCTGTTTTGATGTTTTCACTAATCTTAATCATAATTTTGTATATGTTGCATTCTCTTCTTTGTTTTGTATTTGTTCTTTTTATCTTAGTCTTTTTTATTATTCCAAAAGGGGGATAATATGACCATATCAGTCAATAAGATAGGGGGAGCTAGTCGACTACAACAATAAGAAAGTCGACTATATCTACCAAGGTAGGAAGACAAGGGAGCTAGTTGGCTGCCTTAATAGGGAAGTTAACTGATGTTTAATGTTTGTCATTATAAAAAAGGGGAGATTGTTATCCTCCTATGTTTACATTTTAATAATGAGAAACTTATTAGTGGATCTTTACAGGATATCGGAAGACTACTAATTATGGAAGGATGTCTCACACAAAACTATGAAGGATCGGAAAATTAATGAAAGTAATCATTAAAGCTGGCTCCAGGAATAGAGGATAACAAATCATGATCTACAATATCTAAACAAATCAATCAAGACAATAATAGGAGGAAGGAAAATTGCAGTCCTAGAATCATGGCTAATCAGATCAATCATAACGAGGAAAAATGAAGAAAAGATCACAAATAATTTATAAATGCATCAATCATTACAAGAGAAAAAGAATAAAAAGATCATGAATGTATATATTATTGATGTGAGTGAAAGCCTTGTATGGTCATATTTGATATGGACATTCCATACAGTAAAATTCCTCAATCAAGGAAACTATTAAAATCTTTGATTGAGAAAAAATCTTTTGTGTTTCCTTATGAAGAGAATTAGTTGAAGACTATAAAAGAAGAAGACTAAAGATAGACCAAAGTTATGCAACTTCAAGAAGAAATCTCAAAGTGTCACAATATTAGTCTCACAAAGCTTTGTAATCTATAACTTACAATTATTATATATAGAGTAGGACCAAGTCAACTTTGTAATACCAACTGAAGTTGTGTCCCAAGATCAGAAGAACAAAATAAGTCTTAGAAAATTTTTTCTCATCATTGTACTGGATACAACGTTGAAAGATCTAAGGAAACGTTGTAACCCAAGGGGACTAGAAGTAGGCACCACATTGATGTTACGAACCAGGATAAATCTTTATTTTCTTTACTTTAAATTTAGTTATGTATTTACGTTCTTATTTTAAGTCTAATCTATTTTATGAAATATACTGATCTGCAGGCAAGTCGACTATGAGAAGTCAATAGTTTACTCATAGAAATATTTAGTTCACCCCCCCTCTTGAATTTCTTGATAAAGCCCCTATGGAAATATTTGATAGGCAAGAATGTTGTCTGAGGACTGAGGATGTGTCTCAGGTGAAAGTTCTATGGAGGAATCATAAGGTCAAAGAACTTACTTGGGAATTTAAAGAGGACATGAAGTTCAAATATTCATTCATGTTTCCCGCTTTGGATAATCTTGCTTGGGGTATGTATTTCCCCTGTCATCATTGTTTTCTATTTTTTATAAGGTAAGTGTGGTGGTACTATGTGTTAAATCAATCTAATGGTTTCCTTGACTCATTATTTGAGGATGAATGATGCAAAGGGGGGAGAATGAAACACCTAATATTGTGGTCCTAGAAAATTTAATGACCTATGGGCTTACTGCCTAGATTAGGACTCTTCTTATGAGTTGTATGGTGTTATTATGGCTCATAGGACCCTAATTATAGCCTGAACAGTATGGATTGGCCATATTTTTTTTGTGATTACGATTTTCTCCTAACGAGTCATAAAGACTCTATACAAGTCATATAGTCCCATACGTAGCCAAACCATGGTGATGCCCTAATGTTCTGTCTTACCTGTGATTTCACCAAACTAGTCATAATGTCTTATGTATGATTTTTATGGTATGAATCATAACTAGACTACTGTGGGTTCCCATGTATATTGTCAATACTATGACTCGAGGACAAGAGTAATAAGATGACCCTACGAGTCATAAGGTTGTCCATAATGATAGGGCGATAATTTTTTAGTGTTTCATTGAATGCACTTTGGATATTTCCCATATTCCCCAAATGTGACCCATGACTTTAAAACCTTATTGGTACCCCGTTTCCATCCATAACACATCATAACAACTTCTCTCTTCTCATTGATCCCCTCAAGCAAGAGCATTAGTATTTTTGTCAAGGTTGATTGTATAGAGCTGCCAAGAGAAAATTCCCTCTAAACTTGTGATCCTTTCAGGCATGTTATTCTTTTCCAAATCTTATTTTATGAAAACCATGTATTTTAAATTGTTTATTTGTATGGATTTGAATGTGCATTTTTACATGGGTTGTGGTTCTTGAAATGGTTGATCCTTGAATTGTTTTCCCATGGTTTTTCATGAGTTATTTAAGCTGTGAATTGAATGTTTGGAACTAATGGGGTGCATGGGTATGGTAATTGGATGGGGGTCTAGGTAATCCCCCAAATTGATGTTTTGAACTTGGAAATTTGTATAGAGCAATTCTGTTCCCTCAATCCTCTTGAGAAAATGGTTTTGAATTATGGAATTGTCACTTGGTTTGACTTCCACACCTATACAAATGCATTCCATAATTGGTTAAACAATGAACATGGTTTCTGAAGAACTTATTAGTTATGTTTGATTTAATTAACAAAGGGGAATGAGGCATTCCCCCAATTTATTATAATTGTAATGGAATAATTATGACATTGTAAGTTAAATGATATGATGATACCTGTGTTGTGCCATAATGTATAATTCCTTAGTTAATGAATAGATTATGCGAAACTAGTTTTAAATAGGATTAGTGGGGGTTATATGGATAAGCCGTGAAGGTATGGGTCTCGAATAACTTATACTGGAAACTCACATTTGCCGACGTGAGGGTTGGTCTAGATGATTATGTGCATGGTTCACACTATTCATACATTTTGTATTTATGATTGATGTGGGGTTGGGTCATTCCCTGGTCTTCCTTGATACCTCCAATTTGTGTGTCCAACACGCACTAGGGACCTTTCAGCAAGGAGACCTAAACCCATATAGACCGTGGGTGCCTGTTTATGATGGTTGAGCTACATAGTCCAGGATAATGTTTTACTATCATGCTAAACCTCATTTCGTATCCCAGCATCTATTATGTATATGTATGTATTAAAACCCTAAGTGCTGCACTACACACTAAGGGACCAGGTTCCTCAAAGACAATAACAGGCAAAATATAGTAAAGTAACTAGGAACTAGCAGACAGTGCAGGAAGAGTAAAAACACAAGATTTTAACGTGAAAACACCTTTTCTCAAAGAAGGGAAAAAACACATCTTGAACTTACAAGCACCTCAACATCCACTATAATTAAACTCCTGATAAGAGCCTTCACTGAACCTAACTCTAGGTTTCTTTGGCTTGTAATAAGTCTACTACAAGCTCACACTGACAGCTCTACCGATGACCCTCTACACTGATTAATTCTAATTAGTATTAAAACTTAAGAAAATCTACCTTATCACTCACCACTCAAAAAGAAAAGAACATTACTCTTATATCATGAGTTATTCGTTTACAAATCAGAACTTACTCAAGAACAATTTCTATTTAAGCACACATAAACAACTAAAAACTCGAGTAGTGTTGAAATGGTTTTTTTTTGCATCTCTTCACTCTTTGTATTTGCAAGAAAAACATTTGATGAAGAAGAATCTTATTCCGTTTATAGTTGAGTGATGATTAGGGCTAAAATATTATTGGACCAAGTGTCCTATTCAGTACAAGTAGGACCTGCAAGTTTTTTGCACAAGAGGACAAACACGTGTGCCAGCTCTACTGTACCATGAATATCCAAGGACCTGGTCCCTTGTAGTGATATGCCCATCATAAAACTACATACTATAATATTCCCCCTTTTTGATGATGACAAACCAATCATTCAATATTAAGCACATCCATTACATTTAATCAGTGTGGTTACAACTCTGAAGATGAATGATCCACCTATCATCATGCTTTTACCATAAACACACGGACCTGGTCCATTGTTGTCATTTGCAGAAAAAACTCTAATTTCTTATTCCTATCATCATGCACCTTCATTTAGTGCATTTAAATACTTTACCCTATCAGCATGCCCACATAAGCACACAAACACACACGCTTGGTCCTTACTCATGGAGTCAATATTCTCCCTTTTTGCATCACTACAATGGATTAAAAATAAACCAAGAGTAAAGATAAGTACAAGCTAATTAACTCATGTCCACTGGGGAAACACTAACATGAAGAAAAACTAAAAATTAAGAAAACAGATGAGGACCATAAATAGAAATTCATTTATGATTAATTAGGATAAATACCTTTACAATGTACCGAAAATATAGAAGTACTATTTGCAACGGCCATAATAGAAATTAACACAGGAAACTGACCCACTAGGACTCAGATAGAAGGGGCTTTGGGGTGATAGTATTTAGCACAATGTTCATTCTAGAAGCCTCAGCAGCATGAACATCCAATAACTATTTGGTAACGTTTTTTACTTCCGCATTTAGGTCTTGAACCTCACTAGTAAGTTCTATAACCTTAACCTTGAACTTGGCATTTTCTGCGACAAGTTCTACAAAGACACTTGGACCCTCTGAGGACAACCTTTAATTCTATAGTTTTAGATGCACTATTTCTGTGTATTTTGCTTCTAGAACAATCTTCAACTCCTCTATTTCTTTGATTAAGCTTTCTTGAGACACCAATAGCTTAGAAAATTAGGACACAGTCCCCACTTTCTCTTCAATGCACTCATTTTCCACTTGTGTAGTTAGACTGATATTTTTTTTACTGTTCCTGATATTCCTCTATCCCTAATTACTCCAAAAATATTAAATACTTTGTTTAACAGGTTATATGGAGTTCCATACCTTTCTTCCTTTTCTTGAACTATTTTTTGCATATGCTCTATCATTAGAGAAGGTAGATGCATCAACTCAAAATTACTCAGGAACTCGATTAGAAATAGATAAATACACGATCCATTTGTTATTTTCTATGATCTTTGTAGAAAAAAATTGTTAATGAATTAAAAAAACAAATTGAAACTCACTTTTTAGAAATTTCTTCTTTACTGCAGCTATTGAGGTCCCATATACTCTTAATGCCTCAATAAATCCCGTTGTGGTTTTTTGCATCAAAACTATCCTCACACCTATAGTAGGTACATTCAAAATTCATCCTAAGGTTTCATCATCCATACTTTTTTCTTTTCCTTGCACCAGTGCAAATATACTCAATCCATCTTCTAAGAAATATATTAAATAGTAAAATTCTCTCACTTCATTTTCAAAAAAACTAGTGTTTCTTCCTCAAATAGATGCACCTACCCTTGATACCTGGCATATTCTACAAACTCTATCATTTCTTTTTTCTTATAGATTTTAGGATCAAACATTCTTCCTGAAAGCACCTTTTGTGTTTTCAGGCTTTCAATCCTTCTTTGTTGGAAATATTTTTCTTTTCTTCCTCTCTTATTACTTGTCTCTCCCTTTTCATTAGTTCTTATCTTCTTGGGATCAGGTCCCTTAGAGACCTTTTTTTCACAGCTATGTGCTTCTTTATTCTTACACCATGACTCTCAGACTTTGGATTAAAGGACCTGGTCCCTTCATCCCTATAAACTTATATCCTTTTCTTCTTACAAGTAATAACAGTATCAGAATTATTTCCCTCATCTTCCCTTACCTCCACAACTTCAAGATTTACTTCTTCCTATATAATAGATTTCCTGAGTCTTCTTCTCTTATTAGTAAAAGACTTTCTCTTCTTTAATGCATCTACTAGAAATTTCATCTCAGACCCTGTAGTGGAGAAAGATTATGTAACTTTTATAACAGAGACAATAAGTTTCTCCTTTTCTTTATTTTCCTTCAGTTTCTTCACTTTCAAAATCAGAGGTTGTTCATCCTTATCCTTTTCATTTTCATCTTTGGAGGTAATATGAATTCCCCATTATTTTTAAAGTTATCCTTTTCCCTTGTTATTTTCTCCTCTGCACAAGCTGAATTTTCTATTGGATCATAAGCCAGGAGTAAATTCTCAACTTCCTAATTTATACTACTGAGAGAATCAAACTACTTTATAGGAATCTCTTCATCAACCAGATTAGAAAATATAGAATTTGACTCAAAAGGGGCAGGAGAATCGGGTTCTTTTATATTATCTCAAATTTTAGTAACTTTTAAATCCTCAAAGGGAACCTGGATTAGAGGGGAATTGAAGGACTTTGGTTTTTCTGAGAAAATTGGTCCTTCAAATTAATGAATCTCATGTTCAACTGGAGATCCAAAACCTATGTTTAGGTCATCTACTAGAACAAAAATTTCATTAGGGCTTAGAGTTTTGACTAAAGCAATTTCACTTAGGATCTCAGGAGTCTCATGGGACAGACAGATGGGTAGAGCACTTTGTGTCTCTTGAGAATGATCAAAAGATAAATCATTCATGGGAATTGATGAAGAGGTAATTTCAGACATTGTGAATTTTTGAGAAAGGAAGAAGAAGGACCAATTTTGATTGACAAGGAAAATAATGTTCTGAGTTGATTGTGATGAGAAAAAAATAGGAAGGTTTGGATTTATAATTAAAGACATGATCATTGACATTTCAGAGATACTTTTTAAATGGACATGTCTAATGACAACGGATGTGACTCTTCACATTTGAACTAATTTGATAGCTTTTGTTCTTATAGGATTGGACATGTGGCCTTTCTTAAATAGAAATTTTATTAAAATTTAAGGCACATTATTTTGGTACTCACCTGAGAGATGGGAACATATCCCTCTCTTTTTGAGTGAATTTTCAATTTGTTTTTTATTTAATTATTTCCTTCCAAAGTTGTCCTCTTGGGTGTATACCTACAAAGGTATGATTTTGAGTTAGATTAATATGTACCTACTTTATCATGGATACCTTTCTCCTTGACATTGCTAAATTTTTGAAGAGACACTGATTCACAAGTTATTCATTCTGCTAAAGCTTCTTCTTCTAAGATGGATTTTCTAGAGACAAGCTTCCTTGAAATCAACTATTCATAAATATAATACCTTCACCTTGGTGTGCCCTTGAGAGGGAGAAAACGTAGTCAGATCTACTAGAATTAAGCACTGAACCCCTACTTTTAATGAACATTCCTGACAACAATCTCTTTTCTCCAACCAAGAGTCATGATCATTTTTTGGATTTAGGAACCACTTAAGTTTGAGTTCACATGTAAGAACACAATGGTGTGATCAAAACTTTCTTGATCCATCGAGGTAGATTATTATTTCTAACCTTTTTTAGAGACTTGAACCTCTTATGTTGTGTACTCTCCTACTGATCATATCTAAAATCATTCATTCTAGATCTTATCTGACACTGGCAACTTTCCTTAGAGTTCCCGTTCTTTCCATAATGAGTACACATAGGGTTGGGAGTCTTGTTTGTAGCACCATTGGTAATCTTTGTTACCACCCAGCAGGTAGGAATTCTCCTTGATAGCATAATATTTTTCCATCACTAACACCCTGACCAATAATATTAGAGAGGATCTATGAGGAAGTAGTCCATTAAATATATTTATGTAACTCTTCTTTCAAGAAAACTAGGTACCTCTATAACTCTTCATTCTTGTGAAGTACAGACATAAGGGGTTTTTGGGAATCCCTCAGCCTCTTTTCAAGATGAATTTGAAGCTTTGAAGTTTTTTTCTTCCCCTATTCATCTATCTCATTTTCTTTCTTTAGATTACTCAAGAAACTCAGATTTTTAGATTTTATTATTGTGAACAACTCTTTAGTTTAAGAATTTTGTAAAGCTAAAACAATCAACTCATGCTCTAGATTTTCTACTTTTTCTTCTAAGGCATTCTTCTCAACAGTTAGTTCACATATTGAGTGTATCAACACACTTGCAAGACTTTTAATCTTCCTAGCAGTGTAATTATCTAGATTATCCTTGATATTAGAAAGAGTTACCTCTTTTTATTTTTAATATTCTGTGTTTTCCATGAATGCAAACAAAGAACCATAGATAACTTGACTATATTCAATTGCTATCATAGAAACATCTCTAGTCTTCTCATCTTCACTTGAATAACTGGCAGAGTCTCCCTATACTACCAGAGCTTTCTTTATACCATACTCATCTAGTGCCTTCCTTCTTGAATTTTTAGTGGCTGGGTCCTTATTTTTTTATTTGTCACCTCCAGTATTGAGATAGACCTAGTAATCCAATTTGTTCAATGGATAGTCCTTAATGAAATGCCCAGGACTTCTATGCTTATGACATAATTTGTCATTGCTTCCTTATATGATGTTGCTTCCTCTTCTTTTGAATTGACCACCCTTCCTCATTGCCTTGAAAATTTTCTTTGCCAAATAGGTAACATAAGTTTCTTCTTCTTCTAAATCAAGTTTTGAAGTTGTTAAATGCCAGGGATTTTTTCTTTTTTGCTTCATTCTTCTCCATCTCTTGCTGCTTTTTGAGCTCATGGGTTTTTAAATTTCCAATCAGTTTATCCATGGTGAGGGTCTTCAGATTCTTTGGTTATGGTATTTACTTTGCTTTCCCAAAACTTAGAAAGAACCCTAAGAATATTTCTCACTTTCTTGTATACTGGAATCACTTTTTCTAAGAAATGAAGCTTAATAGTGAAAGAAGTGAATCCTGTATGGATTTCTTAGATTGTTTCTTCTTCTTTCCTGGTGAAGGTTTCATACTGAGTAGTCAACATATCTACCTTAGAATCCTTCACATCAGTTGTTTCTTCATGATCAGTCTTTAAGAAATCCCAAATATCTTTGGCATTTTCACAAGCTGAGATCGAGTTATATTCATCAGGCCCAATGCCACAGACTAATAATTTTTTGGCCTTGTAGTTTTTCTCAATCTTCCTTCTATATTTATTATCATATTCTCTCCTGCTATATACTACCATTCTTGTCATTTCTCTTTCTTTGACTTATTTAACTGGAACATGAGGAACATTAAGCATTATATCCATAAGTTCACTATCCTCATCGATAATGAAACCAAACATCTAGGTTTTCCATGACCTATAATACTAACCGTTGAATCTTATTGGTTAGTGGTTGATTAACCTTCTTATAGATTAGGTGGAGCATCCATGATAACCAAAAAAATATGTTTAAACCTTTTAGAGTGACCTAGTTCTCTAATACCAATTGTTAAAACCCATAGAGTTGCACCACACAGTGAGGGATCATATCCCTCAAAGTCAATCACAGAAAAAATACAGTAAAGTAACCAGGAATCAAACGAGAGCACAGAAAGAGTAAAAACACAACATTTTAATGTGGAGACCCCCTTTGGTCAAGGAAGGGAAAACTAAGGCTTTCCCTCACAAGACCCTCAACATCAACTATAATCAAACTCTTGATTACATACTTTACTGAACCTAACTCTAGGTTACTTTCACTTGTAATAACTCTACTACAAGCTTATCTTTAAAACTCTACCAAGGACCCTCTAAACTAATTAGCTCTAATCAGTATTAAAACTTAGGAAACTCTACCTAAGTACTCTTACCACAAAGAGAAAAAAATATTACCCTTATATCACGAGTAATTCATTACCAAATCTGAACTTACTCAAGAATAATTTCTAAGTAAGCATACAAAAAGAACTAATAACTTAAGCAGTGGTGAAACATTATTTTTGTTTCCTCTCTTCACTCCTTATATTTGAGAAAAAACATTTGATGAAAAAGCCTTTTTTTACATTTATAGTTGAGTAATCATTAGGGGTGAAAAATAATTGGACCAGGTGTCCTATTTAGTTAAAGCAACACCTGTATGTTTGTTACACAAGATGAAAAAATTATGCAGACACATGTGCCAGTTGTACTGTGCCTTGAACATTAAGGGACATGGTCCTTTATTGTAAGTTGCTCATCATCACAACTACATATAGCAGTATGCATATATGTGAACATGTATAGTGAGTTTGAAATTGAACTTTTGATAGACATTACCTTATTCTTATCTTGAGTTACATGCTAGTGCTCACCCTACTAACTATCTCAAAATGTTGTATCACCATATGATGAAGGTTTAAAGGCATTTATACCTTTCCTTCTATAAAACCCCAATTTTTTAAACTGGAATGCCACATGGTGCTTATGACCTTGAAGGACCATAAACTAACCCATGATGGATATCTGAACCTGTACACTATAATATATGACGTAATAATGCAAAAAAACAAGAAGAATAGTCCATAATGTTCAACTGAATAAAATTTCTGACAAACATAATATCCATATGGTTGGAAAATACCCAAAAACAACAGAAGTCTAAATCAAATCTGAACTAAATCTGAAAGCCTCTAAATACTATCTGAGTAAGAAGTTGAAGGAACATGTCTCCAACTAACTCCGTATAGCAAAACTGAACTGAAATAATAAGTGAAATAAAATAATATTATCCTGGAATGGATGAGGACTCACTGCAACTCTGTGACTGGGATACTACTACTGATCTGGAACACGTTCCTCTGAACCTATGGTGTAACATAAGAGAAAGCACCATAGCGTAAATGCGTCTGTACGTCTGAATGTACTGAGTATACGAGTGAGGTAGGCTAAATACAAAGGGTTATATGCATGAAAAATACTGACTAATATGAACGTGAGAATACATACATGCATAAACAACTATAACTGAGCTCGTGGTGATATTGACTACATAGTCTGAATACTGACGACATGACTTTACTAATATTGAGATACTGAATAGATGAATGACTATTTCTGGTAGTTCGAATTATGAAGAAATGGTCTGATTGAATGTGTCTAACAGTTCTAAAACTGAATACTGATAACATAAGCTAGGACAACTGACATAACTGATATAACTGTGATGATCAACAAGACCGATGTAACTAATACTGAGCAACTGTATTTAACAGTCTGATTTCTGATGGAACTATCTTAGTTCCATTCTATATGGAGTAGCTAAATTTAAGATTAGTCCTATCTAGCTGGTAATCTTTAAATATGATGATTCTGATGTTGATTAACTATAGGTGAGATCAGTCCTGTCTAATGGGTGATCTTACAGTCTATTTATAATGATAAGGACTGACTGTCTCTAACAGTACTAAATTTGTACTACTGAACTGAGTTAACTATATCTGACAGTCCTGAATCTGTAATTGAAACTGTAGGATGTATTCGTCAATCGACATGCCCCATTCTAAGATGACTGGGGTCCAATCTCTGCCCTGATTGGAAAGGTGTCACTACCGCGCCAACAGTAAAGACAACTGTTGTGGAGTCAGTTCTAATCTAGCGGGTGACTCCTGGGATCAGTCCTATTCATATAAATGTGCTAACGGGTGACCCCTTAGTATGCCAGTCCTATCTAACAGGTGACATCTCATACCTACGCTGGCTATGTAATTCAGGAACATAGGGATTGCTTCTAAGGATCTCTGTCCTTTCTAGCGGGTGATTCCCCAACCCTAGGTTCACTCGGTGTTGAATCCTACTCCTATCTAAAAGATACTAGACTGGATAATTGAGCTAAATAGAATAACTGAACTGAACTAATTAGCTGAACTGATACTGATTAACTGAATTGATACTAGTGGTATTGTTTAGTGGAGGTAGACTAAGTTTACTGAGTTGCCTTGACTGAAGGAACGCACTGAGTTCTGAGGACTGACTAAGAGTATTTAAATTACTGAGATTGCTAGAAATACTGTTGTTACTAAGATCACTGAGATTACTGAATATTGAGGTTATTGAACTACTGAGACTGCTTAGATTTCTGAGTTTTCCTGAGTCACATCACTAACTAAATTCTATAAACCATGGCTTGACTGAGAGTATCATGATAACATGAAATGGCACTATGCACACAGCTATATTATTTCTGGTACAAGTACCCCCAGGACTCGATGGAAGGAAACTGAAACACATGACTGACTTGATCATAAGAATAGAGTCCAGAATTCACAATATACTACACTTGGTTCTCAACATCTTATACATGGAAGGGGATACACACAACATGTATATACTCGTGTTCCTTCAATATCATGCTCGTTCCATATCACAACAATAACACACAACAATAACGTGGCATTTATGTTGAATCATAAAGAATTGAACATGGGCTTGTCATTTAAGCACTATTAAGTCATAAAAACATGGATTATATCATTCTTGGCACTTTATCAATCACCTTACATGCACAACTTTGGGTATAGGTATACTTATGAATTTGACAATCTTAATCCATCCAAAATTCACGGATTTCAACTAACCTACTCACATGCTTCTTGAAAAACACATCAAGATACAACCTTGAATCCAAACAACAATCCTCAACATGAATATAGTCATAAAAGAACAAGAAAAGTAAAATTTATAATTTAAAACATTATTGTTGAGCTCCATGGATGAACACTATGCATATCTTAAATCTTGATATTGAAAGAGATTTAATGTTTCTTGAAGGTTCTTGAAGAAATCCTTAGGCTTGTTCTTGATTTTTCTTGACTAGGATTTAACCCCTTTGGGAGAGAATGTATTTGTTCTTGAGAACATAATCTTGATAGAAAACCCTAATCTTGTGGTTGATAGTGTATGAGAGAGCTTTTTGAGATGTTTAACTAAAGAGAATGAAAGATAATACGCTCCTTGAGGGTTATAAGTCGTGGGAAGTAAAGAAAAATACCAAAATACCCTTGCAAAAACGTCCCTCAAATTCTGGAAAAAAATAGCTGACAACATCCATGACAAGTCGTCATGAAATGTCGTCACAAAAGGGTAAAATCTTGATTTTCTTGTTAAGGTTGATGACATTGGTGATAAGTCATCACGGGAATGACGGCTTGTCACAAAATGTCATCACTGGGATTAGAAATCTACCCAGGGCTGACGACATTGGTGAAAAGTCATCACGCTTGTGATAGCTTATCACGAATGTCATCACTTAGTTTCCCAGCCTGACATGATAGAGTAAAATGCACATAACTCCTTGTTCTGATATCGGATTTAGGAAAAAATTGATATTGTTGGAAATATAATTCAATTATCTCTCTTTCGGTAGGTCATGAACTTAAAAATTCATAGTATAACGAGAGATATGCTCATTCAAAGTTGACTATAGCAATATCCTTCCCAAGAATTCAATCGGTAAGGAATGTTTTGATTCTTCTGATAGCTGGGAGTTATTTGAAGAATTAATATATATCTAACTTGCTCATATAACTATAAAAGAACCATGATGTACTATGCATAAGCTTG
Source organism: Capsicum pubescens (assembly GCA_030864215.1). Lineage (NCBI taxonomy): Eukaryota > Viridiplantae > Streptophyta > Magnoliopsida > Solanales > Solanaceae > Capsicum > Capsicum pubescens. The sequence goes on from CM061541.1 coordinate 172,963,597, forward strand.
AAATGTGGCACTAATATTGGTTTGGATTTTTCTGGGTATTACAATATCTCTCCTTGGGAACATTCATCCTCGAATGAGAATGACTGAGATGGAAAAAAATATCAACTGAAGTAAGTACAATATATACACTACTAAAACATGGTTTTGGGATTGACATGACTAATAAGCTGAATACATCACACTGAACATGCATAGCAGATGGATGAGTGACTGATTCATGAATGCACGACTGAGTGTTCTGATGAACTGAGTTTCTCATAATAAGAATGCATATCTGATGCCTAATTGATGAGCTAAATCCATGCATATCTGATGCATGATTATATGATTGACATAATACATGAATGCATGACAGAAAGTATTGATAAGCTGATCACGCACATCTGACGCGTGAATATATGACTGAACAGGCTCAGCAATATGTGGCTAATCATGCAATGGTAAAGGTACCAAGTTTGAACTAAAAACTAATCATGGAACTAAATACAAAGTTTGGTACTAAAATCTGAATATGGGAATGAGTAAGATCAAAGAAGACTGTTACCTTGAACTAAAAATATCGATGAGTCTGAGATTAATCACTCAATATCCATGAGTTGAAACATAAGAACATAACTGAGTCTAGAACTTGATACATGAACTGAACTAAGTCTGCAATGCATAACATGGATAGAGTATTGTATCGTGAACTAAACTGAGCAATTGAGTACATGGTTTATGCCTGAGTTTTGGAGCTAGAGGGTTGGCTCATAAGTAACACTTTCTCCAAGATAGATTCATCAAAGAAAATGACATGTTTAAATCATGAAAGTTTGAGGGATATAGTGTATCTCCTCCTTGGGACACGATGTCCCTTGAAGGATGCCGTACTGACATTGCTGAGATATTAAGGAAGTTGAGGCGATGCACAAGGCATCTACGAACTAGATTATAACTGAACCTCGGGAGTTTGGGACTAATGCATGATGCATAAACTGAACTGAACTTGCAACTACTAGGAGGTTCTGCTTGGAATAGTTACATTCCCTATGATCTTGGATATCATGAATAGATGCAAGGATGAAGAAACAAACTATATAAATCTGACTGCTCGATTGCTAAACTGACTTGCTGGCTTTACTAACTAACTCATGCTGAAACATATGTCCAAATCAGAGAAAGAGATCTAATAATGCATACCATAAACATGAAAGACTGGTAACATACCCGAATCTAGGTCAGGGAAACTTTTCGGATCATGATGGGTCTGGAGTGCATAAAGTCTATTCTGATGCTGACCACTCTTGGCGCTTTGCTGACACAACTATTTATCCCTCTGCACTAGAACTCTATACTCTTGCATCCTGTGGTCTAGCTTGCCACACCCAAAGCATACATCACTACCTACCCTACATGCATCTAGGTGATTTTTACCTCACTCTTTGCAAAGCGGATAAGTAGGACTTCTATTCACACTACATTGGGCCTCAAAGCCTATCACTCCATCATGATAGTCATTTCTGGACTTAGGTGATGGTGTACTAGCTGAGGATGGAGCTAGGGCTGAAAACTTCTGACTATGTTGAGAACGGTTACCACCTTTTGACTTAGGTTGAGCAAAGCTAAAACTACCTGTCCTTTCTTTCTTACTCTGTCTCTCCCTCATTCTAATCTTCTGCTTCTCTATCTACTAAGAATGAGTCATAAGTCTGGCTAAAGTAATATCACTATTCAACATGGAAGATCTACACTCATTTACCACGCTATCATTCACCCCTGACATAAACTTACTCATCTTAGCTCTATTGTCTGCAACCACATGAGGGACATATCTGGCTAATTGAGTAAACCTAAGAGAATACTCTTTCACTGTCATACTTCCCTGCCTGAGGTTGATGAAATCTAGCACCTTAGCTTCTCTAAGCTCTAGCAGGAAAAATCTATCAAGGAAAGAAGAGGCAAACTCCTCCCACTCTATAGAACCTGCATGATCTAACCTTTTTGACTTCCACTATTTGTACCAATTAAGAGCCATATCCTACAACTAATATGCATCTAACTCAGCACTTTCCACAGTAGTCACCCCATAATATCTATCACTTTTTGAATCTGATCTAAGAATTCCTGTAGGTCCTCATCTGACTTATACCCTATGAAAGAAGGAGGATTCATTCGGGTAAAGTCCTAAATTCTAGCTGCAACTAAATTGGCCACTAGATTAGCCAGAACGATAGTTGGTCATTCATTCTGAGCAGCAACTGACTAAGCAAGAGTGGTGAATGCGGTCCTGAACTCCGCATGAGAAACATGATCGCCCAAAGGGTCTTTGGGCTGAGGGGCTGACTGATTCCCGTTTCTTCTTTTAGGAGGCATGTTTTGTAGAAGAAAGAAAGAAATGGATTAGACTGAGAGTGACTTGATATTATGCTCACTGGCACGACATGAATACTGAAAGAAGGGAAATTATTCCTAAAACATCTCATATCCTCCTGCACATAAGTGTGGTGCACAACACATGCATGTACAAGACTCTACTAGATGCGACTTTCAAACTTCCAAGGACTCTATTGAACCTTAGGCTCTAATACCAAGTTAGTAACACTGCAATTTTTTAAACTGGAATGTTACACGGTGCTTATGACCCCGAAGGATCATAAGTTAACCCATGAATGATATCTGTACCTGTACACTGCAATATATGATATAATAATATGGAAAAACATAAACAATAGGCCATAAGGTTCAACTGAATATAATATCTAACAAACATAATATGCATATGGGTGGCAAATACCAAAAAAAACTGAAGTTTGAATCAAATCTGAACTAAATCTGAAAGCCTCTAAATACTGTCTGAGTAAGGAGTTGAAGGAACATGTCTCCAACTAACTCCGTCTAGAAAAATTAAACTAAAATAATAAATGAAATAAAATAATATTTTCCTCAAATGGATGAGGACTCACTGCAACTCTATGACTGGAATGCTACTGCTGATCTGGAACACGTGCCTCTGAACCTATGTTGTAACATAAGAGAAAGCACCTATATGGAGTAACTGCATTTGAGATTAGTCCTATCCAGCAGGTGATCTTTAAATATGATGATTCTGATACTAATTAACTATAGTTGAGATTAGTCCTATCTAATGGGTGATCTTGAAGTCTATTTATAATGATAAGGATTGATTGTCTCTAATAATATTAAATCTGTACTACTGAAATGAGTTGACTATATCAGATAGTCCTAAATCTATAACTAAAACTATGGGATGTATTCATCAACCGACATGCCCCATGTTAAGCTGGATGGGGTCCAATCTCTGCCCTAACTGGATGGGTGTCAGTATTGCACCACCAGTAAAGACAACTGTTGTGGAGTCAGTCCTAATCTAGCGGGTAACTCCTGGGATCAGTCCTACACATATAAATATGCCAATGGGTGACCCCTGAGTATGACAGTCCTATCTAACGGGTGATATATCGTACCTATGATGGCTACGTAGTTCTGTAACTTAGCGATTGCTTTTAAGGATCTCTGTCCTTTCTAGCGGATGAGTCCCCATCCCTAGGATCACTCGGTGCTAAATCCTACTCCCATCTTTAAGACACTGAACTAGATAACTAAGCTAAACTGAATAACTGAACTGAACTGTTTAGCTGAACTGATACTGATTAACTGAACTGATATTAGTGGTATTGTTTAGCAGAGCCAAACTAAGTTTACTGAGTTTCCTTGACTGAAGAAACATACAGAGTTCTGAGGACTGACTGAAATTACTGAGATCACTAGAAATACTGTTGTTACTGAGATCATTGAGATTACTGAGTACTGAGGTAACTAAACTATTGAGATTTCTGAGTTTTCCTGAGTCACATGACTAACTGAATTCTATAGACGATGGCTTGACTAAGAGTATACTGATAACATGACATGGCACTAGGCACACAACTATATTATTTCTAGTACAAGTACCCCCAAGACTCGATGAAAGGAAACCGACATACATGACTGACTTGATCATAAGAATAGAGTCCACAATTCACAATATCATAAGTAAGGGATTTCATACTACACTTGGTTCTCAACATCTTATACATCGAAAGGGATGCGTACAATATGTATATACTCGCGTTGCTTGAATATTATTCTCATTCTATATCACAACAATAACACACAACAACAACGTGGAGTTCATATGGAATCATAAAGAATAGAACATGGGCTTGTCATTTAATCACTATTAAGTGATAAAAACATGGATTCTATCATTCTTGGCATTTTATCAAATACCTTACATGCACAACTTTGGGCATAGGTGTACTTATCAATTTGACAATCTTAATCCATCCAAAATTCATGGGTTTTAACTAACCTACTCACATGCTTCATGAAAAACACATCAAGATACAACCTTGAATACAAAAAACAATCATTAACAAGAATATAGTTATAACACAACAAGAAAATCACAATTTACCATTTAAAACATGATTCTTGAGCTTTATGGAAGAAAGGGACCCATGGATGAACACTACGCATACCTTAAAGTTTGATCTTAAAAGAGATCTACTGGTTTTTGAAGGTTCTTGAAGAAATCCTTAGGCTTGTTCTTGATTTTTATTGACAAGGGATTAACCCCTTTGGGAGAGAATGTTCTTATTCTTGAGGAGATGATTTTGAGAGAAAACCCTAATCTTGTAGTTGAGAGTGTATGAGAGAGATTTTGGAAATGTTTAACTAAAGAGAATGAAATATAATATGCTCCTTGAGGGTTATAAGTCATGGGAAGTGAAGGAAAAGACCAAAATACCCTTGCAAAAACATTCCTCAATTTCTAGAAAAAAATTGACGATGACATTCGTGACAAGTCGTCAAGCTGGTGATAAGTCGTCGCAAAATTTTATCACAAAAGGGTGAAATCTTAATTTTCTGGTTAAGGTTGACGGCATTGGTGATAAGTCATCACGGGCTTGATGTCTTGTCACAAAATATCTTTACTGGTATTAGAAATCTGCCCAGGGCTGATGACATTGGTGATAAGTTGTCACGCTTGTGACAGCTTTTCACGAATGTCGTCACTCAGTTTCCCAGCCTGACATGCTAGAGTAAAATGGGCATAACTCATTGTTCTGATATTGGATTTATGTGAAATTGGTATATTTGGAAAGGTAATTCAATTATATATCTTTTTGTAGGTCATAAACTCAAAAATTCATCGTATAAAGAGAGAGATGATCATTCAAAGTTGACTATAGCAATATCATTCCCAAGAATTCAATCAGTAAGGAATGTTTTGATTCGTATGATAGTTGGGAGTTATTTGAAGACTTAATATACATATAACTTACTCATAAATCTATAAAATAACCATGATGTACTATGAATGATCTTGAAATGTGGCGCTAATATTGGTTTAGATTTTTTGGGGTATTACACTTGCATTGTGACAGGCGATCTTAGAGATGTTTATTTGCGGTAAAGTGGTGAGCTTTCATTCTCTGAAAGACTTGATCATTCCATTGTTTTTTCCTATCATAAATTTGAATTGAAGATTTTACATTTACATTTTCATTGTCATTGTCATTGTCATTCTAAAACGTTGAGTTACTGTTTACTCTATCTTGTTATATTTTTGGAATTCATCTGCTATCTAGTTTATTATGTTCTTTTTATTAATTAAAATGAGTGTTCATTCATCCTTGGTGGACTTGAGATACCCATCACGTTCAGGACCTGGATCGGGTTGTGACACCTGTGCTGGGTTATTTTTTTTTTGTTAGCTTATGGGGGCCAATCTCATAATCTATATGTTATTATCTCGTATGTATTTAGTAATTCATATATTATGGTGTCAGAGATTATTTGCTTGATTTGCCTTTTTTATATCAATTAGCTAATTTTATCTTGCATCTTATTATTTTTATATCATGATTAAGCTTAGTCGACCAATGATTCCTATTGAGTACTCATGGTTTTGGTGCTTATACTATACTTATGAACCTATTTGATGTAGATCTATGTACTACTTTTTCCTATTAATTCAACGTTGGTACTGGGTTGATTTTAGGGATGTGGTGAGATCCTAGAGTTGGATTTGCAATTTTTCCTTCTATTTATCTATGTCTTGTATTTTATCTTTGAGACAGATTAAATTTGACAATTCAGTACTTGTAGTTCATTTGTAGTAGCTCTAGTACTGGCAGTACTGAGTCTTGGGATTGTTGTTGATTTTTATCTATCTTTTAGGTTCTTTGACCATCGTACAATTGTTTTAAGTCTCTAAATTGTCAATTTCAAGTTTTAGGCAATTTTTCATCAAGTTAGCCCATTACGTTAGTCTTTGAGCTATGGTTCGACTTACCTACTGGTGGGATGTATCATCTTCCATCATGGCTCGTGAAACGAGTCATGACAAATTGGTATCAAAGCCTATGTTTCACCAATATTATTAATACAAGAGGAATGTCTAGTAGAGTCCTTTGGAATGGAACTATGACATTTATTTCTTATCGTTGGGAGGCTATAAGACTTTCTTAGGAGTTATTCACTTTATTCACTCATTTCATGCTAAGTTTTTGAGTTGGTTTCTAAAGCATTCCATTGGTTTTACTCTTTCATAGATGGCTAGGACATGTGCTACTACTACACGAGATGAGGGTCTCGAAATTAAGACTAGGGATTCTATCATTATTTATGGATGACCTATATATCATGGAAAACATTGAAATATGTCCCCAACCAGGGGCCAAGACAAGGGCCTTCCCCAAGCCCTATTCCTTTTCCCGAGCTAAAGATTATTCTGCCACAACCAGCGGCGGGCCAGGGACCAGCTTAGGCTTCATCGAGATTTATTTCTTCTTTAGTGTTCAGGGATTCTTTGGTTTAGCTTTTGGGATTGGTTTGTCCACTTGATGGTACATAGTCAATAGATTAGAGTGGTACTAAGATGGGGGTATAACTTATAGCTACAGCTCCTAGAGATGAGGTCCCTCCTATGTCGGTAGTTGCTCAGCCAGTAGTTTCTCAGGATGGTAGTCTATCGTGGAGTAAAAGATATTGGGTAGATTCTTGATATAGGCTCCACCTAGGTTTTTCGGTGCACCAAATAGTATGCATATGATTTTTAAATTGCTTGTAAGGATAAGCTCCATAATTTAGGCCTAGTGGATACTTATGGTATAAATTACACTACTTTTTAGTTGGATGTGGTAGATCGACATTAGTGGAAAATTCATCTTTATTATTGTCCAGCTGGATCTCCTCTGGTGACATAGACCCAGTTCTTTGAGATCATCTTGGAAAAGTATACGCCTTATAGATTAGGGATCATTTAAGAGCTCATTTCTCGAGTTTGGAGCACGACACCATGAATGTTGTTGAGTATGAGGCTTGATTTTATGAATTGGATAGACATGATACTTCTATTTTAACTACTGATTATGAGACGGTTTATTACTTTGTCTGAGGATTGAGACTTTCTCTTTGCATGTCTACATAGAGCTTGATTGTTATGGGTAGATTTTTTTATTTAGGTTTTGATGATACTCGGAATATAGAGTAGATGTATCGCAGGCCTAAGGGGGAAGTGATAAGAGGCTGTAATATCACAATAGGTTTAGTGGGAGTCATAGCCTCTCACAGTTTAGAAACAGTATTTCTTAGGGTAGGTACCCTCCACATTAGTCATATGAGAATCAGGGTAAGTCTAGTAGACATTTTTAAGTTTCTCTTTAGATTATCATTGGAGGCCAGTCTGGCTTTAGTGATAATCATAGACAAGGTTGTGTTCACTCTTTAGGAGGTTAATCTTCTTGTTATTCTAGTCGTGGAGGTTATTTTGATTCAATCGAATCTTCTGTTGTCAGTCCAGCCCTTGGGGCATATTACAAATGTGGAGATTTTGGTTATTTCTTGAAAGAGTGACCCAGTCATGGAGAGATTATTTATTCATCTCAAAGTCTTTTACCTATTAGGGTAGTTCATCCCCTTGATAGAGGTCGTATACATGGTCGTAAGGATAGTCCCCAGGGAGCTCATAGAGGTTCTCAAATAAGTCGGATAGGATGTTGTTCAAGATCCTATATAGGTGGCATAGGTGGTTAGGTGTATGCAGTACCTACTAAACCTGAGGCTGCTTTTGAATGTTATTATTACAGGTATGACTTTAGTGTGTCGTTGTCGACTTTTGCATTATTTGATCAAGGATCTACTTATTCTTATGTGTCTTCTTACTATGCTCCATGGTTAGAGTTGTCTTTGGATTTATTATATGTGACATTATGTGTATCTACTCCTATGGGTAATTCTTAGTAGTAGATAGGGTTTTCAGATCATGTGTTGTATTTATTTGAGAGCTTGATACTCACGATGATCTTATAATTTTAGACATGGTGGATTTTAATGTGATTGTGGTCATGGTCTAGTTATCCCACTAAGATGCTCTCCTGGATTGTTTAGCCTAGATCGTTACCTTAGCCATGACCCATGTATCCCCAATCATGTAGAAGTGAGTTGTTAGCTGCGAGCTAATTTGTATTCCTTTGTTCATGCGGGAAGGATTATTCAAAGAGTTGTGAGTCTTATCTTTTTTATATTCTTTATGTTAGTATGTAGAGTCCATTGCTTGACTCTGTTCCTACTATTTGTGAGTTTCCTGATGTTTTCCCTAAAAATTGACCTCGACTTTCTCCCGAGCATAGTATTGAGTTTTTTTATTGATCTTGGTCAGGTACCAAATCTTTATTAATGGAACCTTACCATATGGCTATTGTCAATCTTAAAATGCTAAATTCTCAACTTTAGGATCTTATTAGTAAGGGTTTTATTAGACCGAGTGTGCCTTCTTAGGGAGCTTCTATGTTCTTTGTGAAGAATAAAGATGGCTCCATGTGTATGTTTATTGATTATAGTCACCTTAATAAGGTGACGATAAAGAACCATTATCCTATAACTCATATTGATGATTTGTTTGACCAGCATTAGGGAGTAAAGGTATTTTATAAGATTTACTTGAGGTCTGGTTACCATCAGTTGAGGATTCAAGCCGAGGATATCTCAAAGACAGCCTTTAGGATTCACTATGGTCATTATCAATTTTGGGTGGTGTCATTTGGGTTGAATAACATCCTAACCTCATTTATGGATTTAATGAACTGCGTATCCATGACTTATCTGTATTCCTTTGTTATTCTGTTCATTAACAACATCCTTGTGTATTCAAAGATTAGGGGAAAACATATGCATCATTTGAGGAATGTGCTCCAGATTTGAGAGAGCATATGTTTTTTGCCATGTTCTCTAAGTATGAGTCTAAACTTGAGTTGGTGATATTCCTTGGGCACATGGTGTCTAAGGATAGTATTATGGTAGTCCTAGTAAAGATTGAGGCTACTCATAATTGGGACAAACCTACATCTCTGATTGAGGTTGAATCCTTATTGGTTTGGCCGATTATTATAGATGGTTCATTGAGAGTTTTACTACTATCATGGCGCCAATGACCAAATTAATTTAGAATGAAGTTCCTTTGATGGTCCAAGGAGTGTGAGTCGAGATTTAGAAAGCTCAAGGGATTTCTCACTTCAGCTCCTATTTTTGATTTTTCTATTGAGGGCTGAGGGATTCACCAAATATTGTGATGTTTCTAATATTGGTTTGGGTTGTCTATTGATGCAACAGGGTTACGTTATCACATTGTTAGTCGATTGGTACGAAGAGAGATATGGAAAACATTATAGCTCGTTACCCACATTGTCAGTAGGTAAAGGCGGAGCATCAACGACCTAGTGGTTTGATTCAGAGATTGCCCATTCCTATGTGGAAATAGGAGTGGATTACAATGGACTTTGTTAGTGGGTTTCCACATACTTCCTGTGATTTCGATGGTATTTTGGTAATTATGGATTGATTGACCAAGTCAACACATTTTATTCCTATTCAGATGTCCTTCAATGTCGAGAGGATGTCTTCCATCTATGTTAGTAAGATAGTTTATTTTCATGGTGTGTCTATATCTATCCTTTCTAACAAGGGTTCACTGTTCACTTTTTTTTTAATTTATTTTGAAATTTTATAAATAAAGATCAAAACACACAAAAAATGAGTCTTTAAAATTGATGCACCAACCCATCAAAAAATCAAAAACAAAAACAAAACTTGCTCATCTATATTCTGCCAAAATTACCCAGCCTATTCCATTTGTGTTATTACATATAAATACTCTAGTAGTGTTTCCTAAATCCAATCCCCTTATCCTCTACCGCTTCAACCCTAGATCATCTGCAAAATGTTGTCCCTCCCTTTGTTATCATTGTTTCATCAAGTATCTGTTGTGGACCATCAACACTTTGCCATAGAGATGCGTTGCTACTACTCATTTCATTTTTCAAAAGTAAATATCTCTTTTTTGTTTGTGTTTTCTTCTTCATTTTCAGCTCTTTTTTCCTTTGTTTTCTTACTCCCAGCTGTACTTTTCGGTTTATGGGAAAAATCTCATTTTTGCTGTGTTTAAGGTTTAAGGTCCTTGGAAAGTAATCCAAATCAAAGTTCAACATTAGCACCATCTTCTTCTTCATCTTCCATTGTTGAATACTCCTCTTAAATTGATTTTTGTTGCAGTTATGGCCAGTGTGGAGATAATGGGGTGCTCCAAACCATAAGTAATTGGACTAGAAAGTTCTTCTAAGGTGTAAGAGTTGTAGAATTATCCCAAAACCCTTCCCTTTTTTTGTGAGTCCTTTTTGATTGTTGATATAGTATAGGCTAGATAGTTTTTTCACCTTTTTTGTTGCCTGAAGGGTTGTAAATAGTTGCATGTAAAATTTGAACTCTGTAAGTTGTAGCCTTTTAAGCCTTGTCATTCTCTTGTTGCAGTAGGTCTTATGTAAGGAAATTAAAGTTTATCACTATTAAGGATCTTTCTACCTGTAACTTCTAATTGTTGAAAACTTGTAGCAATGAAATCCCCGTTATCAATGGGAAGATTAGTTAAGTGATCTGCCAATTGACTTCCCTTTCTCATAATTTTTTGGTATTGAACTTGCTTTCTTTTTAATATTGTCCAAATATGTTCAATAGTATCTACTAAATTCCATGGACATTTCCATTCTCTGTTTAGTATTTTCTCCATAAGAAGAGAGTTAGTCTGAATTATAACCTTGTTGCATTGTGTATGACCACAATGTATAGCTTCTTGTAGAATAGCATATACCTTAGCCTCCACATTAGAGGTATCTTCTATCTTAGCTTCTTGTGCATACATTAGATCACCATGTTCATCCTGTAAACAAAAAACATATGAACTAATACCCGGGTTACCTCTTGAAGCTCCATCTGTATTATATTTAATCCAACCTTCCTCAGGAAACTTCCAATTTGCTTTGATAATCTTCACCTTTAATATTCGTAACTCCAATTCCTTTGGTATCTCTGGCTAACAGTTTTGAAAATCTTGTCTCAGATATCTGACTTTGAGTAATAATCCAATATTTCTTGTTATATTGAATGTTACTCTATGTATTGGGAAGTTTTTTCCTTCATGTTTCAAGCTATTTCTTATTTTCCATACTTCCCAGATAATCATACTAGGAATAGATTGGAAATAAGCTCTAGCTCTACCCCTTACTTCTACATTCCACCTTGCCAATATAGTTTCTCTGAAAGATAGCACCTCAATGGTAATACCTACAAAGTAAAACAAGTAGAACCATGTCCTGTTAGCAATCTGTTATCTTAGAAACATATCAGATATGATTTCTTGATCAGGAATAGTGCAACACCAGTATCTAGAAGGACCTTCAATTCCCTATCTTCTTATATTATCATCCACATGAACCTTTCTCTTCAATATTCTCCATATTAGAAAAGCAATTTTAAATGGTAAGACTTTTATCCATATTTCTTTGAAGATTTTCCTCTTTTTCTCTCTTTGTCTAATATACTGCCATGTTGATCGAACTATCAAGCTTCCTATTGATTTAAGACACCAAATAGGACAATCTCTTCCACCTAGACTTAATGGGGGCTTGATTTTATTCATAATGTGATTAGCAAATACTGGAGGAAATAGCTGAGAATTAGTTGTTCATTCCATGCTCCATCTTTGAGTAAATACCTCACCCTTTGATACCTTTCATCCCATTCTTTGCTATTCTGGATAATTGTATATAAGTCTCCATCAGTAGTTCAGTTATCAAACCACATACTTGTATTCCCTTCACTGGTTCTCCATAGTATTTTATGCTCTATCAAATCTCTAGCTTGCAACATTTTTTCCAAACCTGAGAGCCTACTCATGTTCTCCATAATACCTCATTGGGATGTTTCTTCTTACAGTAGTTATTATACATATACTTACTCCATATGGAATTTTTAGTTCTAAAATTCCACCAAAGTTTGTAGAATAGATCCATAGACACATCCTGAACCCTTCTAAATCTGAGTCCACCTTCATCATTTAGTTAACATAGAGAATTCCACCTCATCCAATGCCTGTTTCTCCCTCCTATATGATTACTCCAAGAAACTTTAGCAAACATATTTTGAATTATGTTTAATACATTCACTGGAGGGTTCATAATTGATAGATAGTGAATGGGAATACTTTGTAACAAATGCTTGATAAGGACAACTTTTCCCCCATAGGACAATAACTTCCCTTTCCATCATTGTATGTTACTACTAATTTTTCTCATGATGGATTGATAATAATATTTTTTCTTCCTCATATGAAATATAAGGCATCAAAGGTAAATCAAATAAAATTCTTTCCTTAGGTTCCCTGTTGTAGCTTTTACTATTACAAATACCCTTTGAGACACTCCTTTATGAAAATATATGCAATTTTTTTCTTTGTTAATCTTTTGACCTAATACCCTTTCATACCTCTCCAAAGTAGATGTAACTTTTTGCAAAGTAGCTAATTCAACATTACGCAATATGATCATATCATCATCAAAATAAAAGTGAATCACCTCTAGAATTCCTCTTGGCATCCTAAACAACTTAAAATCTTTATTAAGAGCCAAAGATTTTAGCGATCTGGATACCACCTCTACAACAAAAATAAAAAGAGTAGGGGATAAAGGATCTCTTTATTTCAACCCTCTATAGGATCGAAAGAATCCTTTAGGTTGGCCATTCAACAAGATGGAGAACCAATTGTTTCCCACCAACCTATACACCATATAAATGATCATCTCACTAAACCCATCTTTTCTCAACACTTCAGTGAGGAATAACAAATCCACCCTATCATAAACCTTCATCATGTCAAGTTTAATAACTATATTAGGGATTTTACCTCTCTTCCTAATGTCTGAGATGATTTATTTAACTACCAATATATTTTCTACAATGATCCTTCCTTGAACAAAACCAGCCTACTCTTCAGAGATTATCTCAGGCAATAACTTCTTGATCCTCTCTTGAATAATTCTAGAGAAGATTTTATTTAAAAAATTACTTAGAGAGATAGGCCTCAAATCAGAAAAAGTATTCACAACTAACTTTTGGGGTAAAAGAATCAAATTTGTATGAGAAATAAATTTTGGTAATTAATACCCACAAAAGAAAGCTACCACGATTTGGTAAACATCTTCCCCTATAATGTCCCATGTATCCTGGAAAAAGGCTCCTGAATACCATTTAGACCTCCTGTACTATTCTTATTTATCCCCATAACATCTTCTTTAACCTCTTGTATATCGCATATCTTATTCAGTACTTCATTCTGTCTTTTATTCAGAATTCTTGGTAATTCATCCAGCATATCAAAATCTGTATTTTCAGACTCTTTTGGGAATTTCTTCTACAAAAAGATCACTGCTGCTTTTACAATTTCATTTGGTTCTTCCAACCACTCTCTTTCATCATTTTGGATTCTTTTCACCTTTAGTCTACTTTTTCTGCCTTTAACCACAATGTGAAAGAACTTGGGATTTATTTCTCCATCATTAAACCATTCTAATCTTGCTTTCTGCTTCAAAAAAATTTCTTCCCTCCTTAGCTAAATATTCAACTCAGCTTGTTCTTTAAAAAATAGCTCTCTATTTCTACTTGAAGGAAATTCCTTAAAATCCTTTTCCCTTACCTTGATAACTTCTTCCAAAGTAGAAATTTCTTAAAAAATGTTGCCAAAGAATTCCTTAATCTATTTTTTCAATGTAGCCTTAACTTTCTTTAACTTGTTATAAAAAAATATTAAAGGATTCCCCATTACTTTATTTTCCAAATTATTCTTTATGACATCAAGATAAGACTTCTCCTTAAGCCACATATTAAGGAACCTAAAAGGTTTAGAAATGTGCTCATTCACAGTGCTTAAATTAATTTTCAATGGAGTGTGATCAGAACCACTTCTGAATAAGTTCTCCACTTCCAACACTGAAAATAATTCATGCAAATTATCATTACACCATACTTTATCTATCCTTTTAAAAATGCATTCTTCATCTATTCTCCCATTTTGCCATGTATATTTTCTTTCTTTACTACAAGGATCTTCCAGATTGCACATATTAATGCAGTGTTTAAAACCTTTTGTTTCTACTACAGTGACTGATAATCCCCCCAATTTCTCTTCTTCACTAATGATAACATTAAATTCCCCTCCAATCAACCATGGATCTTAAATTGTCTGAAACATCTCCTCGAGTGACTCTCATAGTACTAGTCTCTCTATTTGTGAACATTTAGCATATAAAAGTTACTATAATTGTAACACCTTCTTGATTTTCCAGTCTTAACTACAACTGATGCTCTTCATCCCTTATTATAGAAAAGCTAATAATAGAGTCCATAAATGCCCAAATTTTCTCAAATGAATTAGCTACTGCATGCTGCATCCCTAACCTCCTCATGTATTCATAAATATTATGATTATACTGAAATGGCTCTATTAAACCTATAAATGAGAAATGATGTCTTTTTTTCAAGGTTATCATCCAAGTAAATGCCTTTTGTTTATTCACTGATCTAATATTCCAAATAAGAGCATTCATCTAGATTTATTCTTCAAAGAACTTCTAGTATGTATTGAACATGCTTTAGATCCTTTTTCTTTCCTTCTTTGAATGCCTTGAGATGGTTTTTAACTATCTATCTACTTAGGAGAAAGATTTCCTTAAATTCCTACCTTTCCTATATTTTTATCCAAATCTTCTTCATCTAAGGCAATTTCTCTTTATTGTTGAACTCTATATGATTTTTAGCTTGAATTACTAATGGCAGAATATCTTCAATAACCTTTATATCTTCTTCACTACCCTAAGGCTTCACTATACCTAATTGAATTGAACCTTCTTCTTTTTGTATTGAATTGTGTTCTATAATTCGGCCTGAGTTGGAAGAATTAGTAGCCCCATTATCAATGTTCTCTGTTTGTTCTTTAACCCCCTTCTCTTTTTGCTCTGAATCCACTTCTTAATTTTTTGAGACAAAACTATTAGTAACCTAATCTTTAGCACCCTCTTTGATGGACTGCTATTTCTTACCACCCTCGTCTTTATTCTCTTTATCTTTTCCCTCTTTCTCTTTCATCCCTTTTATAAGTATATCAAAAGTATTGGACACCAGAATTTCTTTATGATCTTCTACTTATACCTCTCCCACTATGTGACCAAATTTTTCTCTTTTATACTTATTTATTTTGGTTAACCGGTTTTTCTTGTAGTTTTTCCTCCTCATTTAGTTATTCTTGAAAAATCCTACTTCATTCTATTTTTCTTCCTTTGTTTGTAATTTTAAATCTTCCTATTTCTCCTCTATCTACTTTTCCAGTAGTTCAAGATAAATATTCCAGCATGAACTTTCATCATGTCCTTGCAAACAACTCTTTCTAATACTTTGGCTTATAATCATATTTGATTTTTATCTATTTAAACTTTGTTTCTCTAGTCACATCATCTTCTTCATTTATTCTAACTCTATGTTGCATATTAGCAACCAAGTCAAACTCTACCTTAGCTCTTGCACAACTAGGTCGTGTTTGATTCTTGTTTTACATATCGACTATTAATGGTTTCCCAATGGTTGAAGCTACTAAAAAAAATAGCTTCTTTTGCAAAAAAAATTGGTTAAAGATATGGAATTGATGTCCATGTTATCCCTACTGTAGTTTCCACTAATGGTTCGAACCAAGGATCCTATTTTAGCATTCTGATCTGCCAGTACATGTCCTTAGCTTTTATGTAATAAGAAATTGTTGACATAAGGTTAACATAATCCTTTAGTACATGCAAACAAATAAGAATTTGTATAGAATCTAATACCCTGATGCTACATTCTCCTTTGATTGGCAATATTTTTCCATAACTCCATTATGTCTAGCATTTCATACAGAAATCACCAATAACAGCATATTGTAAATTTCCTTGGATGATTAAACTATTTATTCTTTATGATTTCCATATTATAATTTGTTCACTATCCACCATATAAATTGGTTTAGGTGGAATCCTTTCTACAATACTTCTACAACTTTTAGGCTTTAACAAATTTCTTTGATCATCTTATTGGGAGAATCTATATGGACTTCCCTTATATCAGTAATTTTATTTATCTTCTGATTGTTTTTCGGTGGGTCAACCTCACTGGAGGTTGTGGCCATGGTGTCCGACAGTGAAAGTAGTTACTAGGGTTAGGGTTAGGGTTAGGGTTTAGCTAGAGAGCATTTTTAGTTCAGTGTTCACTTCTAGCTTTTCAAGAGTGTTTTAGGAGGAGTTAGATATACAGGTGGATCTTTGTACATCCTTTCATCCTTAGACTGATGGATAGTCAGAGCAGACTATTTAGGTTCTTGAGTCCATGCTCCAAGCCTATGTCAAGGAGTTTAGAGGTCAGTAGGAGCAACACTTATCATTGGTAGAGTTAGCATATAATAATAGTTACCATTCATGTATCAAGATGGCACTATTTTAGGTTTTATATAATAGGACAACTCATTCTACAAATGGATGGTTTGAGAATTCTGAGCTTAGTCCCCATGGTAATGACTTGACTAAAGAATCACTCAATAGCGGGGTGATTCAAGATAGTTTAGGGGCTACTCAGAGTTGGCAAAAGAATTATAAAACTTGTAGACTTTGTTCCTTGAGATTTAATATAAGTGATCTATAATTCCTCTATGTATTTCCCATGAAGGGTGTGTTGAGGTTCGGGAGGAAAGGAAAGCTTAGCCCTAAATATATTGGACCCTTTGAGATTATTTGCATAATTAATATGGTGGATTATGAGTTATCCTTACCCCAATATTTTTATGCTGTCTATTCAATTTTCTATGTTTTTATGTTGCAATGATACATTCCCGACCTATCTTGGGTTCTAAGAGGGGACTCAGTTCAGTTGGATGAATATTTGACCTTTGTGGATAAGCGTATTCTCATTTTGACTAGCGATGTTAGGCAGTAGTGCACTAGGAATATTTCAATAGTTAAGGTTTAATAGAGGTACCTCCCAGTATAAGAGGCTACTTGGGAGATCGAGAGTGTAATTTGGTTCTAGTATCCTTACCTATTTGAGAGTTCAGGTACATCTCGATCCTTTACTTGTGTAGTAGAAAGTTCTTTTCTTAGTGAATATTGTAATGAAACTTTAGGTCATTTTCTATATCTTTTCATTTTCACTGTTTACAACTTTCCTATAGCTTCTCCATAGTCATTTATAAATTGCTAGAACAAATAGTTTAGTTATTAGGAAATTCATTTGGTTTTTAGATCAAATTTCCTATGTTGAAGCATTTGCTGGTTCAAATTGTCTAATGGGAAAAAATATAAGTCAACTGACCTTGTATGCCAATTGTAATAGTTCCAACATCTTTTAAACATTGAATTTAGTATAAGTGTTGTACCTACTTTTTATCAAAATGACCTCAGATGGAAATTCTAATTGTGTCATTGAGTCTGGATGTCAAATATTATAGGGTAGCATAGTTTGTTTGCATATATGAGATTCTGGATTAATCCCGAGAGGTTGGTAGAGACTCGAAAAGATTCTAATTCTCCAACTAGTGCCTGATATTTGGTGTT
This sequence comes from Capsicum pubescens, assembly GCA_030864215.1. Lineage (NCBI taxonomy): Eukaryota > Viridiplantae > Streptophyta > Magnoliopsida > Solanales > Solanaceae > Capsicum > Capsicum pubescens. The sequence goes on from CM061541.1 coordinate 172,981,599, forward strand.
ACCACTAAAGTGGACCTTAGGGCGCATTAGCGATGGGATATTTTGCATCCCATTGGACATTTTATAAATCCTAACCCACCCAATAGGTATCACTTGAGCGGCACTAGGTGCTTTAACAGCTAACGCTAAAGCGGCGTATGGTCTGCTTTAGTGGTCTGGCTGTGGAGTTGGTTATTGATTTAGCGGTACTAGGCACTTTAGTGGTCGTTGTTGAAGTAGATAAGTGTCCACTTTAGCAGCTATTGCATGCCTGGGAAGGGTATAAATACCCACATAGTCCAATTTTTCAATATTTTCATCAAATCTCTATAATCTTAAAGCCTAAAAAGTGGGAGTTCTTAGGAGAAGCAATTATGGGTAATTGCGGATCTTTAATATCATTAATTTATGCTATTTCCCATTGAATTTGTTGTATGATTCCATATTTTCATTTTTTATTTCTCCATTCTTATCTAAAATCTCTAAAAGCTTGGTGACTTAATTTTAGTACCATTATAGCTCAGAATTTACCAATATTTTAGGGTAAATATTCCTTGAGCATAGAGTGTCGTTGTGTAAGATTCGAATATGTGATTCTATAAATAGTCCCCATATGGGATTTCTGCATAATTTAGGACCTAAAGTACAATATGAAATATGGTTATTACTGTCCTCGTATTGATGAGTAGATTGTAGTTTTTACTGCGTGGCACCTTGCGGAAGCTTCTCAAAAAAGGAAATCAATAATTTAGAAGATTCTTTGGGTTTTTGTTTGACGTCAAGGTAGGATAGGTTTACCTTCTTTATAAATTGATTATCTCGTAGTATGCTAGATATAGGGTGGGATTTAGGTGTTGGAAGTATGAATGAGAATATTTGGTTTAGTTGGACCATTTAGGGTATATTGTTACTATAACTTGGATTAATTAGCCTATTTATTCATGTCTTAGGTGAATTGGGCTTCATGGTTCTTATTTAGAATAGAAATTCTTTAATTACTCAATCTTTGTAAAATTTCTCTTAGTCATTCATGTTTAGGATAGAATGGTCCTTTAGTTAATTAAGTTAGGGAAAATTGCCATAGTTGCTATTGTTTTTGGTAGGAATCCATTAGTTGTTCATGTTTGGGAAGGATCAGTATCTTGGGACTATTTATGGCTTACTTGACATCTAGGAATGAATTTGGATACCTTAGCCTAGTCCGAGGTTAAAGTTTCCTGAAATGGATTTCGAGGATTCGAAGTGAGATCCTCCGGCCAACCTTGTCCTAAGACTAGTGCTAGACTTGTGGACTTAGTTACGCATGATACACTCTCATTATTATTGTTTTGACACATGAAGAGATTAAATATATATTTATTGAGTATGTTAGTTGGATATTGAAAGATTTATGCCAATTTCGGGTATTGATTAATTATATGGCTAATATCAATATATAAGATTATTGAGATGGCTTCCAAGCATTCCTATGGATATGATTTGTAGATATATAAATGATGAAATGATTTATCTACATATCATTATTGATATTACTTTAGGATATAATTAATAATACGGCATATCAACAAACTTAATGATATAGATATCGACATGATATATTATTAATTGCTCAAAGATATGATATGGCCTATAAATATGATTAATGGATTATAGATATAATATGGCTCATAGATACAATATGGCTTGTAGAGATGGTTAAGGTCTTATAGATATGATTTGTAGTTTATGGATATGTTTATTGAAGTAACTTATGAATATGACTATTTACATGGCTTATGGGATTGGTTATTGGCATGACTTAATAGATGTGGTATTGGTATAGTCCATTGGGTTACTTTATCAGTATGACTCGATGATATGGTACGTTGGTGCAGTTTATAAATATAAGTTTCGGTTCAAGTCCAATAGTTGATAATGATCTTGATAATATGAGTTCTGATTCAAGTCTGGCAAATGGTAATAATGATGATGATGTTATCAAGTTCTGGTTCAAGTTTTGCAAACTATAACCATGATGATTATGTTATTGAGTTTCGGTTCAAGCCCAGCATCGGGAACTATGTGTGAGAAAATACTGTTAGGATGGATTCTTCGTTATAGCATGGAAAATTGGTGATTTATGGATTTTGAATTGCTTACTTTCATTGATTGTACCCTCCAAGATTATGAGGGCATGTTGGGTAATTTAATTTTTGCACACTTATTTGCTTATATGGTCCAATCTTGTAGTTCTATTTTTGTGATCTTTATGTTATTTCTTGTATGCATTTACTTATTCGTATACAACTATGTTAGAGCATATTTTCAAGGTTTGCCTCTTTTAGCTTGACATATCTTATTCTATCTTGTATCTTATAATATATATATATATACGTATATCATGATTTATCTCACTTAGCCGATGACTCCTTCTAAGTATCCATGGTTTTGGTACTCATATTATACTTTTGTACCTTCTTGGTACATATCTGAGTACTAGTTATTGTTTCTGATTTGATGTTCATGTTGGGTTGATTTTGGAGATTGGTTGAGCTCTTTGAGTCAAATTTACCCTTTTTCCCTCTATTATCTATGTCTAGTCTTTAATCTTCAAGACAGATTGTATTTGACTATTTAGTACTCTTAGATCATTTGTAGTAGCTCCTGTACCGACATCACATATTATTTGGAAGGTTGTTAATTTCTATCTATCAATTGGATTATTTGACCTCCTTATTATAGTTAAGTCTTTAAATTGTTAATTTCCATTTTTTTTGGCTATTTTCCACCATGTTGGTCTATTGTATATGGCTCTAGGGTAGGGCTTGGCTTACATACTAATGGGATATAGTAGGTTCCATCATGACTTATGAATTTGGTTGTGACATGAGAATAGTGTATCCACTTGATGGTATAAGTCAGTAAAGAAACAGGCTTTATTACAAGTCTTAATTCTACACATGGAATGAGGTATATTTGTTTTAATATATCTCGGACCGAGTAATTAGAAAATGTATAGAAGAATGCAATGCAAAGTAGGTCTTGGAGAATTTTCATTCATCATCTTAGAGAGACCATCACAGTGGTGAGTGATAAGCTCATGAAGTACTACCGTTCAGCTTTATTTAGCCCATCATATTCAAGTATATAGCTAGATTTGCAAGAGAGTTTGACCAGTGTCAGCTTAGGGGTTCTATTTTTAGAAGGCATAAGATGGTTTTGAATAGTATTTTAGAGGTGGAGATCTTTAATGTATGAGTAATAGACTTCATGGGCCATTTTTCTCCATCATATAGAAATTTGGACATTGTAGTTTTACTGGAGAAAGCAACAACGCTCCCCACTAATGACTCTAATGTAGTGGTTAAATTCTTTAAGAAGAAGATATTGACAAGGTTTGGGACACCGAGAGCTATTATTAGTGATGATGGTTCACATTTTATCAACAATTTTCTTAGGAATTTATTGGCTAAGTATGGGGTAAGACACAAGGTTGCCATAACCTATCATCCTCAAATTAGTGGCCTAGTTGATATCTTGAATCGTGAAGTAATGCAAATATTGCAAAAGACAGTGAATGCACAACGTAAAGATTGTGCAATTAAACTTGATGATTCATTATAAACATAGAAGAAATTGTATAAGACTCTTATTGGGACATCACCTTACAGGTTAGTCATTTTCTAGTTGAGTTAGAACATCAAGATATTACACCATTCAATAATTAAACCTTAATTCTCAGTTAGTAGGCCAAAAATAAATGATATGGTTATATGAGCTTAAGGAATTCAGATTACATGTTTACGAGAATGCAAAGCTTTACAAGGATAAAACCAAAAGGTGGCATGAAAATATATTGTGTAATGTAAAATGGGAGAAAACCCATGCATGTAATGTAATAGCGTAAGAATCTTTAGTTAAAACAAAATGAGAAAAACAATAATATAAAAATATGAGTCGTGTTGCAACCAAAACTTTGGTGGTTGGGGAGATGAAACCCACTTTTCTAGCCAACTTCAATGTTTTTCTGGTATGTTGCAAGTAGGAAAAGGGTTGAGGTACATTGAAAAGGCTAAAATTGGAGTGAAATTATACAAAGGAAAAGTCTAGCTAGGTAATATAGGGTCAGTGCTATGGATCCCAATTCATTTATCGAGCCCTCCATTGTGGGGCAACTCATGAGGGCTTACTAGAAATACTTATGTGTTGGGATCGGCACCACAAAGCCTGCCTCACATGCTGAAGACTACGCCATGCCTAACAATTTTCTTAATAAAATTCCTTAATTTTAATAAGGTCAAACCATACTTTGTCCTCCCCTATTAAAACACCTCAACCCTAAAATCCTTATTTTTATCCCTAAGAACCATAAAACACCATTCTCTTACTTTATGCTCGTGATACACCATTCACACCTAAATTTTTCATGCCTTTCACTCTAATTCCAAGTATGTTTTCATGGATTTTTAGCTTTGTATTATTGACTAGAGCTAGAAATTTTGAGTTTCATCATTTAAACATAATACATTCCAAATTATGTGCTTTAAATCTCTTAAATTTGTGATTCATGGTTCTTAATGCTTAGGTAAACTTTGTAAACATAGGTTGGAATTAGATTTTTGGGGTTTGAAAAGGTGGATTATGAGGAATTTCATATAGGTTAGCAGTTATTTCACTTAAGTAGGTGTAAAGCATCAGTTTAAACTTAATGTTTGATTTTTTGTTTTGACCACACCATATCTCTTTGGTTGTTGATACTTGAGTTAATGGTTAAAGTTTAAAGCATGTTTAGTTAGTTTATGGGTTAAATTGTGGTACTATAGTTGGCTCAAATTATACATAAACTATATGCAAGGCAGTGTGAGCTAATTGAATTATTTTGGTGGTGGATAATTGACTTTATTCATTGTTGTTCATGGATGTCAATAATTCATGATGTATGTTGGTGTTATGTAAAGTTCAAGCTAGTGACATTGTTTATAAAGAAACAAAGATGAATATTCATCACGTGTCTTATAGTGTGGATAGTAAATAATGTGTGAATGTACTTGAAAATCAAGAGTTACACTAGTTAATGATAGTTAGTAAGGGAAGTTTGAGTCCTCGAATATATAGACTAGTTAGAGTTGGCTAACAAGTTAAGTGTTAGGTGGTTTCAACCACCCTTAAACTTGATTATGGTTAGCGATTTAGGGATGTAATAATCCTTCATTTTTACACTATGCAACAGGTACCGTGGCACCTAAGGTGATCAAAGGAAAAGGAGTAGCATCCATATCTGGCCAAGGAGAGAAAAGGGCATGTTTAAGTTATTTCATACATCTTGTAGATCCGCGTGTTCCCCAATGTTTTTTTGGGTATAAATATGTTGATAAAGAAGTCCAAAAATGGTACAAGGAGAATAATCTGGAGAAGTATATGCCAATAGAGAAGATTGATAAAGAGTAGTTGAAAGATGAATACCCCGACAATGTGACACTGATTGAGCAGTTAGGAATAGAATTCATTATTAATTATTAGAGGGATTGGAACTTGGACATTAATCATGCATTTTTTGCGCATAAGATCCCCAAGAAAGGGGAAATAATGTACACATTCGTGGAAAGAAATTGCATTTTAATACGGCTTCCTTAAACACTTTTCTATGAGCGATGAATATTAATCATGGAGGATTGAGGGCATTGTTTAGTCAAGCACCAAACCAGTCTATGTTCACACTTTATGAAATTTTAGGTTCATGGCAAGGTAGAAAAGTAACAAGGAAAAGGTATATCACAACACTTTTATTTATTCACACTTGAACAAAGAAGTAAAAGTTTAGTTAAGAATTAATTTTATCTGCCTTCTCCTGGTCTCCGATTTGTCCAACATCACTCATGATTGAGTAATGTTAGTTTATGCTTTGATGACTAACAAAGAAATTAATGTAGGTGAAGTTATGTGGTCCTCATTAAATAAAGGAAAGAGTGAAAACTGGCTATAGGTACAGTTTTGGAGGTTTTATGACACAATTCTTGAAGGATCATTGGGTAGAGAAACATCCTGCAAATTATAATTTTCCCAAAGTATGAAATGAATTGAAGTTTCTTGAGTGAAGGATCCAAATTTTAGTTTGGGCCAGCTTTAACCCATGCTGAGAGTAATTCTAGTAATTCTCGAGTGAAGGTTTGTTGCATATTTGGAATGCAACACCCGAATATGATGGGTGAAGACCGATGCCCTACAGAGGCAAAGTTCAAAAAGTTTGAGGAAGACTACTAGATGATGTTGTGCCTGTAGATAAGGATAAGAGGAGAGTTGATTATGATGTAGACTCAGATTCAGAGTTTGAGGCTGATGATGATGATTAATAGAAGGAGTAGAGCCCAAGGACATCTTTGTACCCATTTTTTATTTGATCTTATGTTTTGTTTGCACTGGTGATAGTGCTTGTTCCTAAGTATGTGGTCAGGTAAAGGACTCTTATCAGTTTCATATGTTTAGTACTTGTGTTTTGTTTTGTGGCATGGTAATGTACTTTATTTTGATGGATATTGTGGTGATTTTATTATATTAGAATTATGGTTTGCTATAGTTATTAATGCATAGTTATGAATTTGTACTTTTAGGCTTCTCATTTTGGGTTCCTCGGCTTTTGTTTTTGGTTTTTGTCCCGCAATAGTTCCTTTGAATTGAATAGGATTAATTTGTAAATTTGTAGTCTTAAGAGAAAATTAGTCATAAGTAGCTAGTAGAAAGTGGAACCAATTCACTAATTTGATACTAAGAGCCCTTGTTAGGCCACATGACTACATGATGCAAGTTAGGTTAAATTGAAGGCATGTTGTAATGAGATTAATGACTATTTTTAAGACACTTAGGCTCATTTATGTGACTCTTTTCAAATTTTAGCTTAATTTTGAATTATTGTTATTGCTTGATTGAGAATCTATAACGATCCTTCTTGATTACAACATGTGTCATGTTTGTGTGTGATGTTTAATTTTATTCCATATTTACATATGGGTGTCTAGAACTTGCCCGGTGTGTATGCAAAATGAAATGAAGAACATTGAGTTTAGGAGGTGACATAGACATTTCATTGGTAGCCATGTTTGATACCTTATATTATCTACCCAAAATGCATAATATTAGTTAGCTCTATTGAGCCCTTAGATAATATCTTGGTAGCCTCATATATAGCTTAATCGTTTTCTTTCAATTGACCATATTTTGATCCAACAACCTAAGATCTTTAGCTGAACAAAAAAAATCTAATTAAGTGAAATTGAAGAAGTGTAAAATAAAAAATTCTAGTTTGTTAAGGAGTGTAAAATTGAAGAAGTAAAACATAAATTTGAAGCCCCAAAAAAAGAATAGCCATTGGTGTGTTGAAAAAGGTTTATGAGTTATTGGGACTTGGGGGACTAATGTTATGAAAATAAAAATTGATCAACCAAAGTGAATAATGTGTTGATAGAACAATTGCGCTACTAAAAGATGTATAAGAAAGCTTAAAGAAATTGTACAAAACAAAAGAAAGCTATGAAGAAAAATGTGGTGCAAAATAGGTTGGTTGAAGATGACTTGATTGAAAGTGTGATGTATTAAAGCACTTGGGAAGGATAGTCACTATTTATACCTAAAATAGTTCCTACCTTCCCCTTAGCCTATATTACAACCCTTAAAGTCCTACTTGATCTTGAGATTTAATATTCTTATATTAGTGGACTACTACACTAAGGGAAAGCCTATGGGTCATCCTAATGTTGCATGTCAATTCTTAGAGAGAATAAGTGAATCTCTAATCTTGTACCTAATCATGTGTGGAATTACGTGTTGGTGAGGGATATTGGGTAACTTTTTTTTATGAGGGTGCATGTTTAATAATAGAATGGGAACTTATATGATTTCTTAGTTGAGTAATGTGAATGAGTTTGCTAACATCATAGAGTCAATTCTTGGTGCTAGGAGGTGTTGAATAGTCATTCATGTGCTCAAGGTTCAAAGGTCGTATGATAGTTTTAAAGTTTTCTAATCATATTGGTTGTTGTGGGCATGGCTTGAGTATCTTGTTTCAATTAGAGATGCTTAATTCTTCTTTGTATCACATGAGTATAAAGAGTTATTTGAGAAAAAAACAAGGCTTTAAGCATGGGGTGGTGATCTTGGGTGTTATTAAACACCCAAGTGTCATATTTTACCTAAATTTTAGCTAGTTTTGAGAATAGATGTGCATATTTGCTTCTACCCAATTCTATATTGATATAGATTAACTAAAGAATATGATTTTTATGTTTTAGTTTAAAATGCGGTTAGAAGTAAATCAGAATGAAAGAAGAAGCATGCACTAGTAATACATAGAAGATGAGACCAGTCCTACAACCGAAAAAAACACCAAGCCACGCTTCTAGACCCTTTGCAGCTAGGCACACGCCACATAGGTTGGGCCTGCTTTATGGACAACATGCCATGGAGTACTATCCATCGACGAAGTTTCTTCAAATTGTAGCCAACTTCAAATGGGTGTGGGTTTTAAAGGGAGTCCACCTTTATAAATACCCAAAGGATGTCCTGCACTGATTAGTTTTACAATTTTTATTGGAAAATAGAGACCACAAAGGTTTTTATGAGGGTTCTAAATCTTGTTACACAACTACTTAATATATTGGTATGATTAACATTAATTCTTCTATTTTTCTTTAGACTATGGGTAGCTAATACTTTTGTTCTGGGTTACACCTAGAACAAGATTGTTAATTGTTTTTATTTAAATCAATTGCATTTATTGCTCATTCAATTGTGCTAGTGTTCTTAACTTTACTATTTCAGTGTGTGGAAAACATTAAAATAAATGAGTAATTCTTGCATGAACTGACCTTAGAAATGTAAGGAAATGATGAGAAACAAGAGAAATAAGACATCTCTTACTAAGTTAGAGTTGATTTGCAACTCAGATAGCAATATACATAGTTTTCCTTATTTAGTTATAAATAAGTTGAGAATGTTAAGGCATTTGAATTAAAATCTCACATCCCTTCTCAAAAATGTAGTTATAAGACTAGTCCGAATTAGTGATTTAGAGGATGGTCAATCCTGGATTGTACACTTAACCCCAAAACTTAGAATTTTAGAAATAAAGTTCATTGAGAAGAATAAAGGCTAAACACGATAGTGGTAAATGTCGTAGCCCTAAAATATCTCTCGATATCTTTAACAATTTTGCTCAAAATTGTAATTGTCATATTTTATTCTTTTTGAACATTATTAGAAAACTATAATTTCAAAAACCTCTTTGGATAATGCACAACACTTGTCTAAAATTACTATTGGAGATGGAATTAAGTAAATTGCTAAGCGTATAGTGCCTCTGGGTTTGATACCCAGCTCTTAAAGAGCTACTATATTACTTGGTAAACCAAGTACACTTGCATGTGAGGTAGGTTTAAATAGTTAACACTTATTAAACTAGAGTAGTAAAATTCATAATTGAGTTAGGGTACTGTAGATTAAGAACCAAATTGATATCTAGCCTCCTTAGTGTTTCTTCAAATGGTTCTCCCACTGTAGAGTTTGGGTGTGTTCCACTCATGACCACTTGGATCATGAAAAAAATCAGGTAAAAAATTTACCCTAGGAGTCTGATGGTAAAAAGAAAATTAAACCATCAATTATCATATCTCAAGAGTAATAAACCTATGCCGTAAAAATTGGGGAATACAAAATAGAAATCAAACCTCAGTTGTGTCCAAAAGTATAATACTCCTAATTCCGGACTCTGAAATTTCTGAAGTATTATCAATACTTCTAAGACCACGACTCTGGTGACGAATTATTATCACTCATCATGAGTCATAGGGTGGGGGTTTTATCACTCGTCATGAGTTGTAGGGTGGGACTCATTGTCCCACCAGTGTGATGACCAAGAATATAGCCCCTGACCATGACTCTTCCTCATGATTCATTAGGTCAGGTAACGACTCATTATGAGTGATTTATTATGAAAACAGTGGAGTTTTAGGGTTTTGGTCCTCAGGTAATGAGCCTCGACAATGACTCATGCTTAACCTCACTAGTCATTGCTTAACCCATGACTACTGGACCTAGTTTTTCCTGCACGTTTTAATTAGGGATCTTTGGTCTTTTCCTCCCTTCATAATTATTTCCTATAACCTTAAAACACTATGTGACCCTATTATCCTTAATTACTCAAATCAAAACCTACTCTCTTCATCTTAAACTCCCAAAGAAAGAAAAAATGGGGGCTTATAAGGAATTTATCCCTCAAGCTCACAACTTCAGATTTCTTTTAATTTCTTGGTATTTCAGGCATGTCTGTAACCCCTAACATAAATTTTTATACCATGGAATATGTTTTAATCATTGTTTGTATGATTTAATTATTGGGTTTAAATTAGGTTGAGGAATTTCGATGATTATCATTTGAATCATATTTCCCATAATTCAAATGTCTTGTGTATACTTAAATTGATAATTTTTGGGACTGGATGGGTGTATTATTGTGGAATAATGGGCAACATGGGTTTCCCTAAATTGATGGATGTCGGCTTGGTAATATCATTAACCTCAACCCACCTTCACAACTTTGAGTTAATAAAAATATGAAAATTGTGTCATTTAACTCACTTTTAAAATTATTAAATTGCATTAATGGAAAAAAGGATAAAAATATATTTGAAAGGCCTTGCTTTCCATGGTTTTACATTTTTAAAGGGACTTGGAAGTCAATTGGTTAATTGGAATGGATCAACATGATTATATAAGCTTACAAGCATAATTGGTATGATGATACCAAGCAATACATCCTTAATATAAGACTCCTACGTTAATGGTTTGGATTATGTGTGAACTACTTTAATTTAGACTTGAAAAGGGTTGTGTATCACACCGTAAAGGTGAAGGTCCCAGGGGACCAATACTAGAAACCATATTTGTCGACTTAGGGATCTATATGATCGTGTACTTAGTTCTTGCATTATATTTTGGGAATGGAAAGAGCCTTAATGTCTTTATCCCTTCCTTTGTATTCCATAATTCGTGTGGCTAAACACACTGGGTCCCTTTCAGTAAGAGAAGCTAAACCCATATAGTCTGTGGATGCCCTTAAGATGGATAAAGCTACACCATCCAGGTTAATATTTTATAATCTCATGTTAATAACCCTTATCCTTACCATGGCATTATATATATGTATATTTGAATGTGTGCATGCGGTTTTATTTGATTTTGGAAATGGCATTATTTTATCACTTTCCCTGAGTTGCATGCCAGTGCTTATCCTATTGGTCTTCGTAAGATGATACATCATTTCATGATGAAGGGTCCAAAGAATTTTCTATTACCCCTATAGAGTATTAGGTTATGCAATTGTCTATTGGGTTGCTGTGAAATGGTGAGCGCTCCATCTTCCTAAAAGCTTTGCCCTTTTATTAGTTTTTTTTCATATTTTGAGAATTAAAGAGTTCCATTGTCATGGTTAGGGGCATGTCCCGACCTAATTTAGAATTCTTGTTTTAGTGGCTTTGTGGTCAATTTTGGGGTTGTTTGGTCATTATTTTTGACTCGTATTCTCTCTTTTGGTTTTTTATACATATCTTTCATTAGTTTGGTTTGGTTTTTCTTTGATCTTTATTATTCTCAGGTGGTTAGGCTAAGGGGATGGTCCCCGAACCATAATGGTCTTGAGATACCCATCACATCTAGTCCCTGGTTTAGGTCATGACAGGCTTGGTATAAGAGAACAATCTAGGGTTGGTGAGTATCCACAATGCCATGTCTATTAGAGTCCTTTTTATAGATGTGTAGCATGAAACACTTATAAGGGGGAGGGTACAAGGCATTTAGGAATGTATCCCCTTCTTTTGTTCTAGTTTTGGGCTACACAATCTAGTGTTATAAAACTTCTCTATCTTTTAGCTTACTCGCATTTCAGATCATTCCTCCTTGAATATATCATGATCACAAAAACTCTATTAGATCCTCCATCCTACTTGAGGAAAATGTAGATGGAATTTGACCTTCTTATTGAGTGTATACCTGGTCTATAGTTCCTACTCCTGATTGTACTACTCAATATAGGGTAGCACTAGTCCCTATTAGTCCTCCTCGGGCTCCCTAAGCTGATGATACTCATGATCATCCACCTCAGGGAGACATATCTAATATGGAATGCTTGCCCAACTAGTAGCATAACAGTGTCATCAGTCTAATCATATTTGTTCTGTTGCTCATTCATTTGAGCTCACTCAGATTGGTCAGTTCAAGAGGCTGAATCCCTTAATATTTATAGGATCTAAGGTTAAGGAGGATTCTTAAGGGTTTATTGATGAGATGTAAAAGATTTTTAGGGTAATGGGATTTGTTATATAAATATAGCTCTTTTGACACTTAAAATAAGGTAAATATGAAAGTTGTTGAGGTCTTTTTGTTAGATATGATCCGTTTTGAGTATGTTTTGTAGAAAATCATGATTTGGATGATAAGTTCATGAAAATGGTGAAAAAGGTGTTTTTGTCCATTTTTGCAGCAATTATAGATGATTGGGATATTTTCCAGCTTGATTATGATCAAAACATGTTCGAGAATTGAAAAAGAGTTGAAAAACTGACTCCCGACACCTACTATGTTGACCTAAAGACAACGGGTAGGAGCAACAGACTGTAGGTACACAAAAAAGGCACCAGAAGTCCAAAATAACAAGAGCTGACTTGCAGGAAAATTTCCATTCTGTACCTGTACCTAGAACAGACCACAGGTAAAACACATGGTCGGAACCATACCGCGGGTATGGGAAACGGGTAGCCACCAACCCTAATTTCTCCTATTCTGTTCGGGTTTTATTTTTGGGATTTTCTCTTGTACTATATATACCCTTTATGTACGTTTTAGTAGAGGTTTGACACTTTTAACACTTAGAAACATATTTTAATTTCAAGATCCATCATTGTTCCTGGTATTTCATTGTATGGACTTTACTTGATTATTCAATTATGGTTGGGGGTTTTCTTTCATCTTATCATTGTGATTTAATTTTTGCCTTCCAACATGAATGTTATTGATTTCTTCACAGTAATGAGCAGCTAAAATCCATAGCGAAGGTTATGGAAACCCTAGCGGATTTACAAAGTAGGGGAAGTATGATTGTTGATGAGAAACCAATGCCCATGGCATGCATTACTTTATCTTCATTATAATAGTCATCTTAGAAGTTGCAAAAATTAGGATCCCGCCTAGATATTACACTTGTTCTAACAAAAGGGTAGTAACTAGGAAAAGATAATGACAATAGTAATTTAGGGAGTTAATAGTCGGTGCATTGTAGCACAATAGTATAAATGAATGATTATTATCCTTCATCTAATAACTTGAGAATCAAAAGGTGATAGTTAACTGGGACCAGGGTATAGGTTAGTAACGTAACACTCTGAGACTCAATAGGTAAAGGGCGAAATCCTTCTGCTAGACGAAAAGACTGTAGGAGGTACATAATATATCGATTATGCATACAAGGTATTGTGTTGGTTCAATAATGCATATAAACCAATGGAGTTTAGATGATAAGGGGAAACACAATCCTAGTGTTCACCAAAAACTGATTTCAACTAGAGTTAATATTGTTACTTGCTTTCGACTACTACAAATAAATCCCCCCATTTAGTTTCCAGTACTTCCTGTAGACTACAATTGATGATAACTGCAAACCACGTGTTCCCTTGGAATTTGACCCCAAACTTAGTTAGGTTATATATCTTGACAGTAATCTTGCCATCATCTAAAATGAGGTGTTTCTTGGATATCATCACCGAGCAGCACTCGATAGAGATAAGAATAGAAGCCGACCTCAAGATAGCCTAGCATGTCATTTTGTTCAGCTGTATGTTGATGAAGTAGAAGATTTGGGATACAATAAGCTGGCAAATATAGGAGCCATTATTCCTCCTTCCTTATCTCCTGATGTGAAGTTCAATATCTCCAGTTCTATGATTCATCTCTTATATTTAATGGGTGTGTTTGTGGGGTTACTGATATATGACACAAAGATGCAATTGGCATACTTTAGTGAGATATTCACTTCATATACCATACTAGGGGTAGATCAGAAGGCACTAAGACTAAGGTTATTCCCTTTCTCGCTTACTGGAGAAGCATCATTATTGCTTGGGGAACTGCTAAGAGGATCTTTAACTACATGTAAGGAGCTACACAGATAGTTCTTGAACAGGTTCTTTCCTCCATCCAGTGTATTGCAGCTTAAGGATGAGATTTATAATTTTGGGCAGGTAAACTCAGAATCTATGTATTATGCATGGTTCTGATTCTAGAAGAGACTTGGTATGGTACCCAACCACTAGATATCAGGGATAAGCTTGTCAGAGATATTCGATAGAGCCTTGAATACTAATTCAAGAGCAATGGAAGACACTATTTTCGAAGAAGCCTTTATAATATTACAAAGGAAGATAGCTTCAGGTATTATGGATTAGATATCATTAACTAACTTGGGGTGGCAAACTTGGGAGGTTGAGATACGTTTGAAAATTTATGACATTGGAGCTCCCACTACACAGAAAGTAGTAGAGGATATTGTAGCCTAGGAGATTTCATTATTATAGATGGAAATTGGTGAGTTGGTCAAGCAATTTGCAACTATAAATTCCTTGAAAGTGCATGGATAAGGGGTATCTTAGGAGGAAAAATATATGGATCATCAATGGTGCATTTCCAAGTCCAAGGGCAAGGAAATCAAGGTTGGAACAATCAGGATGAGAAGGATAAATACATTCCACCTGGTAGACAAAAAACAGAGTCTAGAATAGAAGAGATGCTGACCATATTGATAATAAGACTAAAGATTCAAGAAACTTGCTGAAATGAGATTAAAGCTGAAATTTCTAAATTAGCCCAAATGGTGGAGTTACATGAAAATTCTATCAAGAAGTTGGAGAAGCAGTATGGGCAAATCTCTATCACTTTGGTGGACAGAAAGTCAATAACAGTACTTGATTATAATGTACAGAGCCCTCAGACACTTTTTCATTGTATGGCCATTGATATGTGGGATGAATCCTCACCTGAGGAGCACTATATACCTTCTACTAATGAGACAAAGAAGAAGGATGTTGATATAGATAAGTCACCTAAGGCAGAATTTAAGAAGCTGAGCTATACTAATGATGATTTCGATAGTGATGGTGATAATGAATGGATTGGCGAAGAGCTCCAAAACATAGTTAATGAATTTATCTCAAACTTTCACACTAGTTCAGTTGAAAACAAAGAGGATCTAGGCGCACTGACCATCCTATATTTTTTGGGACTTATAAGATTAACCAACCCCTATGTAATTCAGCATCAGGAATAAAGGTCATGCCAATGGTAATATACAGAGTACTAGGTTTTGGAGGACTCAAGACATTTCTATAATTTTATTGATGGATGACTCATCTGTAAAAGAGCTAGTGGAAATTATGCATGCCATAGAGATAAAAGTCACATTACTCAGCTATCCAGTAGATTTCATGATTCTAGATTATAAAGTGGACACCTATTCTCCAATCATCTTGGCTAGACCCTTCTTAGCTACTGGCAGAGTATTGATTGGGATGGACTTGGAAGAAATCACTTTCAAGTGGAATGACGAGAAAATTGTGTTGAATATATGCATGACAGTTCAGCAACAAGATCTCATGGGAGTTGTGGTAGTGCTAGATGCGGTGGATGATGATAGGATCACAGTTGATATGCCTATTGAGAAAAGATTACGGGTAAAGGCCTTGGCCACAGTAATCATGAACTTTGAGAGTGATGGAATAACTGAATATGATGAGAGGGTTCATGCCTTACATAGAATAGGCTCTTACAAGTATCCCCCAAAGAAGCTCGATCTTGACTTGAAGAATAGAACCTCACCACCTTCAAGACCATCAATTAAAATAGCATGGGTATTGGAATTGAATGTCCTCCCTCTTTACTTGCAGTATGAATTCTTAGAGACCAATAATACCTTACCATTAATTATTGCAGCAGACTTGGTTGGAGCACAAATGGAGGCTTTAATATCGATATTAAGGAAGTTTAATAAAGATATTCCATGGACTATTGATAACATTGTAGGGATCCACCAAGTATATGTACCCACAAGATACAGTTTGATTCGGATTGCATTCCTAGTATTGAGCATCAGAGAAAACTCAACCCTCCAAAACAAGAAGTGGAAAAGATGGCAATAATTAAATAGATAGATATTGGGGTAGTTTTCCCTATCGTACACAGCAAGTGGGTTAGCTCGGTTGAATACGTACCAAAGAAATGGGGGATCATAGTGGATTCAAATGAAAAGAATGAGTAAGTACCAATGATGCTAGTGATTAGATGGAGAGTATGCATGGATTATAGAAAACTGAACAAATGGACTCAAAAAGACCATTTTCTGATGCCATTCATGGAATAGAGAATGGATAGACTTACTGGTAGGGTTTGGTATTCTTTTCTTGTCGGGTACTCGGGATACAATCAAATCATGATTGCTCCCAAGGACAAAGAAAAGACTACCTTTACTTTCCCCTATGGGACCTTTGTATTCAAAAAGATGTTGTTTGGACTTTGCAATACAACTGCCATTTTTCAGAGATGTATGATATCCATATTCTCAGTTATGGTGGAAAATACAATTGAGGTATTCATGGATGACTTTTCAGCAGTTGAACAATCTTTTGATGATTGCCTAGCCCATATAGCCAATGTAATGCAGTGATATAAAGAATGCAATTTAGTTCTAAATTGGTAAAAATGTCACTTCATGGTGAAAGAAAGTATAGTTCTAGGGCACAATATTTCCGAACATGGCATTGAAGTGGAGAAATCGAAGATAGAGGTGATTGAGAAATTTTCCTTGCCAGTGTCAGTTAAAGGTATATGATGATAGGCTTATTTACACGCCTAAAGTACTATAATTTACCCATATTTTAGCTAAGTTTTGAGGACAAAATATATAATTCATGCACTTTTAGTCCTTTTTCCTGTAAGTGAGCTAAAAAACGTGATTAGCAAGTTTTCAGGTATAAATAATGCAGATTTCAGCATATTATGGATAACTTGACGCCCAAGGAAGCTTCACGAAAGAAGGAAGGGAAAGATTGGACGCCAAGGACCAAAAGTGACGTATGGAATATCTGTCCCGGGCAAAAATAGTATTTCCAAAGACTTTGGGGATCAGCAGTAACTTATTAGGATTAGGATAATGATGCATTGACCTAGTAGTATTAGGCTAAGTAATGCAGTAGCCTAGTAGGAATAGGATATGGGTGTTATAAATACCCTATTTTGCTAGAGATTTTTATTCATTCTGGTGTTCCGAAAACAATTCTCTTTCAATTAATTACTTTCTCTTCATCTATTCAATTCTTAATTTCCAGAACAAGAGAACCGCTATTCTAAAAGGGAATTCACGCCTAACGCCATACCAAACCCTACTACATGTGAGATCTTTATTTTGGTATAATGATAAAGTCTATTGTGATTTCCATTGCACTCATGAATAGCTAAACTTCTCTGTTGGGGTTATGGAAGCCTTATGAGATACTATCTATTGCTATGAGTTTGTGAGTTCGTGACTCGTATGATGCTTATATCATTATTCTCTTCATCTTAATGCAAATTCTTGTGGTTGCAAACGCATAGACTACGCCAGTATAGCATTAACTTGTTCGAAAGAAAAGTTATATGTCTGGAAAAGAGATAATGTCAAGGTATTAGGGCACCAACCCCTGTTAAAAAGTTAGTGTCGTAACTGGATTAACCTCTTGGAGAGTTTGTACCGTTAGACACGCATTAAGCTCGAAAGAGTTAAAGTGAAATAATCCTTGATGGTCGAAAGACGCCTGGATTTACCATAGAATACAACTCTCTATAAGCACATGCATGTCTGAATTCCGCAAACTCATAGCCAATAGAGACGTATAACTCATAAGGTGGACATAACCCCAACTCTCAATTCTCATTGGTTAAACATCTTACTAAACATTCTTTCTTTTTACTTTGCTATTTTCCGTTTTCACATTGTTACATTATTGCACGTTACAAAATCCCCCCTTTTACGGGACTTGCACCAAAAGTCTAATAATCTTTGCTTACTTAGTGACCAAGTATTCTCGGTGGGATCGATACCCAACCCAGTTGGGTTATATATTTGACAACGATCGCTTACACTCTTATGAGAGTTGTAGTTTGAGCGTTATCAAAAATTAGCGCCATTGCCGGGGATCGAACCATAACCACCTTTTCCTCAAAGATTGAAGAACAAGGCGGATGATACAAGGTTCAGCAAATTCATGACTATGTTAAAACAGTTGACCATTAATGTGCCGTTGGTGGAAGTACTTGAACAAATGCCTGGGTATGCGAAATTCATGAAGGATCTTTTGACAAAGAAGCGGGCCGCAAGCTATGAGTTGACAGATACTGTTCATCATTGCAGCGCAATTGCCACCCAATCACTAGTTCAGAAGAAGGCCGACCCCGGTGCTTTCACTATTCCTTGCACCGTTGGATCTTTGAATTTTGCCAAGGCATTATGTGATTTAGGAGCCAGCATCAATTTGATGCCATTATCTATTTACAAAAAGTTGGGGTTGGGTGATCCTACTCCAACCAACATGAGGCTCGTAATGGAGGATAGGTCGGTAAAATGACCTGTTGGTATTCTATGTGATGTATTGGTGAAGGTTTCTTCATTCATCTTTCCAGCAGACTTCATTATTTTGGATTGTGAGGAAGACTCAGAAGTTCCCATAATCTTGGGGCGCCCTTTCCTTGCAATAGGAAGTGTGCTTATTGATTTAAGAGCTAATGAGCTATTATTCCGAATAAATGACGAAGTAGTTCGCTTTGATGTGTGCAAATCAATGAAGCACCCCAAAGAGATGAACGTATTCTTGGTAGCTGATGTTTATGTTGATGATGAAAAAGAATTATCTGAAGAGGAGCAGATTATTGACGACCCATTGGCGGTTGTGCTCATGAATTTTGAGCACAAGGATGCTGAAAACTATGAAGAAACTATTGGTGCTCTAACAGGATTTGGGTCATATCCTCATGCTCCCAAGAAGCTGGACCTTGATCTCAAAAATCGACCCACACCACCAGCTAAACCATCTATTGAAGAGCCACCCACGTTAGAGTTGATGGAGTTGCCTAGTCATTTAAAGTATGCATTCTTAGGAAGCGGAAGCACACTCCCAGTCATTGTGGCAGCAGATTTGGGTGAGCAGCAAGTTGCAGCTCTCATTGCTATTTTACGAAAGTATATAAGAGCCATTGGTTGGACCATCGCTGACATCATTGGTATTCCACCTGGGATTTGTACACACAAGATTCAACTTGAAGAAAATTGCACACCCACTATTGAGCATCAAAGGCGTCTCAATCCACCTATGCAAGAAGTGGTGAAGAAAGAAATTATTAAGTGGTTAGATGCAGGGGTTGTGTATCAAATAACTGACAGTACATGGGTGAGCCCGGTACAATGTGTTCCCAAGAAAGGAGGCATGACGGTAGTTGCGAATGAAAAGAATAATCTTATTCCACTCAGACCTATTACAGGATGGAGAGTATGCATGGACTACCAAAAGCTAAATTCATGGACGCTTAAAGACCACTTCCCAATGCCATTCATGGACCAAATGCTTGATCAATTAGCGGGGAAAGGATGGTTCTGTTTCTTAGATGGTTATTCCATCTATAATCAGATTTGTGTTGCCCCCGAAGACTAAGAGAAGACAACGTTCACATGCCCATATGGTACGTTTGCCTTCAAACGCAAGCCATTCGGGCTATGTAACGCACCAACCACTTTTCAGCATTGTATGATGTCCATTTTTTCTGATATGGTTGAAGACACCTTGGAGGTGTTCATGGATGATTTTTCAGTTGTGGGTTAGTCATTTGAATCATGCTTGGCAAACCTAAGTATGACGTTACAAAGATGTGTTGAATTCAACCTAGTGCTGAACTGGGAGAAGTGCCACTTTATGGTTAAAGAAGGTATTGTTGTTGGGCATAAAATCTACAAAAGAGGAATTGAGGTTGATCGATCTAAAATTGAAGTTATCGAGAAGCTACCACCCCCAATTTCAGTAAAGGGAGTTCGTAGTTTCCTCGGTCACGCAGGTTTCTATAGGTGGTTTATCAAAGACTTCTCCAATATTGCTAGTCCATTATGCAAACTTTTGGAGAAAGATGCAAGGTTTGACTTCAATGAAGACTGTTTGAGGGCATTCGAATGCCTCAAAGGGAAGCTAATTGAAGCTCCTATCATTGTAGCACCAGATTGGTCTCTACCGTTTGAAGTCATGTGTGATGCTAGCGGGGTAGCTTTGGGTGCTGTACTTGGCTAGAGAAGGAAAAAGTTATTCCACACAATCTACTACACAAGCAAGGTCCTGAACAAAGCCTAGAAGAACTATATTGTCACAGAACAAGAGCTTCTAGCGGTTGTGTATGCTTTTGAAAAGTTCCGTGCTTATTTGTTGGGAACCAAAGTGGTAGTTCATACTGATCATGCAGCTCTGAGATATCTAATGACAAAGAAGGATGCAAAACCAAGGCTAATTTGATGGGTATTGTTGCTGTAAGAATTTGATTTCGAGGTAAGAGATAGAAGAGGTTGCGAGAACCAAGTGGCTGATCATCTATCTAGACTCGAGAACGAGCATATAATGCAGCCTGATCTTGGGATTGATGACGCATTCCCTGACGAAGAGATCTTAGCCACAATAATGGAAGATTTACCATGGTATGCAGACTTTGCAAATTTTATGGTGAGTAATGTGATGCCTGCAAATCTATCTTTCCATCAAATCAGGAAGTTCATGCATGATGTAAAACACTACTTTTGGGATGAGCCATATTTGTTTCGACGATGCACGGATAGTGTTATCAGGCCATGCATATCCCATGTAGAGGTGCCGAATATATTAGAGGCATGTCACACTTCCTAAGTTGGGGGACATCACGCAGGTAATCGGACAGCAAGGAAGGTATTGCAAAGTGGATACTATTAGCCTTCGATATTTAGAGATGCCTACGAATTTGTGAGAAGATCCGACCAATGTCAGAGACAAGGCGCAATTTTGAAACACCATGAGATGCCTATGACGAAAATGCTTGAAGTTGAACTATTTGATGTATGGGGTATTGATTTCATGGGCCCATTCGTAAATTCGTTAGGAATGAAATACATCCTAGTCGCTGTAGATTATGTTTCAAAATGGGTCGAAGCAGTAGCATTGGCTGACAATGAAGGAAAGCTTGTTGTATCATTCTTGAAGAGAAATATCTTCTCTCGCTTTGGAGTACCACGTACTATCATAAGCGATGGAGGATCTCACTTTTGCAACAAGCTGTTCAAATCCGTATTGGCCAAATATGGTGTCAAGCAACATAAGGTAGCCACACCTTATCACCCACAAACTAGTGGACAGGTAGAGGTTTCCAATCGAGAGATCAAGCAAATCCTTGCTAAGCCTGTAAATGCTAATAGGAAGGATTGGTCTCGGAAGCTGGAAGATGCCCTATGGGCTTATAGGACTGCATTCAAAACACCAATTGGCATGTCCCCGTACCAACTAGTTTATGGGAAGTATTGTCACTTGCCCATTGAGCTCGAGCATAAAGCATTGTGGGCGTTAAAGAAACTTAATTTGAATTGGGATGATGCCATGAATCTGAGATTGGAGCAGCTGAATGAGATGGATGAATTCCGTCTACATGCATATGAAAGATTAGACCTCTACAAGGAATGAATGAAAAAGTATCATGATCAGCGGATTGTTCAACGAAAATTTCAAAAGGATGATATGGTACTTCTTTTCAATTCCAGACTGAAGCTATTTCCAGGTAAGTTAAAGTCCAAATGGTTTGGTCCGTACAAAGTTAACCAAGTCTACTCGTCTGGAGTAGTTGAGCTAGAAGACAATAATGGTGTTGTCTTTAAGGTGAATGGCCAACGAGTAAAACCATATATCGGTCCTCTTGACTCGATAAAATATATGGCCACCATCTACCTCGACGAAGTCTAAGTACTCGAGGTAACTATGACGTGCCGCGACAATAAATCAAGCGCTAGATGGGAGGCAACCCATCGTTTTTCATTCTTTCTTTCGTTCTACAAAGTGTTTGTTTTTGTTAAATAAAAATCCAAAAATAAGAGTCGTGCCACGACCAAAACTAAGGCGCTTGATGGGAGGCAACCCATCGTTCTAATCATTTTTGTTGCTTTTAAGTAAGTGTAGGTGCAAGAGGTGTAAAGGAGGAGATTGAGTTCAAATCGTGATTTGGAAGAATTCCATGTTCAAGGTGGTAAGTTAGGATTGAAGAAGCAAAAGGCTATGGGTTGGGCATTTCCTATGAAAATATAGGCAAAGTACAAGGCAAGGCCTATGTAAATCTAGGCCACGAACAAGGCAAGGCCTATACTATGGCCGAAGCTCTCGGAATCTAGTGTGCCATAGCATAGGAGCCGCCCATGCCTAAGTGTTCCATAGCATAGGCGCCGCCTATGAAAAAGCATTTTGTCTCTGAATCTCATGTGCCATGGCATAGGCGCCGCCTATGCCTAACAATGCCATGGCATAGGCGCCGCCTATGCTCAACAATGCTTTGCAAAAGGCGCCGCCTATGGACATTTTTTGTCTCCAAATACGATTTTAAATGGGTCAAAACCCGACCCAAGCTTTCCCTATAAATAAGAAACTTAGTCTTAGACCAAAAATACATTGCAAACCTAAGAAAAGCGCCGCCTACCTCTTTAAATTCTCTCAAAAATTTTCCTTTTGCTCTTTTACTTCACAAGAACATCTTCCAAAGGCATCAACCAAGTAAGTACTTCTTTGTTATTCTTTTATATTCCGTAAGTACTACAATACTATGCCTACAATAAATTGTTAGATCTTGAAGTAGTATTGGTGATTTGAATGTGGTTGATTTGTTGTGATACTACTAAGTGAGTGAAAGAATACGTAAGGATGATTTTAACTTGTTTCCAACTTGTCTTTGATTTTCATACACTGTCATACTTTTGTGGAATTGACTTGGGCACAAAAATTGCATAATCTTGTAAATATAAAGCTTACATGTTGGAATGACTTATTCATCGAGATGAGAATCATGGTTAAACAACCAACTTGTGAGGTTGTGATTATTTCTAGATGTTATAACTTGATTCAATCTTTATGTAGTAGTCTTGATCAAAAGATGTATCAACCATCAAAGTATTGCCAAGATTTTTGGAAGTATGACTGCACTGATTATATTGTTGGAATATAGCGCCTAAAACGTATATCGATGAAGTCTAAGTAATCGACATCGTTCACTTCACTAGTTCGTACCAACAAACTAAGTGTGGGGTGGTGCCACTACTGCTTGTTCATTGATTGTATCCACCGAGATGAAGCTAACATGAATATTATTTTAATCTCAGGTACAATGGCACCAAAAGCAAGGCAAGGAAAGGATAAAGCAACCACTTCACAAAAAGGCCAAAAAAGGGGACGAAAAGAGCAACGCGAATCCTCCTCGCTGCAAATACCTCGCCGCATGTTCGAAATTAAATGGGTCTTAGAGGATAAAGGAAAGGATTGGTATAGGAACAATAAAGAGAAGAAATATGTTCACATGGAGTTGATACACAAGGAGAGCCTAGCAAAGAAAGAACCTCGCATGTTGGCTAAGATAATGGCGTTACATCTTGATTTCATCTTCTGAGATATGGGAGAGTGCAATCTCGATTTAACATGAGAATTCTATGCCAACTGGTCACCGAAAACTACAGGGAGTGAAGTTAAGTTTCGGGGCCAAGTTCTGCAACTAAATGCGGAGTTCTTTAACTCCTTTCTAGGCTTGCCATCTGTTAATCCCGCACCACTCAAGGAGCTTTATCGCAGAACTCCATACAGGGAAATCAGACACACACTATGCGGAACAAGATCAATGGCATGGTGGAGTCGTCACAAGGATACCGGTCGGCACAACACCTTCCCGTATGCCTCCTTGAACAGAGAAGCTAGGATATGGCTGCGAATAGTAAACTCTTGCCTCATTCCAGGGACACAGTACACAAAGATAACATGAGATAGAGTGTGCCTGGTGTATGCATTGATGACGAATGTCCCTATCAACATTGGGGCAATTATTCAATCTACAATGCGGAAAGCTAGGCTACACAAGAGGTCCCACTTCAGCTTTGGCAACCTGTTGACTGCAATATTGAGGAAGGAAGACATCGAAGAGGAACCGGCTAATCATAAGCTTCCACACAACCCGAAGAAGTTTGACCTCACAAAGGTTAAAGATGCTGAATCCATGCATGGCGTCAACCTAACCACTGCAGAAAGACATGCTCGCGACGAAAGCTTTTCCCGCCATTTATATGGCATGATGAGCGGGGGTCATGTTCCAACTGCTGCAGAGCTCCAACAGTTGGATTATGACTACCCAATGAATGAGCATGCGAGGGCGATGTGTGGAGTAGGTGTATATTTTGAGGAACCTCTTGATGACGACATGCCAACCGATGATGATCGACGAATGCCAGACTCCGACGTAGAAGAGAAATCTGATGACGACGACTCTGATGATGATTCTGATGCAGGGGGTATGACCCCAGACATAGAGGATGAGTCTGACTAATCAGGTTCTTCTTATTTATTTTCCACTGAGGGCAGTGTGTCCCATCTAAGTGTGGGGTGCTGGTATTTGTATGCTATACTTCTTTGTCTGCATTTTCATTTATTCTAGTTCTTGTTTGTTTTAATTAGTCGTAATTAGTTAGTTTAAATTTTATATTTATTAGATTTTGATGCATGAAATTGTTCTGATAGGCGGTATGGTGTTATGACAAGAGATTGTGCTAGAATCATTACTAATGAGACATTTAGGCTCTAAGTGTGACTCACTGTGTGATAATTGTGTGGTATAATTCATTCAACTGTTAGGGTCAAGAGTCTATAACACTCCCAATAAAGTTGTCTATGTGCCTTGTGTGTGTGAGGTGATAGTATATTCTGTGTTTGTGGCTGATGCTAGAACTTGCCTGGTGTGTGTGTAAAGCAAAATAAAGAGTGTGAGTCTAGGAGATGATTTAGGCATTTCTTTGGCAGCCTGTGATTGTTTACCTTTTGTTTACCTACCCGTGGACATTATCCTAGTCAACCCTTTTGAGCCTTTAAGCCATTTTCTTTCTTTGACAGCCTCATATGTAAGCCTAATCCATTTTTTTTCAAGACCATAATTTGATCCAAATTCCTAAGTGCTTGAAATTGTGAAGTCATGTGACAAAATAAGAGGAAATTGGGTGAGAGTGATGCCTTAGAGTGTATTGGTACTTGAATTTGTTATGAAAAAGAGTGGCTATCATGGAGGTGTGTTATAAAAAAAAAAGAGAAAAGAAAAAGAAATAGAAAAACAAAAAGATAAATTGTGTTTATGATTAAATAAAAAGATAGTTATGCTTGAATGGAAAAATAGGTGAAAAGGGGTGATAGATGAAAGAAAGGTAGCAGGGTTGATTAAAAGAGAGTGTCAATGACATAATGTGATGTATTAAAGCGCTTAGGAACATAGTCACTATTTCTGGCCAAAATAGTCCTACCCATCCCTTAGCCTACATTACAACCTGTAAAAGACCTATTTGATCCTAAGCTTAACATTCTGATATTAGTGGAACATTACACTAAGGGCAAGCCTATGGTCATCAGTTGCAACATATTAATTCTTTGTGAGAGTGAGAGCAAGGATAATCTTATACCCATGTTTTGAAAAATGCAATATTTGAGAGTGATTATGGGTAATATCTTATGTGAGACACACATGGTTGATGAGTTTTCGGTAGTCTTGTATGATTCTTTGTCGCTTAACTTATGGATACGAATTAACCATCATCACGAGTCTATATTAGAGGTTGAATTATTTCTAGTAGTGATTAGAAAACTACTCTTTGTTAATAATTGTTGTGCCTGTCTTGATGAATATTTTGTGTTGTTACTGTGAAACCCAAAGTAGATGTTTATATGGACATGATATATTGTTCGAGGATGAACAAAGCTTTAAGTGTGGGGTGTTGATGATAGGCGTATTTACACGCCTAAAGTACTATAATTTACCCATATTTTAGCTAAGTTTTGAGGACAAAATATATAATTCATGCACTTTTAGTCCTTTTTCCTGTAAGTGAGCTAAAAAATGTGATTAGCAAGTTTTCAGGTATAAATGATGCAGATTTCAGCATATTATGGATAACTTGACGCCCAAGGAAGCTTCACGAAAGAAGGAAGGGAAAGCTTGGACGCCAAGGACCAAAAGTGACGCATGGAATATCTGTCCCAGGCAAAAATAGCATTTCCAAAGACTTTGGGGATCAACAGTAACTTATTAGGATTAGGATAATGATGCATTGACCTAGTAGGATTAGGTTAAGTAATGCAGTAGCCTAGTAGGAATAGGATATGGGTGTTATAAATACCCTATTTTGCTAGAGATTTTTATTCATTCTGGAGTTCCGAAAACAATTCTCTTTCAATTAAATACTTTCTCTTCATCTATTCAATTCTTAATTTCCACAACAAGAGAACCGTTATTCTAAAAGGGAATTCACGCCTAAATCCATACCAAACCCTACTACACGTGAGATCTTTATTTTGGTATAATGATAAAGTCTATTGTGATTTCCGTTGCACTCATGAATAGCTAAACTTCTCTGTTGGGGTTATGAAAGCTTATGAGATACTATCTATTGCTATGAGTTTGTTAGTTCGTGACTCATATGATGCTTATATAATTATTCTCTTCATCTTAATGCAAATTCTTATGGTTGCAAATGCATAGAATACGCCAGTATAGCATTAACTTGTTCGAAAGAAAAGTTATATGTCTGGAAAAGAGATAATGTCAAGGTAATAGGGCACCAACCCCTGTTAAAAAGCTAGTGCCATAACTAGATTAACCTCTTGGAGAGTTCGTATCGTTAGACACGCTTTAAGCTCGAAAGAGTTAAAGTGAAATAATCCTTGATGGTCGAAAGACGCCTGGATTTACCATAGAATACAACTCTCTATAAGCACATGCATGTCTGAATTCTGCATAACTCATAGCCAATAGAGACGTATAACTCATAAGGTGGACATAACCCTAACTCTCAATTCTCATTGGTTAAACATCTTACTAAACATTCTTTCTTTTTACTTTGCTATTTTCCGTTTTCACTTTGTTACATTATTGCACATTACAAAATCCCCCCTTTTACGAGACTTGCACCAAAAGTTTAATAATCTTTGCTTACTTAGTGACCAAGTATTCTCTGTGGGATCGATACCCAACCCAGTTGGGTTATATATTTGACAACGACCACTTACACTCTTACGAGAGCTGTAGTTTGAGCGTTATCAGTATACACAGGTTTTTATAGAAGATTCATCGAGGACTTCTCAAAAATATGAACTCCCTTGTGCAAAACTTTTAGAGAATGAGGTAAAGTTTGTGTTTGATGATAAGTGTCTCAAGTCTTTCAAATGCCTAAAAGAGAGGTTGATTTCGGCACGTATTATTGTGTCACTAGACTTGTCTTCACCTTTTGAGGTAATGTGTGATGCAAGTGGAGTGGCCTTGGGTATATTCCTTGGCCAAAGAAGAAAGAAGATCCTGCATCCCATTTATTATGCAAGCATTGCATTAAACCTTGCACAGAAAAATTACACTATTACAAAGCAGGAGCTACTTGTGGTTTTTTCTTTTGAGAAGTTTTTATCCTACTTGGTAAAAACTAAGGTAAGAGTCCACTCTGACCATATAGCATTTAGATAACTGATGACAAATAAAGATGTTGAACCTCAGTTGATTTATTGGGTACTCTTGCTGCAAGAGTTTGATATTGAGGTCAAGGACTGAAAAAGAAAAGAGAATCTAATTGTGGACAACTTATCCATACTTAAAGAAGAGAAAACCAAGAAACTAGGGAATTATCTTGAGATAGATGACTACTTTCTAGATGATCACGTAATAGCAACATCTCATGATCCGATTCCGTAGTTTGCTGATTTTTGCAACTACTTGGAAGGTGATCTCGCTCCAGAAAACTTATCCTTCCAGAAGCGATGCATATTTATGCATGAGGTAAGTAATTTTTTTTGGGATGAGCCATATCTGTTTAGGGTTTTTGCCGATGAAATAATTTGGAGATGTATAACTGAGGTAGAGTTGGTAAGCATTCTAGAGGTTTGTTATTCATCACTAGTTGGGGGTCATCATAGTGGTACATGGACAACCCATAAGATTTGTAAATGTGGGTTTATTTTCCTATAATCTAAAAGGATACTCATGATTTTGCACAAGCCAATGACCAATACCATCGGCAAGGCAATATTTCATGACACCATGAACTCCTTATGACACCATCTTGGAGTTGGAGTTATTTGATGTTTGGGGGGTTGATTTCATAGGTCCATTTGTGAGCTCCTATGTCATGAGGTACATACTGGTAGTAGTTTACTATGTATCAAAATAGGTGGAGGTAGTTGCACTTTTGGACTACGAAGGTAAAAATGTCACTATTTTTCTAAAGTGAAATATGTTTTCCAGATTTGGCACCCCTCGTGCAATCATTAGTGATGGTGGGTATCATTTCTATAATCTATTATTTAAAGCCTTGCTCGATAGATATGGTTTTGGGTATAGGGTGTCTACGTCGTACCATCCATAGACTAGCGAGCAAGTGAAAGTCTCCAACAGATAAATAAAGTCCATATTGGCAAAGACTATGAATGCCCACATGAGTGATTCATCTAGAAAGCTAGATAATGCATTATAGGCCAACTGATAACCTATAAAACTCCCATAGGTTCCTCTCCATATCAACTTGTATATAGAAATGCATGTCATTTACCAGTTGATATGGAGCATAAAGAGCTTTGGGCATTGAAAAGGCTCAATATTCAATGACGTGATAGACCAAATTTGAGGCTGAGAAAAGTAAATGAGTTGGATGAATTTTGACGTTGTTCTGATGACCTCAACCATATATAAGAAGAGAATGAATTTGTACTATGACCAAAAGATAGTGAAGAGAATGTTCAAGCTCGGTGATTTGTTTTTATTGAACAACTTTAGACTACGCCTATTTCCTGGGAAGCTGAGGTAATGATGGACTAAACCATTCACTATGGTTAAGGTGTTACCATATGGTGATATTAAGGTAATGCATGATGGTGATGCTTTGCTTTAAATAAATGGGCATCGTGTGAAATACTACATGGGGAACCTGGAAAAGTTACACTTCGTGATGAGACAGACCTTTAAAATGTCTGAGAAGTCAAGGAAGCTTAGTCATGCCGCGATAGTAAATCAGCCGCTTCTTGGGAGGCAACCCAAGGTACTGTGTTGTTTGTATTTGTATTGCATATTTAATGTCAGATCTTCGCAACTACGATGTCACAGGTACGTTTCTAACTCTATCATTTGGGTTTGATGCATTAGGGACTGCATAATTTTCAGTTGAGGGTGGGACGGCTTATGGGTTTTGATGTCCTCTTGGGGTTTTTGTTGTCGTGCCTCTTTTCCCCAGAGTCTTGTTCCTAGTAGAGTCGGCATGTTTAGGTGTATTGTGTTTTTTTTCATGATGTTGTGTATAATTAGAAGATTTTGAGTAGTTAGGACAGTAGTCAGATTTGGACTAATTTTTTATAACCATCATTAGTATTAAGGACATGATAACTATTTGCTAACAATTGCATGAGCTGAATAGGTGGTAGTTAGTGATATTGACTATATTCTATATAATTGTGATATGCTACCTAGTTCCTTTTGTGTCTTAAATTTAGAACTTTCTTGGTTAGTCTTTCCTGGGTTGAAGGATAGTTGGTTAGGAAAGGACCATAGGCAGTTTTTTATTTAAGTCTACTTTTAGCTTAAGTGACATTCTATGTGTGAATTGTACCCCTTGATTCCTGTTTTTGAGCCTTATAGCCTATTTTCCTTGTTACACCTTTCACATTCTCATATGTGTTACAAGTTACCGATTTTGGCCCTGTTCCTCCTTGGACAGTATGCACCTCAACACAAGCAAAAAACTTAAGTTGAGGGTGGCTATCATTGGGGTGCATAGTATAAAATAGATATAAAAAAGGGTAAAATAGGAGAAATAGTTAGTCAAGTTATGTGTGGTAGAAAAATAAAAAGAAAAAATGTGAAAAAAGTGACAAAGAAAGAATAAAAGACAACACCCAACCTGAATGTGCATAAATGAATAAAAGGGAGAAATAAGGGTGGAATAAAAAGAAATTGGCTAGTAAGTCAGACCCCAAAGTTACTATAGTGAAAAGAAGGCTTAGTCAATTTAAATGTCCATATCTATCATACTATCCCCAACCTACATTACAAGCTGAGTAAATTCCTATAGTGATCCTCACTTGACTATCTGAATGCTAAGGTAAGGAAAATAAGGGCAAGCCTATGGTATTTGAAATGCATTGGATGGAACTTTTTTGTTGAGTGTGAGTGTCTCTTGATCATCCCTGCATTGACATGCATGATTTCACATGAGTGAGTGGGAAATTTTTGTTGTGACAACACTTTAGTCATATTGCCAGCTATTTGCTTGTCACGAAAAGTGTAATTTGTACATATGAGTGGTAGTCTGTTGCTAATGTGATTACCATAACTTTATTCCATTGTGTCAGATTTTTGTGCTTCATGTTCATACAAAATTGGTTTTGAAAAGAGTTATAGGAAGGGTTGTTGTGATTTGAACTAAATATGATGACTAACTACCTTCAATATCATAGATTCTCTTCATTAAGAGTCATTTTGTTTTGTTGTGTTGTTACCTGCGGACATGCAAATATTCTATGTTTAGAGTTTTGATGTGATATAGATATATAGCACTTTCAACGCTTTAAATGAGGAAAATATGTAAGTTTATGAGGCCTTTTTATTAGATATGATCCATTTTGGGTATATTTTGTAGAAAACCATAATTTGGATGATAAGTTTATGAAAATGGTGAAAAAAGGTGTTTTGGCCTCTTTTGGGGCAATTGGGGATGATTGGGATGTTTTCCATCTTGATTGTGATGAAAATATGTTCGAGAATCGAAGAAGAGCTGAAAAACTTATTCCCGACACCTACTAAGTTAACCCACAGACTGCGGGTAGGACCTACGGACCGTAGGTATACAAAGAGGGTACCAGAAGTCCAAAATTCTGAGATCTAACTTGCAGGAAAATTTCTATTCGGTACCCACGATTGGTACCTGCGCCTGAAGCAGACCGCAAGTACAACACATAGTCAGAACTAAGCTATGGGTATGGGAAGCGGGTAGCCAACGACCCTGATTTCTCCTATTCTATTCGGGCTTAGTGTTTAGCATTTTCTCTTGTACTATAAATACCTTTTATGTACTTTTTAGTAGAGGCTCGACACTTTTAACACGTAGAAATATATTTTGATTTCAAGTTCCATCTTTGATCATGGGATTTTATTGTATTGACTTTGCTTGATGATTCAGTTTACGGTTGTGGGTTTTCTTTCATCTTATCATTGTTATATCATCTTTTTCTTCCAACATGAATGTTAATGTTTCTCCATGATCATGAGTGGGTAAAACCTATTGCTAGGGTTGTGGAAACCCTGGCAGATTGATGAAGTAAAGGAAGTATTATTGTAGATGGGAAACCAATACCCATGGCATGCATTGTTTCATCTTTATTATAATAGTTATCTTACCAGATGCAAATGTTAGGATCCCGCCTAGATATTACTACTTACTCTAACAAAGGGGTAGTAACTAGCAAAAGATAAGGACAACAGTAATTTGGGGAGTTAATAGTCAATCTGTAGCAGCACAAAGGTATATGTGAATGATTATTAGCCATTATCTAGTAACTGAAGACTCAAAAGGTGATAGTTAACTGGGACCAAGGTAAGTGTTTGTAACGCGACTCTCTGAGACTCATTAGGTAATGGGTGAAATCCTTCTGCTAGTCCAAACGTCTGTAGGAGGTACATAACTTGTAGATTCTACATGCAAGCCATTGAGTTTGTTCAAGAACTCACATAAACATACGGAGTTGAGATTCCCGGGGGAAACATAATCCTAGTTTTAACCCATAACTAATTTCAACCAGAGTTAATATTGTTTTCTGCTAGTCCAAAAGTCTGTAGGAGGTACATAACTTATCGATTCTACATGGAAGGCATTAAGTTTGTTCAAGAACTCACATAAACATACGGAGTTGAGATTCTCGGGGGAAACACAATCCAAGTTTTAACCCATAACTAATTTCAACTAGAGTTAATATTGTTACTTTATTCGAGACTACTACAAATAAATAGCCTCATTTACTTTCCAGTACTGCCTGTAGACTACAATTGCTGATAATTGCAAGCCACGTTCTCTCTTCAGATTCGAACCCAAGCTTAGTTGGGTTACTATATCTTGACAGCAACTATACCATTATCTAAAAAAAGGTATTTCTTGGACTTCATCATAATGCATACTACTGAAGTGAAGGGTGTAGATTTGGTTGTCTATTAGTTTAAATATATGGCTTATCAGTGGTATGGGGATTGGGAAACGATGAGTGATAGGCTATGTGGTATGATTTTTGTGGTGCTTTTCTTAATCACTTCTTTCCTCAAGAGCTGAGGAAAACTAAGGTAAAAGAATTTATGAAATTGAAGTTGGGTAAGATGAGTTTGAATGAGTATGTCCTAAAATTTTTGTTATTGTATCGTTATGCTCTATCGTTGGTGTCTAGCATGACATCCAAAATGAGGAAATTTGATTATGTTTTTCCCATTACTTGATATTGGAGTGTAAGGATGTGATGTTGAACAATGATATAGATATCTCTATTCTAGTGGTTTATATGGAGAAGTTATAGAATAGAAAAAAAAGGTAGATATGGGAGAGGGGAAGAATAAGATGTTTAGATAATTAAAGAAGGCACAAATCAATAGAATAGTAGAAGATATGGTAGATAATGGACAAAGAATAGAAATTGCAGAAATTCATATTCATTTGCCCGTGCTCTTTATCCTAAGCCTTTGGTTTATTCTTGTTGTTAAACTAGCACTAGTCCTAAGGAACAAGGTGCCCAGCCTCAGGCTAGTGAAGCTCAGTCAACCCCACCTTATCCTCCTTGTCGATTTTATGGGTAGCTTTACCGTGGATATTGTCAGAAGGAAAGGAACTTGTGTTTCAATTGTGGTCATCTTGAACATACACAGAGGAATTACTTGATGGCTAAGGTTTCCACTTGGGATAACAAGGTCTCGATTGCTACTTCTTTGGCTTCTGCACCTAAGAGTGCCACCTTAGGTACCGGCACTAGCTGTAATCACCTCTATACACCTGCTACTTTCAAGGAATCTGACGTATCTCTAGATGTTGCCACTAGTATAATATAACTCTCTTATCGTTATATTTATTATTTACTTTATCTAGGTTCTACCCTCTCCTATGTGACCCTTTATGTGGTTGTGCACTTTGGTTTTGGTCCTGAAAATATTTCCAACCTCTTTTCTATTTCTACATTGGTAGGCAATTTTCTTATTGCTAAAAAGGTCTATAGGGGTTGTGTGGTGTGTATTCCTCATAGGGACACCATGGTAGATTTGGTAGAGCTTGATATAGTAGCCTTCGATGTGATCTTAGGGATGGATTAGCTTCGGTTGATCTATAATTCTCTGGATTGTAGGACCTGAAAGGTCAATTTTCACTTTCCTAATGAATAGACAATTAAATGGGAAGGAATTTCCTTATTACCCAAAGAGGGGTTTATTTCATATCTTAGAGCTCGGAAATTAATTTCTAAAGAGTGTCTCTATCATCTAGTTTGAGTTATGAATTATAATTCTGAGGGTTCTTCTTTGCAATCTATCTATATGGTTAATTAATTTCTTAAAGTTTTCCCCTATATTCTTTCTAGAATTTCTCCTAAAAGGGAAATAGATTTTGGAATTGATCCTTTATCAGATACTCGTCCTATTTTCGTACTTCCTTATAGGATGGCTCCGACTGAATTAAAGGTTCTTAAGGAGTAGTTAAAGTATTTTCTAAATAAAGGATTTATTCTTTCTAGTGTTTCTCCATGGGGTTCTCTTGTGCTTTTCGTGTGAAAGAAAATGGGTCTCTTCAGGTGTGTATAGAATACCATCAATTGAATAAGGTTACTGTGAAGAATAAGTACTCTCTTTCTAAGATTGATGATCTTTTTGACCAATTATCAGGGTGCTAGGTGTTTCTCTAAGATTGATCTTTATTCTGACTACCATCATCTAATAATTTGGGAGGTTGATATTCCCAAGATGCTTTCCAAACCCAATACAACCATTTAAGAGTTTTGGGTTTTGTTATCTAGATTGACTAATGCTATGGCTGCTTTCATGGATCTTATGAATTTGGTGTTTAGGCAGTTTCTAGATTTGTTTGTTGTAGTCCTTATTAAGACATCTTGGTGTACTCTAAGATAAAGGCTGATCATGCCAGTCACCTCCAAATTATGTTGTAGACTCTTAAGGATTAGAAATTACATGCAAAATTTTATAAGTGAGAATTTTGGCTAAATATTGTAACTTTTCTTGGGCATGTTGATTCAAGTGAGGGGATCAAGGTGGATTCTCAGAAAGTTAAGGCAATTAAAAGGTGGCCTAGACCTACGACTCCAACTGATAGTAGGAGTTTCTTGGGCTTAGATAGGTATTATAAGAGGTTTATAGAGAGTTTCTCTAGAATTGCATCTCTATTGATGAAGATAATTCTGAAGAAGGTTATGTTTTTGTCGTTCGATGCTAGTGAGGGTAGTTTTAAGATATTAATGGATAGTTGACTTATGCATAAGTTTTGACCTTGCCTGAGGGTACTAATGATTTTTCTATGTATTATGATGTTTCTGGTATGGTACTGGGTTGTGTTTTGATGCAGCATGGTGAGGTTGTAGCCTATGCTTCCATGCAACTTAAGGTTTATAACAGGAATTATCTTACTCATGACCTAGAGTTGGTGGGTGTGGTTTTTTCTTTGAAGATTTGGCACCATTATGTGTATGGGTGCATGTGTATATCTATTCAGATCATAATATCTTGCAGTATGTGTTTATCTAGAAGGAGCTCAAGCAGAGGTGGTGGCTCAATCTACTTAAAGATTATGACATGAGACTTTACTACTATCCAGGTAAAGCTAATGTTATTGTTGATGCTCTTAGCAGGTTTTCAAATTATCCCATGTTGATAAGGAGAAAAGAGGATTAGTGAAGGATATCCAAAGGTTGGCTAACTTGGGGGATCATCTTTTGGACTCTAAGGATAGAGGAGTGATTGTTCAAGAAGTAGCTAAATCATCGCTTGGTGTTGACGTGAAGGAGAAGCAGGGTATGGATCCCATACTTATACAGGTTAAAGATGTGTGGATCCATAAAAGGTTATGGACTTCGAGATTAGGGGAGATGGCATTCTGTGGTATCCAGGAAGGTTGTTTCATCCTAATATTGATGGGCTACAGGAAATAATCTTGGATAAGGGTCATGAGTCTAGATATACATTTCATCTGGGATCAACTATGATGTACCATGCCATGAAGGAAATCTATTAGTGGAATTATATAACGTCGGATGTCGAAAATTTTGTGGCTGAGTGTATGGTTTTTCAGCAAGTCAAGGTTGACATTTGAGGCCTGGTGGCATATCTGAAGAGATAGAGTTAGTTGTATAAAAATGGGATCTGATCAATATGGACTTTGTTACTAGTGTTCCACGGTCTTGGAATGGATATGATTGTAATTGCGTCATTATGGATAGAATGACTAAGTCTTCTCACTTCTCAAAAGTGAGAACTAATTTCTCTGGTGAAGATTATGCGAAGTTGTTCATTCAGGAGATAGTTTAGTTGCATGGGGCTCTTATGTCCATTATTTCAGATCGAGGTACGCAATTTTCTTCTCACTTCTTCCATTTATTTCAAAAAGGTTTTGGTACATAGGAGAACCTTAGAATTGTATTCCACCCTCAAATGGATGAAAAAGTGGACCGTACCATTCATACTTTAGAAGATATACAAAAGGCATGTGTGATTGATTTTAAGGGTAGTTGGGTTGATCATTTCCCTGTTATTTAGTTTGCGTACAATAATACTTATCATTCGAGCATTTAGATGGCCCATTTTGAGGCTCTCTATGGTAAAAGGTGTAGATCTCTTAATGGGTGGTTTGAGGTTAGTAAGTCTACATTGTTTGGTCTTGACTTGGTTCACCAAACCATGGAGAAGGTGAAAGAGATAAGAGAAAGGATTAAGATTGCTTAGAGTTACCAAAAGTCTTATACGGTTGTGAGGCAAAAGGAGTTGGAATTTGAGGTTAGTGATTGAATGTTCTTCAAGGTTTCTCCTATGAAAGGTGTTATAAGATTTGGGAAGAAGGGGAAGCTCAGTCCCCATTACATCGGTTTATACTAGGTTGCGATAAGAATTGGGAATGTTGTTTATGAGTTGGATTTGTAGGGAGTTTGTATTTGATTCATCATGTGTTCCATATGTCTATGATGAAAAAGTCTGTGGGTGATCTTTTTTTATAGTGCTTGTTGAGGATGTTTCTGTAATGGATTTCTTTTCTTAGGAGGAAGTCCTAGTTGAGATATTGGATAGGCAAGTTCATAGGTTGAGGAATAAGGATATAGCTTCAGTAAAGGTGCTTTGGAGAAATCAAAAGTTGGAAACATGTACATAGGAAGCTGAGAAAGATATGAGTGCTAAGTGCCCTTTCCTATTCCAAATGGTGGATTAAAGTGCTTGATGTATGTATTTCATTCTTCTTTACTATTTTTCAAAATTTCCCTTGGATTGTGGTTGCATTTAGTCTTGTATTAAACTAAGGGTACCCCTAACTTCTCATTTGAGGACGAATGATCCTAAGGAGGAGATAATGAAATACCCCTAATTCTAGACTCTGAAATTTCTAAAATTTTATCAACACTGTCGGGACCACGACTCATATGACGAGTCATTATCAGTCATCACAAGTCGTAAGGTCAGATCGTTATCATTGATCACGAGTCTTAGGGTGGGACTTGTCCCATCATTGTGATGTCCAAGAATATAGCCCCTGATCACAACTCTTCATCATGAGTCATTAGGTCGGGTAATGACTTATTATGAGGTAATTGTTATGATAACAATGGAGGTTCAGGATTTTGGTACTCAAGTAACGAGTCCCGGCAATGACTCATGGTTAGAACTCGCGAGTCGTTCCCTAACACGTAATGACTGGACCCAATTTCTCTTGCACGTTTTAACTTAGGGATCCTTGTTTTTTTTCTCACTTTACACTTATTTCCCATGACCTAAAAACACTAAGGTTCCTTATTATCCTCATTACTAAAATCAAAACCAACTGTCTTCATCATAAACTCCCAAAGCAAGAGAAAACTAGGGTTCATAAGGAATTCATCTCTCAAGGACCCAACTTCATATTTCTTTTGATTTCATGGGATTTCAGGAATGTCTCTCATCCCTAACTTGAATTTTTAACTTGAATTTTTATACTATGGCATATGGTTTAATGATTGTTCAAGTTATTTAATTATTGAGTTTGAAATTGGGTTGAGGACTTTTGATGATTATCACTTGAATTATATTTCCCATGGTTTAGATATCTTGTGTAAACTTAAATTGATGATTTTTGGGACTGAATGAGTGCATTATTGTTGAATAATGGGGAACAGGGGTTTCTCCAAATTGATGGTTTTTGGCTTTGTTACGGCATTAACCTCAACCCACCTTCGTGACTTTGGTTTAAGAAATTTGAAATTTGTGTGATTTACCTCACTTTTGAAAAAGTTGTATTGCATTAATGGAAAAACAGATAAAAATGTATTTGAAAGGCATTGGTGGCCGTTGTTTTGGATTTTGAAAGGGACTTGGGAGTCAATTGATTTATTGGAATGGATCGCCAAATAGATCAGCATGATTATATAATCTTACAAGAATAACTGGTATGATGATACCAAGAAGTAAATGCATTAATAAAAGACTCCTGGGTAAATTCTTGGGATTATATGTGAACTATTTTAATTTGGACTTAAAGGAGGTTGTGTAGCTCACCATTAAGGTAGAGGTCCTAGGGGGCAATACTGGAAACCACTTTTTTCGGTGTGGGGTCTATATGACTATGTGCTTGGTTCACATATTATATTATGGGAATGGCTAGAGCCTTGGTGTCTTCATCCCTTCCTTCGGATTCCTCGGTTAATGTGGCTAACATACACTGCGACCCTTTTAGCAGGGAGAGTTAAATCTATATAGCCCATGGATTCCCTTAGGACCTATCAAGCTACACAGTCCAGCTTAATATTTTATAATATCAAGTTCATGACCCTTATCCCTACCCTAACATCCTATAAATGTATATTTAAATGTATGCATATTGTTTTATCTGGTTTTTGAAATTGCATTGTATTATCACATTCCTTGAGCTGCATGTCAATGCTTATCTCGCTGATCGTCCTTGGATTCTAAATTGTTTCATGATGTAAGGACCAAAAACTTTTTTGTTACCCCGTATGAAGCATTAGGTGGTACGATTGTCCATTGAGTTATTGTGAAGTGGTGAGCCTTCATCTTCCGAAAAGCCTTGCCATTTCCTTAGGTTCTTTTCATATTTATGGAATTAAAGAGTTCCATGGTCATTGTTTGACTCATACTCTCTCTCCTGGTTTTATTTACATATATTTCATTGGTTTTGTTTGTTTCTTCTTTGATCTATATTGTTCTTAGGTGGTTAGGATAAGGGATGATCTCCAAATCATGATGTACTTGAGATATCTGTCATGACTAGGCACTGGTTTGGGTCGTGAAAAAAAACTCACTTTAATCAAGAATGAAATCCAAGAGTTTAAGGTCCAAAACACAAATTAATAATAGAACTAAAGGGGGGTGAAGTGATAGAACGTATTATGAAAAAATTCAACTCACTAATTGAAGAAATCTCCAACAAATAACAAATTTTACTCATGTCTGAGCCTTCAAACACTTTGAAGAAATGATGGAAATGTTCCTAGTAGGACAATATATATTACCTAGAACATACCTTCTATGGTGATTTTGCATTAGGAGAGACATTGATTTACCAACTGATCCATTACAAATTCAGAGATCACAAATATTCTGGACCACATCTGAAGAAGACAAGGATTTGGAAATACAGAATCACAATGTTGGGAAAAACTTCACCTAAGCAGAACTTTGTTCAGAGTGCACTCTCCACAATAGCAGGAAAATATCCACAAGAGTGGCTCCACTGAAGAAAAGAAATCTTCATGGAGTGAAACATGTAGTTATTTTAAGCCATCACTGAAGAGACCATTTCTACACAGGAGAGGCTCTAAAGGTATGAGCCAAGCCCAAAAAGAGCAGCAATACCAGTCATCAGTTATATCAACAGCTTGGCTACAATTTCCTAGTCTAAAATGGACCTTCGGGATTCGTTTGGAGTTTTGTGAACATAAACCAAATATGCCACCCAAGTGGAAATGGCATTTTGGACTCAATAGAATCATCAAAAGGACCATTGGAGATCATCTTGATGAACAATTGACCAAAGTCAATAATTTTCTTTCTTTTTGCAAAATATTTTCAGAAGCACCCAAAATGAGTCTGAAAGCCTTGAGACCTAAACAATGGTCACCCTCGCCTAAAACCCACGTTATGGAGGTAAAAATATGTTATAATTTCTATTTGAGGTTGTTTATTCAGAATGTTGACCAAATTCAAACCTCTTAACTTCATAAGCTCCAAAATAGGAAATTAACTTGAAACTCAAAGAAACTTCTAGGGAATTTGTCTTGAACCAAAAGTCTAGGTCATGATGGCACCTACTTTTGCCAAACCTTAGTAGGTAATCTAAATCCTACACATGAAAGGAAAGTATCAAATGTATGAAAGAAAATAAATATAAAGTCTGGAATACAAGTACAAGACACTATCTTCAAACATAAATAAGGACAAGATAAGTAAGAGAAGGTCCAGAATAAGACTTGAACTCTAGAGAGCACCGATACCTCCAATATCCAGCTATCACGACAAGAGATCAACCACAATGAGTCACACTCGAACTAGGATCTGCACAAAAAGGGCATATAAGTAGAAGTTAGTACGGTCCACTTGTATTCTATAGGTATCATAGGTTGACTAAGTAAAGTAGAAAATTAAACAAATAAAAGATACTATGAGCATGTTCCACCTGCAAGAGTTCCAAAGTAGTAGCTCACGTGTCTCTACTAATAGTTATACAATGTAAGTTTAAAAAAGAACCTTTAAATGAAACATATATATGGAGAACTAAGTACACGACAACGAACAAATTATGGAATACAAATAAAATAATGCAATGATAGTGGGATAATGATGAATGATTGAAAGTCAACACATGACTTTTTGTGTACACCTTCCGAGCATCAGAGTTTTCAAGATAGGACCCATGGGGGGTGTACAACCCATATATTTTTTCAAATCTCAATCTCAATCTCAATCAACCTTTTATGCTAGGGTTCACGACCAAGGATTTTACAAAGAATTTCAATTTATTTTAAAATTAGTGTTTCTCAGTTGTACCAGTATCCCTTGAATATGTATGTATGAAAAAACATGTAATGGTATAAAGACAGTAATCAATTAAATAAAAATATAAATATGCTCAGAATCAACTCAATATGGTAATAATTCATGATATCAACCCACATAACAACACCAGAATAAATAATCATGTAAGACATTAATAATAGCATTTCAAAAACCTTACTCGGGAATTACAATAATTATGAAAGAAATTAATTCAAAAATAAGGCCCATAATGTTAAATAAAGCCTCATATAGGTATCATAAAAATTATATCTCTCAAGTTAACAAAAAAAATACAAACAAGCCCACACATGAGAACATGATAGTAATAATATTCTTAAAAAATTAACTCCCACTAATTCTATTTCCAGTCTAAAGAAAGTTATCCAATAAGCTACCTCAAAGGGTTCAAAATCAAAGGCTAGAGCCTTCGACGTGGAGCCATTCCTATATGAGTTGCCTCAAAATGAACTAAATAAATTAAAATTATAGTCTAAGCATTAAAAAGAACTATTGATACACATTTAGCTATATTTAAATCGGGTTCAAAAAGATTTCCAA
The DNA here is from genome assembly GCA_030864215.1 of Capsicum pubescens. Lineage (NCBI taxonomy): Eukaryota > Viridiplantae > Streptophyta > Magnoliopsida > Solanales > Solanaceae > Capsicum > Capsicum pubescens. Next base: position 173,022,768 of record CM061541.1, read on the forward strand.
ATCAAATGGGGAGCTTAAGGAATTTTATTTAAGAGACATAATCCTCACTTCAACAAGAGTCTATATTTGAACACCCAAGTAATCACAAGGTGACCGAGACCTTCACTTTAATGAAAATACAAATTAAAGTTTATTGGGAAAAACCCTCCAAAAATTCAATGTAAAATCATAATTTTAAGTGATTTAAGAGATAAAATAATAAGAATTAATGAAAATAGTAGTTTAGAGGTTACTCACAAAAATGGCCCAAAGATCTCAAGTCAAAAAATAGAAATTCATATTATTAAGGTGAATAGTACGTTGAGATCTTAGTCCACACCTTGAGATCGAGAAAGTCAACATTGTCCATCATGAAGTTTGCCATCACAGTTGTGCGATGAGGGCCTTATGACTACAATGGTCAAACCTAACCAGGTCTATCCAATTACACATCGTGATTGGAATACCGCCACAATGAGGTGGCAATAAAGAATATAATTAAGGTCCAATATTGTTTAACATTTCCAAGTGATCACGACGTAGAGGCTTGATGCACTATAAAAACTGCATCAATAGTTTTAAAGTTTGTAAACTTATCCGGATTGAACCCTCGAGATTCATTCTGCAACCTACATAAATAATCAATTATGCTACGAGGTTATTTTTTACATTAGAGACTAATAGCGCCATCAAATTTATGAAATGAGGTCATTTACAACAGTTTAATCCTTGGGACCCCTTTAAGATTTTTTTAGCTAGTTTTGTTGAAAGTGACAAAATTCAAAATAAAGGCTCCTGGACTAATCACACAAATAAATTAACACCAACATTTTGAATCTAATGGAACTGTTGAAATTATCATCAGATGCTCAAAATATAAAATGTTGACCAAAGTCAAACTCTTGACATTAAAAGCCTTTAAAAGTCTCAAATTCATCAAAATCACTCTTGAATGCATTGGAGCTCATGTCAACCAACCTCGCACTTAACAAATAAATATGTGGAGGTGCAAAATAGTCAAAATACATAAAAAAGGTGAATTCACAGTTGTGGTCATTACATTGTCCACCACTAAAATAGTAGTTCATCCTCAAACAGAAAAAATAAAGTACCTGAAGTGGTAAACAAAAAGGGTTATCTATGCCGTATATAAGTCTCAACCTCACAAGTATACTCTGCAATTGGGAGATATAGCCAGTGGACCTTCACAAAAATGGTATTATTAGACCTTACATGCCTATTTTGCCTATTTAGGACAGTAGTGGGCTTCTCCATAAAGGATAAATCATGATCTAATACAATAAAATCCCACTGAATCACATCAACACCATATAAATGGTATCTCTTCATCATGAAAATGTGGATACTAGAAGAAAAGTTGATATGTGGAGTCAAAGCTAGCATATATACCACTTCACCATATTTCTAAGGACCTCGAATGGCCAATTAACATCGAACTAAGATTCTCTTTTTCCCAAACCTCATCACACCTTTCATTGGTGAAACCTTCAACAGAATCTGATCTCGAGTCATAAAGGCGACATCGTGGTCTTGACTATTGATATAAGTATTCTTCCTACTCTGGGAAGCTACTGGTCTCAGCTAAATTAGTCTCACTCTATCTATAAAGTTCCTTAACAAATCTATATCCCAAGGACTCATCTCAAAAGAATTAAAAAATCCCATGGGGGATCTACACCTCCGCCTATAGAAAGCCTCAAAAGGCACCATTTGAATACTGAAATGGTAACTATTATTGTAGGCGAACTCCATTAAGTTAAAAAACTGGTCCCAATAGCCACCAAAATCCATAATACATGCTCAAATCATGTAACCTAGAACTAGAACAATCCTTTCAGACTGGTAATCCATCTGAGAATGAGAACTAAGCTCAAATAATGTTAATCACCCAACTCACTCTGCATAGTAATCAAGAAACTATAGTTAAACTTAGTACCTCTATCAGAAATAATGAAAATAGAGATACCATGCAATTGAACAATGCCTTTAATGTAGATCTAGGAGAAATAATCCACATTATAATTTGATCTCACTGGTACAAAATATGTTGATTTGGTCAATCTATCTATAATATCCAAAATCGAGTAACACTTCCCCAAGGTCAGGGTTAGGCTAAGTATAAAATCCATGGCGATCCATTTGCCTTCCACTCAGGAATGGGCATCCGCAAGATTGTAATCACCCAATTGTTGAGGCTCTGTAATACCCCGTACTTCTACCTAGCTTGAAATGGTCCCAAGAATGTTATAAACTTACTTTGAAATATGAATCTATTTTATTACACATGGAATTTTTAAGACTTTCACATTTTATCATATGGGAAATTGAATTAGCTTTCCAACGATACAAATTTTGTCCAAATTCGGTATCAGAGTAACAAGTTATGGACATTTTACTTAGAGCTGTCAGAATTGCCCAGGTGCAAACGGACCATCGATCTAGCGAAGGACCGTTAATCTAGTGACGGACCATCACCTAGACCGTCGTACCCAAGGCAGTGAGTCAACCTTCTGCATATGGTGCGACAGACAGGTTGACAGACCATCGAATTTGCGATAGATCATCACCCAAGCCGTTGCTATAAGGCAGTGAGTCTTTATTTGGTCCACGTATGACAGTCAAAACGATGGACCGTCGAGCCAGTGATGGACCATCGCACGAGCCATCGCAAGTCCTGTTCAACAAATTTAAAGTCATTTTTAAAGGGTATTTAGGTATTTTTCCACCTATTTTAACCCTTAATTATATCATACCAAGGCTCATAAGTTCATTATTCATTCACAACATTAAATTAGGGTTGTCTCTCAAAGATAATCCCCAAGAAAAAGATCCAAATCCTTCTTCAAGAAACCAAGAAATTCAAGTTCTTTAAGTCTAAGAACTTCAAGAAACTTACAATCAAGGTATGCCATGTGTTGATTCATGGGTCCCTTTCACCCATGAAGATCAAGAATCTCTTTTAAAATACAAGATTTGGGCATTTGTGAATGTTCATAATTTAAGTTGAATTGAAATTCATGTTCATGATGCTATGTGGTTTTGATTCATGTTTTGAATTACATATTCCAATGACTGTCCCTAGTATGTGCTGATTTGCATAATAACCATGCTAAACCCCCTTCAAATTACAAGTTGATTGATGTATCCACAATTATTAGATGTGTTGATGATCTTATAACTAAATCATGCTCCCCATGTGTTTGATTAAATGCCTATGTGAAAGAAAAGTGCCATACTAGTAGGATAATATGAAATCCCTATTCATGTACAACTTTATGCATGTCAAATGTTTAGTAAAATATCTTACTCAATGAACTATAGATTGTTGATGTTAGTCAAGTATTCAAGAAAGTACTGCTTTGTCAGTTTCTTTCCATGGAGTCCTGGGGGTACTTGTACCCGAAAAATATAGTTGTGTGCATAGAGTCGGTATCATGTTTCACGATATCCTCAGTCAAGCCATGATCCATAAAACTCAGTTAATCATTTGACTCAAGAAATCTCAGTAATACAGTAATCTCAATACTATTCCATCAGTCAACAGAACTCAGTTAGTTCACTTAATTAAGTTCAGTAATCCATGTTTAGTGTCTATTTAGATGGGAGTAGGAATTAGCACCAAGTGAACCCAAGGATGGGAACTCACCTGTTATATGAGGGTCTGATTCTTAGAACCAATCCTTGCATTCCAGAACTACATAGTCAGCATAGGTTGAGATATCATAGCCTGCTATATGATGTAGATGAGGTGGCTTAACCTGTTATGTGAGGGTTCCCACCGTTCTCACTAGAGTTACCAGTTATATGAGGGTTACTCATAGATTGTCCTTACTAGTGGCGCGGTATTGACACCCTTCCAATTGGGGTTACAGATTGGACCCCAACTCAGCCAAAATGGTGTATTAGGGGCATGTCAATTAGATAACTACTTCCCATAGTTTTAGTTACAGAATCAGGACTGTCAGATACAGTCATTCAGTCTCAGTAATAGAATTCAAATAGTTCTACAGAATTTAGGACTGTCAGATATAGTCTACTCAGAACAGTACGAAACTTAACTAGTTCTATCAGAAACTAGACTGTCAGATACAGTCGCTCAGTATCAGTTATTTTAGTTATACAGTTATCAGTATCTCATGTTATCTGTACTCATATTTAGTAATCATATTATCACAAACTCAGTTACAATTATTATGTATTCATGCATATATTCTCACGTTTATGTTGTCCAGTCAGTTAGTATAGTTCATGGATATGAACCCTTTGCATTAAGCCTACCTTCCATGCATACCAGTACATTCAAATTACTGATACATCTGCGCTATGGTGTTTTATACCATAGGTTCAGAAGCATAAGCTCCAGAGCATCAGTAGCATTCCAGTCTCAGCAGTTAGAGATAGCAGTGAGTCCTCATCCTTCGAGGACATGACCATTTCTTTATTATATCATTAATTAATTTATTAGATGGAGTTAGTTGGGGACATGTCCCATCAACTCCTTATTCAGACAGTTAGAGGCTTTTCAGACTATCATGTTTAGACAGTTTATTTCAGTGTTTTTGGTATTGCATACCCCATACATATGTTATGATTTATCAGTTTTTTTTCAGTTTTTAACCTTAATCCTTTCAGTTCATGTTTCCGTATTTATACAGAATATTATACAATGTTCAGGTACAGATATCAGTCATAGGTTAGTTTGTGGTCCTTCGGGGTCATGAGCACCATGTAGTATTCTGAGTACCAGATTCAGGGAGTTACAGGCTCATACATCACCTACTGATAATTCAAACACTTATACACAAACCCTACAATATCGTTTGTCATACAACCCCATCAATAAAGTTATTTTAGGTCGTGATATATCTTAGCCACCCTGGGTGAATGGAATACACCAAGAAAATTCTAACCCACCGACCAACTCTTGGCACACAAACTGAGGCAACTCCAAGTCATTGGTACGATAATTCTTCTCATTAGGCTTCAACTATTGAGAAGAGTAAGAAATTAAGTTAACCTCCTACATCAATACACCACCCAAACAAACTCTAAAAGCTTAACAAAACATGGTGAAACCTATGCCCTCCTTGGTTAAGGTTAAGATAGAATCCAAAGTAAAATATTTGAGACCCCATATAATAAATCAAATATGCTACTACGTTAATTTTGACATTCTAGACAAATGGCGTCGTCAAATTTATGAAAAGAGGTCGTTTACAATAGTTTAATCTCTGGGACCTTTTTGGATTATTTTAGCTAGTTTCGTTGGAAGGGTTAAAATGCAAAATAAAGGCTCCGAGCCTGGGCTAACCACACTAATAACTTTAAACAGACATTTTGAATCTACTGGAATTTTTTAAATCATCATCTGATGCTCAAATCATAAAATGTTGACCAAAGTCAAACTTTTGGCATTAAAAGCCTCTAAAAGTCCCAAACTCATCAAAATCACTCTTTAACGCATTGGACATAGTGTCAATCAACCCCACACTTAACAATTAAATATGTGGAAAGGCAAAATGGTCAAAAATATATACAAAAGTGAATACACAATTACAGTCATTACATTATCCACCACTAAAACACTAATTCATCCTTAAACAAAAATGCAAATAAAGAACTAGAAGTGGTAAATAGAAGTGGGTATCTACATTGCATATCAGTATCGACTTCCCAAGTAAACTCCTCAATAAGGTTGATATATCCATTGGACCTTAATAGAATTAGTATTATAATACCTTACCTTCCTATTATATCTATTTAGGAGAGCAATATGCTCCTCATCAAAGAATAAATCATGGTCTAATACAATAGAATACCACTAAATTACATACACATAATCTAAATGGTATCTCTTCATCATTAAAATAAGGATACGAGAAGAAAAGTTAGTAAATATGGAGTAAAAGCTAGCATACACGCTACTTCATCATATTTCTCAAGGGGCAATGAACGTTGGACAAAGATTCTCTTTTTCCCAAACATTATCACACCTTCAACAAAACCTGATCTTCAATAATAAAGGTGACATAATGGGCTCGATGGTCATTAAAAGTCTTCTACCTACTCTGGAAAGCTACTGGTTTCTACTAAATTAGTCTTAGTCTATCTACGAGTCCCTCAACAAATCTATACCCCAAGGCCTTATCTAAAAGTAGACAAACAATCCCATGGGGATCTACACATCTGCCCATACAAAGCCTTAAAAGGTCTTATTTGAATACTGAAATGGTAACTATTATTGTAGGCGAACTTTATTATGGGAAAGAACCAATACTAATAACCACCATATTTCATAATACATGCTCAAAGCATGTCCTCTCGCAGTTTAATAATCCTCTCAGACTAACTATCCACCTTAGAATGAAAAGTTGAGATCAAATCAACTTAACCACCCAAGTCACTCGACATAGTGCTCCAAAATCATGAGGTAAACTCAGTACCTCTATCAGAAAAACAAACATTGAGACACCATGGAATCGAACAATCTCTAAAATATAGATCTTGGTCAACTTATCCACATTATAATTTTCTCTCACTAGTACAAAATATGTTGATTTTGTAAATCTATATACAATCACCCAAATCGAGTCAAACTTCCCCTAGGTCAGGGGTAGGCCAAGAATAAAATCCATGGTTATCCACTTACACTTCCACTGGGGATTGGGCATCCACAAGATTGTACCACCCAGTTGCTGAGGATCATACTTCACCTACTGAAAATTCAAACACTTAGACATAAATCCTATAGTATCCTTCATCATACCACCCCACCAATAAAGTTGTTTTAGGTTATGATATATATTAGCCACCCTAGGTGAATGGACTACTCCAAGAAAAGTCTAACTGATCCACCAAATCTTGGCAGACAAACCAGTCCACTTATCCTAAAAATACCATTAAAATCAAGAGATGTTTCCTTTTCCTTACTGAACTCTCTATCATTAATCACCCTTAATCTATCATTATCAAACTGATGAGATTGAATTTGCTCCATCAAAAAAGACCTAGCCTCAGCAAAAGTCAAACACATATCATGGTGTTAAAATATCAAGCCTAATAAACTAGTTAGCTAAATACTGAACCTCCATGGCCAAATGTTGCTCCTAAGTTAATAGATGATCTAGCCTCCCCATACTCACCACCTTCTAGGTCAAGGCTTATTCCACCATATTGTTCTTTCCCAAATGATAAAGAATAGTGATATTATTTTCCTTAAGAAACTTAAGCCAACATGATTATGTCATATGAAGGTCTTAATGGATAAAGAAGTACTAAAGGCTATGATGATCGGAGAAATTCTCACATGGACCCCATACAGGTAATGTCATCATAATTCCAATAAAAAAAATAACTGCGACCAACTCCAAGTCATTGGTAGGATAATATTTCTTATGAGGCTTCAACTATTGAGATGTGTAATTAATCACCTTAACATCGTACATCTACACACCACCTAAACAAACTCCAAAAGCATCATAAAAGATGGTGAAACCTATGCCCTCTGTGGTCAAGGTAAAGATAGGAGACAAAGTGTAACGTCCTGAGTCTGCACCTCAGACACTACACGATGCTTACGACCCTAAAGGACCACAATCTAACCCATGACTGGTACCTACTGTGAGAACTGAATAATAATAATAAAATAATGCGAAAGATAGACTGAAATACCATAAGGTTCAAAATTAAAATACTGATAACCAATAATAACATCTGATTAAATATCTATAAAACTAAATACTGTCTGAACTAGTCTAGTCTGAAAAGCCTCTAACTGAACTATATGAATATGGAGTTGATGGGACAAGCCCCCAACTAACTCCGACTACTAAAATACTAAAGCTACTATAATACTGAAATAAAAGCATATCCTCAATAGATGAGGACTCACTACTGAAATTACATCTGCTGACTAAATTTGTTTAAGTGCGGTCAGGAACCTGAGCATTAGAGCTTATGATACGAGAGATTATAGCATAAAGAGATAGTATGTGTCAGTACACAGAATATATTGGTATGCTATATGAGATAAGGCTGAATGTAAGGGTTCATATGCATAAATAGTAACTGACTAAATAATAGAGTAACTGAACATAAGAGTACATGGATAACTAAAACTACTAAAATACTGAGTATGTAATACTGTGCATATACGTGCATACTGAATCTGAGCTTTTTCTTAAGCTGAGTACTGAGTTTTTGATAAATGAGTAACTAATATTTGAGATTACTAATAACAGAATTACTGATAGTTGAGTGACTGTGTCTGACAGTCCTGATTCTATAGAACTGAACAACGTTCTATACTAAGACTAAAACTAAAATTGTAGGAGGTAATAATCTAACCGACATGCCCCAAATAAGATAACTGGGGTCCAACCTATAACCCCATTTAGAAGGGTGTCAGTACCATGACACGGGTAAAGATAATCTTAAGAATCACCCTCATCTAGCAGGTGCCCTGAACGAGAATGGTGGCACCCTCAACTAGCAAGTAGAAACACCTTATCAATCATTAACTGGTAGGTTGATGTCTCAACCTATGCTGGCTACATAGTTCTAGAATGCAAAGACTGCTTCTAAGGATCACACCCTCTACTAGCAAGTGATCCCCCATCCTTGGGTTCACTCGGTGCTGAATCTTACTCTCAACTGAAAGACACTGAACTGATCACTAGACTGTACTTGGGTGATTAAGCTGTCACTAAGCGTGTTGACCGACTGAACTGGACTGATACTGAGTTTCACTGAGTTCTATAACTGAATGAGTACTACTGATCGTGAAATTACTAAGACTATTCTGTAACTAATGTATCTCTAGGTAAGTAGCTAGATCTTTGGAATAGCATAGAAAGTAGAGCATGGCATAGTCTTGGAAGCATAATGATATTACTTTCTTGTTAACAATGCATTCATCTAGACATTTTGTCAAACACTTATTATACATGATCTTGTACATGATTGGGACCATATAATGACATGTCTTGATTCCACTATTTACTTTACATAAGCATTTTATTAAACACTTGGGGAGCATGGTTATTTCACATAATACTAGTCAACACATAAATATCATGATATAATAGTCAATTGTAAATTTAAGGGTTTAGCATGGAATTCATATAATTCCCCATACAAAATATTTTAATTTCATGAGAATTTCAACTAAATCATGAATTGAAACCCAATTACTATCATGAACATGAATACAATCAATTTCAAGCATTGAAATCATGAAGTTATAACTTGTAATTTAAAAGGAGGTTCTTCCACTCCATGGGTGGAAGGAACCCATGAATGAACACCTATCATACCTGAGAAGACTAACTCTTGAAGGTTCTTGAAAGAATTCTTGAGATTGTTCTTGTTTCTTAAAGCTAGGGTTTTGCCCTCTTTGAGAGAGAATGTTTTAATTCTTGAGAGAAAGTGAGTGAATAATGATGTAATAGGTTATTTAGGGGTTTAATTTCATGTTTAGACTGGTTACGGCCGTGTAAAAATATATAATTACCCCTAGGAATAATTAAAATTTCATCAACGGATGCCCGAATTTTTCCACCACCGTGATGCGGTGGCATTGCGGTGAGCCACTGAAATGTGGTTAGCACTGTGTAAAAATGGATGACTCGGAAATTTGATCTTGACGTGATATGGCACCATCGCAGAGCCTCACTGGAAATTGACAATTCAGAAAATGGCTCTTGGCGCGACGCAGTTGAATTGTGATAGCACGCTGGAAAATAACTATTGGGACCTGGAAGCTCACCGCAATCTGGGACAATTGTGTCACTTCACTGGAAATTGCCAAATTCCATTTGCACCTTCACCGCAATGCGCTACTTGTTTATATTGCGGGGTTTGACTACTGAAACTTAAAATCACCATAACTTCTTACCAAGTTATCGGATTAAGATGAATTTTATATCATTGGAAAGCTGACTGAATTTCCTATGCCATGGTAAGCTCTAAACTGAAAAATTCTGAGTATTTAGAAAAAATTTATACAGGAACACTAATATACTGAGAGATAAATTAAGCAAGGGAAATATGAGGTATTACACAAAGTCAACAACTCATTGAGCTTTTAAAAACTCTCCTCAAAACCATCCAACTACAGATAAATATTCTTCTTTTAAGTCAACTTGGTCAAATGAGCTGCAATAGATGACAAACTCTAAAAAATGCACCAATAATAATTTGCTAATCTAATGAAACTCTTGATCTCAATAGGACAAGTCGGCCTATCCGAATCTCAAATAGTTGCTACCTTGGTCGGATCAACCATAATTCCATTCTTGATCACTTTAAGACTTAATAAAGAAATCGAGTCCAATAAAAACTTGAACATAGAGAACTTGGCATACAAGTTCTCATCCTGCAACCTATAAAGTATAGTCCTCAATTGTCTTACCTGGTTGGCCTTATTCTTGGAATAAACCAGATATCATCAATAAGTATATTCACATAAGAATCAAAGTAAGGTTTAAATACATAGTTCATCGACTCCATGATTGTTACTAGGGAGTTGGTCAGCTTAAAAGACATGACCAAAAACTCATAATGACCATATTGAGTCTGAAAATCCATCTTTGAAACATCTAAAGCTCTAATCTTTAACTGATGGTACTAGGATTTCAAGTCTATCTTAAAAAATAGCCAAGCACGCTGAAACTGGTCAAATAAATCATAAATGTAAGGAAGCTGATATTTTTTCTTGACCATCACCTTTTCAATTGTCGATAGTCAATACATATGCGTGTAAATCCATCCACTTTCTTCAAAAATAAGATAGGAGAACCCCAAGAAGACATATTAGGTCTAATAATTAAAAATCTTTCCAAACATATCTTACAATTGCTCTTTCAATTAATTCAATTTAGTTGGGGCCATACAATAAGAAAGAATAAAAATAGGCTTAGTTCCCACCTCAACATCAATATCAAAGTCAATATTAGGGTTCAAAGTCATACTAAACAAAATTGTAGGAATCACATCTTTGTACTAGCTAATAACCCGAATAAAATCTAATGGATGTGGTGAAGAAATACTAGTATCATGAATATAAGACAAATAAGACAAACACCCCTTTTCTATCTTGCGACAAACATATCAAAAATATTGAAACACCTTAGTTTCTGGACCTTAGAAAATTTCCTAGAATTCTGATCTCTGGACCCAATAAGACTCATGGATATTAGTCGTATGTTGAGGTATGAATGTTATGTTCTTGTTATATACTGACCATTGTTGGTTGGTGCGATAGATTTTGGTTACTGGAATAGGTACGACTTAGGGGTACGAGTTATATTTCTATAAGCCAGGGTATGAGTCATACTTAGGACTCGTATGGTGGACAGTGTCTAAATCTTCCTTGGATTTAAATCTGCCAAGGGTACGGATCGTATGATGTTAATACGACTTGGTTGGATAAGTCATATACTGGACAGTATGGGATCCAAGGTTTAAGGCCAAGATACAAGTGGAGGATACCAATCGTATCAAATGATTTGACTCATGTGGGTCAGTTGTATCCCTGTGATGGGATTTTGGTGCAACTTAAGTGGAGGTATTCTGGACATTTCCCCACTTATTTTAATAGTGTGACACAACTTCTAACCTATATAGGAGGTTATTTACCATAATATTCCATTCATTTACTTAGAGACTTTTCCAAAATACTCCATAATTCTCTCAAGAGCTTTTGGGAAAGGAAAGCTAGGTTTTTAACCAAAAGATCAATTTGGGGCTTGTCTTGGTTATTTCTTTCAGTCATAATCTTGGTTTAAGGAATATTCTTTTCTCTCATTGTTAATTTTATCTAAAGGCATGGTTTCATGAATGTTTCCATGATATCATTAATTGTATGATTTTGGTTTCCAAATATTATTTGGGGATTTTGATATTAAATGGTTGGTTATGATTTACCATGATTTTAACTATGCTTTTATATACATTAATGGTGGTTTTGTATAATTGGATTGCATAGGAATGGTTTAATGGTAATTGGAATTGGTTTTGGTTATATTATGCCCCCCAATGTGTTTGACAAAATACTTATAAAGATATATTTATTGCACTGACTACCTTAATGGAACTCTTGAAAGTTTTAAATACTTGGTAAAGGAATGATTCATGGTTTGAATGTCTTGGAAACGTGAATGGCTAAATGGTTATTGATGTTGATTGTATTTATGCACTCTAATGTTATTATCCTAGTCTATTTAGCCTTGTTTTGAGGGAAATTCATGTGCTTTATATGTTTATGATGATATAAATAAGCATATAAGTATTTATGTGTTTAATTATAATGTCCATGGTGGATTCCAAATAAGTTTGTACTTAATTTGGTCATTTAGAGTTCAAATGTCAAAACCAGCATTACTAGCTTGAGCTAGGTGTTTTTCTCATCTATCACATTGGATTCTATAGTGTTGAATGAGTTCCTAAGGATATTATTGTGTAATCAGGTGTGTAAAAACATTATTATAATGTTAAAAGTTCTATTGAACCAAGAATAGGGATATACCTACAATACTTACTTGATTCACATATAGGATGATTGATTTAAGCACTTAACTGGATTATTACATCCCAGCTCAATGATGTAGTTATAATGTATAAGTTAGGTATATGATTATAGGTTGGGGGAACATAATCATGTGATAAACCAAGTGAATCAACAACCAAGATAAATGATTTAATGAATGAAATTCAATAGCATAGTACACTATTCATAGTGCCTTAACCATGGGATTTCCTCCGTTGATCGCCTTAAGTCTTTACTTCCACGCAATGTTTAAGTTATTTTTAGTTTACAAACTTTGAAATTCTTTTGGTTATGCTTGCACCTAGTTAATCTTAATAGTTGAACTAAAATTTGATAGTTGTTTAACACTAGTCCCTGTGGGATTAATACTTTGCTTTTAATAGGTCACTATATTATTCGGTAGAACACTTACACTTGTGTGTACCCTTTGGCACTATTAGTTATGCTTGTGGGGTACATAAAATCCACCAAGTTGTTTAATATGGTAAATGGAAGGGCACTTGAAAGTCCCCTTAAACATATATATAGTTGGCTATGGATTATAATTGTAAGTAAGGGTTAGTATGACGATACCAATATCAATGGCCTTGGTTAATAAATTTATAATTCTTTGGTTATTTGGAAATTAGTTTTAATTATGCAATTATCGCAAAATATGTATCAAAGCCATAGAAGGTGGAGGTCCCAGGGGGACCAAAATTGGAAACTAATATTTTCCAATATAAGGTTGGTCTTGGTGACCGTGTGCATAATATCATACTATATTTGGGGGATGTACTAGTCATCCTAAGGTTTATTTCCTTGGTCATGTGGCTACACGCACTAGGGCCCTTTCAGCAGGGAAAGCTGAACCCATATATCCCATGTGTAGTTTAGGATGGCAAAGCTACACAGCCCAGGTAAAGGTTTTAAAAACATGCTAAACTCGATCCCTTTTCCTATCATAGTTATGTATATATATATATATGTGTGTGTATGGTTGTGTACATATGGATGGTTTTACTCTGTTTTATAAATGGCATTATTTTACCTATACCCTGAGATCATGATAGAGGTCACTCTCTAACCCTTTCTACTAGAGGTTGTATAACCATGATATAAAGGAATCGACTGTTCTACTCCTACATAGTGATTAACTTGGGATCAGTATTTATACTGAAGTGGTGAGCTTCCATCGTTTTAGAAGGCTCCATTTCATGTTATGGATATTTCTAGACACTTTAATTTTATTTTGTATATTAGTTTTGGTTATGGTTGGGGGCATGTCCCAATCGAATTTCATTACTCTTTTGGATAGGGGATTTGTGGTACTTCTATGGGTTAGAATAAATGGGATTGATATAAGTGTCAGCCTTGGCATTGGAATAAGCTGGGAGGTTGGCATCATCAGGACATAATTTCTCACTATTCCATCATATTTCATTTTGAGATTAATTATATTATGTTTTGGAACATCTTTGGTTATGGCCTAGTTTATAGCCCTTATTTTTGTATGGTTTGGTATGATAGGATTATTGGTAAGGGATTGTCGAACTTGGTTTGGTCGATCACGATTGTGATCTTATCCCAGAGTATTTATATGAGCTTTTACACTGTATTGTTAAATGCTTGGAATTTAGCCAACTTAGGACAGGTGGCTGGAAGTTTGGTTAGGTAATGGGGATAGTCTTTGGTCCTTGTTGGTCTTGAGACACTCATAACGATAAGGCCCCAGGGTGGGTCGGGTTAAGTTGGTATCATAGCCTAGGTTTATTTTCAATTGGGAGTCCATAAAGCCATGTCGAGTAGAGTCTTTTTAGGGGTATGTAGCACGCCACACTCATAAGGGAGAGACACAAGATATTTATAAATGTTTCATATTCTTGGTATTCTATTTTTAAGCTTGGAGTCTCGGTACCAAAATCTTCTCTAATCCTTATTTTTTCGTTTTTTAGATCATGCCTTGTAGATCTAGAATACAAGGAAATTTCTTGATCCCATCTGAGGTTAATGCTGAAGAGGTGCATCCTACTTTTGGGTTTATTTTCGATCTCACGATCCTATCCCTGATAGTTCTAGAGTTCCACCGGTTGCTACTAGTCCTACTCAAGGCTGGTGACTAATGAAGAATTCGTTAGTCTATTCATGTTATTGCAAAATTAGTTGCTTCTAAGGTTGAGTGGGATATGTATGGTTTTTTATCTTCTGAGGCCACAAGGTTTGGCCAATTAATGAAGATGGGTTCTCCCATTTTTTTTGGAGTAAGGGTAGAAGAGGATCCACAGAGCTTCTTGGATGAAATAGAAAAGATATTTTAGGTGATGCAGGCTACTAATCTGTAGGGGGTAAACTTTGCAGCTATCATCTAAATGAGGTAGTATATTAGTAGTATGAAGATTGGGATAGGGATAGAGGGGATGTGGAGAAGTCATCCTTATGAGATGCCTTCTCTGGTGCTTTTCTAGATTGTTTATTTCCCCAAGAGTTGAGAAAAGCAAAGCTAGAGAGGTTTTTGAACCTCAAGTAGGGGAAGATGTCTCTCAAGAAATATCCCTTTAAGTTTCATCAATTGTCAAGGTATGCTCCTGATTTGGTGGCTGACATGCGAGCTAGAATGAGAAAGTTCACTTCTGGGTTGAATTAGGATTTTGATTCTAGAAAGCAAGAATTCCTTGCTAATTAAGGATATGGTCATCTCTAGGTTGACTGTTCATTTGCAGCAAGTGAATGATGAAAAGAGGAAGTAGGCAGAGTTTGGAGATAGGTAGGGTAAGATGTAATTCCTCGAGGTAGGGTAAGATGTAATTCCTCGAGTCTGTACCCCGGATGTTACACAGTGCTTATAATCCCGAAGGACCACAAGCTAACCATGACTGGTACCAGCTGCAATAATTGAATAATAATAAGGTAAATATGCAGAAAACTGGTCATAAGGTTCAATACTATAAATAATACTGAATATGTTATCACAATTCCAAAAATGAACATCAATACTGAAAATTGAACAACTTCCTGAAAATACTATAGTCGGAAAAGCCTCTAAACTATCTTAACTATGGAGTTGATCAGACAAGTCCCCAACTAACTCCGATTACTGAAAATGAACTAAAATGCTGAAATAAGTAATTATATCCTCGAATTATGAGGACCTACCACTAACTCTATATACTATGAATCTGAACTACTAAATGTGCTCGGGAGCCCGTGCGTCTGAACTTATGATATAAGACATCATAGCGCAAAAGAAAAGCATGCATTAGTACTTTGAATGTACTAGTATTCTCAGTGAGGTAGGTTCAGATGCATGGGTTCATATGCATGAAAAATACTAACTGAATATCATGAATATGACTGAATGAGAGTACATGCATGAATATGTATACTATAACTAAAATCATGATAACATTAGATTCTAAGTCTGAATATTGATTAACTGATATTTAAATATACTGATACTGAATTACTGATAACTGAATGACTGTATTTGATAGTCCAGAGTCTGTGGAACTTTACTGAGTTTCGAACTGAGCTGAGTGACTGTATCTGATAGTCCTGAATCTGTAAAACAGAACTGAGTTCGATACTGAGACTTAATCCAAAACTGAAACTGTGGGAAGTAATCATCTAACTAACATGCCCCTTCTCTAACTGATTTGGGGTCCAACCTATAACACTAGTTGGAAGGGTATCAATAATGTACTACGGGTAAGGACAAGTTGTGAGTTAACCCTCTCTGATAGGAAGCTCTTTTGTCAACCCTCGCTGGTAGGAAAATTCAAATAAGATATCTCAACCCTAGTTTTGTAGGATGATGTCTCAACCTACGTTGGCTACGTAGTTCTGGAATGCAAGGATTGCTCCTAAGGATTTCACCCTCAACTTGAAATTGAGTCCCCAACCTTGGGTTCACTCGGTGCTGAATCCTACTCCCAACTGAACAGACACTGGACTGAATTCTAAACTGTATTAGGCTAGATTGAACTATTACTGATCGTACTGTATAACTGAACTTAACTAATTTTTTTTACTAAACTGAGCTGGACAAATTTTGAGTTCTGTAAGTACTGAAATAGTTACTGACTAAATTTTGTGAGCTGACTGAGTTTACTGAGTTCTGAACTGGATACTACTGTGTTTTGAACTGAATACTGAATTGAGACTGATTACTAACTACTACTAAATTTTCCTGAGTCCCATAACTGACTGAGAGTACTACTGATCATAACATGACTTAGATTATTCTGTAACTGACACTGTCCCTTGGTAAACTGCTAGATTGTCGGGGATAAATACCCCCAGGACTCGATAGCATGAGAAGTAAATCATAGCATAAGCTTGAAAAACATAATCATGTGCACTTGTTCATAACTCATTCATGGAAACATTTTATCAAACACTTGCATAATACAACTTGCACATAAGTTAACATGACATGATCTTTTTCCCTTACTAGTTTACATGAGTAATTCATCAAACACTTGGTTAGTGTACATATGCACATAACAATAAACAATAAGTAGACATCATAATTCAAATCCCCATTGACAATTTCAAGGGTTTTACATGGATCCTCATTATATTACATACATATCTATTAACCTCACATAAAACGTATCATAAAACATGGATTAGGATCCCAATTAATCATTATAAATATGAACATAATCAAACCCAACATGGAATTCATGAAACCCATAACCTTGAAGTTTAAAAATAGTTTCTTGGACTCCAAGGGTGGAAGGGACCGTTGGGTGAACACTTCACATACCTTAGTTGGTGAATTCTGGAAAATTAATGGTGGAATCTTAAGTTTTGAACTTGAATTTAATTCACCTAAGGTTTTTGTTTCTTGAGCAATTTGTGAAAGAATGAATATAACTTGCTAAAAGTGGGTTAAATTTCCCGTTACGGGGGTTGAAGGCCATAGGAAAAAGACTTAATTAACCCTGAGGACGCAACTATTTTACTGACAGTAAATTGAATCATCGATGCGCTGCGTCATTGGCATTGACACGATAACTAATGTGTTGCATCGAGTCTACATCGATTCAATGGAAATTGCACAGAGCTGAGGGAAAAATTATATGTCAACGCGATAGACGACGCGATGCATCAAGATCGCGTCAACTCACTATTTTGGTCATTCGAACATGGTCTAAACGAGGTCCGAAAAATATGAAACTTGTCCGAAAACACCTATTGACATTCCTGATCATGAATTAACTTAGATATTAATATTTAATGGACGTAAAGGTCACAAAATAAGATTGCCAACTTTCAAAGGCTAAAATAACACTAAGTCTAAATACTTAGCTACAATTTTCTAAGTCTGGGACCTCTTAACAAGCTTAAAGGACTGAATTAAGCTAAGAATTTTTGCAGGGTCTTACATTATCTCCTCCTTGGGAACATTCAACCTCGAATGAGACTAACTAAGATGAGAATACTAGCAGACTAAACTTACTTACTGAACAGTACATCTGAAACATGATTATCTGACTGACATTACTGACATACTAAATTTCATACTGAACATGCATATTTGATGCATTAGTACATGACTGAGATGATTCATGAATGCATGACTGGGATTTCTGATTAGATGAATTTTTCCAAACTAAACATGCATATCTGATGCATGAATACATGACAGAACTGACACATGAATGCATGACTGAATATGCAATGATAACTGATACCAAGTTCGTAAAGTTAATCTGAACATGGAACTAAGTAAGTTCAAGGAATAACTATAACTTAAACTGAAAAAATATACTGACGAAGCCAAGATCATTTTTGGAGTACGCATAAATGGGAACGAGAGAATAGGACTGAGACTGGAATGTGATACATGAACTAATTATCGTGAACTGAACTGATCCCCTTGAATACGTGGCTTACGGCTGAGAGTGGAACTTGAGGGTCAACTTATGAGTACCTACTACTCCAAAACAAATTCACCACATAAAAGAAACTGGGAGGTTTAGGATATAAAAGCTCGGGGGTTATAGTGTATCTCCCCCTTGGGACACTATGTCCCTCGAAAAATGCTGACTTACCTGAGATACTAAGGAAAATTAGGGCAATGCACAATGCACCTATGAACTGATTTGTGACTAAATATCTAGGATCTGAAAATGAGACATGATGCATGAATTGAGCTGAACGCACAACTATCTGGTTGGTCCATCTTAGAATAGTTACATTCATGAGACTTCGGATAGTGCGACTAGATGGAAAGATGGAAAACCACACCATACAAATTTTTCTGTCTAACTGCTAAACTGAATTACTGGCTTTACAAACTAACTCATACTGAAAACTTATTCTGAACTGGATCTTTTCTCTAACACTCTTTCAACTACACTCTCGACCTCATTACGACACTTCACTTGAGACCACTGAAAGTATTCCCATAGGCGTTGAGCATGAATGCATTAATATACTAACTTATCTGATTAACTAAATGACTGATAGTTTAATACTAGGTCTGCAAGACTAAACTGTACTTAATCTGAATAACTGAACTAAAACAGTAGAGTATCATGTATATGAAATAAAGACTGATTGGGTAATATGAGATAACTGAGCATGAATTCATGAAAGCTTGTTATTTGAGAATGCAAGACCAAGCGTATAACATGGTTCTAAAATATTTTGTAAACTAAGGTACTGAAGTACTAATAACTGAGTAACTGATAACTGTACTCTATGGTTGAGTATACCTAAAAATGAACTAAATTTCTAATCTAATCACTGGACTGAGACTGACACAATAACTAAGACTGTAACTGAGACTACGATTCAGACGGTAGTGGTACTGAACATACTACAAGGCATAAGTGTAGAAGTCATGAGTTGCATGACCTAAGTTTGGAGATTCCGTGTTCATGGAACATGATTCGTACTACTGAGTGAACTGGAACTCCTCATACTAAGAACTAGAAATGCACACGATTCTATGGAAAGTGCATGAATATAAGTTGTGTTCATAGAGCTGAGACGTAAAGCATGCGTAGGTATCATGATGAGTTAAGTACAAAACTTTGAACTGAGGTAAAGACGGTTTGGGCATCATTCCCACCCATTACATTTCTACACAAACTAATATTACTGCTAAAATATGAAAGCTTGACTTCTTGAGATATCATAACCGGATAGTTCCTATATACTCGTCAGGCTATGATAGACTGACCCACTAGTGTGGAGGCTGAGAAAGGTTTTGTAAATATTTGGTCTGACTTTAAAGCTAACTGCTATGCATTTAGTTAGAAAAGATAGAGAAGTACCTGGATCTAATGAGACATAAACATATAAATGTGAGGTCTATAATATACCAGTGACCACATCAAGGGAACTTTCCTAATATTTCTTGGAATGAAGTGCATGAAACCTATTTAGACGCTGCCCACAGGCAGCACTAGAAGTGGCGCCCTGCTGATTGGGGCTATCGGACTGAGATGAAGGACGACTGTGCTGACTTCATAGACCATCCTTAGGACAGTCTCAAACTCTGTGACCTGTCTCACCACATCCAAAATATACATCACTTACGGCTCTACACATACCCTTATAATTCTTACCATATTATTCGTAAAGCGGATTAGTACGAACACTGCTTGCACTACTCTGGGTTTTATAGACTGGCACCCTATCCTAACTGTAATTCCTGAACCTTGGTAATGTTGTACTATCTAAAGATGGAACTGGGGTTGAAAACTTCTGACTAAACTGAGAACGATTACCACCCTCTGACCTTGGCTGGGAAAAACTAAAGCTACACATTCTAGCCTTATTATTTTCTCTATCCTTCTTCATAAGCTTTTATTCCTCAATTTATTGAGCATGGACCATAATCCTAGATATGTCTATCTCCCTAATCAACATAACAGTCCTGCACTCCTTAATCACTCTATCTGATACCCCAGACATAAACTTGCTCATTCTGGATCTATTATCTGCTACTACATGGGAAGCATACCTGGCTAACTGAGTAAACTTGAGGGAATACTCTTTCACACTCATACTGCCTTTCTTGATATTGAACACTTACACTTTGGCTTCTTTCAGCTCTAAGGGAAAGAATCTATCTAAGAAGGTTGTAGCAAACTCTTTCCATTCATGGGCACTATATCTACACCTTTGTCTACCTTTCACTGCTTAAACTATGTATGGGCTACATCTTGTAGCTTATAGGTGGCTAACTCAGTACTCTCACTGGAAGTCACTCCCATGATATTTGTGACTTTCTGAACCTGATGGAGGAACTCCTATGGATCTTCTTAATACTTAGAACTTGAGAATAAGAGAGGATTCATTCACGTGAAGTCATGAATCCTGGCTGCAGTAGTATTGGCGATTGGGTTAGCTGTAACAATAACTATCCGTTCATTCTGAGTTGCGACTGAATTTTCTAGAGTAGTGAATGCAACCCTGAATTCTACATGAGAGACATGCTCTTCTAGGGGATCTTCCTGAATTGGCTAAGGTTCTGACTGTTCTCTAATTCCCCTTCCCTTAGTCCTCTTTGGAGGCATATTTTATAAACAGAAGAGAAAAGATTAGACTAAAGTTTTACTAGAGCTCATGCTCACTCGCACGACATGAATACTGAAAGAAGGGAAACTTTTCTAAAACATCTCGTAGCCTCCAGTCCATAAGTGTGGCACATAACACACCCATGCACAAGACTCTACTAGATATGGCTTGCAGACTTCCTAGGACTCTGGTGAACCTTAGTCTCTGATACCAAGTTTGTAACGCCCCAAGTCTGTACCTCGGATGCTACACGATGATCATAATCCCAAAGGACCACAAGCTAGCCCATGACTGGTACCTGCTGCAATAACTGAATAATAATACAATAAATATATGGAAAATAGGAAGAAAACTGGCCATAAGGTTCAATACTGTAAATAATACTGAATATGGTATCACAATACCAAAACTGAATATCAATACTGAAAACTGAACAACTACCTGAAAATACTCTATTCTGAAAAGCCTCTATATTATCTAAACTATGGAGTTGATGGGACAAGTCCCTAACTAACTCTGACTACAAAAATAAACTAAAATGCTAAAATAAATAATCACATCATCAAACTATGAAGACCCACCATAAACTGTGTATACTGAGAATCTGACCTACTAAGGGTGCTCGGAAGCCCGTGCGTATGAACCTATGATATAAGACATCATAGCATAAAAGAAAAGCATGCGTCAGTACTTTAAATATATTGTTATGCTCAGTGAGGTAGGATGAAATGCATGGGTTCATATGACTTAACAATACTAACTAAATATCATGAATATGACTTAATGAGAGTACATGCATAAATACCTATACTGTAACTGAAATCATGATGACAATGGATACTAAGTATGAATACTGATAAACTGATATCTGAGTATAATGATACTGAATTACTGATAACTGAATAAAAGTATATAAAATTCCTAAATTTATGGAACTGTATTAAGTTCCGAACTTGGCTGAGTGACTATATCTAACATTCCTGAATTTGTAGAACTGAAGTAAGTTCTATACTGAGATTGAATCTAAAACTGAGATTGTGGGAAGTAATCATCTAACCGACATGCCCCTTCTCTAACTGATTTGGGGTCCAATCTGTAACCCTAGTTGGAACAGAGTCAAGACCATACCATGGGTAAGGACAAGCTGTGAGTTAACCCTCTATGATAGAAAGCTCTTCCGTTAACCCTCGCTGGTAGGAAAACTCAAATGAGATATATAAACCCTAATTTTGTAGGATAATGTATCAACCTACGCTGACTACGTAGTTCTGGAATGAAAGGATTGCTCCTAAAAATTTCACCCTCTACTAGCAGGTGAGTCCCCATCCTTGGGTTCACTCGGTGTTGAATCCTATTCCTAACTAAATAGACACTGGATTGAATTCTAAACTGTATTAGGCAAGACTGAACTATTACTGATCGTACTGTATAACTGAACTAAATTGATTTTTTTTACTAGACTGAGATGGACCAATTCTGAGTTCTCTGAGTACAAAACTAATTACTGATTGACTTCTGTGAACTGACTGAGTTTACTGAGTTTTGAACTAGATACTACTGTGTTCTTAATTGAATACCAAACTAAGACTAATTACTGAGTACTACTAAATTTTCCTAAGACCTGTAACTGACTGAGAGTACTACTGATTGTAACATGACTTAGATTATTCTGTAACTAACACTGGATTTAGGAAAATAGCTAGATTGTCGGGTATAAATACCCCAAGGACTGGATAGCATGTAAAGTAAATCATAGCATAAGCTTGAAAATCATAATCATATGCACTTGTTCACAACTCATTCATGGAAACATTTTATCAAACACTTGCATAATACAACTTGCACATAAGCTAACATGACATGATCTCTTTCCGTTAATAGTTCACATATGTAATTCATCAAACACTTGGTGAGCGTACATATGCACATAACACTAAACAATAAGTAGACATCATAATTCAAATCCCCATTGATAATTTCAAGGGCTTTACAAGGATCCTCATGATATCATATACATATCAATTAACCTCACATGAAATGTATCATAAAACATAGATTAGGATCCCAATTAATCATTATAAACATAAACATAATCAAATCCAACATGGAATTCATAAAATACATAAACTTGAAGTTTAAAAATAGTTTCTTGGACTCCAAGGGTGGAAGGGACCGTTGGATGAACACTTTACATACCTTAGTTGGTGAATTCTAGAAAATTAAAAGTGGAGACTTGAGACTTGAACTTGAATTTAATTCACCTAGGGTTTTTATTTCTTGAGAAATTTGTGAAAGAATGAATATAACTTGCTAAAACAGGGCTAAATATCATGTTATGGGGGCTGAAGGGAATACGAAAAAGTCTTAATTAACCCTAGGAATGCGGCCTTTTTAATTACTGTAAACTAAATCATCGGTTCATAGGCCGATCCACCGCGTCATTTACAGCAACATGATAGCCAACGTGCCGCATCAACTCTGTGTTGATTCACTGGAAATTGCACTGAGCTGGAGGGAAAATTATATGTCGACGTGATGAACGATGCGACGTATCAAGATCGTGTCGACTAATTGTTTTGGTCATTTGAACATGGTCTAAACAAGGACTGAATTAAGCTAAGAATTTTTATGGTGTCTTACATAAGAGGAGCATATTTTCTGACTAGAGAGGTTCTCAGTCTCAGGGTGGTCGAGATGGTGGAAAATGAAAAAAAAAAATATGGGAGTTCTAGTTCCTACTCTTCTGCTAGTGCTCCTTACTAGTCGGGCGATAGGAGTCATCAGGGTGGTGACAATTTTTGGGTGTAGGGCGGTGACAATTTTTGGGTGCAGGGTGCTCAATCTCAAGAGAGTGGAGGTTAGTGAGTTTCTTTATGACCTTTTTGTTAGTTCTATAGTTTTCCTCATTGGGGTTTTTTCGATAAAGGAACGAATAAATTCTATAAGTGTGGATAGGTAGGACATCTTCTTAAAGATTATTCGATTAATAAGGTTGTTATGAGGGAGAATAAGATTCTTGTAGCTTCATCTTTTTCTCCATCACCTGGTAGTGTTGTATTTGCTTCTATTACTGCTCCTGGTTCTAATGTTTGTTAGAATAGGTTGTATTATTTAGCCCCGCGATAGTAATCTGAGGCATCACCTGATATCATTACTGGTACATTATAGATTTTCACTCGCGATGTATATTATTTTCTTAATCAGGGGTCTACTCTTTCTTATATGAATCCTTGTGTGGCTGTATCTTTTGGTTTAAATCAGGAAGTTAATTTACATCCTTATTCTATTTCTACCCTAGTAGGTGACTCGATTATTGCTAAGGGAGTCTATAGGGGTGTGTGGTATGTATTCGTGGAAATAAGACATTTGTAGATCTATTTGAGTTGGATATAATAGATTTCAATGTCATTTTAGGTATGGACTTATTACACTTTTATTATGCATCCTTTGGTTGTTGAACCCATAGGGTTATCTTTAAGTTCTTTGGTGAATCGATTATTGAGTAGGAGGGTGTTTCTTTAGATCCTAGAGGGAGTTTTATTTCTTATCTTAGTGCTCAAAGATTAATCTCTAAAGGTTGTCTTTATCACTTGGTCCAGGTTAAAGATTCTAAGTTAGAGGGTCATTTTTTTCCAGTTAGTTCCAGTGGTTAATGAGTTTCTAGAGGTCTTTCTGGATGATCTTCCTGGTGTTCCTATGAATAGAGAAATAGAGTTTGGTATTGATCTAATTATGGACACTCATCCAATTTCTATTCCTCTATATAGAATGGCTCAACCTGAGTTAAGGGAACTCTAGGAGAACTTAAAGATCTTCTATATAAGGAGTTTATTCATCCTAGTGTATCTCCTTGGGGTGCAGCGATGTTGTTTGTGCACAATAAGGATCGTTCCCTTCAGATGTGCATTGACTAAAGGTAGCTAAACAAGGTGACGGTCAAGCATAACTATCCTCTTCAGAGGATAGATGATCTATTTGACTAGTTTCAAGGTGCCAAGTTCTTTTCTAAGATAGATTTTTAGTCTGGGTACCATTATCTAAAGATTAGGGAGGTGGATATCCCTAAGATGGCTTTTTGTACTCGGTATAGGAACTTTAAGTTTTTGGTGATGTCATTTGGGTTAACTAATACTCCAGAGACATTTATAGATCTGATGAACAAGATTTTTATTTGTATTTAGATCTCTTTGTTGTTGTGTTTATTGATGTCATTCTGTTCTATTTGAAGAGTGAGGTAGATTATGCTAATCACCTCCGTTTGGTGTTAAAGACCTTAAAGGAACAGGAGTTGTATTCCATGTTCTCCAAGTGTGAGTTTTGGTTAAACGTTGTAACTTTCATAGGTCATATTATTTCTAGTGAAGGGATCATAGTGGGTCCACAGAAAGTTGTTGTGGTGTAGGGGTGGAATAGACCCACAACTCCATCCTATATTCAAAGTTTCTTGGGTTTATCCGAGTATTATAGGCGGTTTGTGGAAAGCTTTTCGTTTATAGTTGCTCCTTTGACTAAGTTAACTTAGAAGAAGGTTAAGCTTGCTTGGTCGGACGCTTGTTAGGGGAGTTTTGAGAAGTTAAAGGATAAGTTAACTTTGGCTCCAATTCTGACTTTGC
Source organism: Capsicum pubescens (assembly GCA_030864215.1). NCBI lineage: Eukaryota > Viridiplantae > Streptophyta > Magnoliopsida > Solanales > Solanaceae > Capsicum > Capsicum pubescens. The sequence goes on from CM061541.1 coordinate 173,048,445, forward strand.
CGAAAGGCAATAATGAGTTCATGGTTTATTGCGATGTATATCGGGTAGGTCTTGGTTGTGTGTTAATACAACATGGAAAGGTGATTGTCTATTCTTCTAGGAAGTTGAAGATACATGAGAGAAATTATCCTACTCATAATTTGGAGCTATTGGTGATTGTGTTTAATTTGAAATATGGCAACATTATTTGGATAGAGTGCACGTGGATATCTTTTCTGATCATAAGGGTCTATAGTACGTGTTCACCCAGAAATAGCTTAATCTCAAGAAAAAGAGATAGCTTGAGATTCTTAAGGATTATGATATGATTCTTCACTATCACCTAGGTAAGGCTAATATGGTTGTTGATGTTCGTAGTAGGTTATCCTTGGGGAGTTTAGCTTATGTGAAGGAAGGAAAGTGGGAATAAGTGAAGGATATTCACCACTTGGCTATCTTGGAGTTCGTCTCTTGGGGTCCAAGGATGGTGGTGTGGTGGTGCAAGAAGTGATTCGATCATCTGTTGATGCAGAGACTAAGGAGAACCAAGTTCTAGATCCTATCTTTTTTTTAAATTTCTCCATTATGTTTGATCGCTCTTTTCTTTTTTCTCAATTTCTATTATATTTTGCTAATAAATAAAAAATTGGATAATTCATAAAGGGTTCTTTTTTTAACATCAAAGTAAATAAAAGGGCATGAATTGTTGTTACGGAGTTCTTTAAAAATTCTTCAGATAAGTCGTGTCTTTAAGGTCAGAGTTGTAGAATATCTCATAAATAAAAACATATCGTGGTAGTGTCAGTCATGTCTCTAAGGTGAGAGTTGTAGAATATTTCATAAATAAAGACATAACGTGGTAGTGTCAACTCTTGCCCATGCGGCATAATTTATTAGTTGAAAGTCCTTGAGCTAAGTCTTGTCTCTAAGGCGATAGTTGTAGAACATCCCATAAATGAAGACATAACGTGGTAGTGTCAACTCTTTCCCGTGGGGCATAATTTATAGTTTGAGAGTTTTTGAGCTAAGTCTTGACTCTAAGGCAAGAGTTGTAGAACATCTCATAAAAAAAAGACATAATATGGCGGTGTCAACTCTTTCCCATAGAGCATAATCTGTAGCTTGAAAGTCCTTGAGCTAAGTCTTGCCTCTAAGGCAATAGTTGAAGAACACGTCAATAATAAAAACATAACATGGTAGAGTCAACTTTTGCCCAAGGGAAATAATTTTTAGTTTGAAAGTCTTTGATCTAAGTCTTGCCTCAAAGGCAAGAGTTGTAGAATATCTCATATATGAATAAATAACGTGGTAGTGTCAACTCTTGCCCGTGGGGCATAATCTGTAGTTTGAAAGTCCTTGAGCTAAGTCTTGCCTCTAAGGTAATAGTCGTAGATCATGTCATAAATGAAAACATAACATGGTAGAGTAAACTCTTGCTCGTGGGACATAATTTGTAGTTTGAAAGTCATTGACCTAATTAAGTCTTGCCTCTAAGGAAATAGTTGTAGAACATCTCATAATTGAAAATATAACATTCTAGAGTCAACTTTTGCACATGGGGAATAATTTGTAGTTTGAAAGTCCTTGAGCTAAGTCTTGTCTCTAAGGCAATAGTAGAATATCTCATAAATGAGAACATAACATGGTAGAGTCAACTCTAGTCCGTGGGGCATAATTTATTGTTTGAAATTCCTTGAGCTAAGTCTTGCCTCTAAGACAAGAGTTGCAGAACATCTCATAAATAAAGAGATAAAGTAGTAGTGTCAACTCTTGCCTGTGAGGCATAATTAGTATTTTGAAATTCCTTGAGCTAAGTCTTTCCTCTAACGTAATAGTTATAGAACATCTCATAAATGAAAACATAATGCGGTAGAGTCAACTGTTATCCGTGTGGCATAATTTATTGTTTTAAAGTCTTTGAGCTAAGTCCTACCTCTAAGACAAGAGTCGTATAACATCTCATAAATAAATACATAACGTGGTAGTGTCAACTCTTGGTTGTGGGGCATAATTTATAGTTTGAAATTCCTTGAGCTAATTAAGTCTTACCTCTAAGGAAATAGTTGTAGAACATCTCATAAATGAAAACATAACGTGGCAGATTCAACTCTTGTGTTTATTGATGTCATTCCGGTCTATTTGAACAGTGAGGTGGATTATTCTAATCACCTCTGTTTGGTGTTGCAAACCTTAAAGGAACAGGAGATATATTCTAAGTTCTCCAAATGTGAGTTTTGGTTAAACGTTGTAACTTTCTTAGGCCATATTATTTATAGTGAAGGGATCATAGTGGATCCACAGAAGGTTATTGTGGTGAAAGGATGGACTAGACCCACAATTCCATCCTATATTCAGAGTTTCTTAGGTTTATCCAGGTATTATAGGCGGTTTGTGGAAATCTATTCATCGATAGTTTCTCCTTTGACTAAGTTAACTTAGAAGAAGGTTAAGCTTTCTTGGTCGGATGTTTGTTAGGGGAGTTTTGAGTAGTTGTAGGATAAGTTAACTTCGGCTCCAATTTTGATTTTACCGGAAGGCAATGATGAGTTCGTGGTTTATTGCGATGCATATCAGGTAGGTCTTAGTTGTGTGTTAATGCAACATGGAAAGGTGATTGTCTATTCTTCCAGGAAGTTAAAGATACATAAGAGAAATTATCCTACTCATATTTGGATCTATTGGCGGTTGTGTTTTCTTTGAAATATGGCAACATTATTTGGATAGAGTTCACGTGGATATCTTTTCTGATCATAAGGGTCTACAGTACGTGTTCACCCAGAAAGAGCTTAATCTCAGGCAAAAGAGATGGCTTGAGATTCTTATGGATTATGATATGAGTCTTCACTATCACCTAGGTAAGGCTCATATGGTTGTTGATGCTCGTAGTAGGTTATCCTTGGGGAGTTTCACTCAAGTGGAGGAAGGAAAGTGGGAATTGGAGCAGGATATTCACCACTTGGCTAATCTTGGAGTTCACCTCTTGGGCTCCAAAGATGGTGATGTGGTGGTGCAAGAAGTGATTCGATCATCTGTTGATGCAGGGACTAAGGAGAACTTAGTTCTAGATCCTATCTTGATGAAAATCAAGAGTGATGTTTGTGGGCGAAAGGTAGTGGTGTTTGAGATCAGTGATGATGGTACATTATGGTACTAAGGGAGGTTATGTGTTCTTGATGTCGATGATTTTTGAAAAAGGATCTTGGCTGAGGGACATGAGTTATGCTATGTTGTTCATCCCAGCTCGACTAAGATGTATCATGATCTCAAGGAGATCTATTGGTTAAATAGTATGAAGAGGGATGTGACTGATTTCATGGACAAGTGCATGGTGTGTCAACAAGTTAAGGTTAAGAACATAAGGCCAGGATGGTCATATCAAGAAATTGATTTGCCCAAATGGAAGTGGGAAGTGATCAATATGGACTTCGTTACCGGTCTTTCTCAGTCTCGGAATCAATATGATTAGATTTGGGTCATCGTGGAAAGGATGACTAAGTCTGCGCACTTCTTGCCAGTACGGACTGCCTTCTTAGCAGAGGATTATGCAATGTTGTATATTTAGGAGATTATGATGCTACATGGGGTTCCTATTTTGATTATTTTTAATCATGGCACGCAGTTTATATCTAACTTCTAGTGATATTTTCAGAGAAGGTTGGGGACTAAGGTGAGTCTAAGTACTGCTTTCTATCTGCAGACAGATGGGTAAGCGAAGAGAACTATTCAGACATTGGAGGATATGCTTTGGGCTTAGGTGATTGATTATGGTGGCAATTGTGTTGAGCATCTACCTTTGGTGGAGTTTTCTTACAATAACAGTTATTATTCTAGTATTGGTATGGCCTCTTTTGAGTAATTGTATGGTAGGAGGTGTAGATCTCCTATTGGTTTATTTAATCTTGGTGAGGTAGATATGTTTATTCCCGATTTGGTTTATTAGGCTATTGAGAAGGTGAAGGTGATTCAGGATAATCTTAAGGCTACCCAAAGTCACCAAAAGTCCTATGCGGATGATAGGCGTAGATACTTGTAACTTGAGGTTGGGGATAAGGTTTTTCTTGAGGTATCTCCTATAAATAGAGTGGTGCAATTTGGCAAGAAGGGGAAGCTCAGTCCCTGGTATGTGGTTCTTTATAAAATTTTACGGAGAGTTGGTAATGTTGGTTATGAGATGGAATTGCCTTTTATCTTGAGCTTGGTTCATTTGATCTATCATGTTCCCATGATGAGGACGTGCATTGGTGACCCTTTTTCTATTTTTCCTTTGAAAGGATTGGGTCTCACATATTCTTTGTCTTATTAAGAGGTACCGGTTGAGATCTTGGATAGGCATGTTCGTTGGTTGCATACCAAGGATGTCGCTTCAGTTAAGGTTCTTTGGTGGAACCATAAGGTGGAAGAAGATACATGGAAAGCGGAGGAGGACATGAAGTCCATATATCCGCATTTTCTTATGCTCTTGGGATTCGTGCGGAAGGTATCTTCCTTCAACATATCTTTATTTTCTGAGTTTGTTGAAGGAAATATTTATATCTTTGCCTCTTTATTTCCAAAATTTTTTAAAGATGGGGAATATGTTTGATAACATAATGCAATTGACTCGTGCATGTGGTTACCCCTACCTTGTCCGTCATTTGGAGACAAATGTTCCTAGTGGGGGAGACTAAAACACCCTAGTTTTTGGACCTTAGAAAATCTCCCAGAATTCTGATATTTGTACCCAATTTGACTCATGGATATGAGTCGTATGTTAAGGTACAGATGGTATGGTAAAGTTGTACACTGACCAGTGTTGGTTGGTGGGATGGATTTTGGTTATTGGAATGGATATGACTTAAGGGTAAGAGTCATATTAGTGGTTACGAATCATTTGGTTCCTTAACTTAATCTTAGATTTGGTTACTTAGGTTGGATCTAAGTACGTCTAGCTCACCATGAGCCATAAGCCAGGGTACGAGTCATACTCAGGACTCGTATGGTGGACAGTGTCTAAATTTTTCTTTTGTTTAAATCTGCCAAGGGTATGGATCATATGCTACCAGTACAACATTGTTAGAAGATTCATACACTGGACAGTGTGGGATCCAAGGGTTGAGGCTAGGATACGAGTGGAGGATACCAATCATATTGGAGGGTACGACTCGTATGGGTCATTTGTATCCCTGTGCTAGGATTTTGATGCGACTTAAGTGGGGGTATTTTGGACATTTCCCCACTTATTCTAATAGGGTCCCAAGACTTCTAACCTACTTAGGAGGTTATTTACCTTATTATTTCATTCATTAACACTTAGAAACTCTTCTAAACACTCCATAATTCTCTAAGGAGCTTTTGGGCAAGGAAAGCTAGGGTTTCAACTAAAGGATCAATTTGGGGCTTGTCTAGGTGATTTGTTTCCGTCATCATCTTAGTTTAAGGAATGTTCTCTTCTCTCGTTGATAACTTTATCTAAAGACATGGTTTCATAAATTTTTCCATGATTTCATTGATTGTGTGATTTTGGTTTTCAAATATGATTCAGGGTTTTTGATGTTAAATGGTTGGTTATGGTTTCCGATGGTTTTAATTATGCTTTTGTATTCTTTAATGGTGGATTTAGATAATTGTATTTCATGGTAATGGTTTAATGGTTATTTTAATTGGTTTTGGTCATATTATGCCCCCAATGTGTTTGACAAAATGCTTATAAGGATATGTTCATTGCATTGACTACCTTAATGGAACTCCTGCATGTTTTACAAACTTGGTAAAGGAATTATTCATGGTTTGAATGGCATAGAAAGTTAAATGGATAAATGGTTTTTCTTGTGGGGTACATGGAATCCCCCTAGTGGTTTAATATGGTAATAGAAGGGCACTAGAAAGTCTCCTTAAACCTATATATGGTTGGCTATGGATGATACTTGCAAGTAAGGGTTAGTATGATGATACCAATATCAATGGCCTTAGTTAGTAAATGGATAATGGTTTGGTTATTTGGAAATTGGTTTTAATTGGGCACTAATGGCAGAATGTGTATCAAAGTCGTGGAAGGTGGAGGTCTCGGGGTGACCAAAACTGGAAACTCATATTTGCAGATATATGGTTGGTCGTGGTGACCGTGTTCATGATATCACACTATATTTGGGGGATGTACTAGTTATCCCAGGGGAGAATCCTAGTCGTGTGTCTACATGCACTGGTTTCCTTTCAGCAAGGGGAGCTAATCCCATATAGCCTGTGGGTTGTTCAGGACAGGAAAGCTATACAACCCAGGTAAAGTTTTTAAAAGGATACTAAACCCGGTCCCTTTTTCCAACATGGTTATGTATGTATATATATGTGTATGTCTGTGTTCATATTAATTGTTTTACACGATTTTATAAATGACATTATTTTATCCTTACCCTGAGATCATGCTAGTGGTCACTCGCTAACCCAGTCTACTAGTGGTTATATACCCATGCTATGAAGGAACGAGTCATTCTTCTTCTCCTACATAGTGATTGACTCGAGATCAACATTTGGATTGAAGTGGTGAGCATCCATCCTTTCGAAAGGCTCCATTTCTTATTATGGATATTTCTAAACACTTTTATTTTATTTTAGATATTTGTTTTGGCTATAGTTGGGGGCATGTTCCAATCGGATTTCATTACTCTTTTTAATAGAGGCTTTGTGGTACTTCTATGGGTTGGAATGGGCGGGATCTTTATAGGTGTCAGACTTGGCATTAGACTAAGCTGGGAGGCTGTCATTTGGATAGAGGCTTTGTGGAACTTCAATGGGTTGGAATGGATGGGATCCATATAGGTGTCAACCTTGGCCTTAGATTAAGATGGGAGGCTAGCATCATCGGACATAATTTCTCACTGTTCTGTCATATTTCATTTTGGGATTAATTATATTATGTTTTGGAACATCTTTGGTTATGGTATGGTTTATGGCCCTTGTTTTGGTATGGTTTCGTATGGTAGGATTATTGGTATGGGATGGTTGGACTCGGTTATGATTCTGATCTTATCTCAGAATCTTTATGTGAGCTGTTATAATATCTTGTTACATGATCAGAATTCAGCTAACTCAAGGCAGGCGGTTGGAGGGTGTGTTGGGTAATGGGGATGGTCTCTGGTCCTGTTAGGACTCGAGACACCCATTAGGACAAAACCCCAAGGTGGGTGGTGTCAAATATAGAACTCCCTTTACACCTAAACTAGGCGTACCCTTCTATGCTAACCTTAGTACACCCGAAGTAGTTAAAACAAGGTCTTGGAAAAACAATACAAAATTGTATAATAGGGAGATAACCAATACATAACCAACAAAATATTAAAATCCACCACCTCTAGGGTAATAAAGTCTACACAAGTCTCATGCTCTACAAAGGTCACCATACAATATCATTAAAGTTGATCCACCACTAAAGAATTTCCTACTGGTAGAAACATAAAAAGGATCACTGATGCCCTCACATACATCATCAAAATCAATATCTAAGTATGTAGGAACATTGAAAATATAGACCCAGGGTAAAATAACACAGAAGCATAGTGATGGAAAATCAGGATGATAACTGGCATAACTGCATCAGAGGCCTCAGCCTTAGGTATCTTAGGTATAACATAGCACTTACCACACCAAATACAAAATTGATAATCACAATGTCCACTACCATAATCTCCTCAAGATCCACCTTGAGCACCTCTAGTACCACCCCAGCCACTCTCTGAACTACCTTTTAATATAGTATAGGAGTAGGGAAAAGATCAATCTGAGAAACATATCAGGAAAAAAACAATACACGTTAAGGATATTCCAATAACAAATAACTGATCTCCTCATACCCATTACACTCTCTTATACCAAACCCATATGAAGAGTGCCCAGAAGAACTAGAACGCTAGCCCTAACTCGATGAACTTAAAGTGCAGCTTCTACCTGTATGACATGACCTCTAGCTGCCTGAAGCTAAAGAAACTGAAGACCTACTAGTCGAATTCTATAAGGCTATCTAATGTGGTCTACCGTGATAATTATGAGCACCTCTGTTAAGGCAATCCCTACCTTGGAATGCATGTCCACTTATCTCACCTTGTAGGTAGATCATCTTATAACCATTAACAATGTAGGTACCATAATGCATCGACTACAGCAACATGGTACGTTCAACTATACTTTATATAGAAACCCCTAACATCACTATTCGAGATGTAGCCAATTGATAAAAACATGTCAAACAACTAATAAAATTCTTAATCCTCTAAAAATTATTAGAGATACTGGTAGTGAAATATTTGGATAGTGCATAAAAATGTGCCTCACCCTCAGGATTTGTACGATATCCACAAAACTAGTGTCTTCAAACCTTGTTTCACCAATCACCCATGAGAATATTCTAATTACAAAAAATTCCATATTTAATAATTAGAAAAGTCATTCCATATAATTATCATAAAATCATTTATGTTTACCAACCAAACAACTTGCGCTAATAAATCATTCTACAAAGTAGTTAACATGAAAATATAGCACAATATGGACGAAAAGACAATATTGTCACCTATACTACTGGTGGGGCCTTAACCAAAACACATCCACAATGTTGAGCTTCAAAGACCTTAACTAGGATTACCACCCTAAACTATTTAGAAAATCCTCCACACCTTGATTGATACTGTCGTTTTCCTTAAAGTTTAACTAATAGCCAATAATATTTCCTTCCCACTATAACACATATGTGTCTATGACTGAGAAACATCACTTTATAGAATATGTACAACAGAACATGAATAAATATATACCAATACATAATTATATGTTGCCTAAATTTTTTACTAATTTTAGCTATCCAAAATTCATGCCTAAAGGCCTAACATGAAGCCTCCCATTCATATACATTACATTCATTCTCTCTAAATGATCCTATACTACTTTATTAACCATAGCTTACTTGGATATCAAGCAGTTATAGGAATGAAGAACCATTAAAATTTCCAATTGGATGTCAAAATTGTAAATATATTATTCTCAAAAACAATTGGTCTTGACCCATTTGCAACTCTCTTTCCTCTTTTGATGGTTTTAAGTAATGGGAGGTAGCCTTTAGGATTTTTGGAGCCTCCCACATTGCTATTTCTAAGAAATGAAGAATAGGGAAACAAGACCACTTAAGTGGGTTTCCTGGATGATGTCTCTCCACTTTAGCAGTCTGTTCACCTCTATAGCGGGCCAATGTAAGCTCAACCCTACTATCTTTAACTTCTAAAATTTTAATAAATGTGACACCATGTTATTTTCCAATGAAATTCCAATAATAGCCGCACTCTACACTTATATTAAAGCATTTTCTCGTAAAGATGGATTTATTTGCTGCAACAGATACCAATTTACCTCTCATTCGTCCCTGGATGATTAAAAGAAGGGAAAGTCTTAGTCTAGATTTATGAACTTAACACCCACTCCACAAAATTGCATATAATTGATTACAATAACCTAGACCCTAATTTGAAATCAAAATACCTAGTGGATATACAAGACATAACCACTTAATTCCTAATCATCACTCATTAATACCAAAACCCTTTCATCGACCTAATTAGAAGGGGTCTTTATATCACACAAGATCATGATTCAAAGTATGAAATTATTCTATAAAAGACCAAGATACCTAGGAACTAGTAAAACCATAATCATCAAGACAATTTGTAACTTCAAAATTTTGCAAATTCTAGGGTGGGACCCCGCTATAGCAGTCTTTATCCTAATACAATAGTGATGTTATTCCATTCTATGCCGCTATAGCTCACTGTAGAAGTATAAGGAGGGGAAAGTGATCTCATTACCCATTTTCCCTTTCGTCACTCAAAAAATCTTTCACCTTCTCTTATCACTTAAGCCTTTTTATTTGAAAAAGATAACATTCAACTCATTTACTCTCGATTACTTTGTTACTCACAAAATTTCTTGAATTAGGCTATAATTTACATTAAAATAGAGGGTTTGAATGAATTTTTGAGTTTTTGATATTTTGGGCTTGGTAGTGTAAAATATTCCAAGCATGTTTGCTTCTCCTACGTTTACAATACTCCTATTGCATTCTACATAAGAAACTAAAAGTCTTATGGCTGAAATGGTCAAGAATTGAGAAGAATGTGAAGGTTTATTTTTGGTTTTAAAATGAATATTTGGTTGGGGCATATTAATGGTAGAGGGTTTGAGTGAATTTTTGAGTTTTTAATTTTTTGGGTTTGGTAGTGCAAAATATTCCAAGCATGTTTGCTTCTCTTAGGTTTACAATGCTCCTATTGCATTCTGCATATGAAACTTAAAGTCTTTTGGCTAAAAAGGTCAAGAATTGAGAAAAATGCGAAGGGTTCTTTTTGGTTTTAAAATGATTATTTGAGCATGATTTAGGGGGTATCTTACCTAAATTTTTGTGTGTACTAGTTTTAGGATATGTTTGAGACACTTATATGGGTTTAAAATGGAAAATTAGTGAAATTGAGTTACGGGCACCATTTCACACCCCTTGGCGCCTAGGGATGATGAATTTCTATATAGAAGCCTTCATAGCTATAGTGGTACGACTATAGTGGTGAAATCCCTTCTATAGCGGCGCTGCTATAGCGACATATAGGCCGCTATAGTAAGAGGATACTGATAGTGGCCTCCCCGCTATAAGGTAAAATTTATCAACTTTTTAGTTCAACCACTCCTTGATTCTTGATGAATTATAATGAGTTCCTTTGTCAAATTTTTGTAGTTTAACATCTACAATGGCTGGAAACAAAGACAACGCCTACATATTCGATAAATTCCCCGATGAAGCTAGTTGTTAATGATATTGGTTGCACTATAGGATATGGCTTTTCTTTGACTGAGGCTTCAATATGAGGAGGGTGGATAAAAAGAAACTAAAATTCTGCAACCAATTAAAGGAATTTAGTTGGTCATATTAATGGTAGATCCTCTTGACGAAGTTACGACTTAGACGAATAAAGTTCTTTGTCATACTCTCTACCAAGCTCTGGTATTCCCCTTGCCCTATGATTTATATTTGCGGAGTGGACATCCATATTAATTCTCAAACCATTAATAAAATGCTTAGGGTATGCCTCACTATAATCCCAACTAAATAGACAAGGCTCGACAGATGGACATGGAGTGGCTAAGTCGAGTTCTAATTCTAGAGGAATTAATGGATCATATATTCTGGCCCTCAATTGATTGTGTCATTAACATATATTTTTCAACTTATGCTAGGATATGATTTAACATGGGGATCTAGAAAATTTGTTCATCAAACAATGCTATTAACTTGACCTATCCTCGGGCCTTGGTGGTGGCTTGTGCTTTGAGGGACATTTGGCTAAATGAGGAGGGGTGAGATCATGATAAAGTGGAAATACTTCTATCGGGGACCCAGGAAGTATCCCTTCCTTCTCAATCTTGTGTTGGATTTGTGAAGATGAGTTAGGGTACTGGATGAACCCAATTATGTGATAGCCAAAACGGACATTCCCTTCAACCCCATCTTAGTAAGAGTACCATCATCCTAAAATAGGAAGAAGAGAAAAGAAGATGGGTCGAAGGGTAGGAGGCCTGCAGAGGATGCCTTTGGATCATATGAGGACGATGATGATGTTGCTCCTTTCCAATCCCAACCCTTAATTTAAATCAGTCAGTTGGAAGTCAATTTGGCCGAAATTAGGAGGTCCATGGAGAAACACCCTTCCAGTTCTATAGCCCCCTCCATTCCCCAAGACATTGCAACATTCTAAAGGAGATGGCCCTGGACCAATAGCCTACAAATGATAGGGTATTCAACTAGTTTCCATTTTTCCCTCCCTCCCCCGTTCCCTTTTTTTATTTTTATGATTGATTTGGGTTGCCCCATTTGGGCTATGTACTAGAAACTATTATTTCTTTTCTTTTATTTTTCCATATATATGCTAATTTCCTTGTCCTACATTAATGAATATAACATGCTTGCATGGTATTTAAGTAATTTTTATATTAATGTTATGCCCGTTCTTAAAATATCAAAGTAAACAAACAAAGCACAAAGGTCAAAATATGGGAAAATGGAGCATAGTTCCTGCCCCGCTTGTACCACTATAGTGTTGTACCTTCTACTATAGCCGCGTCGCTATAACAAAGACAATCCCACTATAACGGCGATTCCCACTAATATAGTAGCCAAAATAGTGGTGCCTCACACTCCTGGACTCCTTAATACCTACAGTGCAAACCCAAAAAAGCTTAAGCCTTGTTCAATTCCGGGCACAAGTCCCAGCCACATTCAAGCCAACAATTTACACTATGTTATAATATATAATGTTTCACAAAATTATGATTACTAGAGAAATCCCCTTTAAATTACCCCTACTATTACGAATTCAAACCTTGACTTCCTGTCGTGAAAGTTTAGCCTTGTTAATAACAAAAAACCATGAAAGATTCATGCTCTTAACTAGACTTAGCAAAAATTTTCATATTTTAAGCGACAACCACTAATCAGACTCCATTTAATGACACATCTTACAATTATCCAAATTGGTATGATTTCATATAAGTAGTCAATCCATAGCATTAAATGTTAGTTTAAACCTTCATATTATTATCAACCAATTGTAAATTCAGGGTCAAAGTTCAACCTATCACCAGCACATGGCACTCACAACATTCACATAGCATAGATTTAGGCATCTCAAGTAACTACAATCACAACACATAAATTAGGAAAATCAAAAAAAATATCACATATTCATGTTTCCCTAACATAACCTTTACTCCTACACTTGACGACCTTAAGTTAGTTATAAAACATGCAAAACACAACCCTTACGGCTAGATTCAAATTAGAACCTTCTCAGTTCTAATTTTAATTACTTATATCCTTTTACATGGAGTCAAGTGACATCCACTTGCTTAGATGAGATACTAATTGGACTCAACCCATACAACAACTGAATAATTGTATAAGAGAAACGAAGAAAGTGAAATAGTTTCCTATAATTCCCCATAGCTTCTCTAAGATTAGATATGGACGTCAACACACCTATACGTTGGACTCTACTCAATATTTTCTCTTGTAAAAAGACACTAATAGCCTAGGATTTGATAGAAAATTTTCATGACCCAACCTATAGGGTCATGAGGGAACCTACTCTAATGCACCTGGATAGAAGAACCCCTTACCATGCGTTCAACATAACATGAAAAAGTCTTTATTAATCAGATTTTAGAAAATATTATTACATAATTTGGGATATTAATGTGGAAATAAACTATCCTAGGATCTATTCTAACTAGGGTAAGAGATGCTAAGGGGGGAATACACAAGACACAACTTCCATCGAGAGTGAGAAAGTGAAAGCTATTATATGATCACTACCAAAATATTCAAGAATCCATCATTGATTTCCTCAAAAGACTATACCCCAAATTAGATATAGCAAGCATAGAATCAGTACCTCATCAGTTACCCAAAACAAATTACAAAAATATAACATAAATACTAAAAGAAAACATACATGCTTTTGAACTCATTATACCTTGGTCGATATAAAACTTTAAGAACAACTACAATAAGGGAAAAGACCTAGACCTAGGTCAAGAATCTAAAAAGTCACCTATCATTATAGGGGAAGTCCTACTTTGTCATATGACCTACCCACCTAGATCCCCAGTCATCTAACTAGATTCACCCCCAAAACAACATGTGTCCCCCTCATATCTCACTGATATAGTATTATTTTATCAGTCCCCACTTTATGTGTACTTTTAGCACCAGAGGCAACCTAATAAGTTATCCTTAATATGAAATGAGTATTAAGGTGTAAGAGGTTCAAACTTAATTAAAACTATAGTGCCCTAGGTTATTCCATACATCAGCATATAAGAAACAAAGTAATTAAGATTAGAATCATAAGTCAACCAAATATCACCACGTTATGTTCACTAAAGATAACTCAATACATTTATACATTTATATACTTAAATTACAACTAAATCAATAACCATCACTCCAACCCTATTTATAATACCCCGTATATTTCTAAGCTAGAAAATAAACCATTGTTTCTATGTATAAAACCTCCTATAATGTGATTAATATTTGAGTACATGACTTACAATGAGTAGCCTAGTTATAATAGATATTATAATGTGTTAAGCGTGTTCATAAGAGTCACTTAGAGTAAGGCAAGCTAAGAGCTTTATAATCCATCAAGTTTTAGTGTTTGATTTTGTAAGAGTCATCTTTGAATGATAATAACTTGATGTATACATGTTATTTTGTCATATTTAGACCCACCAAATTGTAGAGAATCGAATTATCTTTCCAACGATACAAATTTTACCAAATTCCGACACCCAAGCAAGAAGTTATGGCTTTGCAAAGTGGAGAGTGTCGCCTAACAAATCACCTAAGGCTACTGGAATGGTTATGCCATAAGTTCTGCGACACAAAACCTAACTTATTCCATAAGTTGTGCAACGTACAACCTAACTTAGGCGATAAGTTGTCCGCTGCACAACATAGCTTACGCAATAAGTTGTGTGTCGTATATATTATGGCCCAAGTGACGTAAACACCCCATTTTTGAGTTATTTTAAGGGAATAATGGGTATTTACCACCCCTATAAAATACTATAACATAGTATTTAGCCCTAATTCAATCAAAATATAGTCACTTCTCTCAAAATTCTCTCAAGAACAATTGAGGGTTCTCAATTGGGGATTTAAATTCAAGAAAATTCCACCATAAATCTGTGTAGAATCACGTTCTATGGTATGAATAGTGTTCATTCATGGATTCCTTTCGTCCATGAAGCCTAAGAATCAAGTTTTAAACTATAGATTATGATATTCATGCTATGGGTTGATTATGTTCATGTGGTTGTTGTATGATTCCCAAGTTGAAATCTTTATGTGTTTTTATGAAAATATGTTAGCATGTGAGTTAAAAACCATGAATTTTAGTTTGTTATAATATGTTAATTTGATGATTATGTCATACCTTAAGTCATGCAACCTAAGTGTTTGATAAAATACATAAGAGACTAGAAATTATGTAATATACCTCAATTGTGATGTATATGATGGATTCTTATTTTACCCTTATGTTCAAATAACTCCCATGCTATTGATGTGAAATGTAGATGTTTTTTGGAATGCTCATGATGTTAGAGTATGAAATTTTGACATTAAGTATATGCATTCCTACCATGTACAATATTATGATAACCATTTACTTTATGAAATCCCCAACTTATTGTATTATGGATTGTTGATATTGGTCATGTATTTAAGAATGTCATGCCTTGTCAGTTTCCTTCTATCGAGTTCTAGGGGTACTTGTACCTGACAATTTAGTTGTGTGCCTAGATCCAGTGTCATGTTTTCACGATATCCTCAGTCAAGCCATGTTTAGTAGAATTCAGTCAGTCATGTGACTCAGGAAAACTCAGTAAACTCAGTAATCCCAGTAATCTCAAAAAGCTCAGTAATTTAGTAACCTTAGTAGTATTTCTTCAGTCAACAGAACTCGATGAACTTAGTCCAATTCAGTTCAGTTAATCATGTTCAGTGTATATTCAGATGGGAGTAGGATTTAGCATCGAGTGAACCCAAAGATGAGGACACGTACTAACAATTGAGGGTGTGATCCTTAGAAGCAGTCCTTGCATTCCAAGACTATATAGCTAGCATAGGTTGAGACATTAACACTGATAGATGAGGGTTGATGAGGTGGATAAACACTGTCAGATATGGGTCACACCGTTCTCTTTTGGGGATACTGCCAAATGAGGGTCACCCACAACTTGTCTTTACCAGTGGCACGGTATTGACAACTTTCCAATTGGGGTTATAGATTGGACCCCAACTTTTCTATAATGCATTATTTGGGGCATGTCGGTTAGATGACTACTTTCTACAGTCTCAGTCTCAGTAAAAGAACTCAGATAGTTCTTTAGATTTCAGGACTTTCAGTTATAGTCAACTCAGTACAGTACGAAACTCAGCTAGTTCTACCAGAACCTGGACTATAAGATACAGTCTCTCAGTATCAGTTATCAGTAAGTCATGTTATCAGTAATCAAACTCAGTAGTAAGTACCATCACGAATTCAGTTACAGTCGCTTATTCATGCATGTATTCTCACGTTCATGTTATACAGTTTGTTAGCATTGTTCATGCATTTGAACCCTTTGCATTCAGCCTACCTCACATGCATACTAGTGCATTCAATCATACTGATGCATTTTCTATATGGTGTTTTATGATATAGCATAGGTTCAGAAGCACAAACTCCAGAGCATAAGTAGCATTCCAGTTTTAGCAGTCATTGTTAACAGTGAGTCCTCATCCTTCGAGGACATGATCATTACTTTATTTCTTTATTACATAGTTTATTTCAGTAGTTGGAGTTAGTTGGGGACATGTTCCATCAACTTCTTATTCAGACAATTTAGTTTTCGAGGCTTATCAAACTACAGTATGTTCAGATAATTTTGTTTCAGTTTGTTTTGGTATTGATATACCGTACTTTCAGATGTTATGTTTTATCATTTTTGAACCTTATGGCCTTTCAGTCTTTATTTCCATATTTATACAATATATTATGCAGTGTGCAGGTACAGATATCAGTCATGGGTTAGCTTGTGGTCCTTCGGGGTCATGAGCATCGTTTAGCATTCTGGGTATTAGATTTGAGGCGTTACAAACTTGGTATCAGAGCCTAAGGTTAAATAGTTTCCTAGGAAGTCTGAAATCCATATCTAGTAGAGTCTTGTACATGGGTGTGTTGCGCACCACATTTATGTGCAGGAGGCTATAAGATGTTTTAGGAATAGTTTCCCTTCTTTCAATATTCATGTCGTGCCAGTGAGCATAATCTTAAGTTAATCTCTCAATCTAATCCTTTTTTGTTCCATTTACAGAATATGCCTCCCAAGAAGAGAACTGGAAATCAGTCTGCCCCTCAGCCCGAAGATCCTTTGGGCGAATATGTCTCTCATGCAGAGTTCAGAGTTGTATTCACTACTCTTGCCCCATCAGTTGTTGCTCCTAATGAATGACCAATTGTCTTTCCAGCCAACCCAGTGGCCAATTCAACTGAAGCCAGGATTCGAGACTTCACTCGAATGAATCCTTCATCCTTTTTTGGGTCTAAGGCAGATGAGGACCCTCAAAAATTTCTTGATCAAGTTCAGAAGGTTACAAAACTCATGGGGGTTACTTTTAGTGAGAGTGAAAAGCTAGTTGCATATCAGTTGTAGGATGTTGCTCACACTTGGTTCTAGCAGTAGAAGTCAGAGAGGTCAGTTGATATAGGATCGATAGAGTGGGAGGAGTTTGTCATTGTATTCTTAGATAGATTCTTCCCCAAGAGATGAGAGAAGCTAAGGTGTTAGAATTTATCAATGTCAAGTAGGGCAACATGACGATGAAAGAGTATTCTCTTAAGTTTACTCAATTAGCCACATATGCTCCCTATGTATTGGCAGACAACAAGGCCAAGATGAGTAAGTTTGTTTTCGGGGTGAATGATAGTATGGTCAATGAGTGAAGGTCCACGATGTTTAATAATGTCATAAATATAGCCAGGATTATGACCCATGCTTAGCAGATAGACGAGCAAAAGATTAATATGAGTGAGAAGCAGAATAAGAGAGCAAGGACAGGTAGTTTTAACTTTGCTCAGCCTAAATTAGAAGGAGGGAATCATTCTCAATTCCTTCCTAAGTCATCCATTCCAGCTCCTTCTTCAGATAGTGCTCCAGTGCCAAAATTCAGAGATGGCAATAAAGATAGGGTGCCAGGCTCTAAGTCTCAGAGCAGTGTCAGCAATGCCCGAACTAATACCCTTTGTCAGACTTGCGGTAAGAACCACAATGGTGTTTGCAGAGCTAGAAGCGATGTCTTTTTCAGATGTGGTAAGCTAGGCCACAGATTCAAGGATTGTCCCTAGTCAGGTTATCAGGGTCAGCAAAACCATTTCTCAGCCCAGTCCGATTGCCCAAATCAGTAGGTTGCCACTTCCAGTGCTACTAGTAGGCAATGCCCAAATAGACTTTATCCTCTCCAATCCCTATAAGATCAGTAAAATTCTCCTAATGTGGTTATTGGTATGTTACAGATCTTTAACTTGCATATTTACACTTTGCTATATCTAGGAGTTTCTTTGTCTTTCGTTACTCGTTACATAGCAATTGATTTTGGATTCCGTCCCAAAATTCTATCCGAGCCTTTTTCAGTCTCTACCTCAGTGGGAAAAGCTATCATAGCCCGGTGGGTATACAGGAACTGTCTGGTTATGATATTTTAGAAAGTGACCTCAACAGACTTAGTCAAATTAGAGATGACAAATTTTGATGTCAGTCTCGACATGGATTGGCTTCATTCCTGCTATGCCACAGGCGACTTCAGAAAGAGAGTTGTCCAATTCCAGTTTCCAAATGAACCTATCCTAGAATGGAGGGGTAATACTTATGTTTTAAGAGGTCAGTTTGTTTCCTAACTTCGGGCAAGCAAAATGATATCTAAAGGATGTGTTTATCATCTTGTTTATGTTAAGGACTCTAGCTCTGAGATTCCCAGTCTTGAATCAGTCCCAGTCGTGAATGAATATTCAGATATCTTTCTTGAAGATCTTTCAGGAATTCCTCCCGAAAGAGAAATAGACTTCGACATTGATCTTATTCCAGATACTCAGCCTATATTTATTCTTCCAAATAGAATAGCACCAGCAAAACTCTGAAAATTGAAAGTGCAGTTGAAGGATCTCTTAGATAAAGGATTCATCTGACCCAACGTATCCTTGTGGGGTGCACCAGTCTTACTTGTGCGCAAGAAAGACGGTTCTCTCAGAATGTGCATTGATTACCGTTAGCTTAATAAAGTCACGGTCAAGAAAAAGTATACACTTCCCAGAATTGATGACCTGTTTGACCAACTTCAGGGTGCCAGTTATTTCTCAAAAATAAACCTCAGATCAGGCTATCATCAGCTCAGAGTCAGAGAATGTGACATTCCAAAAATAGTATTGCGTACTCGGTATGGTCACTTTGAATTCCTAGTCATATCCTTTGGTCTTACCAATTCCCCAATAACTTTTATGAACTTGATGAATCGTGTGTTCAAATAGTACTTAGACATGCTTGTCATAGTCTTCATAGATGATATTCTGGTCTATTCCTGCAGTGAGCGTGATCATGCAGACCATCTCAGAATTGTTCTTCAGACTCTCAAAGATCATCAGTTATTCGCCAAATTCAGTAAGTGCATGTTTTGGATAAGTTCAGTAGCATTCCTTGGTTATATCATTTCCGGTGATGGCATGAGGGTTGATTCTCAAAAGACCTAAGCAGTAAGAAACTGGCCCATACCTATCTCTTCAGAAGATATCAGGAGATTCTTATGTTTGGCTGGCTATTACAGACGGTTTGTTATGGGATTTTCTTCTATTGTATCCCTTATGTCCATATTGACTTAGAATAAAGTCAAGTTTCATTGGTCAGATACTTGCGAAAAGAATTTTCAGGAGTTGAAGACTCGACTCACCTCAGCTCCATTTTTGGCCCTTCCAGATGGTTCAGATGGGTTCGTAGTGCATTGTGATGCATCCAGAGTAGGTTTGAGTTGTGTCCTTATGCAGCATGGTAAGTTCATAGCCTATGCCTCCAGACAGCTTAAACTCCATGAGAAGAATTATCCAACTCATGATCTTGAGCTAGCAATCATAGTATTTGCCTTAAGGATTTGGAGGAATTATCTATACGGAGTTCATGTAGATATGTTCACAAATCATAAGAGCCTTCAGTATGTTTTTTCCCATAAATATCTCAATCTTTATCAGAGGAGGTGTTAGAGATTTTGAAATATTATGACATGAGTGTCATTTACTATCTGGGCAAGGCCAACGTAGTGGCGGACGCTCTCATGTTGAGGACAGTAAGAAGAAGTTAGCCTAGAACTTCCATCAGCTTGCCAGACTAGGTGTTCGCTTATTCGATACAGAAGAGGGTGATATATAGGTTCAAAGACGTTCAGAATTATCTCTAGTTTCTGAGGTAAAAGAAAAGCAGGATAGAGATCCCAGCCTTGTCAAGTTGAAAAAGTCTGTCAAGGACCAGAAAGTAGAGGTTTTCTCCCAAGGAGGAGATGGTGTTTTTCTTTGTCAGGGTCATCTTTGCGTGCTAGGTGTAGATGAATTGAGGAAAAAAATTCTTGTAAAAGTGCATGGTGCGCGCTACTCTATTCATCCAGGGGCCACTAAGATGTACCGTGACTTTGGGAGATCTATTGGTGGATTGGGATGTAGAAAGATGCCACAGAGTTTGTGGCTAAGTTCTCTACATGTAACTAGGTTAAGATAGAACATCTGAAGCCTAGTGGATCTATAGAAGAGTTCACTATTCCTACTTGGAAGTGGGAATAAGTGAATATGGACTTTATGATGATTTTTCCTCATACTCTTCATCAGCATGATTTAGTTTGCGTCATTGTAGATAGGATGACCAAATCAAATCATTTTCTTCCAGTCCATTCTTCTTATTCAGCTGAGGATTATGCCAAAATCTACATCAAAGAGTTGGTCAGAGTTCACGATATTTCGCTATCTATTATCTCAGACAGAGGTACCCAATTCAACTCTCATTTCTGTAAAGCATTCCAAAAAGGTCTTGGTACCTAAGTTCATCTCAGTACAACCTTTCATCCTCAGATAGATGGTCATGCAGAAAGGACCATTCAGACTTTAGAAGATATGCTAAGGGAATGTGCAATTGATTTCAAGGGTAGTTGGGATGACCACTTGCCTTTGATTGTGTTTGCATACAAAACAGCTATCATTCCAGTATTTGGATGGCTCTATTCAAAGATCTCTTTGGTCGGAGATGTAGATCTCTAGTTAGTTGGTTTGATGTTAGAGAGGCCTCAGTTATAGGTCCTGACTTAGTATTCGATGCCTTAAAAAAAGTCCAGTGGATCAGAGAAAGACTTCGGGTTTCTCAGAGGCGCCAGAAGTCTTATATAGATGTGCGCAGAAAGGATCTCGAGTTCGATATTGGTGATTATGTCTATATAAAGATCTATCCCATGAAGGGAGTGAAGCGATTCGTCAAGAAGGGAACACTTTGTCCCCGATATATCGGTCTCTTCAAAATTCCCAGTCATTTCGGCAAGGTAGCTTATGAGCTCAAGTTGCCTTCAGATCTACCCTCAGTTTATCTAGTTTTCCATGTCTCTTTTCTCAATAAGTTCATAGGTTACCCAACAGTTGTAGTCCCTATTCAGAGCATAGATGTTCACAATAGCCTCTCTTATGAATAGATTCCAGTCGAAATCTTAGACTATCAGAGTCGCAGACTAAGGAACAAAGAAGTCCCTCTAGTCAAAGTTCTTTGGCGGAATCAGTCTGTTAAGGGAGCTACTTGGGAAGCAGAAGAAGATATGCGAACCAAGTATCCTCACCTCTTCTCTGCTAACTCAAACTCAGCTCAAGGTAACATTTCTCCTTAAGATTTTCAGTTTCATGTTTAGATTTCAGTTACAAGCTTGGTATTCAGGTCATGTTCAGATCCTCATTATAAACATGGTATTAATTTCCATTGCATGTTCAGTCAAGCATTCAAGAGTCAGTGCAGTCAAGTATTCATGCATTAGACATGCATGTTCAGTAAAAAAGCTCAGCTTATCAATAATTTCAGTCATGCTTTCATGAGGAACAACTCAGTCAGATATGCATGCATCAGACATACATATTCAGTATGAGATTTCAATATACCAGTAGTTCCAGTCATATTGTTATGTTTCAGGTGTTCATGCCCCTTAAGTAAGTCCAGTCCATTCGTATTCTCAGTCTAGTCAGTCCCATTCGAGGATCAATGTTCCCAAGGGTTATATATTGTAATACCCCATATATTTTTAAGCTAGAAAATGAAACATTATTCCTAGGTATAAAAAATCCTATCCTATGATTCATATTTGCATACATGACTTACAATGAGTATCCTAGTGATAATACCACATATACATCAAGTACATGACTTACACATGACTTACAATGTGTTAAGAGTGTTCATAAGAGTCACTTAGAGTAAGGCAAGCTAAGAACATTTGAATCCATCAAGTTTTAGTGTTTGATTTTGCAAGAGTCATATTTGAACGTACATAACTTGATGTATATGTGGTATTTTGGAAGATTTAGATCCACCAAATTATAGAGAATCGAATTAGCGTTCCAACAATACCAATTTTACCAAAATTTGATACCCGAGAAAGAAGTTATGGCTTTGCGAAGTAGAGTGCATCGCCTAACAAATCGCCTAAGGCTACTGGAATGTTTATTCCATAAGTTGTGCGATGCACAACCTAACTTATTCCATAAGTTGTGTGACGCACAACCTAACTTAGGCGATAAGTTGTGCGCTACACATCCTAGCTTACGCGATTAGTTGTGTGCCGTATATATTATGGCCCAAGTGACGTAAACACCCCATTTTTGAGTTATTTTAAGGGAAGAATGGGTATTTCCCACCCCTATATAAGCCTATAACATGGGATTTAGCCCCAATTTAACCAAAATATAGTCACTTCTCTCAAAATTCTCTCAAGAACAAGTTAGGGTTCTCAATTGGGGATTTAAATTCAAGAAAATCCCACCGTAAATCTTCATAGAATAAAGTACTAAGGTATGCATAGTGTTTATTCATAGATTCCTTTCATCCATAAAACCTAAGAATCAAGTTTTGAACTATAGATTATGATATTCATGCTATGGGTTGATTATGTTCATGTGGTTGTTGTTGTATGATTACCAAGTGTGAATCTTTATGTGTTTTTATGAAAATATGTTAGCATATCAGTTGAAAACCATGAATTTTAGTTAGTTATGATATGTTAATTTGATGACTATTACATGCCTTAAGTCATGCAACCTAAGTGCTTGATAAAATGCATAAGAGATTAGAAATTATGTAATATAGCTCAATTGTGATGTATGTGATAGATTAATATTTTACCCTTATGTTCAAATAACTCCCATGCTATTGATGTGCAATGTAGATGTTTGTTGGAATGCTCATGATGTTAGAGTATGAAATTATAACATTGAGTATATGCATTCTTACCATGTACAAGATTATGATAGCCATGTACTTCATGAAATCCCCAACTTATTGTATTATGGATTGTTGATGTTGGTTATGTTGGTTATGTTTTCAAGAATGTCATGCCTTGTCAGTTTCATTCTATCGAGTCCTGCGGGTACTTTTACCCGACAATTTAGCTGTGTGCCTAGAGCTAGTGTCATGTTGTCATGGTATCCTCAGTCAAGCCATGTTTAGTATAATTCATCCAGTTATGTGTCTCAGGAAAACTCAGTAATCCCAGTAATCTCAGAAAGCTCAGTAATTCAGTAATCTCAATAGTATTTCGTCAGTCAACGGATCTCAATGAACTCAATCCAGTTCAGTTCAGTTAATCATGTTCAGTGTCTATTCAGATAAGAGTAGGATTTAGCACCGAGTGATCCCAATGATGAGGAGACACACAGACAGTTGAGGGTGTGATCCTTAGAAGCAATCCTTGTATTCCAGAACTATGTATCCAGCATAGGTTGAGACATCAACACTAACAGATGAGGGTTGATGAGGTGGATAAACACTGTCAAATGAGGGTCCCACTGTTCATGAGGGTCACCTATAACTTGTCTTCACCAGTGGAGCGGTATTGACACTCTTCCAATTGGGGTTATAGATTAGACCCCAACTCAGCTATAATACATTATTTGGGGTATATCGGTTAGATGAATACTTCCCATAGTCTCAGTCTCAGTAAAAGAACTCAGATAGTTCTTCAGATTTTCGGACTGTCTGATACAGTCAACTCAGCACAGTACGAAACTCAGCTAGTTCCATCAGAACCTAAACTGTCAAATATAGTCGCTCAGTATCAGTTATATCAGTTATCAGTAACTTAAGTTATCAGTAATCAAACTCAGTATTCAGTACCATCATGAATTTAGTTACAGGCACTTATTTATGCATGTTTTCTCACGTTTATGTTATACAGTCAGTTAGCATTGTTAATGCATTTTAACCCTTTCCATTCGGCCTACCTCACATACATACCAGTACATTCAATCGTACTGATGTATTTATGCTATGGTGTTTTATTATATACCATAGGTTCAGAAGCACGAGCTATAGAGCATCAGCAGCATACCAGTTTCAGCAGTCATAGTTAGCAGTGATTTCTCATCCTTCCAGGACATGATCTTTACTTTATTTCTTCATTAAATATTTTATTTCAGTAGTTGGAGTTAGTTGGGGACATGTCCCATCAACTCTTTATTCATACAATTCAGTTTTAAAGGCTTTTCAGACTACAGTATGTTCAGACAGTTTTGTTTTAGTTTGTTTTTGTGATGATATACCATACTTTCAGATGTTATGTTTTATCAGTTTTGAACCTTATGTCCTTTCAGCCTTTATTTCCGCATTTATACAATATATTATGCAGTGTTCAAGTACAGATATCAGTCATGGATTAGCTTGTGGTCCTTCGGAGTCATGAGCACCGAGTAGCGTTCCGGGTACAGATTCGGGGCGTTACACTATACAATATATGAGAAGTACATGAATCACTTAAATCATTCAAATATGTACACATATATAAAGCATATAAGCATCATCCCATTTCACTCATAGAACCATAAACTTACCTGACCCTCATACATAAACATTTTGGTTGATGCATCTACCCTCTAGATATGACCTATATGGCATAATTACCATCCATATACTAAATCCCAAACACTAGTGTCTGCCAATCTTGATTCACCAAACAACATTTTAATTACTTAAAATTCCACATTTAATAGTGAGAAGTTATGCCATATAATTATTATAAAATTATTTACATTGACCAGCCAAACAACATGCACTAACAAATCACACTATAAAGTAGTTAACATGCACATAAAGCACACTTTGGACTAAAAGATAATATCCTTACCTACACTACTGATTGGGACTTAACCACAAAGCATCAACAATCCTAAGCTTTGAAGACCTTAATCAGGATAACTACCCTAGGTTGTTCGAAAACTCCCACATACCTTACTTGGTTCCATCCCTTCTTTAAAATTTAAGTAATTCCCAATAATTTATCCTTCCTACTACAACACATATGAGTTTATGACAGTGAAACACTAATTTATTACATACATACAATATAGCATATATATAAGCTACCCATAATTATATATTGCCTTAATTGTTGACCAGCTTTAGTCATCCCAACTCTATGCTCGAAGGCCTAGACATAAATCCTCTCATCTATCTATGTCACATTCATGCTCTCTAATCTGGGTCCATTCTACTTAATTAATCTTAGCTTTATTGAATATCTACTGGCTATATGATGGATGAATCAATGCAATTTTCTACTGGATGTTAAGATTACAGATTCATTATTCTCAAAAATTAATAGGTTTGAACCCATCTAAGCCTTTTTTCTTCTTTTCTCCATAGTTCCAAGGCATGGGAGGAAGCCTTTAGAGTTTGTGCAGACTTCTACATTATTATATCCACCAAAATAGAGAAAAGGAGTATAAACCCTCTTAAGTGGGTTTTTTTAATGGCGTCACACAACTATAGTTGTTTGGTCACCGCTCCCATTATATCGTGTTGATGCTAGACTTACCCTATTATCTTTAGTTTCCAAAATTTTAATACACATGGTCCCACTTAATTTATCCAATGAAATCCCAAAAATACTCGCACTTTGTACTAATATCGAGGTATTTCCTTTTAAGTACGTATTAGTTTGTTATAAATATCTTAAATACTCTTGAATATAGATATAAACATCAATGTATTCATCCACGAGACTCTACTAGACATCTTAATCTTACACTAGTCTGGCTAATGAACATATTTCCCTAATTACAATTTGTGAATAATCTAAAATTTGAGTTCATGATAGAACCTACTTCGGTCCAGCTTTAGCAGGTAAGTCGAATCCCACTCAACAAAGGAAAAAAATAAAACTATGAAAGAAACCTATAAATGTGAGACTTCTTGAATAAATTCAGACTATAATATAACAATAACATGAATTTGAATGAAAGACGTAAAAATCCCAAAGATATAGGTGTAAGTGAAAAGAGCATCTAATAAAATGTTTGGAATTTAAATTACAAGAGTCTATATCCAAAATAAATAATTACATAACAAAGTAAGAGGAGGTCTGGAATAAACCCCAAACTCTATAGCACACTAGTACCTGAATATTCAGCTACTATGAGACGAGATCAGTCACCACAGTCGTACTTGAATTAGGATCTGCAGTAAAAGGGCACCAAAGTAAGAGTGAGCATCATCCACTTGTACTTGGTTGGTATTATAGGACGATTCATCAAGGTAAAAAATTAAACAACTAAAATATACTATGAACATGTTCTACCTGGAAAGAGAAAAGTTTCTAAATGGTAGCTTACACCATCTCCACTAATAGTTCTAAAAATAAGTCTAAATAGGAAACTAAACAAGAAACATATATATAGAGAATCGAAGTACATGACAGAAAACACATAGAGAAATATAAATGATGCAATTCAATAATGATAAGATAATGATGAATGATTTAAAGCCATTTTCTGTGTAAAGGCCCTCTAGATCATTTCCTTGATTTATGCATATTTTCATCAATTAAAGCCTTCCCACATATACTATTAATTTTTCATGACTTTTTAGAATTATTATTTTAGTTATCAAACAGTTTGTTTGGGTTTTAGGCTCATTTTCCTATTTTAGAGATTTTCTTATTAAGGATTTGGAATCGAACAAAAACTCCTAGTAAAGGACCTTGGATTGAAATTCCGACTGTGCCATCAGATCTGTAACATTCACTTTACGCAAGAGGGACCCTTGGTTCAGGTCTTGAGGCTTCTGGACTCATTTTGGGCTATTGGGTAGATTCTATTAAAATAGAACAATTGGTGTAGGCCCCATATTTAGTCAAAAAGATCTCAAATGAAAATTTTGATGGATCCATTTAGTCCATAATGTCAAATTTGGTTTGGAGGCATAGTTCTTTTGCGAGCACCGGTCGTTAACGAATCTCAAGCACCCGATCAGAGACACATTTTTTACATATAATATCTGATGCCTCAGGTTGTTGGTGCAACTTCTTAAGCAGCCACTAGACCGTTTAAGTGATTATTATTTTAGTGACGTTGGGTCTGTTTAGCAATCTTGGTCATTTGGTCAAGGGTAGGTTAGTAAATCAATGTCCAATTTAGCAAACGTTGCTTTAGCAACTAAGGCACCACGATAATGTTGCCTGCATATAGTTCCCAACTGCTTTAGTGGTCAAGGAGCTGCTAAAATGGTAATCACTTAAACGAATGGATGACTGCTTAAGTGACACCTAGGTATTGTTAAATCCCCTTCTTTATTGGGATTTCCCATTTATCTTCTCACTATTTTTCCACAATTTTGAGAGCTTTAATAGAGGAAAGAGTGGAATCATCCATTGAAGCTACTGTAAGTTAGCCTAACACTTCTTGGTCATTTTCCATTATTTTTCTGTCAATTTCCAACCCATTTCATTATAAATTCCTAGAAATTTGGTCCTTAAATCCTATAACTTAGGGGCTGATTTAGGCCCCGAATTATGCTTCATTTGTGCTCAACTTTTGAGCAAAGATTTTTTGTCCTATGAGGGACCTGGAATTCTGTGTGGGAGCCCATTCTTGACCCAAATTTTGACATGATTCATTATATATAAATATGGATCTTGTTTTACTCCTAATAACGTGTAGATTTCAATTTTGATAGCATGGTGGAATTTATGGATTATGGAGCAAAGATGGATGATTTGTCGATGACTCAAAACTTTGTAGTTCGGCATTGAGGTTGGCTTTGGTCTCCTCTTCTTCACAAGATAATATATGATACACAAACACACACAAATAAATATAAGTGTATGTTAGGTAAGGAATTTAGGATATGATTATGGGTAGAACACCATAGCTTAGCCTTATTTATGAATTTGGGGATAGAAAGGTGAGTCGATCCTTAAGAGGAAATATTTGTTATATCTATAAGACCCTATCATCCTAAGTTACCAGAATGTTGAGATTAGTTGATGCTAAAGATCCTTTAGTATAAGGTTTATTATTTCACTTAGTGGATTAGCTCATAATTTCTTAGTTTATAGTATTGATATTATGATGGTTATATATTTTTGGGCCCGAGGATGTAGTTACAACACCCGTTGGATTCCAGGTGAGTATTTTATCCATATAAAGTACGTGGCTTGGGTTTATAGATTCTTAGACTCTTATGATTGTATTTTTTGGGCTTGAGTATTTTTTGTTTGACGGGTGTTCGCACTATCATTTGTATATTGGTGTTAGATTATTAAGTATTAAATCTAACTCGAATATTCCTAAAGGAGGAATAGATTCAATGATAAACCTTATTAAAGAGTTAGTTGACCCCGACTTAGAGGTTCCTGATTCTTTCTATAAGACAAAAAGATTGGCGTCAAATTTAGGTCTCTCCTCGGTTAGAATTGATGGTTATGAAAATAGATGTATGTTATACTATAAGGGAGATACTAACCTAGAGTCCTGTAAGTTTTGTTAGAACCCTTGATATAAGTGTGGTTGTAGTAGAAATAAAACTGCTATTAAGGTGATGTATTATTTACCTCTAATACCAAGGTTGAAGAGGTTGTATGCTTCAAACAGCTCATCTCCTCATATGAGATGGCACAGTAAAAATAGAATGCCCACTGGTGTTATGTGTCATCCATCTGATGGAGAGTCTTGAAAGTATTTTGATGCAACTTATCCAGATTTTGCAGTTGATGCACGAAATATTCATTTGGAATTATGTGCAGATGGATTCTCTCTTTATTTAGTTGGTGTTGTGTCATATTTATGTTGGCCTATATTTATCACCCCGTATAATCTTCCTTCAGAAATGTTGATGACTAGTCCCTATATATTTTTGAATTATGTTATTCCTGGCCCACGTAATCTAAAAAGCGGAATAGATGTCTACTTGCAACTTTTGATTGATGAACTTTAAATTTTATGGCATTAGGGGGTTGAAATATGGGACATGTCACTTAAACAGAATTTCAATCTGCGTGCATATCTAATATGGGTTGTTAATGATTTTTCTACTTATTGAATGTTATCTGGGTGGATGACAGCTGGAAAGTCTGCTTTTCCATACTGCATGGAAAAAATAAAATATTTCATATTGAGACATGGCAAGAAAAATTCATGGTTTGATTGTCATCGTTTTTTCTTTCCACCTGATCATGAATATAGTAGACTTAGGAATGCATTTAGAAGGAATAGAACCGAACTGATGGTCCACCTCCAAGGTTATCTGGTTATGACATCTAGGAGATATTTCAGCATTTGCCTAAAGTTAGCGAGGAACCATTGTATAGGCTTGATGGATATGGCGTTTCATATAACTGGACTAAGCAAAGTATATTTTGGGAGTTAGAATATTGGTCGAATAATTTACTTAGAAATTATGTTGATGTCATGCATACTGAGAAGCACTATTTTGACAATTTGTTCAACACAGTTATGAATGTCACCGGAAAGACAAAGGATAATCCTAAGGCCAGACTTGACTTACCAGAATATTAGAAGCGCAGAGAATTACACTTACAGGAGGGGCCCAATGGCAATGTTCTTAAGCCCAAGGTTAGTTTTACATTCAAGTTGGACCAAAATCGACAAATATGTAAGTGGGTCCAGAGTTTAAAGATGCCCGATGGATATGCCTCAAATATGGGAATGAAGGTTGAGAGGGAACAAGGAATCTTGCATAGAATGAAAAGCAATGATTGTCATGTTTTTATGGAGCAATTACTTCCAATTGCTTTTATTGGTTTACCTCAAAACACATAAAAACCAATAAAAAAATTGTCCTCTTTTGATGTAAGTGGTTTGATCCAAGCACAAGAGGCACAAGAGTACATAAGGAGCATAATATCATTGAAGTGAAGCACAATAGGTAGTATCATGTTTACAATCCCTTTGTTCTAATGTAAAATGCTAAAAAAGTGTATTATTCTCCATATCCATTGCACGGTGATAAGTCTGATTGGTGGGCTGTAATCAAAAGAAAGCCTATAGGACGAGTGGAAGTTGAGAATGTGTTGAGACTGCGTATCAAAATAAAATGCATATTGATCACCAGCTAGTGGACATTGACTTAGTAGATAGTTTGAATCATCCAAAAAATATATTTGAAGAAGTTAATATTACAGAAGATGAGGCTGAGTGGGTAGGAGATGAGGAAACTTCTGAAGAGGGTGAATGCTTTATTAGAGAATCTTCACAAGAGGAGGATTAGTTTGTGTAGGTTGTATTTATTATGTATTGATGTCTTTATGCTTTGTACTATTTACCTTTATAAATCTTCTTTAAGATTGATATGTAATATACTGTGTAAGATTGTTGTTTTCACTTTTCCATAATTTATGTAGTAATAGAAATATTCTTTTCTATCTCGTGTTGTTGGAGCTATTTGAAATATGAATTAGTTACTTGGAATGTTATCTTATGTATTCATTTTGTAAGGACTAACTACTTGTTATCTTTACATAATTTAGATGGTAAGTAAAGGTGAAAAAGGTAAGGAAAAAGTTGATCCTACAAAAACTAAAAAGAAAAAACAACCTCCACCTTATAGACAACCAACATGTATTCATATATCTGAGGGTCGATTTGCTGACGTGCCAGCACGACCCTCATATTCTAGGTCGTTGCAGCATTCAGTTCTTGCTCCTACGCATATGGGTCTACAATGACTCATTCTTCTCCCATCACTGTGCCACCACCATCACAGTACTATCGTACGACCACTGGCATATTCGGACATCTATCATCATCAGTACCCTCTGCTAGCAGTCACCCACATTCTCACAGTGATTCTGCTGGTTCTATTGGGTTATCGGATCTTCATCTTGGAGGCAATCCATCTTGCGCTTCAAATCCGCCCACGCCAGTGTATCAACTAGCGCTTGCTCCGTAGCCAGGAGACAGAGATGATTATCAAAGGCGGTATATTATTCCATATGGGATAGGGTAATATTTCTACATATAACAACACTATTCATTTTTCATTTACTGTATTATTGTGCTCTATGAAATTACTGATTGATCTTGTGTTATAGGTTTAGGCCCGATGCTGGAGTTGAAAATATTGAGACTAAATGCATTTGTTGAAACTTCAATGGCTATTGAACCAGTTGGCAAATAGTTCTAGAACATGAAAGCGAAAATATTTAAAGAATTTAATGTAAGGATTTAACTTATCGACTACTTAACACATTGTTAGAACAAAAAATTAAATATTATATTTTTGTTTTTGTTGTTGAAATATTACTAGTAGGATGACGCGTATAAAAGTACTATATGAAAGAATTTTTATAGAAGAGCTAGATCCAGATTCAACGGTCTGTCAAATTATGCCAGAACGAATAGGGTACGACTAGGGTTTATACTGGAACCCATGTGGCTAGATTATCTTTTCTAGTGGAATTACGTTGAATACAAATTGTTGAGTGAGAAAGGAAAGAAAGTCTGGGCATCATCCAAGGGTGGGTCACTACATACTGCGGGTGCAGTTAGTCGGATTGCTGTGGAGGAAAAATGGTATGTAACTTATACAGTTTTAGTTGTTTGTTTCTATTTAAATTTTTAATTATTTGAATATTAATAATTTTATCATATGCAGGAAAAAAATTCGATAGGAAGAAAAGACATGATGAGATATTCGAGGAGATGCATGTGAAGAAGAAAAAGAACTCAATTGATGAAGATGTCTGGGTTGAACCTCGTGCAAAAGCTGCCCATGTAAGAATCAAATTTCCTATTATGAATCTTTTTCTCAAAGTTGATATTATTCTAGTGCAAGTAGTTTAATATTTTTTTACTATTAATTCTAACTTTACTTTGATTATAGGACAAATATATGCAGCTCATTAATGAGTATCGTAGTATTCAACCTCCTGAAAGTCAGGGTGACACAATACCTGAAGATGAAGAGGATGAGTTATGGAGAGAAACTGTGGGTCCTCAAGTTAGAGGCCAATACTACGGATACCTCAGAAAATGTGATAGCGAGAATGTTAGGTCTACGTTCGGCCCGACATCCTATACCTCATCAGTTGATAGAGAAACCATTGAATCACTAAGAACTATGATTTCTAAACTCACTGAAAAGCTTGCTACACATAGAG
Source organism: Capsicum pubescens (assembly GCA_030864215.1). NCBI lineage: Eukaryota > Viridiplantae > Streptophyta > Magnoliopsida > Solanales > Solanaceae > Capsicum > Capsicum pubescens. The sequence continues at coordinate 173,080,702 of CM061541.1, forward strand.
AGAGGGCGAAACAGAAGGAGGAAACAACATCACAAATCATGATGCTGCAGCAGCAGTTCAACTATTTTATTCAATCTGCAATGATTATTCCTCCATGTCCTAGTGATGCAGTTTTGGCTGTAAAAAGTTTAGGCCCACTGGATGATATCAGCACAGATGAGAAATCAGATCTTGTGCTTGCGATTGAGGATGCGGATGACGAAGACGATGATGATGAGTGGTAGTTTTTTGACTTTTGTATGTGTTGTAGTTTGGATTTGTAGATGACTTGTAGTTTTTACACTTTTGTATGTTTTGTATGTTTTTAGACTTGTATTGTATATTGGTTGTTTGAATGGAATGTAGAATGTATATTCTATGCTTATTTGTTTAGCTGGTTGATGGAATGTAGCATATATAAAGTTTTTATTTTTTAAAAAAAATTCCAGAAAAAGCTACCACATGTGGTCGATTTGTTGAAATTTTTTTACAAAAATTGAACACTTGTGGTCAATTTTTTAAAAAGATTTCTAGAAAACCCACCTCAGGTGGTCGGTTTTCTAGGAATATTTTCAAAAATTGACCACAAGTGGTCGGTTTTGTAAAAATAAATAATTAATTAAATAAAAATACCGACCAAATGTGGCAGGTTTTTTTAAAATTAATTAATTAATTTAAATAAAAGACCGACCATATGGTCGGTTTTATTAAAATTATTAATTAATTTAAAAACAAACCGACCACAATGGTCGATTTTATTAAAATTAATTAATTAATTTAAAAATAAAACTGACCACTTGTGGTTGGTTTAGTTTGAATTTTTAATTTTTAATTTTTATTTTTTTAAAATAATTTTGAATTTTAAAAATATATATATTTTTTTTTAAAACCAACCACACGTGGTAGGTTTTGAAAAACCTACCACACTTTTACCGACCACGTATTTTGGTCGGTTTTGTGGTCGAAAATGCAAGAAAACCGACCACATGTGGTCGGTTTTTGTGGTCGATTTTCTTGATTTTTTTAGTAGTGGCACTAGAAAAACTACACAAATAATTTTGGAATTCGGAGGGTTGTTACAATTGAGCAACCCCTTAAATAAACCATATATGCTGCTACGATTAACATTCAAACTCATTGGCACCATCAACTTTACAATAAGTGGTCGTTTACAACAATTTAACCCCCAGGACCCTCTTAGACGTATTTTAACTAATTCTTTCATAAAAAAAGTTCAAATGCAAAATAAAAGTCTTCAAGTCTAACTAACCATACTACTAACCCAAAATCAATAGTTTGGATATAATAGAATTGTCTAAGCCATCATCCACTGCTCGAAATATGAAAAGTTAACTGAAGTCAAACTTTTAGCTTTGAAAACCTCTGAAAGTCAAAAACATACCAAAATCACAAAAAAATATATCGAGGACTGTGTCAATCAACCTCACAATGCACAAATAGTACATAACAACTATGAAAAAAAAGAAAAATGATCAAAATACATAAAAAGGTGAAATTCACAATTACGGTCATTATAGAACTAAACCACCTACCCCAGCAAGTCATATATATCTTGTATCAACTATAATGATGGTTAATATATGAAAAATGTGCAAAATGAATTAAAGAAATAACTTGAAGGATCACTATACAGACAATAAATAAAATACGTTAAGGTCGTCATTGCAACTAACCCACTTTAACTTGAAAGAAAATAATATCTGCTAAACCAAAATATAATAATAACAAGAAGAATCTATCTATATCTCACTAGAGCGGCAAGCTTTGAAGGCAATACATCAAGGCGTACTCAAGGGAGGCTCTACCCTTATAGAAAAAAGATGACCGCCTTAGGCCCCGAATTTAAGGGGCCTTATTTTTTTAGTAATAATGGATTATAGATTTTTCTGAAAGATTTAAATATTATTTGTAGGAAAAATAAACTTTTTATATAAAAAGGAATAAATCGAATAAGTTTGATTTATCTAGAATACTATGTCACAAAAAAGATTGAACGCAATAGACTTTATAAAAAAAAAGTTTAATTTCTACGTAAAAATTTAAGGCCTTCGTTTGATTTTGGCCCTAGGCATATAATGCGTATGAGCTACCTGCGTAATTCACGCCATTCAATCAGATAATTGTCGTCACTTAAATAAGAAGTATAAAGTCATTCAATTCATCCCAAACATATACACCATCAATACATATCAGGAAATTACATGTCATAGATCCAAATATGGGTGACTTTAGATATTTGACCCCAATAAGAAATGTCTTTAAAGAATAATCTTCCTTACTTTTTATGTATAGTACAAGTACCATTTTGCCCCTCTACACCTCAAATATATTTTAAAACTTTCCATACTCATTTGTCTCACAAATTTTATTTTTTATTTTTTTTATTTTTTATTTAATTTTATTCTATTTTTTTTATTATTTTCACTTTTTATTTTTTTCTTTAATTTTATTATTCTATTTTTTACTATTTCACTTTTTATTTTTTTATTTAATTTATTTTCATGTTTTAATTCATTTATCTCAAACTTTATTTTTTTTCTCTATTTTTTTTTCTCAAGCATTATCTATTTCTTTTTTCCTTTTTTAATTCATTTGTCTTTAACCTTTATTTTTCTTTTATTTTTTATTTTTATCAGTTCTCTTTTTTCCCTTCATTTTTCTCAAACTTTATTTTTATTTTTTCCTCTCATTTTTATTTTTCTCAATTTTTTTAATTCTTCGCCTTTTTTAATATTTATTTTTTTCTTGCCTTTTTTTTCTCCATCGTTTTTTTCATTTCTCTATTTTGTTTGATAGATTTTTCCTTTTTTCAGTTCTCTTTTTTTTACCTCATTTTTCTCAAACTTTATATTTATTTTTCGTCTCATGTTTATTTTTCTCAATTTTTTTAATTCTTCCCTTTTTTCATAATCTTTATTTTTTTCTTTCTTTTTTTTTCTCAATCTTTTTTTTTACTTCTCTATTTTGTTTGATTGTTTTTTTCTTTTTTCTCAACTTCTATTATATTTTGCTAATAAATAAAAAATTGGATAATTCATAAAGGGGTCTTCTTTTTTTAACGTCAAAGTAAATTTAAGGGCATGAATTGTTGTTATGAAGTTCTTTAAAAATTCTTGAGATAAGTCGTGTCTCTAAGGCGAGAGTCTAGAATATCTCATAAATAAAAACATAATGTGATAGTGTCAGTGGTGTCTCTAAGGCGAGAGTTGTAGAATATTTCATAAATAAAGACATAACGTGGTGGTGTCAACTCTTGCCCATGGGGCATAATTTATTATTTGAAAGTCCTTGAGCTAAGTCTTGTCTCTAAGGCAATAGTTGTAGAACATCCCATAAATAAAGACATAACATAGTTTTGTCAAGTCTTGCCCGTGGGGCATAATTTATAGTTTGAGAGTTTTTGAGCTAAGTCTTACCTCTAAGGCAAGAGTTGTAGAACATCTCATAAAAAAAGACATAACGTGGCGGTGTCAACTTTTGCCCGTGGAGCATAATCTATAGCTTGAAAGTCCTTGAGCTAAGTCTTGCCTCTAAGGCAATAGCTGTAGAATATGTCATAAATAAAAACATAACGTGGTAGAGTCAGCTTTTGCCCATGGGGAATAATTTGTAGTTTGAAAGTCTTTGAGCTAAGTCTTGCCTCAAAGAAAAGAGTTGTAGAACATCTCATATATGAAAAAATAACGTGGTAGTGTCAACTCTTGACCGTGGGGCATAATCTGTAGTTCGAAAGTCCTTGAGCTTAGTCTTGCCTCTAAGGTAATAGTTGTAGAACATCTCATAAATGAAAACATAACATGGTAGAGTCAACTCTTACTCGTGGGGAATAATTTGTAGTTTGAAAGTCGTTGAGCTAATTAAGTCTTGCATCTAAGGCAATAGTTATAGAATATCTTATAAATGAAAATATAACATTGTAGAGTCAACTCTTGCCCATGGGGAATAATTTGTAGTTTGAAAGTCCTTGAGCTAAGTCTTGTCTCTAAGGCAATAGTAGAACATCTCATAAATGAAAACATAACATGGTAGAGTCAACTCTAGTCCGTGGGGCATAATTTGGTGTTTGAAATTCCTTGAGCTAAGTCTTGCCTCTAAGGCAAGAGTTGCAGAACATCTCATAAATAAAGACATAAAGTGGTAGTGTCAACTCTTGCCTGTGAAGCATAATTTGTAGTTTGAAAGTCCTTGAGCTAAGTCTTGCCTCTAACGCAATAGTTGTAGAACATCTCATAAATGAAAATATAACGTGGTAGAGTCAACTCTTATCTGTGGGGCATAATTTGCTGTTTGAAAGTTTTTGAGTTAAGTCCTGCCATTAAGGCAAGAGTCGTATAACATCTCATAAATAAATACATAACGTGGTAGTGTCAACTCTTGGCTGTGGGGCATAATTTATAGTTTGAAATTCCTTGAACTAATTAAGTCTTACCTCTAAGGCAATAGTTGTAGAACATCTCATAAATGAAAACATACAAGGGTAGAGTCAACTCTTGCCCATAGGGCATAATTTGTGGTTTGAAAGTCCTTGAGCTAAGTCTTGCCTTTAAGGAAATAGTTATAAAACATCTCATAAATGAAAACATAACGTGGTAGTGTCAGCTCTTTCCTGTGAGGCATAAATTGTAGTTTGAAAGTCTTTGAGCTAAGTCTTGCCTCTAAGGCAAGTGTTGTAGAACATCTCATAAATAAAGACATAACGTGGTAGTGTTAACTCTTGCCCGTGGGGCATAATTTGTAGTTTAAAAGTCTTTGAGCTAAGTCGTGCCTCTAAGGCAATAGTTGTAGAGCATCTCATCAATGAAGACATAACATAGTAAAGTCAACTCTTGCCCATGAGGCATAATTTATTTTTTGAAAATTCTTGAGTTAAGTTTTGCCTCAAAGGTAAGAATTATAGAACATCTCATAAATCAAAACAAAATATGGTAGTGTCAACTTTTGCTCATGAAACATAACTTGTTGTTTGAAAGTTTTGGAGAGCATCTCATAAATCAAAAACAATATGGTAGTGTCAACTCTTGCCATGAAACATAACTTGTTGTTTGAAATTCAAAAGTTTTTCCTCTACAATGTGGTACTGTCAACTCTTGTCCATGAAACGTAGTTTGTTGTTTGAAAGTCATAAGTTTTGCCTTTATAATGTGATAGTATCAACTCTTGCTCATGAGATGTAACTTGAATGGAAGAAATAGAAGAAAAGAATAGAAAAAAATTATGGAAAAAGAAGGAAAATGAAAAAAATATTAAAAAAATAAAAAAATGTAGAAGTTGAGAGAGAATTGGAAAAAAATAAAGGCTGATAAAAAAAAGATTAAATAAAAATAAAGGTTGAGAAAAATATAAAAAGAAAAAATAAAAATTAAAGAAAACTAAAAAAGTTTTTTTTTTTAATGAAAGTAGACGTTGAGAGGCGTAAAGAAAAAAAATAAGGGTTGAGAAAAACTAAAAGGAACAAAAAGAAAAAGAAGAAAAAAAAGAGTTGAGAGGAAAGAAGGAAAAAAAGTAAGAGTTGTAAAAAATAAAAAATAAAAAATAAAAATCAAAGTCAAATTAAAAAGAGAAAAAAAATGAAAGTCGAAAGATATAAATATGGAGTTGTTATCCATTATGAGGATCGTTTATGTAATTTACTTCATTGACCAGAGGTAATTTTGTTCAAAAAAATATAGTTAACATGTAAAAGTTATTTTAAGGAAACTTTTTATTTGGGGTCAAAATTGGGAAGTCACCCTAATTTAGGTCTATTTTTAAAATTTACACTATATATATTAATACAACCCAACTTAATAGTACAAAGGGGATTGTTAGAGCAATGGTATCCAAATTCCGAAACACCACTTCACGGATCAGAAATCTATAAAATTAATACTACAATGTGAAATTACAAAGAAGGGTAGTAGTTGGAAGATTACCTAAAAAAATAATTAAAATCCCAAGCTAAATAATACTGTTAGAAAAAATGACCACAGATACAATCTCAAATCTTTCCCGAAATGCAACTAAAATTGTGATCGATGTTACCAATGATATCTAAACTTGGAACAAGGTAAAATTCAATAAATATAACGTGAAATGATACCTTAGAGGTTCCAAACCCTATATACCACCCTAAGTTCTCTCAAGAAGAACAAATTTCTATTTTAGAATGAAAAAACGTCTCAAAACACTCAGTTACAGTAATTTTTACCCGACTCGATTAATCCTAGACAGTCTACGGTAAAACGGTCACAACATTTTACTTTAATGGCAGATTGACAAATGATTTTGTGTGTTGGAAATTAGATTTTGGACCTTTAACTTCGTAGGTTTGAGGACCTCCATTTATTTGTATTTTGAGAGAAATACTCATGCTAAGCCATCCCATCAACAAGATTACATAATAACCTTTCTATAATAAACCAATCAACTAAGGTTTTTGTTTCAAAACTCCCTTTCGCCACTACTTAGCGGTAATAAATTAGAGTGACTTAATAGGCATATTTCTTGGTACAACCATCGACTAAACTATTCTTCCATATCTGATCTGTAGCTGACATGAAACGCGATAAATTAACTTGTCAATCGTAAACGCATAATTTAAAATGTTATGAAATTATGGAGTGTTACACAAAAAATCAAATAAGTAACTTATTTAAGTTGGAGTTGACCTGGAGAGTCACTTAACTATGCACAACTTCTCTGTTAAGGCCTCTTATGCAAAGTTAAGAGGGGGAATTAGGTTTATCTTAAAGTTCAATCGAAAAGATTAATTTGAAACAACAGTGGTTCCCCAAAATAAATCTTCATCACCTTTCTGTTATCTCATGGCATATTACACCAAAGGAATAGGTTATTGTAATAGGGTATGATTCATTCAAATGTACGACCATTATGTATGACTCGTGAGGAGTCTGTAGATTACCTGTATTATTAATGTGGATTCTCTACAATTTTTTGGGAGAAGATCTTATCTCAGCAAGGTGTTCATATTAGTGATATAGTGTAAAGATGAATTAACATGATGTTCCTTCACACCAATATAAAAAAGGACACATTTTTAAATGATCAAAATTGTTATGGCTATCTGTGTATATTTCACAAGATAAGAGAGGAACAAGAGGAATTTTCAAGGCTAACAAAGGGGGACTCATGTCCTGATCAGGCTTATTGTGCAAGAGATAGTGACAGGGGGCCATTTGGAGATCAAGCTTTCAAGAAGACCTAAAAATATAAATTTTTACCCTTAACCCTTTTACGTCTAACTTTATGTTTTAGGAGGTAAATGTGTTAAGAATCAAATATATTTTTCTCAAGAGAGAGAAACTCTCCCTTCTCTCTAATAATCACTAAAAGTATCCCATCTGATGATACCAATGGAGGAAAATCCTCACTCTCCCAAACCACCGGATAAAGCACAAATTACATAAATTACAACAATCCCAAACACTGAATTGTATCTATACCATCAGCATAAGACAAATCCCAGATAGCAAGCAAGCAAATTATGAACTTCAAAAATGTTCTCACAACACCCTTCACGAACTCAAATAATATTACCGACTTTAATGATCAAGCAACCCATATGGACTTAGATGCCTTAAAGAGTGACAAGGACAACTCCCAAGAAGAAAGTATAACCATTTCGGGGAAAGATAAAATGTGAATTTATAAGCCCTGGTCATGTTCAGTAATCATCAAACTAATGGGTAAAAAAATAAGTCACCAATACCTAAAGAAAAGACTAATTCTCCTTTGGAAACCCACTAAAGATCTTACACTTATTTACCTGGGTTTCTACTATTTAATCCTTAAATTCCTAAAGGAAGAAAATATGCTCAAGGCCCTTCATAATGGACCTTGGTTCATTAATGGTATTTTCCTTACAGTTAAAAATGGCAACCGAATTTTGTAGCATCTCAGGCAAAAGAAACTTATACAACTATATGGATAAGGTTGCCGGAGCTGCCAATTGAATATTACGATCACACTACTCTGGCAAAAGTGGGAAAAACACTGGGTAAACTTCTGAAATCATACATCTGCATATCGGCTCCTCTAATGAGGAGATATGCTCGTATCTGTGTCGAGGTATTGATGGATAGGCCGATCAAAAGCATGTTTTTATAAGCAACCACTATCAAAGCGTGGTTTATGAAGGATCAAATATACTCTGTACAAAGTGTGGACAATTGGGACACACAACGCCATATTACGAGAAACATGTGGGACCCATCAATCTTGAAGAAACACCAAAATTGATGCCTAAGGATGGGAACGAAAATATTATATCTTCAGCCCAGGAGAAAAAGCCAGATGAAGAATGGAAAATAGTCAATTTCTCAAGGAAACCCAAAAATAGTAAGAAATGAGAAGCAGAAAAACCAATCAATAGTACTACGAATCATGGTATTAACGATAATATTTTTAATGCTACTACAGGTAAGTTCATTAACTCACAAATTCTCAATTATAGTCCTAAACGAAGCAACATGAACACTCCCCCTAACACAAATATCTTCGTTGCACTAAACGATAATACCCAGCAAGTTGATTGTAATCCCAAAGTGTTGAACAATCACAAAACAATTGAACAAGATAACATGACGTCATATGATGACGTCACCATCTTGACCCCTAATACTCCTAGTGGACCCTCTACCTTGACCCCCCACGTCACTTCAAAAATAGTAGGGGTTACTATCCAGCCAAGTAATGAGATTACATCCACTCTTTTGCTGACAAGTACTACGGTTAAAGACCAAAATACCCCTATTTTTAATCATTCCCACCCCAACATTAATAGAGCTGGCGATGTGGACTCCACATTGACCACTAATATAGCGTCCCTTGACATTCCAAATATGAAAATATCTTTTCCAAAAATAATAGGACTATTCCTACCACAAAATAAAAAGTGGAAGCATAAATCCAATATTTACCTTTTCGGATTCCTTAAATATCCTAGCTGGTATTAATACAACCAACTTAGATACTCTTTTTTCCTTAAATAACAAAACACAGATTCTCCAAGATACTCCCTTACTAAAGCAACATACCTCGAAAACCCTTTCTCTTCACCAACCGATATTCGTCGAGATGAAATCCCTTTTCATCCCCTTCTCAAAGGAGCATACCACCACCCTCTCCCCAAAGTCTACTACCATAGATCGACCCACTACCTCCTCCACATACCACCCCTGATATAAAACTAAGTGTGTATTAAGAGATTCAAGCCAACACAAGAAGCAATAATAAGAACAACAAAGTACTAGTGAATCAAAAGAGGCCACACACGGCTTCATTAGGCTTCAACATTTGTTTTGACTAGAAAATGAGTTTACAACAAGAAAAATAAATGAAAATTTTGCTAGTGAATCAAAAGAGCCCCACACGGCTTCACTAGACTTTTAGATTCAACAACACAATGTTATCAAGATTACAAAAGGTATAGAAACTTGACATACAATATTCAATAATCTAAGAACCCTAACAATGAGAAAGGACCCTAAGACTAATGAATATCAACACCAAATTCTTACTAGGACCAAGAGGAACTCAAGAACCCCAAGACCCTAGTTTCTAGCCCAGATCTAACACTAGTTTCACTTTACTAGTGAGCTTTTGATTTTGGTCTCTCCAAAATGAGAAAGAGAAGTCACCAATATTAAAAGTCTTTTGTTTCTTGGATAATAGGAATGAGTTAACTCCAAAAATAACCCTAACACTATCTATTTATATTAGTCCACAAAGGGAGATAACAAATGACTATCCTACCCTTGCTAAGGGGTGGCCCTGGAGTGTAAGTTTATTACACTTCAAGGCTCCTCTTCACACTTAAAAATATTTAATCTATTGGAAGGCTCAAGTACCAACTCACATACGACCATTTGCATGAACATAGCTTGGAGTTTTTATAACTCCTGAGCTTGGCTACGTGTGAATGGTCGTGAACTTGTTGGATAGCTTGGTACACCCGTATCATACTCTCCATATTAAGAGGAATTTGACCTCAAATTCAACATTTGTTCATCCTTAACCGCATCCACTAGATAAAAATCACACACGTTGAAAGTGTTGTGTACTTGGTATTCTGGGGGAAGGTCAATCTTGTAGGTATTATCATTGATTCTTTCAAGTACATGGAATGGACCATCACCCCTTGGTATCAATTTGGTCTTCCTTTGAGATGGAAACCAATCCTTTCTAAGGTGCACCCACACCCAATCTCTCAGTTCAAGAATGAGTTTCTTTCTTCCTTTGTTTGCCCGTTTTGCAATTTCTTGATTTTTCTTCTCAAGTCAAAGCCGCACCTTCTTATTCAACTTTTTTATAAAATCTGCCCGCTTTCTTCAATCTAGGCTAATCATATAAGATCACTTGGCAAAGAGGTAAGGGGTTTGAGGCCGTATACACACTCAAAGGAAGTTATTCCAGTACTTGAGTGTATGACACGATTATAGGCAAACACAGTTAATGGTAGGTTTTCCTCCCAAGAAGTCAATTTCCATTAATCATGGAACGTAGCATGGCACCCAAAGTCCTATTTACTACTTTCGTTTGGCCATCGGTTTGTGGGTGGAAAGAAGTGGAAAACAACAACTTGGTACCAAGCCTACCCCACATGGACTTCCAAAAGTGACTTAGGAACTTAGAGTCCTTATCACTCGTAATAGTCCTCGAAATACCACGGAACTTGATAACATTATCAACAAACAAAGAGGCCACACTAGGTGCATCATCACATTTAGAGCATGGAATAAAGTGTACCATCTTAGAAAACCGATCAACCACAACAAAGATACTATCCCAACCTCTTCTAGTCCTTGGCAACCCTAACACAAAATCCATAGATATATCAAGCCAAGGATGTAAAAAGGTGGGTAGCGGGGTGTACAACCCATCAGTTTAGAGCCGAGATTTGGATCCTTTGCAATCTACACATTGGCCGCAAATCCTAGACACATCCTTGTGCATTTTTGGCCAATAGAATTGCTCCTCCAATATTCCAAGGGTCTTTTTGACCCCAAAGTGACCCATTAGACCTCCATTGTGTGCTTCTCTCAGGAACAACTCTCTCTAAGAGCTAGAGGGTACACACAATCGCCTACCTTTAAATAAGTAACCTTCAAACTTGGCATAGGGATTTGAACCCTTAGTCGAATCCCACTTGTCCCTACCCCATTCTTCGCATTCCTTATAGATAGGAGCAAAGTGAGGGTCCTCGGGATACAATTCCTTTAAGATCTCAAAACCCATTAATTTTGAAGACAAAGTACACACAAGAACATATTTTCGAGACAAAGCATCGGCAACCACATTGTCCTTCCCTTTTTGTAATGAATAACATAAGGGAAAGTTTTAAGAAACTCAATCCACTTGGCATGCTGTTTGTTAAGCTTATATTATGCCAGAAGATATTTCAAGGACTCATGGTCCATTCGGATCACAAATTCTTTAGGCCATAAATAATGTTCCCAAGTGGACAAGGCTCTAATCAAGGCATACAAATCTAAATCGTATGTAGAGTAGTTTAGAGTTGCTCCTTTGAGCTTTTCGCTAAAGTAGGCAATAGGCTTCAATTCTTGCATTAAAACTACGCCTATACCAACTTTGCTAGCATCACATTCGACCTCAAAAGTCTTGTTAAAATTTGGCAATTGTAACAAAGGGGCCGAGATGAGCATAGCTTTCAAGTCCTTGAAGGCCTTAGCTTGTTCATATACCCACTTGAAAGGACGATCCTTTTTAATTACTTCCGTCAAGGGGGCAACAATGGTGCTAAATTCTTTGACAAAACATCTATAAAAACTAGCCAACTCGTGGAAGCTTCTCACTTCACTTATGGTTTTGGGAGTTGGCCAATTTTTGATAGCGTCAATCTTAGATTCATCCACTTCGACCCCTCTTGAGCTCACCACAAAACCGAGAAATACAACTTCTTGGACACCAAAAGAACACTTTTCTAAATTGGAATATAACTTCTCCTTTCGGAGGACATCAAACACACATTGTAAATGTTTAACATGCTCATCTAAGGACCTACTATACATCAACACATAATCAAAGTAGACAACAACAAAATTTCTAATAAAAGGTTTCATCACATGATTTATTAGCCTCATGAAAGTACTTGGAGCATTTTTTAGGCCGAATGGAATAACCATCCATTCATAGAGACCGAATTTAGTCTTGAAGGTGGTTTTCCATTCATCACCCAATTTCATACGAATTTGGTGATATCCACTCCTCAAATCAATTTTAGAAAACAAACACAAACCACTCAATTCATCAAGAATATCATCTAGCCTAGGAATAGGGTGATGATATTTTACCGTTATCTTGTTGATGGCTCGGCAATCAACACACATACGCCAAGTCCCATCTTTTTTAGGAACTAGTAGCACCGGGACTGCTCAAGGGCTCATAATCTCCTTGACATACCCTTTGTTGAGGAGTTTCTCAACTTGGAGTCGCAATTCCTTGGTATCTATCGGGTTGCTCCTATAATCCAGTTTGTTGGGAAATTATGATCCCAACACAAAATCTATTTGGTGCTCAATTACCCAAAGCAGGGGCATCCCTTGTGGAAGTTCTTTGGGAAAAACATCTTCATAATCCTGCAACACACAACAAATTAAAGGAGAAATAGAAGAATTAGTGGGGTTAGTGTTAAAACAATATGCCAAAAGAAGCATGGGTGTCTCTTCATCATGATCCACGAAGAGCTCCTTCTTTCTAACCAAAATCACCATGTTTTCTTTTCCCTTTGATGTTGAGGCATCCCTGGATATACCCACTACTTCACCTACGGGTTCCCCCTCTTTTTCTTTATTTTTGGATTTATTCCCCTTTTCTTTCAATTCTCTCATCCTTGGATACAACTCGTTTACTTGTGAAGGCAAAAGTGGATGAAGTGTGACCTTTCGGCCATCCTTCTCAAGTGTATATCGATTATACCTCCCATCATGTTTGGTAGACCTATCATATTTCCAAGGTCTACCTAACAACAAGTGACACGCTTTCATTGGTATTACGTCACAAAGCACTTCGTCGTGGTAGTTTCCTACCTTAAACCATATCACACATTGCCTTCTGACTCTCAATTCACCATATTTATTAAACCATTTCAACTTGTAAGGGATAGTATGAAATGTAGTTGGCAATTTCAAGAAGTTCACCATAGAAACACTAACAATATTTGCACAACTACCACTATCTATTACCAAAGTGAACACACTTTCCTTGACAAGACATTTAGTATGGAATAGATTCTCCTGTTGGCTAGGATCATCTATCGCCTTACTAATCATGGAACGCCTCACTACAAAGTTTGGAACCACGCACTCCCCTTCTTGTGGATAAGCATCCTCAAAATCATCATCATCATCATTATTATTATATGTCTCATTTTTGGGTTTCTCTCCATCTGGAGGCTTGACCTTATTCTCTTCTTTTTCAAGACCCACTTCTTCACCTAGGTAATACTATATCCCTTCCCTTAGGATTATATTATGTCAGTTTGGACATTCAGTGGCTTTATGTCCCCAACCTTAGCACTTGAAACATTCAAACCCTTTAGGATTAGGATACTTGTGAGCTTCTTGTCGGGGAGGAAATTTGTGGACTATTTTAGGCTCAGGCAGCCTTATAGTGGAAGGTTGGTCCTTATTTTTGGGCCAACCCAAATATGTTTGAACCATATCTTTGCTCCTCGGCCAACCCGAGGTTGATGGTCCCTTTGACTTGAACGAAGACCTCTCCTTAAGCTCCCTTTCAATCTCAAGAGCCGCTTGGAAAATTCTTTCAACGGTATCAAACTTGTGAAGCATCAAATAAGTGGAGATCTCTTTGTTCAACCCACACTTGAATCGAGTGATGTTATGTCCAATTTGTTCTCCATGATGATCAAGATTCAACATGAGTTGTTGAAACTCATCATAATATGCCATCACACTTCGATTCCCTTATCGCAAATTGTACAACCTAGCAAGCAACTCATAACGATAACTTTTGGGAAGATACCATTGCCTCATTAGATACCTCAACCGAAACCATAGTGGTGGTTGTCCATTAATCTACTCATTACCAAACCGTTTGACATATTCCAATCATGTGTTATCATAGCCTTCAAAATGAGCTATGGCATAACAACTCTTCTTCTCTTCCAATATATTATTCACTTGAAACACTTTAGCACACGTCGACTCCCAAGAAAGATAAACCTCAGGGTCACTTTCACTCTTAAAGATAGGTAGGCTCAATTTGATGGTATTGATGCGTACGTCTCTCTCTTGGTGTTGGTTTTCCCTTTCCCATACCCTTGGTATCTTCTTGGATCCACACATCCCCCTCTCATCTCTTCTTCCTTCATATAAGCATCGTCAAAGGCTCCATACCTTTCATAATACTCTTTACCATATTCCTCAAAGTTGACGGGAAGGTTTTGGACATTTGGAACTTGATTTGGAGGGATTGGATTTTATGGAGGTGGTGGTCTTTGGTTTAGTGAAGCTTGGATGGAAGGGTTCGGATTTTGTGTAGGTATTTGATGTCCGAGTCCCTCTTGCAGAACTTGAAGAGTTTGGGAATGAGTTGGTCTATTGGAGTCTCGGTTTAGGGTGTTATGAGTGCTTTGGCGTGCGGCATTTAGTAGAGCTAGTGAAGGATTTGGCAATTATGGCCATGTTTCGGGAGTAACAGTGGCAGAGGAATTTCAGTCATGTCCACTTGATGAAACATGTCAAGGATTAGAAGGACGAGAGTTCCTTTGACTCTCCACTTTTTCTAACCTTCCACTAATAGTCATCATTTCTCCCCTTATGGCTCCCACTTCTGTACTCAACCTTTCAAGAGCTCGGGTCATATCCTCAAGAGTGACCCTCATATTCTCCATTTCATTAGAATCCACGGCTTGAGATATGGTTCCCTCCATTGTCAAGGTATCACCTACACGAGCAACAAATAAGTTAGTTTAAAACCTCTCATCACTCACACACTCTATGATCACTCACACTCGAGCTCTACAAGTGTTGTAGATTGGCTAGTAACCCATTAATCCTTAAGGTTTGAGTATGCTCTTGTCCGGAGTAGATTCTTGTTTGAAACTCAATGAATTCTTGTCGTACTAGAGTCAAGGAGTTACAACGTATTCAAACAATAAAAGCACACAAACAAACGATGACACTAATACAAGGCTTTAAAGAACTAATTGACAACTTTGTAGAAATGTAGCTTGCTAATTAGTTCTCAAGTCAATTAGAAGAAACTAAGAATCAATAATTAGAAACTAGAATATCCAAATTGAGCTTAATTAATGACGTGAACAGTGATTAAGGTGATGTGGCAGCATGAAATTGGTCACGGGTCATACATTTTTTTCAACAACTTGAAGCCTTAATCTTCACAATTTTGTAATGGATGACTTTGCTTTTGGAGGGAAAGTAAAGTCTTGTAACTTTTTAACTTTTTTCAACTCAAAAAGATGAGGCTTGACTTTACTAGTTCCACAAGACAAGGATCCTTCTTTTAAGGAAAAGTGGTTGTTAAGTCAAGGAAGTGATGTTGGCAAGTCTTTTCACAAACAAGTTTACAACTTTGTCTTACAACCCCTTTGGATCTATTTTAGTCTTTATAGTGGTCAAGATATGAGATGATGAGAAGATCAAGATGAACACCACAACAATACTTCAAGAACACAACCAAAATTCATCAACAATATAACTTTTTAAAGTCAAGTAACAACACACAAACTCAGCCTACTTCAAGTTCATCATACTACCACTTCACGTCCACAATAGCAATGGCAATATGTTAAGCTCAACTTAGCTTTAGACACCTTTTGTGTTGATGAGAAAGAAATAAACACAAGAAACAAACTAGAAAAACAATAGAACATCTAGATATAAACACACAAACACCAATCTCGGCCAAGACAACAACACAACACAATTTTCTCGGCCTAGAACAAGATGGAAAGATTTCTTTTTTTTTTCCTGGAATTTTCAGATTTCAGCAACCCTTTTTTTTTTCTTTTGGTATTTTTCAACTACCAAACCCAAGATTTATTTTGTTGGAAAAAAATCAACCACAAGATTTGATATCAAATGATATAAAACTAAGTGTGTATCAAGAGATTCAAGCCAACACAAGAAGCAACAATAAGAACAACAAAGTGCTAGTGAATCGAAAAAGGCCACACATGGCTTCACTAGGCTTCAACACTTGTTTTGACTTAAAAAATGAGTTTACAACAAGAACAACAAATGACAATTTTTCTAGTGAATCGAAAGATCCCCACACGGCTTCACTAGACTTTTAGATTGAACAACACAATGTTATCAAGATTACAAAATGTATAGAAACTTGACATACAATATTTAATAATCTAAGAACCCTAACAATGAGAAAGGACCCTAAGACTAAGGAATATCAACACCAAATTCTTACTTGGACCAAGAGGAACTCAAGAACCCCAAGACCCTAGTTTCTAGCCAAGATCCAACACTAGTATCACTCTACTAGTGAGCTTTTGATTTTGGCCTCTCCAAAATGAGAAAGAGAAGTCACCAATATTACAAGTCTTTTGTTTCTTGAATAATAGGAATGAGCTAACTCCAAAACTAACCCTAACACTATCTATTTATATTACTCCACAAAGGGATATAACAAATGACCATCCTACCCTTGCCAAGGGGTGTCCTTGGAGTGTAAGTTTATTACACTTCAAGGCTCCTCTTCACACTTAAAAATATTTAATCCATTGGAAGGCTCAAGTACAAACTCACTCACGGCCATTTGCATGAACATAGCTTGGAGTTTTTGTAACTCCCGAGCTTGGCTACGTGTGAATGGTGGTGATCTTGTTGGACGGCTTGGTATACCCGTATCAAACCCCGACTGATAGGCGATACTCTTGTGTATGTAACAGCTTCTCCTCTGGGGAACTTCGCCTTAATCTCATAGATGAAGATATATGCACAGGGCTTTGCACTAACTCTAAGTGTACTATTGGAGTCTAGGGAAAGTTTATGTGATAGTGAAAAACCCAACTTACCTTACCCAAGTAGAAACCAAAATGATGAAAGCTACAATGAAAAATTACTACACCCATCCCTGGCTGTCCACCACTCTCCTAGCTCCAATGAACTACCAAATGCCTCAACTACCTTTTTACCACCCAATGGGATGGAAGATTTCACTAATAAACCCACTAGGTCCGCAACTCCCATTCCTGACATTCCCAGTTACACCAACACAATTGGAAGTGTTGATGAATTAGCGAAATCCACAATATCAACTGATGGAGACTCTACCATTCCAGCCCACAGTCTAGTATGCTCAGTCGGGGGAGAGCTCCAATAGATCAGCTCACTTTAACTTTATATCTGCAAACCAGGTACAACTTATCTCGAGAATATATTCTTCTTCCCCAACTATCCCGAATCTCTAGGAAAATATAAACTTACAAGAAGTAGAGGACGCCCTAGAGTTAATGCAAGAGACGAGAATAGAGATTCACGTCTTAAGAGAAATAAAAATGCTAGTGTTCAAGAAGTGATTCGTAAAAAAATCCATACTTATTTGTCCATCCTTTCTATGGAAAAGCTCCTTAGATATAAGAATTCCCTCTACTCCAGAGATAGGGAACTTTGTAGTAGTAATAAACCCCACTATGATGGAGATGGAACAATCTCAGGAGGAGGGGAACTCTAATGAAATGCCCCAAACCATGAGCAGATCCAGGATATCATCATACGAAACTGTAGGGGTTGCAACGGGTCTGAGTTTAGAAGGAACTTCAGAGCAATAATTGACTTGCATAAACCACCATTAGTGGCCCTTCTTGAAACTAAAATACAAAACCACCAAGAGTTTCTTAATATATTTCCTTTCAATAAGATGATAGAAGTTCCCACTATTGGGAACTATGGGGATTGCAATTCTCTAGGATGATAACTTTCTGGAACTAGACAATATTTCTACTAATGAACAGGAAATCCATGCAATGGTGAAGGTATGCTCTAGCTCTGAATCTTGGTAATTTTTATGCATTTATGCTAGTATGTATAGGAAAGATTGCAGAATTTTATGGTAAAGCCTTTCTACGATTAAGGATAGTTATGATGGAAAATCACTAATAGGAGGAGACTTTAACGAACTAATGACTTGTATATAAAAAAAGGAGGTAGACCTATAAGTCCACCCCATACCTCTAATTTTTGGAACGCCATTAATTACTGCGAATTGATTGACTTACGATTTAGAGGTACAAAATATACTTGGTTAAATAGGCTCTTTAAAACTAAAAATAACCTCATCCTCGAACGCCTAGATAAATTCTTTGCCAACCAACACTGGGTTCAATCATATCCTAACTCTCAAGTGATTCATTTTTTATTTTTGATTCCAAACGAAGAAAGGATAAAATAGAAGTTACTAACTTGATATCCAATTCTAAAAGTAAAAGATTAAAATCAGCAAAATAAAGTAATAGTAAAGCAAAGTCATAGTAAAATACAAAGAAATTTCTAAAGTATATTGCAAATTGAAGTAATCATTTAAGTATTCAGTAGCGGCTTGTTGATGTCCTTTCAAGTCAGGAACTCCTGCAATAGGAAGCTAGCCTATTGAAAAAAGACTACTCTCATTCCTCTCCTTTCAGTAAAGTGAGATAATTTTTTAGGACCCACTCTAATCACTACCCTTTACTTCTAAATCTAGATTCTAGAGCTAGGACAACTATTAAAAAAATTTCAGATTCAAAACCATGCGGGCCTCTCTCCCAGATCTAACAAATGTCATTGCCTCCAGTTGGCAGGCAAATACCAACCTAGAAGATATAATTCCCGTATTTGAGGAATCCATCACACGATGGAATGAAAAGACCTTTGGAAATATCTTTAAAAGGAAAAGAACTCTCCTAAACAGAATTAGGGGCATCCAACAATCTCCAAACTACCCCCACTCAAACTTTCTCCTCAAGTTAGAAAAAGAACTGATAAAAGAATACAACATTATTCTAAAGCAAGAAGAGGATTTTTGGAAACTCAAATCTCGAATAACCTAGTTAAGTGAGGGAGAAGCTAACACAAAAAAATTTCATATCTCTACCATCAATCGCAGAAGAAAAAATAAAATTTTATTGCTCTAGGACGAAGAGGGGAGGTGGATCTCTGAGCAATATAAAATATTTCTTTATACTACCACTTAATATAAAAAATTATTCCAAACAGCCCACTCTTCCATCGATTATATTAATTATGTCTCAAGTAAAATAGAATTAGACCTCCAAGCTCTTGATAAAGAGTTGACCATGGATAAAATCATACTATCTGTTAATTCCATCTCCCCCTATAAATCTCCTGGTCAAGGTGGGCTTCACCCTTTTTTTCTATAAAAAATATTGGAGTATTATGGGTGACTCTATTGTTAGCTTGTGTGTTAATACTTTCAAAAATTCCTGCCTACCCCAGAACATTATTAAAACTTACATTTGTCTCATCCCTAAAACAAATAATGTTGTTAGTCTCAATCAGTACGGGCTGATAAGTCTTTGTAATACTAATTATAATATTCTCACAAAAATCATTGCTAATCGTCTGAAACCATTTATGAGCACTTTAATAAGTCCCTTTTCAAAGTAGTTTCTTGAAAAATATACAAGCCTCTGATAATAAATTGTAATTCAAGAGATCATCTCCCACTTTAACAAAATGAAAGGGAAGAAAATGAACATGCTAATTGAAATAGATCTAGAAAAGGATTTCATAAAATGGAGTGGGCTTTCATATACAAGACCCTTAAATACTTCAATATACCCCCAAAACTTACCAAGATAATAATGAAATACATAACAACAGCTAAAATAGTAGTTCTAGTAAATGGGGATCGAACAGATTTCTTTAAGCCTAGTAGAGGAATCCGAAAAGGTGACCTCTTGTCTCCCTATATCTTCATTCTTTGCATGGAAATCCTATCACAAAATATAGAAAGAGAGGTAGATCATGGTAACTGGATCCCTATTAAAACATCTCCCCAAGGCCCCTCAATATCCCATCTTTTCTTTGTAGATGACCTAACTCTTATGGCCAAGGTAACCCAAGAAAATTGTAATACCATTCATAGGATCCTTACCTAATTATGTCTTGAGTCAGGCCAAAAGATTAACACGAGCAAGTTAAAGAGTTTTTTCTCGAGGAACTGCCTAGAAAATCTCCAAAAAATGGCTAGTGATACTCTGAATATCAACAGAGGTAAAACATTTGGGAAATATTTAAGGGTTCCAATCTTTAATAAAAAGTCTTCTGCTAACGACTATCAATTCATTTTAGATAATCATAAAAAGAAACTAGCAACCTGTAAAGTAAAATTCCTAAATATAGACGGTAGAACCACCTTGGCTAAAGCTACCATCGGTAATATTCCGATACATATTATGCAAACCATTAAACTTCCCAAAACTATTACCCAAAATATAAACCGCATACAGAGATAATTTATACGGGGTTCCTCGACAGAGAAAAAAATTGCACCTTTTAAGCTGGTCCACAATCACCTCTAATAAGGATATAGGAGTACTTAGCCTTCAAGATGCTATCATTAAAAATAAATACTTGATAACAAAACTAGCATAGAGATTCTATACCAATTAACATACCCTCTGGGCATCTATATTAATCAATAAATATAAAAAAGAAGGAATCTTACCTAGTAAACGTTATACAAAAATTTATAACGAGACTTGGAAATACATCCTATAGAGGTGGGAAATATGTTCAAAAAATTTATATTAGACCATAGGAAATGGAGAGAAAATCTCCTTATGGCATGATCACTGGATTCCTTCTATAAGCCCCCTTAGATAACTTATTCAAGGCCTATTACCAAAGAACGAGGAGGAAAAAATTGTAAAAGATCTTATCAAAAATGGTAATTGGGATCTAGATCATGATGTGTGAGCAGTTTCTAACACATTTAAGACCTTTAACAAAAAATAATTGTGAAGTCTTAAGCAACTTTTGTCATTTTTGATTTGTTTATGTCTGATTTTATTGTTTAAGCTGATGGGATAGAGAACCAACAAGAATGAAAGCAAAGAAGATGAAATCTGGAGGAATTTGAAGAAAAGTGTGGTTGACGATATCTGTGATTAGTCGTCAGCCCTATGATAGGCTATCACAGTTGTTGTCAGACTTAAGCATAAGTTGAAGCCTGTGACGACATTTGGTGATATGACGTCAAAAGTGTGATACACTGTTATGAATATCGCCATCCTTAAATAGAGAATAGGATTTGAAGATATTTTTGTGACGACGTTCGTGATAAGCCGTCAGGTTGGTGATAAGACGTCAACATCATCGTCAGCCTTAGACAGTAGAAGCCAAAAGTGCAGAGGAGTTGACGACATCTATGATAAGTCGCCAGACTCCTGATATGCTGTCACGGATGTCGTCGTCTATTTTGAGACAAAGCTACAACTTTGATTTTATTTTCTTATTTAGGATTAACTATAAAAAGCATTGTTTAGGGTTTTTCTAGGTGTTGGCACTTGAATTTTAAGAGACGTATTTGATATTTTCTCTCTGGAGTTTATTGGTTTGAAAAATAAAATACTTGGAAGAGATTATTATCAGTATTTTTGGATTTCCCTTTGTTATCTAATCTATAATTCACTAATTATTATTCATCCCTGTAAGTTAATCTTTTAAATTATGAATTCAATTATGTGTTTTATTTTTTTCATCATGAGTGGCTAAACGCCGTCAACATGAATTATGGGGTCTAGGGTTAGGTCATGATGATATACTAAACACTCAAGATTTAATAGGTGTTAGGATTTCTTTATAATTCTAAGATTTTAATTAACGTTTGTTGGTTGCAAACAGTAGACGCACCTACTTTAATTTGCTTGAGAAAGAAATCATATACAGTAGGAAGTGAATTATCAACAGGGACCTAAAAATACTTCGTTTAATAATCAGCACTGTAACAAGGTTGATTAGCCTGAGGTAAAATCTGGGCAGTGAATAGAAATTTCCTAAGTCTGAGAGGATTATGAAATTAGACGCTTAAATAGGTCGAGAGATATTTGATAATATCATCAATAAAGATAGCTTGTTATCCTAACCACCGTGAGAATCTTGAATCACCTTTAGCATCTATCATGTAACGTAAGCCCTAGTGAACATAATTCTGGTTATTTCATAAACTCTTGATTTATAAACACTGAAACTAAAGTGACCAACAATTATTTGCTGATCATAAAAAAACATTTTATCTTTTTGTACCATTTGTTTGAATTTAACTTGTAGCTTTAGTTTCAAACTAGTGTAATCGCCACTCACATTGTTCCCTGTGGATTTGACCCCGACTCCAAAGTTGGGTAAATATATTGATCACGACTTCCTTACACTAAATTGAAGTGTAAGTTGAGAGTTATCAAAATATGGCACCATTTTCGGGGAACAATTTGGCGTATTGAGTTGGTTTAGAATTTTAGCCTACTTGCTAGAATTTAAACGTGTAAATATTTGTTTTTAGTTTTCTTTTATTTTTGGTGTTAGGTAGATTTTTATTTTAGTTTACTTATTACTATGGCGTCTTGGAATGAACATAAGCTTGGTGGTTGGAAATCATATCTTGATGATCCATGTCCATATTGTGATGGACCTCACTTTTGGCAAGATTGTAGCTATGCTCCTTAAAGAGAGATGTGTGCACCATCTACATCCTACTAGTAGTATGATTGTTCTTTATTTGGTGGTTAAGATGGACATTGGAGTGATTGCCCAAATACCCGCTCCCCCCGGTATGATAACCCAAATTCTAGTTCTTCTTATGATTTTTATAGGTCTTATGGTCAAGAACAGGAAAAAGGAAGCACCAAAAAGAGTAGCATTGAAGCTATACTTCAACTAATGTTAGAGTGTGTGAACACAACGAATAATATCATACATGATATATATCAAGACATAAGGGCAAATAATGAGGAAAGAAGAATGATAGAGGATATGGATATAGAGGTTAAGCATTCAAAGCACTTTTCCATGTTATGTTTAGATGATATCTTGTCTGTGGAATTATTTAACATAATGGACGAGTGTGAAGACGAGGAGCAAGAATCCGATGTTGATGATGAGCTTGATGTTGAGCAACCCTCGGTGATTTCCCAACCAACCAAACCATTTATGAATGAAGATGCCAAAGATGAGGAAATGGTACTAGAGTCAAAAGAAAAAATCAAGCACAATCCTTGTGAAGAGTCTAATAGGGATGCTACTCCAAAATTGAGAGTTAGTCCTTATTCGAACCACTTTTCAACATTATGCTTGGTGGATGTGATGAATGTCGAATCACCCAAGAAAATGATGAATTTTGAAAATTAAAAGAAAGATTCTTACATTTTGGAGTTTGTCCTTCCAAAAGGGTATATTACAACCCCAATCTTGAAGGCCAAGAAGCTTAAAGATTGATGTCCATTTAGTGGCTATTTAAGATTCTCACCATTGCTAAATAAGCCTACACGAAAGTTTTATGAAAAATTGTGCAAGAAGTTTAAGTCTTCGAAGTGGCGTGATAGAACATTCCTCATCATTCCCTCACATTTTCCCAACACATCCCGAAGATGTATTGATCAAAAGTTGGGTCGACGTTTCAAATCATCCAAGTGGAGACATAAATAATTATCAACAACGTATCTTGATGAAGTCTGAGTAGTCAAGATAACCGAGTTATGCAGCGACACTAAATTAGGTGCTTCTTCGGAGGCAACCCAAGGTATTTTATTGTTTGTATTTGTATTATATGATTTACATCAGATCTTCACACCCGTGGTTCCATATGTATATTTCTAACTCTCTTGTTTTGGTTTGATGTATTGGGGACATTGCATGATTTTAAGTTGAGGATGGGGCTACTTATGGGTGTTGATGTTCTCTGTGGGTTTTTGTTGTCATGCCTCTTTTCCCCGGAGTCCTGTTCCTAGTAGAGCCGATATGTTTAAGCGTATTGTGTTTTATTTGTGATGTGTTTTGGTTAACTGGGAGAAAAATAAGTATCTACAGCAGTTGACATATTTTTGTTAATTTTTGAACACCTCTTCAAAGGTCTGTTTTATACCTATGTGATATGCATTTATGTGTGACCACTGTGCATTTTGTTATGGCATTTTGTTATGGCATTAGTTCTAGTAACATGATAACTATTGCTAAACAATTGCATGAACTGAATGGGTAGTAGCTTGTGATGTACCTTTGTGCCATGTGTGTGTGAGATACTACATAGTTCCCGTTGTATGTTGAAATCCTAAACTTGTCGGGTAGTCTTACCTTGGTTGAAGGATAGGGATTAGGAAAATATCATAGGGCATTTTGATATTAGCTCACTTTTAGCCTAAATAACCTTCCCTGTATGTAGAATACCCCTTGATCCCTGCTTTGATCTTGATTAGCCTATTTCTTTTTATGACACCTATCACTTTTCAAATTTATATCATAATGAACCTGTTTTGGCCCTGGTCCTCCTTGGACACTATGCACCTTGACTTAGGCAAATGGCCTAAGTTGAGGGTGGCTATTATAGGGGTGCGTGATGTAAAATGAGTATAAAGAAAGGTAGAGTAAAAGAAAAGAATAAAAAGCTAGGAGATGTGGAAAAGAGCAAGAAAAGGAAAAGTTGTGAAAAAAAAAGAAGTGATTGTAGAAAAGAACCGAACTCATCCTGAATAAGTGTGATCAAGAAAAGAGAAGAATAGAAAAGGTCTAATGAGTGGAACCTCAAAAAGCTAGTGTAGTGTCAAGGAGGATTAGTCACTTTAAATATCATCGAGTATCATACCAGCCCCTAGCCTACATTACAAGCCTAAGAGAAGACCTATAGTGATCCTAGATGACCTATATGAAAGTCTTGGTATTGAAAATAAGGGCAATCCTATGTTATTCGGAATACATTGATTGGAACTTCATTCTGAGAGCAAGTTTCTAGTGATTTTCCACATGGTTACATATGTAATGTCTGATATAAGTGACGTGGGACTTCTTTGTAGTGAGGGCACACTGGCTATGTTGCTAGTTGCTAACTTGTTTGGGTAGTGTAATTTGTACATATGCATAGTTATTATTGCTAAGTTGATGCTATATCTTGATTCCTTTCTGTCACATTGTTGATCTTCATGGATATACGCAGATGGGTTTAAAGAGATTGAAAATGGAGAGAGTAATGTGTTTTGAACTAAAATTAATAATCAACTGTCATAGGTATCTTATGTGTCACTTGGTTAAGCATCGTAGTCTTGTGTTTTAGTTGCTTGAGGACAAGAAATTATTTTAAGTTGAGGGTGTTGATGTGTGAGCGATTGCTGACATATTTAAGACCTTTAACCAAGAATAATTGCGAAGTCTTAAGCAACTTTTGTCGTTTTTAATTTGTTTATGTCTGATTTTACAGTTTAAGCTGATGGGATAGAGAACTAACAAGAATGGAAGTAAAGAAGTTGAAATCTGAAGAAATCTGAAGAGAAGTGTGGCTGACGACATCTGTGATAAGTCGTCATCGCTGTGATAGGCTATCACAATTGTCGTCAAACTTAAGCACGAGTTGAAACCTGTGAAGACATCTGGTGGTATGACGTCAAAAGTGTGATACTCCGTCATGAATATTGCCATCCTTAAACAGAGAATAGAAGATGAAGACATTTTTGTGATGACGTTCGTGATAAGCCGTTAGGTTGGTGATAAGGCGTCAATATCATCGTCAGACTTAGACAGCAGAAGACAAAAGTTTAGAGGAGCTGACGACATCCGTAATAAGCCGTCAGACTCCTGATAATCTATCATGGATGTTGTCTTCTATTCCGAGAAAAAGCTGCAACTTTAATTTTATTTCCTTATTTAGGATTGACTATAAAAAGCATTGTTTAGGGTTTTTCGAGGTGTTGGCACTTGACTTTTAAGAGACGTATTTTGATATTTTCTCTCTGGAGTTTCTTGGCTTGAAAAAGCAAATACTTGGAAGAGATTATTATCAGATTTTGGGATTTTCCTTTGTGCTCTAATCTATGATTCACTAATTATTATTCATCTCTATAAGTTAATCTTCTCAATTATGAATTCAATTATGTGTTTCATTCTTTGCATCATGAGTGTCTAAACTCCGTTAACTTGAATTATGGGATCTAGGGTTAGGTCATGATGATGTGTTAAACACTCAAGATCTAATAGGTGTTAGGATTTCTTGATAATTCTGAGATTTTAATTAACGTTTGTTGGTTGCAAACAATAGACACACCTACTTTGATTTTCTTGAGAAAGAAATCATATACAGTAGGAAGTGAATTATCAACAGGGACTCGGAAATACGTCATTTAATAATAAGCGTTATAACAAGGTTGATTAGCCTGAGGTAAAATCTAGGCAGTGAATAGCGATTTCCTAAGTCCGAGAGGATTAGGAAATTAGACACTTAAATAGGTCGAGAGATATTTGAGCATATCATCGATAAAGATAGCTTGTTATCCTAACCACCATGAGAATCTTGAGTCACCTTTAGAATCTGTCATGTACCGTAAGCCCTAGTGAACATAATTTTGGTTATTTCATAAACTCTTGATTTACAAACACTGAAACTAAAGTGACCAACAATTATTTGTTGATCATAGAAAAAAACCCATTTTATCTTTTCATATCATTTTTTTGAATTTAGCTTGTAGCTTTTGTTTCAAACTAGTTTAATCGCCACTCACATTGTTCCCTGTGGATTCGAACCCGACTCCAAAGTTGGGTAAATATATTGATGACAACCACCTTGCACTAAATTGAAGTGTAAGTTGAGCATTATCAGTTCATATCCCTTTAACTTACACCTTAACCTAATAATCCTCATCAAAGGAGTTTATATTCCTAAAATCCCAAATGCGATCGACAAACCATTATGGAAACACACTAATTCGGGATCATTTTCTACAGGCTCTACATATTGGTCTATTAGAAATGAGACCTTACAAAGTAAGGATCCTGAAAAAAACTTTAAATGGATATGAAAGTTCCAATGTCCAAACAAAATAAAATTCTTTTTGTGGTTGTGTAAACATAACAGACTCTCTACTAACAATTATCTTCATTCTATAGGCATAAGTGTAAATCCCAACTGATATGCTTGTGGAAACCCCGAAACAACCAAACATATTTTTCTTTATTGTAAAAAAGTTAAAG
This sequence comes from Capsicum pubescens, assembly GCA_030864215.1. Taxonomy (NCBI): domain Eukaryota; kingdom Viridiplantae; phylum Streptophyta; class Magnoliopsida; order Solanales; family Solanaceae; genus Capsicum; species Capsicum pubescens. The sequence goes on from CM061541.1 coordinate 173,107,887, forward strand.
TTTTTTTGGCACAAGTTAGGTATGGATAATCAAATTGAAATGATCAAATACTCGTATAAACATTTGCTAGATCACTTAAAAGTGGTAGGTTCCAAACCTCAAGGAGGTCTGCTTGGATGGGAGTATACCTTTCCTTTTTATCTTTGGAGTGTATGGCTCACTAGGAATGAAAATTACCATAAGCATCTTAATAACCCCATCAGAACAAACTTGCCTATTTTATGAGCAATAGAATTCGCTACCCTACCAGTTAAAACTAAAATTGTCAATCATACCAGTATATATCACGTGAATTGGGAACCACCTGAAAAGGGCTACAAATTGAATACAGATGGCTCATCATTAGAAAACTCAGGAAGAGGGGGTGTAGGGCGACTAATTAGGGGCCAAACAGGCTGCTGGATCATAGGGTTCATGAGTAGCTTCTTACACATCAAAAATACTAGAGAGGAATTATTAGCACTACTGCATGGATTACGTATTGCGTATAAATACTTTTATACACCTCTCAACATTAATATGGACATAAAGGAAATGTTCTCTTTCATTATAAATGATCATCCAACGTATACTAAGATCATCGATGAATGCAAGGAATTACTCCACAATCTAGGGGACCTGCCCATTCAGCATAGCTATCGGGAAGCAAATCAGGCAGCAGACGCCTAGCAAGAAGAGGAGCGCTATCTACTAACTATAACTATATCAATGAATGGAGCATTCCACCATCCTTCATGAAGTGGTTTTAGGAAGAAGATAGGAAGGGAACATATTTTCTTAGGCTTAAGCGCATAAACTCCCTAACCTCAAGTAGTAGTACTATGGATCCTAGTCTTAGTTTTGGTACTAGTGTGGACAACGCGGACCTGTTGGATTCTAATAATGTAGCTAGCTACGCTAATCATGCTACTAATTTTTATGGTAATAGCTCACTCTTGGGCACTGCTGCTGCCCCACTATCTTGTACTAAATATTATTAGCTATTAATAAATTAATCATCTTTACCAAAAAAATAAAATTTGATGTTTTAGTATTTTATTTTGAGCTGCTGGTAACATGGGGACTATGTCCCATGAATCTATTTCTCTGATCTATGTACATGACACCCAGTTGTTGAATACTATTTCTTTAATTATCACAAAAAGAATGAAAATTCAATTGTTGAAGATCTTTTAGTGATGATAAAAAATTTTATGCTCTCTCCATTACAAAAAGAATGACCTATTTTCTTTTTTAATCTATTTAAAAAAGAATGACCCTTTCCTTTTTTAGCAATACTTTTAATTCAGTTCTCTACATGGCATGTTTAAGACAACAAGATTAAAAGACATTTGGTTACATTTCACATAACTTTAATTTAGGATCACAAGATTAAAAAGTCTTCTTTCTTTTCTTAAACTTCGTGTCTAGTCAAACTAAGTTATTTCTTTTTGAAACGGAAGAAGTGCCATTTCATTTTTAACGGGTTAAAAAGAAAATTTCACTACATATATTCTGGAAGTAATTTATTATGATTAATATAACTATATATTCAAATAATTATATTTACTATTATGTCATTTTTGGATGAATTTTAGATTTTAGAGACTTGTCATGTTACATCATATGAGGCACAATCACCAACGTAAAATGCCTCAAAGGTAAAGTCATTGTATGTGTTCTTTGCATAGCATGTATCTCGGGGGTTTGGGCCACAGGTGACTAAAGAGTTTTAAAATGTGGTGTAGGTAACACAAATTTTAATTATTAGTTAGAGCTAACAATTACTTTATTATGGATTAAGAAAGTTGAGGAGGTTTGAAAATAACCCGTAAGTTTTTAAATTTACACTTTGATCCCAATGTTTACCTAAAATTATGGGAAACGGAGGAAAAAATGCTTCTTTATCTCTCTTCTCATCCATTGTTGTTTTCTCTCTCTTAGCGATTTTTGTTGTTCATTGTTTCTACTTCTTTATTCATCATCTTCTGCATCATTATCATCATCTTCTACTTCATTATAATCTCCATCTTCTTCTTGTCGACCTTTTGTCGTTGTTATTGGTACAGCGCTACTACTGCGACCTGAAAAATTTCTTAGGTCAAATTTTATTTACTACATCACTTTTCACTTTGGCATTGCTTCATAGGTGACTTTGGTAAGTAAAATTAGGATTTTTGTTCGTATTTATCATCTGGGTACACTTCTATTTTTTCAACAATGGATAGAACCCCGATCATGAATCCAGCATAAGTTCCCACAATTCAAATAGATCAATCATCTGGTATATCAGATGAGTAATCTGTTGCATTAGAAGATTTATCTATTACATCCGACTATTTATCTATTGCATCAGAATATTTATCTGTTGCATCAGAAATTATCTGTTGCATCAGACGTATTATCTATTGTATCAGGATGTTTATCTGTTGCACCAGACTAATTATTTGTTGTAAGGAATGATTAATATGTTTGGAACAACACAAATCAGCCCTGCCACAAACCCAACAGATAACCAATATGTTTCAACTCTTGCTATTTCTACTGGATTCAAAATTATTCCTTACGCCCAATTACCCGTCCCAAATTTCCAAATTTGATTTCTTATTTTACTTCTCTTTTTCATTAATTAAGAAAATATTTAAAAAAATCCATCTTTTACTATTTGCATTAATCATTTTTTCTTCAAATTAAAATGGAAACATCATTTAATAGGGGGACTATACGCCAACAGACGTTAAAATCTTTCTTCTCATATGAAATTTTGATTGAATAGTAAACAATGGTTATTTCAAACACGTCTACTGTCCTACCAACTAATCAGTGGGTTACGATAAACTAGACATGTTATTAATTATTTTTCTTAATCAATGTGGCATCTCAATTTGAGACGAATAATTTGAGACGGAGGGAGTACAAATTAAAACGTCAGAGCCAAGCAACAAACTAGTCATCTGTTGAAACAGACTATTTATCCGTTGCATCAGACTTCTTATCTATTGCAACATTAGTAATCTATTTTGAACAACACATCATCCCCTACCACAAACCCAACAGATAAATCTTACTATTTCTACTGGATTCTAAATTATTCCTTTTTACGTCAAATCGTTGACATGTTTGTTGAGAAGAAATAGACAAAATGAAAATTAAATATAAATTAAAATGTCAAAGATCAAACATAATTTTTTTATTAAACGGAAAAAATAAAAATACATCTAATAGACTAAAAGAAAAATAATAATCTAATTATTATTATTATTATTATAATCATCATCATCATTGCTAGTCGACCAATCTTCAACCGAAAGTAGCAAGGCCCTCCTCAACCTGCGTATCTCGCGGAGCATTCTTGCTCTAACTCCTCCCAGTTCCCATTGCAGGTCACGAACTTGATTCCGAAGTTCATTCACGGCATCTTGTAGAAAAGTAACGTCCCACATTGGGTCAGCCATAATCTTCTAGAGTGTAATATGAAAGACGAGATGCAATAAATAAATAAAGTGTAGTTGAATGATCGATTGAGTAAGGAGGGACCTATTTATAGAGGATTGAATTTGAATAAGAGGCAAAAAGGCGCGACTATTGACCTCCATTCATTAATTATATTTTTTATTAAATTAAGATAATAAATATTGTGATATAAGTCATGAATTTTCAGATTATTATTATTAATTAGTTCTTTTGAAGAACCATTTTTATTGAGTTGTGGCAACAGATTCTATATTTGTTGCATCAGATAAAACTTCTGTTACAACAGATATATTATCTGTTGTAACAAATAAAAAATATGTTGCATCAGATAACCTATTTGTTGCAACATATAATCTAACTGTTCACCTCTATTTATTAATTATGTTTTTTATTAATGTGAAAAGTAATGACTTAATTAAATTAAGAAATATTGTGATAAGTCATGACTTTTCAGATTATTATTATTAATTAGTTCATTCCAAAAACCATTTTTATTGAGTTGTAACAACAAATTCGATATCGCTTGCATCAGATAAATCATCTGTGACAACAGATATATCATCTGTTGCAACAATAGTGAACCTGTTGCATCAGATAATATATTTGTTGCAACATATAATCTACTGTTAAAAAAAACTATCATCATATCATTAATCCAAATATGCATACTTTTTTATTTTATAAATAAAAAAAACAACTTTTCAAATTCCTTAATAAAATAATAACTATTTTATTATATAATAAATAATTTTAAAAAACAAATTCAAAAATAAAAATGGTGAAAAGTCACGATCAGTTATTAAAATTAAATAAGTGTTCTTTTATTATGTTTATCATTTATTTTCTTATTATTTATTTACGAAATATTTTTCATATTAAATAATTGGAAAGTCATGCCTTTTCTTTTTCACCCTCTCAATAACAACAATAACCCTTTTTTATTAATAACCATTAGGTGCAATATATAATCGATCTGTAGTAGCAGATTAACCTCAATTAACACAAATTTCTCAATCCCTACCACCAACCATCGACATGTTGAGAACAAGGTTTAAACAGAATGATTGTTAAATACTAAATAAGAATTAAAAATTCAAAGTCGACAACAAAATGAAATGAATGTTCATAGATTTTTGAAACTCTTGGGTAGATACGATATACAAAAGGAGGAAAATACATGAACTAAAATAAAAAAAATTACCAAATTATTATTACTACTATTATTATTATTATTATTGTCAATCAGACATTTTTCATCCGGCAGCCTTGCTCTGAAGTCAACCAAATCTCTCTGGAGTTCGTCAAACTGCCTTTGAAGTTCATGCAAGGACTCGATATGAATATTCTTGTACGAATCTGGATAATCCATTTTTGTAAAGAGGGGCCTATTTATAAATTATTGTATCTTGGAAAGAAAAGAAAATTACTTTAAAATAAATCTAACAGATGGGTGATCTGTTGCAAAATATATTCTTTCTGTTAGGTAACTTACAAACAACATACTAGCAATCTTTTGCAATAGATGTATATATCTGTTTGATTTTTGCAACATGTCGATCAACTGTCGTAACAGATGTCTCCAATTGTTTGACAATATAAACAGATGTGTCATCTGCTGCAACTAGCTAGTCATCTGTTTATTTAATTTAAGCCATAGATGGGATAGGAAGAATAAGGTACGTGTAGATGGATCCACTATCATATGTGTGGGATTTAAGTATGTATTACTGATAAGGTCACCAGGATAACACACACAAAGTACAATGTTTTTGTGAATGTAGTTTTTAACCGATTAGGAATTGATCATTAAAACAAGATCCTTCATTGTACCATTAATTTTGGTGGGATCGAAATTAATAAGGTTGAGGGCCTCATGAATGGTGAAGATATCCTATTACGAATTACTGACGGTTGTTGCTCGTGTTTATGCGTGTTAAGTTTTGAGAAGGGATCAATATTTGTCATCACTACAGATAACCAATAGAGATTGGACTTAACTTTAAGAGTGAATTGGACCCTTAGAGGGCCCTCGAAGCCTCGCACTATATCAAACAAGAATGGAAAAACAATAGAAATTCCCCTGGCCAAAATTTAAATTGTTGGGTTACTCGCTCGAGGTGATGATTAAATGCCAGAAGGTGCGGTAGGAGTATTCCTTCGAGGTAAAATGGGTGGTTGATGGAACACTATATCATCTGAGAGCTAATTGAAGAAGAGACATACGGTAGAAAGTAACTTCTAATGAATCTGGCCGATGGAATTATCTTAACAGATGCGAAATCTGAATCAAGTGCAAATATGAATGTGTATCTGGTAATGTAATTTCATCTGTTGTCTCTCTGAAAGAAAAATAATGCAGATGGACACTTTTCTAGGGAGATGTGTAGTCGGTATTATCACCTAGGTAGAAAATAGGAAAAGACCAACAAAGTAGCCTCACGGTCATCGAGGGTTGAAATGATGTTCAACAAGTCTAGAAAACTTACGCCAACAACAACTGCAATTAAAATAAGGAAACTAAGCGAAGGCGGCAATTTCTGAATTTTAAATTTCATCCCATGCCTTCTTGGTTGTGTTTCCGATCAGGTCCACTGCCATTGACCTGAACAGAACCACAAATGAGATTGAAAGGCAAATAAAGTATCATTACTTCCTTAGAAATATGGATTAATTGATTGTGTTTTCTTGCCTTAGCATGCTTTCAACATTCCTTGGAGAAGATCAGATGTTTGCTGTAGTAAGTGAATCCCAATAATTTTCAAGCTTGCCTCTAGCTTGCTGATTTTGTATTCAAGCTGGTCATTGCCGTCTTCGAAGTCGGTAAGGAGTTCCTCATCTCTTGTAAGGAGTTCAAAGTTGTGGCATTCTAGAAGACCTTCAGAACACTTTCTTCAGAAGCCTTAAAGGATATATAGAGAGTCATTGTGTTTGTTTTAGGTCAAAATATGTTGATGCACATTGAAGATATGGTCCTAACAGTTGAACAACACACTTTTATCGAGCATTGCTCCATGCATATTACTCAACCAATTTTATAAATTAGTAAGTATGGAGTTACGTAGCGTGTGATCTAAACCGATTCTACCAAGCCTATTAAACATTACATAACTCCGAGCTCATTACCCTATTAAAAAAAATTCCTTAGGTAGTGCACAAATCAAACAAGCTCAAATTGTCAGCCTTTCTGCTGATCACTCTTCTCCAATATAGATGACAAGATATCTGCTATGCAAAAATCTACACCGTCGCCAGACATTCTTGCCTGTGAGCAATCAACAAATATCTTCAGATTAATTGCTCCCAGGAAAGCATGTCTAGCGATGGTGTAGACTTTTGCATAGAAGATATCTTGTCATCTATATTGGAGAAGAGAGATTAGCAGAAAGGCTGAGAGATTGAGCTCGTTCGATTTGTGCACTAACTCGGTCATATTTTTTTGATAGGGTAATAAGCTTGGAGTTACGTAACGTTTGATAGGATTGGTAGATCCGATTTAGATCACACACTGCGTAACTCCATGCTTATTAATTTATCAAATTGGTTGAGCAATATACAGTGAGCAACGCTCGATAAAAGTGTGTTGTTCAACTGTTGAGACTACATCTTCAACGTGCATCAACATATTTTGACCTAAAACAAACATAGTGACCCTCTATGTATCCTTTAAGGTTTCTGAAGAAAGTGTTCTGAAGGGCTTCTAGAATGCCATAACTTTGAAGGTAGTATTCCTGATCGAGCTCTCAAGAGATGAGGAACTTCTTACCAACTTCGAAGACAACAACGACTAGCTTGAATACAGAATCAGCAAGTCAGAGGTAAGCTTTAAAATTATCAAGATTCACATACTACAACAAGCATCTGATCTTGTCCAAGGAATGTTGAAAGCATACTAAGGAAAGAAAACACAATCAATTATAACCATATTACTAAGGAAACAATGATACTCAATTTGCCTTTCAATCTCATTTGTGTTTCCGATCAGGTCAACGACAGTGGACCTGATCAAAAACATAAAAAAGAAGGCATGGGATGAAATTTAAAATTTAGAAATTGTTTCCTTCGCTTAGATTCCTTATTTTAACTATAGTTGTTGTTGGCATAAGTTTTCTAGACTTGTACATCATTTCAACCCTCGATGCCCGTGAGGCTGCTTTGTTGGTCTTCTCCTATTTTCTATCTAGGTGATAATCCTGATCACGCATCTCCCTAGAAAATTGTCCATCTGCATTATTTTTCTTTCAGAGAGACAACAGACAAAATTACATTAACGGATACACTTTCAGATTTACACTTAATTAAGATTTCGCATCTGTTAAGATAATTCCATCAACCATATTTGCTAGAAGTTATTTTCTACCCTATGTATATTCTTCAATTAGCTCTCAGATGATATAGTATTCCATCAACCACCCATTTTCCCTCAAAGGCATTCTCCTACCGCACCTTCTGGCGTGTAATCATCACCCCGAGTGAGCAAGCAAACCATAAAATTTGGGCTAGGTCAATAACTATATTGGTTTTTCGTTCTTTTTAGATGCAGTGCTAAGCTTCAAAATCCCTCTAAGTGTCCAATGCACCCTAAAATTTAGTCCAATCGCTATTGAATATCTTTACAATGACACCAAAACTAGATCCCTTCATAAGGCTTGACAATTAAACATGAGCAACAACCAATATTAAATCTTAATAGGGTATCAGAACCATATTCATGGTCCCTCAGCCTTATAAGTTCTGACATACCAAACTTAACTGTAAAATTGCAGATATCTTGTTCGAACGATCTATGACTAACTAGTAAAAATCACATTCACAAAATCAGTGCACTGTATGTGTGTTTCCATGATAACATTATCAGTAATATATACCTCCCAAATATGAAGTTGTTCCATCAGCAAACAGCTTATTCCTCTGAACCCATCTTTACCGCAACCTCTTATGATGGTCCAACAAAAGTTGATCGACTATCAGTTCCTTATATCTATAAAGAAGAAGAAAAAAATTAATGTCACAAAAAGAACATTATCCATCTGTTGTATCAGATGTGGAGTCTGTTGCAACAGAAGTGGAGTTTGTTGCAACAGATGTGGAGTCTGATGGAATACATCAAACCAGCCTTTCTGGTGGCTTGATTTGTTCCAATAGTTTCTCCATCTATTGCAACATCAACAACAACATAAACAACAACAACAAACAAAAAACAATATTTGTTCCAACAACATCATCAACAACAAAGAAGCAACATCCTTTGTTCCAAAACCATCGACAACACCACACCACAAGTTCCAACAACGCCAACCCCACCAACAACATCAATAACTGTATAAAAAATAAAGAAATAAACAAAATACATACAAAAAGTGATACTTCCAACAAAGCTTTTATACTTCTCCCAACAGATGACTTTTTTTGCATATTATAATAAAAATTCTCGATTTGTTTATTCAACACTTAAAAGTTCCTTCAAATTTTTGTAATAAATATGATATGGGTAAATAGTTAAAAAATTAAAAAAACAGATGTAAATAACTTGCAAAGAAGAAGACGAGAATAAAAGAGCAATAATGAACCATACCTTAATATCAAAAAGGGGATCAAAACAACAATTTTAGTCGAGGAAAGATATGGATCGATTTAGATCCAAAAGGATCTTTATGAGAAGCGAAGAGAAAAGAGAGAGAAAAAAGGTTGTGACCCTAAAGAGGAGAGTAAGAAAAAGATGATGAAAGTTGAATAAAATAAGCTAGAGTTGAAGGAAAAGATGAGATAATTTCTATAGATGTATTGTGTACGTAGACGGGGATTTTCAATAATCATTAATTAATATTCATTAATTTCATTAATAATTTGAGGGGCACGAGGAAGGCTAAGACTAGTGATATTGAAAATACAAGACAAGACTGCTCAATGAACTCACTTTTGAGATATCCAAGAAACATTTTTTACCGCCTTTAGTAGTAAGTACTACTACTTGATATTATCTACTCGGACTAGAATATTTCTTTAAAATTAAAAGAGTAAAAAAGATTTTCAAACAGATATGTCATCTGTTGCAATATATATAAATATTTATTTAGAAATCCAAACAACTCACTTATTTATTACAACAGATATCAGTATCTATTTAAAAATCCTAAAAGCTCAGTCATCTGTGACAACAGATGAAAATTTCCATTTGATAATTAATTAAATCAGACATGTCATCTATTACAATAGATATAAATATTTATTTGAAAATTTCCAACAACTCAATTATCTGTCACAACAGATGTAAATTTCTATTTGATAATTAAATCAGATATGTCATCTGTTGTAATAGATATGGATATTTGTTTAAAAATTTTCAACAACTCAGTCGTTTGTTGCAACACATTTTATTTCAATTGATTTAGGTGGAACTAGGGATGAATGAATGAGCCCGCAGGGTCAACTACAAATCCAATTGAGTCTTTGCAATTGAATAGCGTTGGTATTGCGTTCATCCCGACCCGAGTCATCGATCGATCACTCTGAGATGAAATGAGTTCTCGTAATCTATATGTTAGGATAGTGATAGTACATAAGTTGATTTACGTGGAACTAGGGATGAATGAATGAGCTCGCAGGGTTAACTACAAATCCAATCAAGTTTTTACAACTGCATGGCATTGGTATTGCGTTCATCCCGACCTGAGTCTTCGATCAATCACTCTGAGTTGAAATGAATTCTCATCAACTCAATGTTAGGATAGTGATGGTATGGGTTGTACTAGGGACAAATGAATGATCTCACAAGTTCAAATACAAATCTAATTGAGTCTTTACAATTGCATGGTGTTGGTATTGCATTCATCCCGACCCAAGTCGTCGATCGATCACTCTGAGTTGAAATGAGTTCTCATCAACTCAATGTTAGGATAGTGATAGTACCTAAGTTGATTTAGGTGGAACTAGGTATGAATGAATGAGATCATAGGGTCAACTGCATATCTAGTTGAGTTTTTGCAATTGTATGGCATTGGTACTGCGTTCATCCTGACCCGAGTCATAGATCGATCACTCTGAGTTGAAATGAGTTCTCATTAACTAAATGTTAGTATAATGATAGTATATGTGGGACTAGGTATGAATCAATTATCTCTCAGGGTCAACTACAAATCCAATAGAGTCTTTGCAATTGGAAGACATTGGTAATGCGTTCATCCCGACCCGAGTCGTCGATCGATCACTCTGAGTTGAAATGAGTTCTCATCAACTAAATGTTAGGATAGTGATAGTACCTAAGTTGATTTAGCTAGAAATAGGGATGAATGAATGAGCTCATAGGGTCAACTATAAATCCAATCAAGTTCTTGTAATTGCATGGCGTTGGTATTGCGTTCATCCCGACTCGAGTCATCGATCGATCACTCTGAGTTAAAATGAGTTCTCATCAACTCAATGTTAGGATATTGATATTATAGGTGGGACTAGGGATGAATAAATAAGCTCGCAGGGTCAACTACAAATCCAATTGAGTTTTTGCAATTGCATGGCGTTGGTATTGTGTTCATCCCGACCCGAGTCGTCGATCGATCACTCTGTGTTGAAATGAGTTCTCATCAACTGAATGTTAGGATATTTATAGTATAGGTTGGAATAGGGATGAATCAATGATCTCATAGGGTCAACTATAAATCCAATTGAGTCTTTGCAATTGCATGGCATTGGTATTGCGTTCATCCCGACCCGAGTCGTCGATCGATCACTCTGGGTTGAAATAAATTCTCATCAACTCAATGTTTTAAAAACTATATATTTTAAAAATTTTAAAATTAATTAAGATCAATTCAGACCAAATTAGCAATTTCAAAACTTGTCATTCTTTTCCAAAATTACAAATCAACCCATACAAATCTTCCATTTGCGCAAAAAACTTTTCATTTAAAATCTTAAGTTCTCGCTCTTCTCTCTCTCTCTCTCTCTCTCTCTCTCTTTCTCTCTCTCTTTAGGTCTCCCCTCCATCTAAATAATACAAATAACAACTACTCAACATATTGCTCAACCCTTCAAAACCGATCAATTTTCTTCCCATTTACAACTTCATATAGTTGTTTTTTCGATTTCATTCCCACTTGTATCCATCATTTTATCTATCTTCGCAGGTAACAACATTTGAGATGAGTTCTACATTTGTTCTTTATTCTAAAAAATAGGGCTTTTTAGTTAATGATGAAAAAGAAGACTTTTAGTTGTATTATCTTTGAGAATGGGTTAAGAATTTTGAGTTTTGATGCTAAAAAAGTAGGAAGAACCCGAGAAAACCCAAGTTTTTCTCTCAGTGTTTTGTTGACTTTTGTGGTATTTTTGGATGGTGTATGTGGGGTTGTTGGTGGCTGTTGGTGGTGGTGTTGGTATTTGTATTTTTTGGCGGTGGTGTCTATCGTCTTGCTGTTGGTATTGGTGGCATTGGTTGTGGTCTTGGTGGTGGTATTAGTTGTAGTGGTGGTGGTCCATTTATTGCAACGGGTGGATGATCTATTGGGAGATATTAAATAGGTCTTCAAATAGATTCCCCATCTGTTCCAACTGATGGGTTATTCGTTGGAGTATTTTCTTGTAATGTGGCGTAGAATAATTTATTGAAATTTTTCCATCTATTGCAACAGGTGGAATATCTGTTGGGAGATATTAAATATGTTTTCAAACAAATTCGGGTTCCCCATCTGGTCCAACTGATAGGTTGTCCATTGGAGTATGTTTTTTTGGTTATGTGGCGTAGAATAATTTATTGAAATTTGTCTCACCTTTTTTTAAAAAATTATGCAGACATCAAATGCAATGTATTTTTTTTTCTATTGTTTGTAGTTAAAAGATGTCTCCCAAAAAAAAAGAAACTGAAATTGGAGAAAGTTGATCAACTTCTGATCACCAAACAAAATAGGCTAGAGTACAGATAGATTTGGAGGAACTTCCAGAACAATCTCAGTCAGGAAAAAATGAAGCCGAGAAAAGTGATAATTCCTCCTCACCAATAGGGCATGAAATAATATTGAAATTCCAGCATGATTCTCTCAAAACCAGTAGTATTGATAAGTTTTGAGTTGTGATGCTGATGAATAGCCCTAAAGTAGTATTTGGTGATCTTGTACTTAAATGTCAGTTGGGGAAACCTTTAGATGAACTTACGAGTATTATGAAGAAGGAAAACATAGATGGACTTTTTAAGAAGAGTTGCTTTGCACACTTTCTTTAGCTGTTTGGGCCCTGCCCTCTCTGTTTCCTAATAATCATGGTATATGGCCTTCTCAAGCGTAGGATCAAGTATGCAGGGGATGATGGGGGTCCAAAGAAGGGCGGAAAAAAGGTGGATGAAGTCTGTATCAACTACTGTGGCATGCCGGTTTGTTTTTTATTGAAAGAGTTTGCCATAGTGACGGGCTTAAGATGCGAGCGTCCAGAAGAATCTCCAATCAAGAAAACACCCCACAAAGGGTCTAACAAATGCAAGGTAAAAAAAGATGGGTTGTTGGGCATTGTTGTACCTAGCTATAGAGTGGAGGATTTGATGGAGGATCTCAAGAATAAAGATATACCAAAGCACTACAAGGAGAATCTGTGCTTAGTTTGGTTTGTCCATTCCGTTTATTGGCAAGAGACATCAAGAAAGTCATAGAACATGATTTGTTGGCGCTTGCTAATGATTTTGTGAAATTCAATTATTATCCCTGGGGATACGACAACTACTACTTGACTGTCAAATATTTACTGAAAAAGCTAGAGCCAAAGACGACCACATTATACGGCTTTCCTTGGGCTTTCATGTTAAAATTGATCACTATTTTTACTCATTCATTAATTTATATTAAATATACTCATGACATTTTTTTCTTGCTTCCTGTTTACAATTTTTAGGCTTGGGCATGTGAAGCCATTCCTCCCTACCGAAAGTATTTCAAGGATTACCCGGATAAGGTTTCTCATCCAAGGATCCTTAGGTGGTTGGCTTCAGCAGAGAGCAACAAAAGAAATATTAATGAGGCTGATCTCTTTAACCCTCCGGATGATGCAATACTTCTTCTTTCAACTAAAATAATTTTTCGTAAAGAAGTTTATTGAAACAGATGTTCCATCTGTTGTAATAGATGGGTCATCTGTTGCAACAGATTACCCATCAACTACAACTGGTGCAACAAATGAATAATCTGTTGTGACAGATGATCCATATTTCACAACAGATTAACCATATGTTGCTCGGGTCCCTAAACCCTACTCAATAGATTACCCATCTACTGCAAATTATGCAACAGATGGGTAATCTGATGCAACATATTATCAATCTATTTCAACATACAGATCAGCTATTGTGGTAGATAGATCATCTGTTGCATAAATTGGTTGTGTTAACATAACTCGAGCCCCATGTAACCCAACTGACTGCAAATTATTATTATAAGATTTAAAATCCTCTTGTCTTTTTTATAGGTTGTGCATCCTTGGATCGTGCCCACCATTGATGAGCTAGGGATGAATTTTTTTCTTACTCTGGGTCTTGTTGATATAAAATAAGACCCAACGGTGGAGTTAATAAAGAAGGAATTGGATGGAGCAACATATATAAGAAGAGAAGTTAGGCAAGGTCAGCCTAATGTTGAACCTCTTCACGACCAACATCAAACTGCAACAGATCTGGGTGCTTATTCTGGGGGTGTTGCAGGTAGAGTTGTTTGTGATGGTGAAAGCCATCCTGTTACTGCTGCTACTGCCAGTTGTGATTATGAGCATGTTGGCGCTCAACAAAAAATAAATATGTTTGAAAACACCCCTTGCATAGGTCCTCCATCTCACCCCTACACCGGTACCTCCCACCCTTACAGTGGTCCCTATCACCCCTCCTCACCCTTATGTTATCATTGCAAATGCAAAGTGTTCAAGGACAGAGAGGATAAACTCCTTAAAAAGCTAAAGGCCATTACTGAATCTGTCGAGGAGTTAAAATCCAGGAGGGGTATCATACCATCCAACGAGGTGAGGGATCCATGCACTCCTATAGTGGAGGTTAGAAAGAAGAGAAGAAAAATTAGACAAATTCTCTCCATTCTGAAATCAACAAAAATTACAACTCCCCCCGCTCCAACAGTTGTTTAAGTTCAGGGGCCGCCAAACAAGGTGGACATATTCACGGTGCTTTGGCAAGGAGAAGATGAAGGAACTGGAATAAATCATCAAGATAAAGGTTCAAAAAGAATACACCATGCATTCATTTGCCGCCAAAGACTTATTGAATATGAAAAATATATGCGTGTGGTAAGAGGACAAGGTAAGTTTACTTTTCTTAACATAGACTTCCAATCTACTCCATGAAGAAGAATCTACCAAGAAGATGTGTAATCTGTTGCAAAAACTTAGTATTCTATTGCAGCATAATACACATCTGTTGCATAAGTTGCGTTGGCTGGGTAATCTGTGAACTGATTCAGAGAGCCCTCTGCATCAGATACTTTCCACTATGTTTTTATTCTTTACAATTACTAACCTATTTAAAAATTGTCTTCTTATACCACAGTATGTTGATGAAATTCTCTGCCTCAAGAGGGGCAGGCAATTAGTGTACCTGGATGCTTATGATGTTGCCAATAGGATAATGGACCTCAACTTCTACAATAATTTCAAGGATAGGTATGCTAAATACTGTAAGATAAATAATTCCGGTGGTCTGGGATTTGATTAGTTAGTTTCTACATTCCAATGGGATGAAGAAGTGATTAAATATGTTAGAGGGAAGAGGCCATATACATACAGTAAGAGTTGGACCAAGGAAAAGAGAATCCTTTCAGTCAAGAACGTGGATGTCACACATTTTCTCACTGTTGAGATACTACTATATGAGGTAAATATTAAGGTTTATGACTGCAACTTATCTGTCTTCAGCGAGAAGACGTTTTTAACCCACATGCAGCCACTCTTGAAGTTGTTGCCCAAGTTGTTGATGAAAAGTAAGTTGATGGATCATTTGCCGGATGAAGTCTTGGCGAAGTAATCATGGGATTTTGAAGGTCGAAATAATAACATCCAACTCCCAAGAAATACAATCGGTGCAGCGTGCGAGCCATACTCGCTTGCATACATCAAGTGTTTGTTGACCGACACACGAATGATCAATGTGTACGACACCATCGTGCGAAAGATGCAATGGGTATGGGCATATGGGGTACTAACTAAATGGTTGGAGCCCGTGTATAAAAAGAACATGTACAAAGATAGAGATGAACGCGATAACAAATTTTCATTTCAAGACAATTCACTTTACATGTAGTGGCAATAATTTTTATGTCTGGCCAAGTTGAATTCTTACAATGTAATAGATTTTATATCTATCGTAATAGATATAGTACCCGTTGTGATAGATTGATTATTTGTTGGAATAGGTTGGTTATCTGTTACATTATGCAGATGTTCCCAATCTATCTGTCGCAATAGATATACGATCTTTTGCAACATATAATCTATCTGTTGTAGCTGATTGGTAATCTATTGAAGAAAATAAAAAAAGTAGGTAGACCTGTTATATAATTTCCAGCAGATGACCTACGTATTGCATCTCATGTTGCAACATATGTCTAAATCTGTCTGATAAGATATGTCGTCTATTGCAGCAGATATATTATCTTTTGTGATATTTTAATCTAGTACTCCATTTTAATTAAGATGTTCAAAACTAAGGATTAATTATATTCATAGACAGAATAAAATAAATTGAAGCCTTCGGAAATTACATGAAATAACTCAACAAATAAATGAAATATAAAAAGAACATTATGGGTATAAACATCTACTCTACCAATAAATCAACAAGTTAAACCAAGGAGGATAGGTTATTACATTGACGGACTCAAGATATAAATATCTAATCAATATGGACAAGTTTTTCTTCATCCGGTGCTACTGAATTTGGCTTTGGTCATCGTGGATCTTTAACGTCGGTTTGTACGGCTTTTGAGCTTTCGCTTCTCTGTACTTCCATAAAAAAGCAGCATATCTTTTGCGGAGTAATTCAAAATCAAGTCCATCATTTGGTACTTGTAATCCATTGCTTAAATACTCGGCATAGACGACAACAAAAAGACTGCAATCCCTGCATTATAAAAAAATAGATAATTCATATCTTGGTGTTCATGCAAGTGTTGTGAAATTTGTGTAATGAAACTAAATCATGACACTTAATCTTACAGGCTACCAATGGTTTGTTGAGCAATTTCGTCAACATATTGTACATCAAATGGATTAGACATTTTATCCCGGTATGCTTCTACCGTCGACCAATCAGTACTAACCTTTTGGTCTAAAAATCCACTCATATCAAGGTAAGTAGGAAATATTTTGGCTAGCTTTTGTATCTAATACAATGGCCCAAAATGTCTCCTTCGCGACATCGAGTCCTAAACTCGAATGCACCTCTTTTTTAGAACGATGATAGCCAACACCAAATGATTTCATCACTGCAATTGTTTGGGATGTACACTTCGTCGACTAAATGCCAAGGTAAGCCAGCCGAAATGCTAAAACCTTTGATGATGTTGATTAAGCATTCCTCATTTCAGGAAACTTCCGGCTTATGTTGACAATACCTATTGTAGGCATTATTGATGTAAACTTTGTACAAATAATTGCATGTTGTGTATCTGTATTGTTCTTGTGTTTGCAACTTGGCCTTCTTTTGGAGGTAGTAAAAAATGACATCAATGTGTTGCACATATTATCAAACATTTCAGATTATGTGACAAAAAAATCAATACGCAGATGCAATTAAATAAAGTATTAATTAATAGTAATATGTATGGCATTTATAACTCATCATTCCAACAAGTTTGGGGCTGTGACATCAAATAGAACCAATTCTTCATTTTGGAATGTGCAACAACAAATTCAAACATATCAAAACCAAAACTCGATTTGTTCACTTTGTAGTGCTCGTCATTTTGTTTTCTACATGTTGATTTATATGTGTTCATGTCAGGTTCTTACAACAAGAATTGTATAAACCAATATCTATAAAATTGAGTTATGTACCTGCCGACATGATGCTTTAACAGCCCATTGGCAATCCATTCTGGATAGTCGTTGATCAACTGTGTTAGTTTTTTTGGAGCCTCATCTGAGATGTTGAACCTTTCAATGGGAAATTCTTTCATTCTCCCAAATTGACAGGATCCACTTTTTCTTCATCTTTAGAAGTAGTTGATGGATTATCAACTGTGATATTATGCTCTTCGGCAGTAGTTATGACATCCATATGGAAAGCCAGAATTGTCAATACTAAGTAGAGATATCCAACAGATTTTCCATATGTTGCAACAGATGAGTCTTATGTTGCATCAGATGGATTATCTATTGGGATAAATTTGAATAGGTAAATTAGAGCAGTATGATAATTTCAAATAGATGACCCATCTATTGTAACATAAGACTCATCTGTTGAAAAAGATAACGAATCTGATGCAACAGGTTAGATAATAGTTGCAATAAATGTATATATCTTTTTGATAATTTTTAGCAGATGTATCATCTGTTGAGACAAATATGTGCCTATTTGTTTTTTGGAACAGATAATGTACATTCACCTTCTTTAGCTCATGCTTCTCTCCTGTGGCCCTTGCACACTGAACATCGGTGCAAGACAAAGATAAAGGCATTGCAATCTTGCTTTTTTTGATGATTGATGATGCCTTGGAAGTGTCTTTCCTTCTCCTCTTAGCTTCCTTGATCTCTAGTGGAGTGTCTAGATATGAAATTCTTTTTGATGGAATGACACCCCTCTTAGATGTCATTTTCTTTACAAAGGCAATTAGTGCATTAATAGCATTAATCACTCCATCGTGTTTCGTCTTGCAGCCTTGACATTTGCATGAAGAACATTCGCTAGATGCAGAAAAATTTGGAGAAAAATCTGTATAACCATTATGATCATAATCATAATGTCTTGTTGTTTCAAAAACTGTAAGAGGAGGATCATTAGACCCACCCTCCAAAATTATTTTTCTTGTGATGGTTGTTTCTCCAAACAATTATATTTTTATTCCATGAACGACCTTAGGATCCGATAAAGTTTGCACAGAACGTAAAGTTAGAAACAATGGTATCTTCAACTCTCAGTTGGTCGGAACAAGCCATGGATGAAATCATTTAATCATTAATTAAAACAAAAACTTGATTAGAATTGGACTTACTGCTTCCTTAGGGGGATTGAAAAGATCAAGAAATTTTATATTTTTATCAATTTTGGCCGACAACCATCTCAAAATTCTTGGACAGGAAACTTCTTCTTGATAGTTCACTTGTTGTCTCAAATAAGGAATGGCTTCAAATGCCCAAGCCTATAACATAACGCCAATAAATCAAAAGCATTATCGAATAAAAAAATGATGAATCATATCATGATAAAAGAAATATTTACCATGAAGGCCCATGAAAATCCATATAAGTTGACTATTTTTGGCATTAACGGAGTCAACAAATATTCGACAGTCATTTTGAAGCTTTCATAACCCCAAGGATAGCTGTTAAATGCCTTAAGATCCTCAGAGAGATTTATTAAACCGAGGCTTATGTTGTTGTTAACGTCTCTCACCCAAAGAACATTATGTACAAACCAAACCAAGAACAATGATTGCTTGTGCTTCTTTGAAAGTCCTTTAACTTTCAACACTTTTATCAGATTTTTATTTTTGAATCTTGGACCAATAATGGACACCAGGTCATCACGATCACTCGACTTATCTTTTCCTTTTTTGGGTGTGCGGATGCTTTTTTTGGGTCAGAGTAGGTATTACTTGAGAAGGAGAAGAAGGATAACATTTTAGTCCAGTAACTATGCAAAACTCCTTCCAAACAAAACAAAAAGGCATGCCACAGTAATTTATCCATACCTCATCTATCTTATCTTTATTTTCATACATAAACCTGTTCTTGAGAAGATAATATACCATTTTCATATGGAAACGAGCATTGTTGTCCTGCAGCAAATCAAGATATTGCCCAAAGCAACTTTCCCTGAAATAAGAATCCAATTTTTATTCTCAAAGTATTTTTCTAAAGGCGTCGAAAGATTTTCCCATGACTGACTTAACCACGAGATCACCCATTAAGTCTGTGGCACCATCGCAATGCATTCTCATAGGATAACGATCAATGATGAAGTTTTTGACTAACTCTTCGGTGGAAGGGCTATTAGCATTTGGATCATCTCTTTTGAAAGATTCCTCCTCCTTGTGTTCATTATCTTCTGCTCCTGATTGAGATAATGCTTGTAAAGCAAGCTCATAGAGTGGTAGATGTAGTTGAGCTGCTGCACTTGTTCCTTTACTTGGACTTGATTCGATTTCTTTTCTTTTAGGATCCATGTTATCTTAAATTAACAGGAACATAACATAGATTATAATTGATTAATGCATAACAGTAATATAACAGTTCCAACAGACAACTAATCTGTTGCACAAGGTATGTTATCTGTTGCAACATATAACCGACCTATTGCAATGTATGAGTAATCTGTAGAAACTATAAAAACAGCACTAATCTATTGCACCTGGTATTTTATCTGATGCAACATATAACCGACCCGTTGCAACAGATGAGTAATCCATTGGAAACCATAAAAACAGATCACTAATCTATTGCACCAAGTATTTTATCTGTTGTAACATATAATCAACCTATTGCAATGGATGAGTAAAACATTGGAAAGAATAAAAATGGATCACTAATCTGTTGCACCAGGTATGTTATCTGTTGCAACATATATCCAACTTGTTGCAACGGATGAGTAAACCATTGGAAAGAATAAAATAGATCACTAATAAGTTATTTGTTAGATCAATATTATTTAGATTTCTTCCAAAAAAAAGAGTCGCTTGTCGCAACATATGAATGATCTGTTAGATTGTTCATCTATTGCATCAAATTTTCATAGTTACATCCGATTTTCATCTATTGCATCAGATTTGCATCTGTTGCATCATATGTTTCATTTGTTACATCAGATGTTTTATCGGTTGCAATACCATTTTTACCAAGACAAACAACAAATCAACCCAGCAACACCAATACATTACACTCACACATACACTAAGAACATCAACTGTGACCAAAAATCACTAACAAATTTGAATCAACAGTACAAAAATAAGAAGAAGAAATGCCAGAAATTAGGGTTTTATTCAGTCTACATTTTAATACTAGGAGAGTAGTTAACTCAAGTTTCTCTGTTTCTTTATAATATTTTACCTGTGAAAAAGGAAATGGGAAGATGAAGAACTCGAAGTTGTTTTTGCCGGAGAAGTCTTCACGTAGATTGATGGTTGAAAGTCAAAAAGGAACTCGCCCGACTATTTGTAACCATAGGTTGAAGACAGAAATTTTTCTGAACTGTTGGTTGGTAGAGAGTTGAGAGAAACTGGAGAGAAAGAGAGAGAGTGGTTGATTTGGATTGAAGAGGGATGTGGGTTGGGTTGATTTGTATTTTTGAAAAGATTAGAAAGTTTTGAAAATATTAATCAAGTACACAATTAACTTAATCAATTTTCGTAATGATGTTTGACCTTTTAAGTTGGTCAATATCACCAATCCTTCATTGAAGACTTAAAAGACACCTTTCCTTCAATTTTCTCATGTGTCTTTTATGAGTTAGAATTTTTCTTTATAAAAGACTTGCTGGACATTTTTTATTTAGGAAGTTAATCCATTCATAAAGAGTATGAATAATCGATTGTTTTTAGATCTATTTTATCGATTTTTATATTAACCGTTTCGTAGTGATTTAGTATAGTAATTTATTCGAATATGGCTGATTAAATAGTTAAAATATGATAATTTTATAGGTAATTAGTTTGATTCTATAGCAATGGTTGAGTTTTGATTCGCAGTTTCGACAGAATTTTTTGTCGATCACGGTGTTGAACTTTGAAATTTTTGTTAGGAAGTTTTTCTTTAGTTATGCTTTTTTTTAGCACTACAGTATTGAATAGTGGGATAATTGTTAATTTATGAGTTATTTTGGCTATTTGAATTGAGAAGTGACCTGTTTCTATCTGTAGACTTGTGGTCTATGAATTAACAATGCATTAGAATGAAATAATTTTTTAGGTGTATGAAATACTTTTAAAGAATATGATTGATTAAATAGTGAAAATTGAAAAAATAATAGCTAATAAGTTTGATTTGTTGCAATAGTTGAGTTTTGATACCTCATGTTTGATTGAAATTTTTTCGTTCATCACGCTGTTGGATTTTGATTCAGTTCTGGTATTTTTGTGTAGTGAACTATTTAATGTTGGGGTAATTCTTAGTTATTTTAGCTTTTTCATTAGATCATTGAATTGTTTCTATTAGTAGACTTGTGGTCTATGAATTGACAATTACAGAACAGATTTTAGGTATAGATTCTGTTAAAAATGGATAAAGCCAGAGTTCGTGTTAAATGCATAGTTGCTTCCCCATCTTATTCTGATTCTAGCAGTAGAAAAAAGAAGAAATAAGGCAGTTGGAAATGCCTCTAAACGGAAAAAAATTGAACTGGGAAAGTCGGAATAAGATTTGGAGACCATAAGGGAGATAAATAGATATGTCTATGAGTCTAGTAATGATGTTGCTGAGTGTAGTGGTAGTGATGATAGTGAAGGGAGAGAGGGTAGTGAATAAAATAGTGTTGAGGGAGACAATGATTCCTTGTCTGTGCCATTTTGTTCAACGTACATTTTTATGGAGTGGTATGACCTTCGAACTATAATGGACAAGGTTCGACCTATCCCGGTGAAGATATCATTTAGATCAACAATGACTACATATCGAGAATTTAAAAAAAATCTTATTTACCCTGGTTTGAAGAAAAGATTCAAGCAGTCTTATTTTGGACACTTGAGAAAATTGCCGCAACTTTTTAAATTCAATGGGTAGATGGTCCATTAATTGTTGTTGCAATATATTAAGAATGATAAGATACGTCCTGAGATGTGGTTTTGTATGAACAATAATCTTACTTGTTCTGGCTTAAAGGATTTCTCTTTGATCACGGGGTTGAACTCCTTATCATATCCCCATTGAATCAAAATTAAAGAAGGTGTTAGAGAAGGGGGGACATTTTTGCTTTAAGGGAGAGAAAAACAAAATTTACGGCATCCAACCTATTACAACTAATTAGAGCAGAAGTTTAAGTGTTGTTTACTGTGGTTCTTGTACACCATGTTGCTTGCAAGAGATTCGACGAAGGTTGTAGACACAAAGCTGATTCGGATGGTGAATTCTTTGCGTTTCTTCGAGAATTATCCGTGGGGAAAAGAGATATTCCAATTAACCATGTATTATCTAAAGAAGAAAAGTGACCTAAAGAAGCAAAGAAAAGTATTTGATGAGAAGCAGAAGGCATCCTATGCTCTATTTGAATTTCCTTGGGCATTCATGGTATCTACCATCAACCTATTATCGAGTTTATCATAGATTCTTGTTTTATTTATAATCTATCATAGATTTTATGTAATTTTTTCACTACTGTTTTGATTATAGCTTTGGATCTACGAGGCCTTTCATCATCTTGAAAAATTTTCTAGAAAATCAATGGATGAACCCTTTTCCATTCCCCATATCCTCAAATAGCACACTACTAAAAGTGACAAGATAATCAAAGGTGATCCATTAAAGTATAAAGAAAAATTTACCGAGGTATGAACTTATTTTTTACTATACAATAAAACCTTTTCTGTATTGAATGTTATTTAATTGTTAATTGATTTTTTATAGAATGTGCACCCGTACATCATTCCTACTGTTCATGATATGGAGATAGATTTCATGGTTACATTTAAGACATAGACAGACAAGGTGAAGAATAACTTCCTCGATGGATTGATAAATGATTTACAAGAGGTGACTATCCTTACTTCAAATGGGGACATTACTGATAATAGGGATTTGGGTGGTAACCTCATTAGAGTACACATTGGTGATGAAGCTTCTCCGAGCACCTCAAAGTTATAGTGGGCACCTCTGTCGATGTGGATCTTCATAAGCGCGTTGCTATGTTCGAGGAAATCGTGTTGGATATTATTGCCTATATCAAAGAAAAAAATAGAAGAAAAAGGAAAAGGATTAGGAAAAACATGAGCGAGATAATTTAATAATTGATGTATTTAATGAATTTTCAGTTGTAACTATTAGTAACACTTTATAATATGATATAGAGCATATGGACCTTCGTAAAGCAGAAAAGAATGAAGAGAAAGAAAATAGGAGTAAAATGGATGAGTTATCCACTATTGTTACAGAAGAGTCAAAAGAAAAAGAAAAAAAGATGATGAAGAAGAAGAAATGGAGGAAGATAAGAGCGAAGAAGAAATTGAAAAAGAAGTAGCTGCAAATGAAGAAAATGAAGCTGAAAAGAGACGAAGAAGATGAAAAAGAGGCAGCAACATATGAAGAAGAAGAAGGTGAGAAAGAAGAAGAAGCTGATAAAATAGTAGCAGTTGATGAAGAAGAAAAAGTTGAGAAAGAAAAAGCTGAGAAAGAAGCAGCAGGTAGCAACAACAAATGTTGAAAAAGAAGAAAAAGAAGAAAATGAAAAAAATATTGAAGAATTAGGCAAAACAACTTGAGATGGAAAGAAAAAAATAGAAGACAAAGAAAAGAAGAAGACAAAAAAGATGAGCTGAAAGAAGAAAATGAAGAAGCAGACAAAAAAGATGTGGTCATGGATATCATTGAATTTTTTTATTTGAGAAACAAGGGAGTTGAATAATCATCGGAATGATATGACAAACATTTTTTCATTTTATTAAAGTTGTTACGATTCTACACTGAATCTGCTTTTATCAAACTGTATTGTTGTATGAAATTTGAATATGCATAGTGTTGTCATAACTGATACAATGTAAGGTTGACATCACAGAATGCATATTTAATATTTCGTATACTGCTAGCATAGTCTATCATTACCATGCTACTCGATTTTAAGTTGATGTGTAGTTTGATCAATTATGATTCTATGAAAAATAGTATTAACATTATAGAAAAATATAAATATTTTTATTTATTCAAACTCATTATATACATGTTACATCTTTCCAAAAAATAAATACTAACATTATACCACATAACATCCTTTTTAGGTCATTCTCTCTTTCTTTAGCCAAAACTATTTTTGGTTTTAGTTTACCTTTCTCTATTTGGGTATCTTCAAGTAATACTTTCAACTGATCCCTTGCCCTTCGGTTTATTTGAACAAAGTCATGATAAAATATCTATGTTCTTCATATTCTCAGAACTTTTGTAGTAGATTAAAGTTTAACAAGCTATGAAAATTTGTTGTCTCAGATCCCAGACTCAACGTTGATGGACTAATTGTAGGTGATGCCTCATCAAGCCATTTAAAAAATGAGCATACGCCATTATCCTAGAAAAAAATAATTACATAATGATTTTCTTAATTTTGATAAAAGACATATACTACTTACCTTGCAATAGCATAGTTATAAAATTTTCAACATGGATTTGAGCCCGTACGTAACGTCTTCAAGAAAGTCGCATTTCTACAATGACAAACTAGAGTCTTTTTAAAATTGGATGTTTGAGATGCTTGAGACATTATAGAATTTTAAAATAAAAATAAAGTGGATGAAATAAAATAATGAGGGATGGAGGACTTTATATATGAAGTAAAAAAGAGTGTTATGATTGATGGAGTACAAAATTAGTCGTTTATTACCATTGGAACAATAATTGTGTTTTTTTAATTGCTGGTGACACTTTATAGACTATCATCGATCATGAACTATGTCAATCATCAATGACATATAAAATTCTACCGTATACACTCATAATTGATGGACCCTCAATAACATGTTTTAAAGGAAAATATTAAAGTAAAAACTATACTTGTGCTTTGAGGGTCCATCGATTCATTTTGTCTATCGTAGACTTACACTGTAGGTCCTGCATCTATTTCTCTCTGGATCATTCGTAGATCTCAGAGATCCATGTACATAGTTATAGGCCCTTACTATCATTTTGTTTAAAAATAAATTAAAAAATAAAAATAAATATTGTGTGGAATTCTACACACATGAAGGAGTTTAAACAAGTCACATAATCATATAAAAGCTTATACAAATTAGGGGTGGTGATTTAAGAAGTATGTGGATGGGTAGTGGTTGAACAAATAATATCCTAATAGTAATGTTTACCAAAGCACAAGTATGTTTTGAGGATGTTGATTGTATTTGATTACTACCTATCCACATACTCCTTCAATCACCACCCCCAAATCTAAAGAGTATATGGATGGGTAGTGGTTGAATAGTCAACATCCTCAAAACATACTTATGTATTGACAAATATTACTTTGACGATGTTGATTGTTCAACCACTACCCATCCACATAATCCTTCAATCACCATCCCTAATTTGTGTGAGCTCTAACAAGATCACGTGACTTATTTAAACTCCTTCATATGTGTAGAATCTCACCATTTATTTACTTTTTATTTAATATCCAAGTAAGGTTTTTTAACCATGTACATAGATCTATGTGATCTACCATTGATATTGAGATCAATCCATACATTACCTACAGTGTAATTCTACGGTAGACCACAAGAATAGATGGACCCTCAAAGCACAAGTATATTTTTTACATAATAATTTTTTAAAAAATATGTTATTGAGGGTCCATCGATTACGCGTGTCTATAGTAGACTTTTATATCTCATTGAGGATTGACATAGGTCATGATCAATGACAATCTATTAAGTATCACCAATAGTTCAAATTGTTTGTGTAACCAATAGTTCAGCAGTTCTAGTGTCACCACATACTCAAAGCACAACAGTTCAACGATGATTACGTACCCCTTCGATCACTACCCCCAAATCATGTGATTACATGACTTATTTAAACTTTTTTTAATTTAATTATCTTCTTTGAAACTATAAGATACTGATGGTCCATTGATTCAGATGGTTTGAGATCGACCTATATGTTTGGTCAAGGAGTGAAAGTGTCTATGATCGATGATAGTGAATAAAGCATTAGCTGGTGTAGCGTAGATCGATTTGCTTGTCTCTGATAGACTATATATGTGATCTGGATTTATTATCAAATAATTTTTAATCTTCATAAATTTAATCGAATAAATTTACAGTTATATTCATTGAAGAAGAAATAAAATTTAAAAAGTTGGTTGTGAAAATCTCACCATTCATACAGAAGAATAAAACACAAAGCAATAATTACAAAAGAAGAGGGAAAAGAAATTTACAAACTGAAATACTTGTATATTCATATTGTTCATTGCATAAATACATTTTCCATCATCAAAACAAGCAACAAAGGCAAAAAAAGAAGAAGAAACTTTCTTCTAACAAAAATCCTACCCAAGAAATCTTCTTCTTCTTTGAACAAAAACAAAAACTTAAACTAAATAGGGGGATGGTGGGGGGATGATGTAGCCGGGGCCATCCATTCCGAGCCTTTCCCAAATTTTCCTTAAGAAACAAGCAATTCGATGGAGTTCACGCCCTAATTAAATACGGTGTTCACCTAGCCCATGAAAGAGATGGTCAAAATCATTCCTAAGGAGAATGAGATCATAGTGTCTTGGGGAAACACTTCTGATCAGATGTAAGGGTATCCTTCTTAGAGGCATGTTTTTTTTTGGTGAAGAAGAATAGGTTTTTGAACTTTTTGGTTTAGGTAGATGTGAATGGTTACATAGAAATTATCACTGTACTTATAGACTCATAGAAGGTGGAGTTTCATATTCCCAACCAATGATCAGTTAACGCGTGTGGGAATAAAAAAGGTTTAGATTGCGTATACTAGTGTTTTTTATGCTAATAGATGTGTTTGAAACTTTTAATTAATTGAGAATAGAAAGCAACGTTTTAATGCATCGATTGGAGTTATATGGCAGTATAAAGACCTACATAACGTGTTTGATGAGTAATCATATATCCATTAACAATTCTTTAAGAGACTGAGTAAAGGATATATCATAGATTTATGTTTTTTACCATAGACAAAGCATATAGTCGATTACAACTAAACGTTAAATTCTATAGAAATGTGGGGGTCCACCAAAACAGTGTCTATACGAACAAAGAAAAAAATCTTATCTAACATTTGTTGGTCATGTTATATGTGGGTTTTTTGTGTCTAGATTTCTTGCATATTGAACACTTATTTCACCTTTTGGAATTGAATGTTTCACCGATGCCCTTAACACATTTGACTTTCATCCTTTCGAGTTTGGGATCGTAAGGGGTGGAACAATCTTTGTGTCTTACAATTCCTATGGCACAATTTATTTAGACTCTAAAGAGACTACATTAATAGCTTCAGAGTATGCAAGGAGGTAAGTTTCAATTTTATAAGTAGGCGAAGATTACTCGTAGATGGAATTACCATTACTTTTGCCATTGCCATACTTTGATCGCAATACGGCCATCGCATGTTTGCATGGCAATTTGACCAAGTCATATTTCCTACCAGAACAACTCCTCTACAAGTAATTGACCTTGGCAATAACACCATTTTCGAACACGGTGAATTGGTCGAGATCCTCGTTTGCATTAGTCATATACAAGGAATCGCTCGCACTCTTATTATCCCTTAAGATCTTTTTTGTACAAAGGCACAAATTTATTGTTTGAACTGAAGACATATGTATGTCACTCTCTGAATTTTTCACCAAATTTTTTAGAAATCAAATTGAATACGTACGACACTGGGTACTCTCATTCATGCATCAATATCGAGTTGAGCGACTCGACGATGTTTGTGGTCATCACGTCGTACCTATTGCTTCAGAAGTGTGATCTAATCCACTTCTCAAAACCAAGCACATTTTCAACGATATAAGCTTCCACGGGCCATATATTCTTGAATTTTGAAAAATGCTCACTAAAATCATTAAAAGAATAAGCCTTTGTTGCGGCGTAGAATAGATAAAGATGTTTTCCATAGTGTTGATTTACACGAAGATTTTCAGCGAGGTGACTCATGCAAAGTCCATGATGTGCACGATTGTAAACACGTGAGAAGGCATTGGTAATGCTAATATGCCTATCAGAGATAACACATAGATCTGGATTATCTTCTACGATCGATTTCAACATCTAAAAGAAGAAGGTCCAAGAAGCCCCGTTCTCTTTATCCACAACACAAATGACAATTGGATAGATATGATTTTCGATGTCCTATGCAACAGAACTCAGTAACACACCCTGTACTTGTCATACAAAAATGTCCCATCAACGACAATTACCTTTCTCATATTGGCATACCCCCGTACGCAAGATCCGAAAGCTAAAAAGTAGTACACAAATGATCCATCCATCTTGTTAACCATGATAGAACTAGAAGAACCAAGATTAAATAATTCGACCATGTAGGAAAAATAAAAAAAGTAAGAACCTCCATGCTCCGGTGTCTCATGAACAATGTTCTTCGCAATTACACTTTCTTTCCAACACACCAAATAGCTTGCATTGCAATGCATCTCCCAAAGAATAATCCTCTGAATTTCTCTTATTCTTGGACCCTTACCATCACAAAAATGATTTTTGCATAATGAAGAAATAATCTCGAATGAGATTTTCTTATGCCTGCCTGTGGCGTGTTTAACACCGCACGTGTGGAACCCAACATACTTGTCTATCCAAAATATGTCCAAGCATTTGTACTTTTTTGCCTGTAATGCTCAGCCTACAAGTCAATTTAAGTGCAAGGCGATCATCTTCAATATTTACCCAACTTTGATTCGGGGTTGAATCCACAAAGAAAAATGTAAGTTGCAATCAAATTAGCTCAAAATAAAAGAAACTTGCTAAATTCAAACCTAGAATACAAATATATAAAAATTTGGGGGTTTGAGTGAGTATCAAATCTAATGTTTATTAATGTACTTTTAAAGGACTAATTTAGGGCTACGAATAATTAGAGTACAATCAATTAGGCACGGATCTTGGGATTATGCTTTCCTAGGGGAAAGTTATGCATGGGAATATGACGGTTCGGTACAAATTCTACTCGTTGATAATGTTGTAGGATAGGTTAAAAGTCCCTGGGACTAGTTTTTCAACATTGTCTCAAGGATATCACTCATAGACCCTTTAGAGTACCTCACAATTGCGTCAATTAAAGCCACCCAATACCTTAATTAGGCACCCTATTTCTAGGATGATACCTAAGATATAGTCAACTTCATAATCACCCTTATGTCTACGATAGTGAAAATTAGCAAACTAAACCCAATAATTATCTACTATTACCTTGGTTCCCACATTCTTCTTTCAAGAATGATGAGGGTTCCTAAAGTTTACCCAAACCCCTCTTACAAAGATGGTTTGAGCTTTCAAGAGTTTGGGGGGTTTTCACCCACAAACCCATTTGGGAATTTGGGGCTTTCACTCAAAAATACTAACCAATTTAGTAAAGCAATAGTAGAACCCATCATCAACAAACTATCATATGCACAAATACATCACAAACCATACACAATTTGCACTCAATTCTAACATAATCTAAAGAGGTAAAGTAGCTACACATAAGGATAATAAATAATATATACCCAAAAATCTCTATTAATTTATTGTGGAAGACTAAGCGAATGTTACTTCAAACATTGAACTTTAACAAATTTTCAATGAGAGTTTGCTAATCCTCCACTTGAAAGTTACTCAAATTTATTCTTCACCCAAAATTAATATGATAAAATATCCTCCAAAAATTGAAACTAGATGGTGTAAAAATTGCACAAAAGTCTGATCTCCATTATGGGATAGGGTTTGAGCTTTTTTTGGCAATTTTGGGATCAGCTCTATGCATTTACATCTTTTCCCTTGGGCTGAAATCCTGCTAGGCCGCAATCACAGAAGCTTGGCCACGTTTACGGCTACCGCGTATGTGGTCAGAGACATGCAATCACGGTATGTTGGCCTGCTTTACTGACCACGATCGTTGTCCTCAGACCACGATCATGGCAACTGAGGCTATGTTATGCTCTAGGTTTTCAAACTGAACTTCTTTCCATCTTTTGATCTTTTTTAGCTCGCATCCATATATTTTCATCGCATTACCTATGTGCCTGCAAAATGTGGATATTAGTGCATTTAACAACAAATATGTCTGACTAATTCATTAAAAATATGGTAATGTGCACGAATGTATAGTGTGAATGAGTGGTAAAGTCACTACTCATCAATACCCCCAACCTAAACCTTTGCTTGTCCTAAAGAAACATTACCTCTTTACTAATAGACAACACATATTTATGCCCAAATACAATGACCCAATGATCATAATGACAATAATATTAGATACTACCTCAAGTAGCCTTTCAAACATGGGCAAGGCTATTCTCCTGGAACCTCTCAACATAAAATTTAATAATTAAGAATGCAAAAGACTTCGAAGAGAAAAAATGTAACAACTACCTATATTCTAGAAGTGACTCGCTTTTTGACCTCAACTACACTATACTCTTTTTGCCCTTTTTATCGAAAGATGAAAATATCACCCACCTCAACTTATTCACATACCTCCTCACAAGAAGTAAAATTCTATAGATTAAGCTACCAAATATGAAAAAAGGAATTTAAGTGAAAAATTCTCTCCCTCACAAGAACTCTCTATGCTAACAAGTGTCATACCATAGGATTGCCCCTATTTTCAATCGCCACTATAATGAAAGTAAATGGTTGGAGATCTCGAAGGGATTTTTGAGCTTGTAACATAGGTTTTATGTAGGGTAGGATATCATTTAGGAACAACAAGGCTATACCCTCCTTAAACATCTACATCAAACTATTTCATCCAACTCTTGACTATGGGCCGCTTATTTTTATTTTACAAATGCCTACTTTTATTACCATTGTTCACCCAATTATTTTTTTTAGATTTTTTTTCTTGCAACTTTCATGCAATTCTTTCCCTTGTTGGGATCTTTCTTTTTCTTACTAATATGCTCTCAATGCTTAAGCTCATAGGCATTCACTTACAACTTCGTGGCTCAAAGTTACTTCTTTTGATCTTCACTACCCCAACTTAGATTTTAGCCTTAAGTGATATTTTTAAGTTCAAGGAGGGTATGGTTCAAAAGAGGGATAAAAATTGAATGAATCACGACTTATAATGTGTTTGACAAAGAAAGGTCCAAAGGCTCAACGTGGGTGACTAGGGATAACATCTATGCACAGGTAGGCTTTATATGCTAGGTGGGATTCCAATGTCACAAAGATGGACTAAGATCATCTCATCGATCAAACACAATAAAAATTTAGCCTTGAGAGACTAATGGGGTAAGTTCTAGATAACACAAGTATACATGAGATTGATACAAATAAACTCACCGCACATGGCATGTAAATTAGCTAAAATGGCTCAATTACCCCTCCCATTAGAGACAAAAAAGGAGTATCTATCAATTTTCACAAGCCAAACTTTTTGGAGTCACAAGAAAAGAAAAAGTTTTGTTACAAGGTTTCTCACGTCCATGTCCATGATTTTTTGAAAAGATTTTGGACGGAGGGGGGTGGTTTGCTATTTCATTTGCAGCATGCACAATTTACTAACCAAGGAAACAAACCAAGACTTTGCCACACATTGTGGCTTTCATACGGGCAAACCAACCATATGACTACTACATTTTTTCCATATGTATGAATGTGATCCTAAATCCAAAATGCCACAGGTAGTTAAACTTCCCTTGCATTTATGACCTTGATGCCATGGGTACTCAGACTTCCCCTGCATCTGTAACTCAAAAACCAAGTATGCCGCTTTTCTCTAAAGAATGTCGCCACTCAATCAATCATAGGAAAAATCTCATCCAATATCATTAAAACTAAAATAAAGATAAAGTAAAATAGAAAACTAAAAATAAAAATATCAATTCACAAAATTTCCATGCTTTGAGTGAACTAATCTCAAGTATTGCAACCAATGAATACACACAAGGGTAGGGACGCACCCCCAACTATAAAACTTGTAGTGATGTCACTACATAACACAAAAGCATAATAAGGGTTAAAGGGATCCCTGAAATCACAATGATAACTAAGGTATAGGATGGAGAAGCTATTGTGATCATGGTATAGTTCAGGCAATGATTGAGGTACCTAAAGCATTTTGCTCCCCTATTTTTCTCTGTTTTCTGCAGGGCTACCAAGCTTCTCAAACTTAGTTTTCCCCTATTTTTGGTGTCCAATCCTGTCCAAAGCACCTACAATACATCAAAATTATGTGACTTATTTAAAATTATATGGAGAAAACATGAAAATGATGGGTTTCCTTCCATCAAGGGCTCTATTTAACATCGTGACATGACGTCTCTTCAACTATTATTTATGTCTTCACTTAGAGGATTTGAATTTCCGGCCCAATTTTTAATTAATACATATTTGAGGTGCATTGGGACAATGTAAGGGCACAATGATAGATATTCTATCATGCCACTATAAAGATTTAAACCTTTTATCTATTTTCATATCAACTTTGCGATCGGTTCTTTAGGCAATGGTAGGAACATCAATAGGACACTAGTTGAAGTACGGAAGTTGATCTCCTTGGAATTTGAGTGTGGGGCTTCCGTTTTCTCCTTTGGAATGTCAAACTCAAAGTGTAGAGATGGTGCTCCTTATCCCTAAAATCCATTATTTTCTTGGGTAGGTAGACTTTCATAACATCCACCAAGCATAATGTTAAAATTTTTTGAATGAGTTTTGTCCCTTGATTTCAAAATTGCATCCCTATTAGCATCATTACCCCGAAATAGACTAGAGTCTTCATAGGAGTTTTGCTTGGCTTCTTCTTTGACTCTAGTTCCATTTCTTGAATTTCGGCATATTTAACCATATTAGGTTTGGTTGGTTGAGATATCATCAAGGACTGTTTCATGTCAAGCTTATTTAGAAGAGCAGGTATACTCATGGTATTTGAAAGATTAGCTTCATTAGCCATCTTTTCCATCCTTTTGATTTCCTTGTTATATGCCTCCACAGATTGATGCATGAGATGTATGTTATCCCTCGTTGTGTCCACCCAATCAAAGATAAGTGTAACACCCCATAAAATTCTCGAGTCCTTAGATCTTCTAAAGCATTCCAAGAAAGGCTTAACACTTAGAAAATTTGGCTAAGTGTTGAAAAATTTCCATTTCATAAGCCTTCAAAACTTTGATGAATTATTTTGTGACCTTCCCGACCTCCGTTTCTTGATTTTCTTATTACGTTGCGATGGGGCAAGTAAAGAGTACATCCCGAGTGAGTTTCAGAAATTTTAGACGAGCCTAAGGTCGTGTTTGGGTTGGCAAAATAGTAGCTTAAGGCTACAGAGGGGCGCTGCCCAGCTTAGAGACTTGGCTACCTCCCTCAGTAGCAAGGCGTCGCCCAGCCTACAAAAGGCTCTTGGAAAGGAGCTGCCTTTCCATATCCATCGTACCCAGTTTTTCAGCATTTCACTTCCGTGTTTCCAAGGGTAATTTGGTCAAATCCCACCCTAATATAAGCTTCTTTAACATGAGATTCATCATATTTTCACCCAAAATATAAGGTTTTCTCTCAATTTTCCTCAAGAACAAGAATAAGGGTTTCTATTGAAGGTTTAAAATCAAGGAAATTCCACCGTTAATTTTTCAAGAATCATATAGCAAGGTATGATTGATGTTAATTCTTGGGTTCCTTCCACCCAAGAAGTTCAAGAATCCTCTTTAAAGTTTTAAATATTTTATTTTTATGAGTTCCCATAATTTATGTGAATATAAGTTGAAGTTCATTTTGTTGATATGTTTTGATTCATGATTTGATTATAAGAGATTCAAGCTTTGACCTTAGTATGTGCGATTATGTGATGTTCATGATTAAATCCCTTCAAGAATCATGTTGAATTATGTAATCATGTTAATTATGTGTATTTAATGTTGTATGATCATAGTATGCCTTCCACATATTTGATAAATTTCTAATGTGAAGAAAATAGAGTCATTATAGCATGTAGACAAGAAATCCCCAATTTTGTGTAAGTCAATACATGTCAAGTGTTTGTTGTAATGCCTAGATAAGTGAATTATGATATTATACATGTATTCCTATTCATGTTAATTCCTTATTGAATGAGTTATGAGATAACAACATACATCCCTATACAATTACATGTTTAAGATTCTCCAAGTGCTTGAAATGATGCTTCATTGGTTATATTATGAATGATAGTCTATTGTTATGTTATTACGCAAGAGTTGTCATGTATTATTTATTTATGTTATCGATTCCTAGGGGTATTTATACCCAAAAACTTAGATGCTTGTCTAGAGCTGAGTCAGTCTCAAGATAATCTCAGTCATGCTATGATTAGGCTATCTCAGTTAGTGGAAGAAGTTAAGAAAACTCAGTAATCTCAGTATTCAATCTAATCAAGCTCAGTATCCAGTTCATACCTCATTAGTATTCAGTAATCAGTCCAGATTTCAGTAAAGCTCAGTAAGTTACGAAACTCAGTGGTATTCAACCAGAAAGTAGAATTTGGTAGTATTTCGTCAGTCTTCGAAATCAAGTGAACTCAACTTAACTCAGTTACTTAGTATAATCAATAGCAGATTCAGCTCAGTCTAAGTTCAGTTAAGAATCAATTTAGAGTCCTTCAGTTGGGAGTAGTAACTAGAACCGAGTGAGTGTAGGGATGATGGCTTCCCATTAGATAGGTAGAGTTGTTAGCAACAATCCTTGAACTCCAAAACTGCATAGCCAGCACAGGACCAGGAGTCACCCGTTAGATTAAGTCTTGACTATCATACTGCCTTAGGCTTAACTTCCTATTCATGGTCACCCATTAAAGAAGCTTGACCATAGCAGAGGTCTTTAACCGTGGCACAGTATTGACACCCTTCTAGCTGGGGTTACAGGTTGGACCCCACTAGATCAGATTCGGGGCACGTCGGTTAAGTGAGAACTCCCACAGTTATAGTTACAGTTTCAGCTTTAGATTCAGTCTTAATCATGATCTCAGATAGTTCTTCAGATTTAGGATTGTCAGATACGACCACACAACTCAGTAAGAAACTTAGATAGTTTCACAGATTCAGGGATCACTCACTAGATAGGCTTGATCTCAAACTCAGTCAATTATTATTATTATCCTTATCAATATCAGAAAATCCAGAGATCACCCATTAGATAGGCCTGATCTTAAACTCAGTCCATTATTTCTATTATTAAAAGATTCAAAGATCTTCTACTAGATAGGTCTCATCTCAAATGCAATCATTCCTTATAATTATTAATAAATTTAGAGATCATCCATTAGAGAGGTTTGATCTCATATTTAGTCAATCGATAGTAGAAAGCTCAGAACTCAGTTATTAGTAAGACTCAGATGTTCAGTCTCCCAGTGCTAGTGAATTCAGATTTCAGTAATAATAAGCTCAGTTGTCAGAAGCTCAAGTGTTTAGAAGTTAGTATTCAGTGTTGTCACGATTTTAGTTATGATTTATGCATTCATGCATGTATCCTCATTCAGCATATTTAGATTATTCAGGCAGTATAGTTCATGTATTTAGCCTTACCTCATCTAGCATACCAGTACATTCAAAGTACTGATGCATACTTTCTCTTGCACTATGGTGTCTTATACCATAGGTTTTGAAGCGCAAGATCCAGAGCACCCATAGCAGTCTAGACTCAGTCAGTAGGAGTAGACGTAGTAGTGAGTCCTCTTCATTCGAAGATGATCCTTATTTTATTATGGCATTAGACTTAGTTTTTTTTGTAGATGGAGTTAGTTGGGGACATGTCCCATCAACTCCACAGTTCAAACAGTTTAGAGGCTTTTTGGACAGATGTATCAGTATTCTATTTTTAGTTTTGAGTATTTTAGACGTTTTGAACCTTATGGCAAGTTTCCGCCAGTTTTTCATATTTATTATATTATATTATGCAGTGCTCAGCTACAGATATCGGTAGAGAGTTAACTTGTGGTCTTTTGAGATCATGAGCACCATGTGGCATTCCGATTATAGAAAATTAGGGCGTTACAATAAGTTGAAGCATTGCTTCAATCCCGCTATATTTGACATGTTGTTCTTCCTTTTTCTCATCATAATACCTTTCAAAATCATTAAAAGAACTATCTATTGGGTTAGTATAACGGGGGAAGAGAGCATTTGGACAATCATTCTAATGTCCATCGCAACCATCATACAAAGAACAAACATACCCCCAATAGGATCAAGTTGGTGTACACATCTCTTTCCGAGGAGCATATCTAAAATATTGCAGAAAGTGGGTCCATCACAATATGAACATGGATCATCCATATAGGATTTACATCTACAAAAATCATATTCGTCCCAAGATACCATAATGATAAATTAACAAGAAAAAAAATCTCCCTAACAAAAGAAAACCACACACAAATATTTACATGTTTGAATCAAAGTAAGTAAGCTAAAATTCCAAACTAACTCAATATGACAAATTGTTCCCCAGCAACAATGCGATTTTTTATGCTCAATTTACATGTCAATTTAAATGCAAGGCGATCATCGTCAATATATTACCCAACTTTGAGTCGGGGTCAAATCTACGAGGAACAATGTGAGTGGCAATTGAATTATCTCAAAATAAAAAAACTTGCTAAATTCAAACCTAGAGTAGAAATATGTAAAAATTGGGGGGTTTGAGTAAGTACCAAAGATACTGTTTATTAATGGACTTTTAAAGGACTAATTCGGGGCTACGAATAATCAGAGTATAAATAATTAGGCACGGATCTTGGGATTATGCTTTTCTAGGGGCAAGTTATCCATGGGAATACGAATGTTCGATACAAATTCTACTCGTTGATGATGTGGTGGGCTAGGTTGAAAGTCCTTGGGACTAGTTTGTCAACATAATCTCAAGGATATCACTCATAGACCCTTTTGAGTACCTCATGAGTGTCAATTAAAGTCACCCAATACCTCAATTAGGCACCCCTATTTCTAGGATGATACCCAAGATATAGTCAATTTCATAATCACCTTTATGTCTAAGATAGGGAAAATTAGCAAACTAAACCCAATAATTGTCTATTACTTCCTTGGATCCCACATCCCTCTTTCAAAGATGATGAGGGTTCCTAAAGTTCACCCAAACCCCTCTTTCAAGGATGGTTTAAGCTTTCAAGAGCTTGGGGGTTTTCACCCACAAACCCATTGTGTATTTTGGGATTTCACTTACAAATCCCAACCAATTTAGTAAAGCAATAGTATAACCCAACATCAATAAGCTATCATATGCACAAATAGATCATAACTCATACACAATTTGTACCCTATTCTAGCATAATATCAAGAGGAAGAACTAGCTACACTTAAGGATAATAAAGAAGATAATGCCCAAAAATATCCATTGATTTGTTTGTGAAAGACTAAGTAAATTTTACTTCAAACTTTTAACTTCAACAAAACTTCAATGGGAGTTTTCTAATCCTTCACTTGAAAGTTACTCAAATGTAATCTTCACCCAAAATTAATACAATAAAATGGCATCCAAAAATGGAAACTAGATGATAGAAAAATTCCAAAAAAGTTTGATTTTCTCTATGGGATAGGGTTTGAGCCTCTTATGGAAATTTTGGGATCAACTGTGAATATTTACGTCTTTGACCCTAGGCTAAAATCCTGCTAGGCTGCGATCACGAGAGTTTGTCCGTATTTACAGCTATCGCGATCACAATCAGAGCCACGTGATCGCAATATATTGACCTGCTTGACAGACCACAATCGTAGTCCTCAAACCGCGATCGTGGTAATTGAGGCTATGTTTTACTCTAGGTCTTTAAACTGCACTTCTTTCCTTCTTTTGATCTTTTTCAGCTTACATCCATATATTTTTATCTCATTCCTTATGTGCCTGCAAAATATGGATATTAGTGCATTTAATCACAAATATATCTCACTTATTAATTCAAAACATTGTAATATGTAGTAATGTTGAGTGTGAATAAGTGGTAACTTTACCACTCATTAGCCCACAACAACAAGCCTCAACTACGAGATACATATTTCACCTTTAATAATTT
This sequence comes from Capsicum pubescens, assembly GCA_030864215.1. Taxonomy (NCBI): domain Eukaryota; kingdom Viridiplantae; phylum Streptophyta; class Magnoliopsida; order Solanales; family Solanaceae; genus Capsicum; species Capsicum pubescens. The sequence goes on from CM061541.1 coordinate 173,146,395, forward strand.
TGTTCAACTCTTCTCCGTAATATAATATAAAGATTGCCTCTATGATGCTCCATCTAGTAGCATTTTTAGATCTTTCTTGTTAGCGAATGTTTGATCACAATAGAAATTAGTTCCATCGATGAAGGAATGACTTAGTTGTGATACCATTCTACAATCTTATTTCACATCTTGTGAGTCTGATGAATCATATTCCATACCCATAGAATTATCTTCAATATTCATTGGATGACCTACATTGTTCTTATAAGCATTCAAATTATCGTCGACTATCGAGCACCGATGTAGGGTTAGTGATGAATTCAATGGTTCTTCAAAGGGACTCTCAATTACATTTATACTTAAAATAGGCCTAAATCCATCAGCACCACCATCCATCATGTAACATTCATCTGTCATTATTTATGATCATAGAACCTTTTCCCTTGAATGCATTAGATAACAAATCACTATGTTTCTCGATGCATAATCTAAATCCCCAATCTCTATTACACTTCCAACCAAGTCATCGTATGAACTATTACGACAAACCGCAATGGGAAATGTCACCTTAGTGAAAGATTTCCAATTCCAATGTTTAGGAGTCTCCTCCCATTCTCCCATGAAATTACCAGAAACCAAAACATTCGCTGTAATAGACATCGTCGAATTAAGATTTAGTCGATCGTCTATTATCCTACTCGTATATGTCGCGTATATAAATGATCGATGTTGGTCAATGATTGGGAAGATGCATACAAATCGTGAAATTGCAAATATTTTTTCTAATCAACGATCGTTAGGTTTATGGAATAGAGAAATAAAGTTGGAGTCTCCTGACCTATGGCAATGTACTTTCTAAAGAGTTTTTTAGTAATGCGATTAATTTGAAAGCATTTTAACAATAGTGGAAAGTCTGTTGGAGAAGATAGCAAACAAATGGGGTAACAATGGATGCAATGGACAAGATTATGATGTTTGTGTATTGATTTTGAGCTGATTGCTGGAAAATAACACTGGAATCATGCCTGAATCAGAGATTTTTGGAGGAAAATGGAATCTTTTATTTTAAGATTTTGGAGTTTTTTTAAAAAAAAAATTGGAAAGATATTTTATAAATAAGTATGGATGAAAAGGGGGGCTAAAGTGTATTATTAAAAACTTGTGTATTAGATTTGTTAACCTGGAAAGAAGGGATGATGACATTGAATAAAGTAGGTATTTGACAAATTTTCCAAGAATTGTGTATAAATTGCAAAGAAGGTTATTCATTTTAAACAATTTTTTATTCTTTTCATTTTAAAACTCCCAACCACATCACTTAACAATTGTGCACACCAATAACTATAACTTTGGGGCTTCAATTTCAACTTTCTCTGACTTAAATTTCTAACCGCTTAACTTAATTAATTTTATACAAAAACACTGAGGATCTTTGGATCAAATTAAGGTCTATCAAAGAAGGGATTAGGCTACATATGAGGTGACCAAAGAAAAATATAAAGGCTCAATAGGGCTAACTGGGATTATGCACAATGGTAGGTCAAAAGAATGTATGAACATGGCTATCAAGAAATACCTATATCATCTCCTAAACCTGCATTCTTTATTTCATTTTTGCACACACACCAGGCAAGTTCTAGTATCAAATGCAACAAGAAATATACAAATATCTCACACACACATGGCACATACTCAACTCAAGCATGATCATCATCGACCTTTAACCCCAATCACATGAATCCATAATTATGCCCACAAGTACAAGGGTCCTAATTATGAGCCTAGGAGTCTCAAAAATAGTAATTCACACAATCACATGCTTTTCACTTTGAAAATACTTGCATCATGTAATCACGCATAGTACCAACAAAAATATCTTATTTATTCTTAACACAATATTTTTTAAAATTACCTTAAAAATTGGAATTTTCCCACCTCACACTTAAAAATCTACTTTGTCCCAAAAGTATACTTTAAAGTAGAAATAGAAATACTCTTTGAGGCCTTTAGGCATAACTAGTAGCATATTTATGCATCTTGTGGGTCCAGGGACGCCATACTTAGTCTTCGCCATGCTATTTAGCTCAAGTTTCCGATACTCAGACTTTCTATCAACTTATGACTCAACAAAAACAAATACTAGAGATGTTATAACTAGATATACTAAAAATTAAAACCTACCTTAACTTGGGTTGCCTTCCAAGCTGCACCTGATTTGGTGTCGCGGCATGACCCAATTTTTTACTTATCCATTTTTTTCAACCTCTTCCTCTCACTTAGATGCCATATTCTTATTAGTTTCGTACCTCTTGAGTGTGAACTCTCAAGGTCAATAACTCTCTCAACAATAGCCTTTTTAGGTTATTAATTTGCATCATGTCAGATTGGGGTGGTTGTGTCTTAGGTGGCTCAATGAGGATTCCGAAGAGGTATTTGCTGGACTTAACGCCACCACCCCACACTTATCCCCTTTAATCACTATAATTATCCATAAATCTTTGTAGTGGGATAGTGTTTTGAGCGGTTTGTACACTTTGAAAATCGCTTCTTCATCATCCAGCCTCATTGCGAGCGTGACCTCTCTCACATCTATAAATGCTTCCTCTGTCACCAAAAATGGATGTCCTAAGATAAGTGGTATGCTTCCATCTTCCTTAAAATAAAAAAACAATAAAATTAGCAAGAATAATAAACTTACCAACCTTGATGAGAACATTCTCTATGATTTCTTTAGGATGACCTAGGATTCGGTCTACCAATTGAAGTACAATTGTGCTCGGTCTTGGATTCCCTAAGACCAGAGTGTTGCACAAGAAGAGAGTCATTAAGTTGATACTTGCCCCAAAATTACTAACTGCATAGACTACCTCATTACTGGCAATTTAAATTAGGAGAGTGAAACTCCCAGGGTCTTTGAGTTTTTTAGGTATCTTCTGTATCACCAAAAAACTATACTCCTCAATGAGTTCTACTGTATTAGCATCATACAGTTTAACTTTGTTCGTTACTACATCCTTCAAATACATAGCATACTTAGGCATTCTCTACAAAACATCTAGAAGAGGGAAGTTAATATGAAGCTCTCTGAACGTGTCAAAAAACTTCTTAAATCATGCATTCTCCTTCACTTTTATATTCCTCTGTGGAAAGGGTACTGGCCATCTCTTCTTCACCTATTCAACAACTTTTATTTTTGAGTACACATACTTTCTTAAATTTTCAACAAGTCTGTCAAATACCGACTTAGGAGTTATCTCAATATCTACCGTATTAGTTGTATTGGGAGATTCTTTATTAACAACTTTACCACTCCTCAAAGTGATTTCCATAACTTGTTTAAGATTTTCAGTATCACTTGGAAAACTACCTTGAGGCCTGGTATTCTGCGTTGCTTCTATCTGACCTATCTGCAACTCCAAGTTCCTTGTAGCCACTTGATGGATCTTCATATCTACTTGCTGGCTCTTTGTATCTTCTTCCAATTGTACTTGAGCAGCTAAAATTTGTTTCATCATCTGTTCCGTACTGCTAGTGGACTAATTTACTTGATTCTGTGGTTGCTAAAAACTGCTGCTATTGGGCATCCATTGTTGATTTGGTGGCTGATTCTGCCACTATAGATTATAGGCATTCCCATAATTCATCCTTTTCCCAAAAACATCACAGACTCTGGGTTGGTAGCACACATATTTATAAAATGACCACTATTTCCACAAACCACGCACCCAATTTTTTTAATTGAATTGTATTAATTATTGCTATACGTTTTGTAACTCCCAATTGCATATTGCTAAATTGAGTTGTTAACTAATTTGTAATGCAACAATATGAGCAGATATAGCAGTAAACTGGTCCACGACCAACACACATATATACTTCTTTGTGCACTTCTTGAGTTAGAATACAACTCAGGATTTCCTTGTGCAATCTAGTTCAATAAGGTATATAGCTCATCATACATTAATTCCAATGTTTGTCCAACTGTAGCTGAATCTAGCAAATTTTTGTGTTGTGATCAAGTATCTCAACAAAAGTATGAGTGAGTACCTCATTAGACTACTGAAGATACGGACAATCCCACAGAAGATCTTTGAACCTCTTCCATGCATGATATAACTTCTCATCTAGATTTTGTTTAAAACACACAATCTCACTACGCAATCTCATAGTCTTTCTAGATAGAAAGAATTGGATCAGTAATTTTCAGGCTACATCATCCTAAGTTGTGATTTAAATTGTTGGGTCAGTGTTCAATCACTTCTTTGTTTCCCCCAATAGTGAAAAGGGAATAGTGTCATCTTAACATAATCAGTTGACATACCCGTAGGGATGAATATGTCACTGATCTCCAAAAAATTTTGCAAGTGTACTGTAACGCCCCGAATCTGGTACTCGGAATGCTACACGGTGCTCATGATCCCAAAGGACCACAAACTAACCCATCATAGATATTTGTACCTGAATACTATATAACATCATGTAAAATACAAAAATAATAGACTGAAACATGCCATAAGGTTCAAAACGGATAAAATATAATATTTGAGAGTACGGTATAATAATACCAAAACATGAACTAAAATAAACTGTCTGAATATACTATAGCCTGAAAAGCCTCTAACTGACTAAACTGTCTGTATAAGGATTTGATGGAACATGTCCCCAACTAACTCCATCTACTGAAAGCTAAACTTAAATAATGAAACAAATAATAATATTATCCTAGAATGATGAGGACTCACTGCTAAATCTGGCTGCTATAATTTGGAGTGCTACTGATGCTCTGGAACTCGTGCTTCTGGACCTATGGTATAAAACACCATAGCGCAAATGCATCAGTACGATTTTTTGAGAACTACTATTGACCTTTTTTATCGTGAACTAATGAAAATATGGTCCATTAAAGTACATTAAGATAGAGAGATGAGATTGACAACTTTTGAAGATCAAATTAGGCTGAGTCTAGAAACTTGGTTAGAATTTTCTTAGTCTGGGACCCCTTGACAAGCTTAAAGGACTGAATTAAGCTTATAAGTTTCATATCTCCCTCTTGAGAACATTCATCCGCAAATGAGACTGAATGAGATGGGAGAAGAGATAAATTAATGTACATACTGAACATGAGCAACTGAAACATGATTCGATGAATGACATGACTGATAACTGAATACACCATACTGAGCATGCATATCTGATGCATGTGTAACTAATTTATGAATGTATGACTGAGTATTCTGATGAACTGAGTTTCTCATAATAAGAATACATATCTGATGCATGATTATATGACTAAACTGATACATGAATGCATGACTGAATATGCAATGGTATTTAATACCAAGTTTATGATGGAATTCTAAACATGAACTGGATACAAAGTTGTAACTGAAATCTGAACATGAAACTTAAAAGCTTAATGAGAACAATTACCTTAAGCTAGATTTGAGTTAGCGGAGAAGAGTTGAAGATACTTGGTTCGCATGTCTGCTTCTGCTTCCTAAGTAGCTCTCTCAACGGACTGATTTCGCCAAATAACTTTGACTAGAGGGACTTCTTTTTTCCTCAGTCTATGAGTTTGATAGTCAAGAATTTCGACTGGTACCTCTTCATAAGAGAGGCCGTTCTAAACATCTATGCTGTGAATAGGGACTACAAATACTGGGTCACCTATGCACTTCTTGAGCAAAGAGACATGGAAGACTGGATGAACTGAGGCTAGATTTGATGGCAATTCGAGCTCATAAGTTACCTTGCCGAAGCAACTAAGAATTTTGAAGAGACCGATATATTTGGGACTGATCATTCCCTTCTTGCCAAACCGTTTCACTCCCTTCATGGGAGAGATCTTTAGATAAATATAATCACCAATCTCAAACTTGAGATCTTTTCTGTGCACATCTGCATAAGATTTCTATCAGTTCAGGACATCCCGAAGTCTATCTCTGATCAACTAGACTTTTTCTAAGGCATTGAATACTAAGTTTGGCCTTAGGACTGTGGCCTCACTAACTTCGAACCAACTGATTCAAGATCTACATCTCCTACTATAGAGAGCTTTGAATGGAGCCATCCGAATACTGGAATAATAGTTGTTGTTGTATGCAAACTCAATCAAAGGCAAGTGGTCATCCCAACTACCCTTGAAATAAATTGCACACGCCATTAACATATCTTCTAAAGTCTGAATGGTCCTTTCTGCTTGACTATTTTTCTGAGGGTGGAAGGTTGTACTGAGATAAAATTGGGTACCAAGACCCTTTTGGAACGCTTTCCAGAAATAAGAGGTGACCTGGGTACCTCTATCTGAGATAATAGATAGTGAAACACCCTACAATCTGACCAACTCTCTGATATAGAGTTTGGCGTAATCCTTGACTGAATAAGAGGTATGAACTGGAAGAAAATGAGCTAAGTTGGTCATCCTGTCTACGATGACCCAAACTGAATCATGCTGATGACGAGTATGAGGCAAACCCGTCATGAAGTCCATGTTTACTTCTTCCTACTTCCAAGTAGGAATATTGAACTCCTGCATGGACCCACTAGGTTTCTGATGCTCTATCTTAACCTGCTGACATGTAGAGCACTTAGCCACAAATTCTGAAATATCTCTCTTCATCCCACTCCACCAATAGATATCCTGCAAGTTGCGGTATATCTTAGTGTCCCCTATATGAATAGAGTAGTGCGCACCATACGCTTCTTCAAGAATTCATTGCCTCAAGTCATCTACACCTAGCACACAGAAACGACCCTGACAATGCAAAACACCATCTCCCCCTTGGTAGAAAACCTCTACTTTCTGATCCTTGACTGACTCTTTCAACTTCACAAGACTGGGTTCTCTATCCTAATTTTCTTTCACCTCGAAAATTAGAGATGATTCTGAACTACTCTGAACCCATATATTACCCTCTACTGAATTAGCTAGGCGGACACCTAGTCGGGAAACATGATGAACTTCCTGAGCTAACTTGTTCTTACTACTCTCAACATGAGCTACACTTCCCATAGACAGTCTACTGAGAGTGTCGGCCACTACGCTGGCCTTGCCCAGATGATAAAGGATACTCATGTCATAATCTTTCAAGAGCTCTAACCACCTTCTCTGATGAAGATTGAGATCTTTCTGAGAAAAGACATACTGATGAATCTTATGATCTGTGAACACAACTACATACACCCCATACAAGTAATGCCTCAAAATCATTAAGGCAAACACTACGGCTGCTAACTCAAGATCATGAGTCGGATAACTCTTATCATGAGTTTAAGATGTCTGGAGGCGTAGGCTATGACCTTACCATGCTGCATGAGGACACGACCTAAACCTACTCACAGTACACCACAAAACCATCTTAACCATCTGGAAGAGCTAATACTGGAGCTGAGGTGAGTCGAGTCTTCAACTCCTAAAAACTCTTCTCTCAAGGATCTGACCACTGAAAATTTAAATTTCTTCTGAGTAAATCTGGACATAGGGGATGCAATAGAAGAGAATTACTCAACAAACCAGCTGTAATAGCTAGCCAAACCCAAGAAACTCCTGATATATGATGGAGAGACAGGTCTGGGCTAGTTTCTTACTGCTTCGGTCTTTTTAGGATCGACCCTAATGCCATCACCGGAAATGATATGACCAAGTAATGCTACTAACCTTAGCAAAAATTAAGACTTACTAAATTTATCGAACAACTGATGATCTCTAAGAGTCTGAAGCATGATTCTGAGATGGTTTGCATGATCACGCTCACTGCGGGAATAGACAAGGATATCATCTATGAAGACTATGATGAATATGTCTAAGTATTGATTGAACACATGGTTCATCAAGTCCATAAAAGCTACTGGGGCATTGGTAAGACCAAAGGACATGAATAGAAAATTGAAGTGACCATACCGAGTATGGAAGGCTATTTTCAGAATGTCATATTCTCTGACTCTGAGCTGATGATAACCTGATCTGAGGTCTATCTTAGAGAAATAAATGGTACCCTAAAGTTGGTCAAATAAGTCATCGATTCTGGAAGTGGATACTTGTGCTTGACCGTGACTTTATTGAGCTGATGGTAATCAATGCACATTCTGAGAGAACTGTCTTTCTTTCACACGAATAAGACTGGTGCACCCCATGGGGAAACACCGGGTCTAATGAATCCCTTATATAAGAGGACCTTCAACTGTTCTTTCAATTCTCTGAGTTCTTCTTGTGCCATTCTGTATGGCGTAATAGATATAGGCTGAGTGTCTGGAAAAAGATCAATGCCAAAGTCTATTTCTCTTTTGGGAGGAATTCCTGGAAGATCATCGAGAAAGACATCAGAATATTCATTCACGACTGGGAATGATTTAAGGGTGGTAGTTTTGGAATAACAAGGTGATAGATACATCCCTTAGATATCATTTTCCGTACTCGAAGGTAAAAAATAAGATGACCTCTGAAAGCTGAAGTATTACCCCACCACACTAGGACCGGTTCATTTGGAAATTGAAACTGGAAAATTATGTCTCTGCAGTCAACTGTGGCATAATAGGAATGAAGCCAATCCATACCGAGAATTACATCAAAATTAGTCATCTCTAATTCAACTAAATTTGCTAAGGTGACTTTCTAAAATATAATAACTGAACAGTTCCTGTATACCCATCGGGCTATGATAGTTTTACCTACTGGGGTAGAGACTGAGAAGGGCTCTACTAGAATCTCGGGACTGACTCTGAAATCAAATTTTATATAAGAAGTAACGAAAGACAAGGAAGCTCCTGGATCTAGCAAAGCGTAAACTTACATGTGAAAAATCTGTAAAGTACCAGTAACCACATCTAGAGAATTTTCCTGATTTTGTTAGGGCTGGAGAGCATAAAGTCTGTTTGGGCGTTGCCCACTAGTAGCACTAAAAGTGGCACCCTGCTGATTTGGGCAACCATACTGAGCTGAGAAACGGTTCTGCTGACTTTGAGAACCTATCTGAGGATAATCTCTGACACTGTGGCCTGGCTTGCCATATCCAAAACAAATATTACTGTCAGCTCTGCAAACACCCTGATGGTGTTTGCCGCAAGTCTGACAAAGAGGATTAGTTCGAGCATTTCTAATGCTTCCCTGAGACTTAGAGCCTAGCAACCTATCTCTATTACCATCCCTGAACTTAAGAGTTGGAGCACTGGCTGAAGAAGAAGATGGAACTGATGACTTAGGAAAAAACTGATAATGATTTCCTCTCTCCGACTTAGGCTGAGCAAAGTTGAAACTACCTGTCCTTAGTCTCTTATTCTGCTTCTCCCTCATCTAAATCTTTTCCTCTTCTATCTTCTGGCTATTTTCATATCACTATTCAATATCACGGACTTGCACTCATTGACCACACTATCGCTCACCCCAGAGACAAACTTACTCATCTTTGCTCTGCTATCTGTAACCACATGAGGAGCATATCTGGCAAATTGAGTAAACTTAAGCTAATACTTTTTCACCGTCATGTTCCCCTACCTAAGGTTAATAAATTCTAAAACCTTAGCTTATCTCAGCTCTAGGGGAAAGAATCTATCTAAGAATACGGTGACAAACTCCTCTCATTCTATGGATCCTGCTTCAACTGACCTCTCTGACTATCATTGCTTGAACCAAATGTGAGCAATATCCTACAACTGATATGTAGCTAGCTCAGCACTCTCGATAGCTAACACCCCCATGATGTTTGTAACCTTCTGAACCTGGTCAAGGAATTCCTGAGGATCCTCTTCTGACTTAGACCTAAAAAGGCATCGAGGATTCATTTGGGTGAAGTCCTGAATCTTGGCTACAGCTGAATTCGACACTGGATTGGCCGGAACGATAGTTGGTCATTCATTCTGAGAAGTAACTGACTAAGAAAGAGTAGTGAATATATCTCTGAACTCTGCATGAGATACATACTCGCCCAAAGGATCTTCGGGCTGAGGGACTGACTGATTCCCAGTTCTCTTCTTGGGAGACATGTTCTGTAAATGGAAAAGAAAGGAATTAAACTGAGAGATTAACATGAGATTATGCTCACTAGCATGACATGAATACTGAAAAATGGGAAACTATTTCTAAACATCTTATAGCCTCCTGCACATAAGTGTGGCGCACAAGATTCCTATGTACAAGACTCTACTAGATTTGTCTTTCAGACTTTCTAGGACACTATTGAACCTTAGACTCTGATACCAAGTTTGTAATGCCTCGAATCTAGTACCCAGAATACTACATGGTGCTCGAGACCCCGAAGGACCACAAGCTAACCCATAACTGATATCTGTATCTAAATACTATGTAACATTATGTAAAATACATTAAAAATGGTCTGAAACATTCCATAAGGTTCAAAACAGATAAAACGTAATATCTGAGAGTACGGTATATCAATACCAAAACATAAACTAAAATAAGATGTCTGAACATACTGTAGTCTGAAAAGCCTCTAACTGACTGAACTGTTTGAATAAGGAGTTGATGGGACATGTCCCCAACTAACTCCATTTACTAAAAGCTAAACTAAAATAATGAAATAAATAATAATATCATCCTCGAATGATGAGGACTCACTGCTAAATCTAGATGCTGAAATTTAGAGTGCTACTGATGCTCTGGAACTCGTGCTTTTGGACCTATGGTATAAAACACCATAGCACAAATGAGTCAGTATGATTGAATTTACTGGTATGCATGTTAGGTAAGCTGAATATAGAGGGTTCAAATGAATGAACAATGCTAACAAACTATATAACATGAATGTGAGAATACATGCATGAATAAATGACTGTAATTGAATTCATGATGATACTGATGGAACTAGCCAAGTTTTGTACTATTTTGAGTTGACTGTATCTGACAGTCCTGAATTCTGTAGAACTATATGAGTTCTATTACTGAGACTGAGACTGTAAGTGTGGGAAGTAGTCATCTAACCAACATGCACCAAATAAAGCAATAAAGCTGAGTTGGGGTCCAATCTGTAACCTCAATTAGAAGGGTATCAATACCGCGCCACCAGTAAGGACACGCTGTGAGTGACCCTCAACTGGAAGGTACTCAAATGAGAACGGTGGGAATGCTCAACTGGAAGGTAAGCCACCTCATCAACCCTCAACTGACAGGTTAGATATCTCAACCTACGCTGGCTATATAGTTCTAGAACACAAGGATTGCTTCTAAAAATCACACCCTCTACTGGCAGGTGAGTTCCTATACTTGGGTCCACTCGGTACTAAATCCTACTCTTATTTGAATAGACACTGAACATGATTAACAGATCTAAACTAGACTAAATTAACTGAGTTCCGTTGACTGACGAAATACTACTGAGATTACTGAATTACTGAGCTTTCCTGAGTCACATGACTGACTGAGTTCTATTAATCATGGATTAACTGAGAGTATCGTGAAAACATGACATTGTCTCTAGGCACACAACTAAGTTGATGGGTACAAGTACCCCCAGGACTCGATAGAAGGAAAATGACAAGTCATGACGTTCTTGAATACATAACCAACATCAACAATCTACGATATAATAAGTTGGGGATTTCATAAAGCACATGGTTATCATAAACTTATACATGGTAGGAATGCATATAATAATTATCATAATTTCATACTCTAACATCATGAGCATTCCAACAAATATCTATATTGCACATCAATAGCATGGGAGTCATTTAAACATAAAGGTAAGACATGCATTTATCATATGGGTTACAATTGAGCTATTATAATATATAATTTTTATCCTCTTAGGCATTTTATCAAACACCTTACATGCACAGCTTAGGGCATAGGTGTAATCGTCAAATTACCCATTATGAACAACTCTATTCATGGATTTCAACTTGCATACTAACGTAGTTTCATAAAAAAACACGTAAAGATTCCAATTTGGGAATCATACAACCAGATAAACATGGTTACAAAACAACCAACAACATAAACTTCATGATTTATAATTTTAAATAGGGTTCTTGAGATTTATGTATGAAAGGAATCCATAAATCAATACTCTGCATACCTTGGATGGAAGATTCTTGAAATCAAATGGTGAAATTCTTGAAATTGGATCCTCAATTGGAAACGGTAAGCTTGTTCATGATGGATTTGACAGATAAACCATTATAATTTGAGTGAAATAGGGTTGTATTACATGTTTGTGACTTATATAGGGGTCAAAAATTGATCCTTTTGCCCTTGACAACGCGGTCATTTAATGACTAAAAACTGGGTACCGATGCTACAAGCGACGCGGTGTGTTGATGGCTGCGACACGATACTCAACACATCGCGCCATGATCGTGTCAAGCCTCAAAAGTTTTGGCTCTGGCATCCTGCATAAATTTTGACCAATGCAATTGGCGATGCGGCACGTCAAGATGGCATTGGTCCACTGTTTTAGGACTTCGAACATGATCTAAACATATTCTGAAAAATCTGAAACTTGTCCGGGAACTCCTATTGACCTTCTTGATCATGAATTAATGAAAATACGGGCCATTAAAGTACATTAAGATGGTGAGATGAGATTTTTTACTTTCGAAGGCCAAAATAGATTGAGTCTAGGAACTTGGTTAGAATTTTCTAAGTCTGGGACCTCTTGACAAACTTAAAGGACTGAATTAAGTTTAGAAGTTTCACGGGGTCTTACATGTACTTGTAGATCTTCATTTGAAAGACCTATAAACTGTCCATTATTGATCAAAAGCTACACCATGTTCTATTTCAGCTCAAAGTTACCTTCAACAGCAGGTTTCTGAAAAGGGGAGGTCAAATTCATCAGAAGTGGGATTTCCACTTCTCAAACTGTCCTACGGGCTGGTTGATCTTTATCCATGAAAGCAGAATTATATTATTCCTCTTGAATTTGTGGAATACAGGGGAAAGGGATTACTTCTCTCCTCAATTGATAAAGCATTAATCGGGTTTGAGTCTTTGTTCAACTAATTCCTTATCCTTTGTCAGCTTACTAGTTTGTAAACCTATTTTCTTCAAACTCAATACCAAGACCAGGTGTAAATCACCAATAAAATCTAAAAAGTAAAACTAAAAATATAACAATTTCCAAATTGCAAGACCCCGACAATGACGCTATAAACATATTGTGCCCAAGCACACACACAAGTGTTCGTGGTGTCATCAAGGAATATAGTGCCTTTAAATAAAGATGAATATTGATCCCTCATAAACTTGTGTTAAGAAACTATCAAATTCATGTTTAACTATTGAGATTAAACTAGTGAAAACGTAACCAAAAGATTTTTGAAAGCTTATAAACTAAAAGTAAACTAAAACAGTGTAGAAAAGTAATGACTTTGGATAATCAATAGATGAAAACCTAGGGTTAAAGAACTACTAACAATCATATTATGATATTGAACTTAATTTGTTAGATTGCATATCTTGGTTGTTGATTTGTAGGGTTCGTTGTATGATCATGGTCTCCCGATCTCTAACCTTCTACCTAACTGGACATTACAACTACATCGTTGAGCAAGGATGTAATAATCCATTTAGATGAATTAAGATATCATCCTACATGTGAACCAAGAAAGTCTTCTAGGTATATACCTATCCTAGTCGATAATTCAAATTTCTTATTTCACAAAAGAATAAGAACCTTACCTTATTCATCCCCACGTTCTATCTTCTTATTATTGCTCCCGGGTTTGCAAGGTCAATAATATATGTATTCTAAGGGTTGAGAATCCTCAAAATATTTAAAACAAGGATAAACAAACAAACAAATATGATAAGCAATCCATACAAACTCAATTCAAAGAGAAAGTAAACATGTTCTTGGCCTTAACCTCGGAAAGGGGGAGTTTAGCCACTAATAGACATAATCATAATCAAAATAATTGAATATGTACTATAATAAATTAAAAATATAAAGTAAAGAGATATAAACCTTAAAATAAGTGTGCAGCAGCCCCTCTTTAAGCCTCCAACTCATCCAAGGTATCAAACAACAAGTACAAGTGTTGTATTTATAGTAAGAGAATATGTGGGACTAAGTAGTATGCCGCGTTGCTTTATCCATGGTAGAGAGTGGAACGTATCATGGATTATTACCTTGTATAGACTGAAGCGTCACGTCCATATCGCGTGGGCACACTGGAAATCACCATTTTACATCTAAACTCATTTTAAGCCTTTGTCCTTCAATACAAGGCCTTGTGGTGTTATCTTACCTTGATTTCCAGCTTATATATCCTCCATATATCATAAAAATTAACTCACCAAACATCTTAATTCATAAAACACCAAGTATTAGAGCTCAAAATAACACAATATCAAAAACGATGAACTAGAAACTCGAGCTAAGACTAGGCTTGCCCAAGTTGATCATTATCTTATTGTTTTGACTCTTGGCTTATTTCAATTAACCCTTGAACTTTATAAGAAAGTTTTTCCACACATAATTAAAAAATAATATAATTATTAACTCATTCAACACATTATAATCCATTGATATCAACTAGATTAACATCTAGCTCAATCTAGTAACACTAGTTTTCTCGTCTAGACTCTAAATGATCAATTTGAATCCAAACTTATTTTAAAACACCTTAAGACATTGTAATCATATTCTTAGACACTTAGATGCTTATTTATATCATGATTAATACATTAAAAACAAAATTTATCCTCAAAACAAGGTTAACTAAGCTAGGATAACAACACTAAGATTCATAAAACCACCTCAGACTATACCACGTGTTTGGTACTCACACAACACTATTGCAGCCTACAGATCATAGTATGAGATCTCACTATTGATGTGTGAATCACGTGGATCAACTATGGATCAATGATTTGGGGTGAGCTCCTAGCGTACATAGTATTCCTGCTCTCTCTCATATTGATTAGACTTATCACTATTTGTATTTGGAGATGATTTGTACATATATATTTATTTTGTATTTCCTTTTGCACTCATTGTATTAGAAGATCTTACACTAACTTCACCATGTCTTGGAGTTGATTTATGTATATATATATATATATAAAATATATATATTAAACTCTTTAACATATTCATTTAATTATTTTATTTATTTCTATTTATAGTCCATTACTAGTTGTTCTATATTATGGGTTAACTCACTTATTGGTGGGTTATAGTAGGTGCCACCATGACCTAAGAAATTTAATCGTGGCCAAAGAAGTAAACATCGGGTTGTTTGGTTGTATATTTGCTTTCCAAAAGAACAATGAGGTTTTGGCATTAGATCTCTTTTGATGTGTAAAAAGCTTTTCATGCTAAATTATGGTGGATGTTTAGAACTAGGAAGCCTATATTGACTAATTATATGTGAAACAAATACTTAAGGATATGTATATCCCCAAATAGTTTAGTGAAAAGGAATTTTATACCATGAAATTTATGTTGGAAGCTAGAGATAATATTGATCAAGAACTTTGGTGGGAGACTAAAATTGGTCATGTTAGTATATGGTCTTATAATTCGAATTAACTAGGTACTTTTCATTTTTTATTACCCAAATCTAGCTCATATAATTATTATTTTGAGAATATGAATCAATTGAGGATAGATGGGAAGTGGAATGAGGAGTTACTGAGGAAACTATTCTCGAAAGGATGTATGACAGCATATTAGTGACAATATTGATGTCGGGGAAGATTCTAAAGATTGTGACTCTCGATGGATAGTAATAGCTCAGGTAAATTTACTATAGGTTATGCTTTGGAGATGATTAGACATTGAGGAGAAGTTCAGGAGGTACTTAAGAAAATATGGATTAAGGGCTTGTCATTTAAAATTAATTTTTTCTTTTGGATACTGTGTAAGAAGAGATTACCCATTAGAGAGGTTATTAGAAGTATAGGCAGTTTAGATATTAAAAATTGTTGTTGTTGTGAAGAAGAGGTGCCTAAATCTTGAGATAGTTTATTCATAACATGTCCTATGGCTGTTAGAGTTAGGAAATTTTTTGCTAGTACTATCGGTAGACAAGACTTTTTTTTTCAGTTAAAAGATACAGTCTATAAATGGTGGGACACTAATGGTCCACAAAGTTGAGGCCATTATATAAAGTTGTCTATGTTTTCATTGTTTGGAAAATTTTAAAAAGATGGAATATTATTTATCATGGTGGGAAGATGTCTTATTGGTGTATGATTATGGACATCAAAAGAAATGTTACTTTTTTTTCTAGAATTAAATACCCTTGCTTGGAGAATATTCCATCTACTTGGCCATAATTAGTTCAATTCTTTGAAGTTTATGTTCGTAGAATTTATTGTCAAGTAGTCACATGAAAAGTCCCTATGTAAGATACTTGAAGAGTAACTCAGATGGAGCCACAAAAAGGAATCCTGAACCAAGTTCAGAGGTTTTTTTCTACAAGAGTTAATGAGGGTAGATTTATGTATCCCGAGCCAAGAAGGTTACAAGATGGGAATAATTTGCAATCAGAAGCAACGACATTAAAAATGCATTTAAAATACTGCTTAAATAATGGATTGATTCCCGTTGTAATGGAGACATACTTCCAGATAATGAAGAAGGTTTTGCATTGCATACGAGAGGTCCCATGGATTATTTCATTGGAAGTTAGGAAGATTCAATTGACAACTCTAATGAGACAGTGAGGGTGGAACATACATTTAGCGAGGGTAATTAGTTGGCGAATTTTATTACTAACCTAATTTTCTATTTTGCAACGTCATAATCATTAATTTATAACACAAATTAGGATTTAACAAGGTAAAGAAATAGTCATTTTGGATATGGAAAATTCACAACCATCGAGTCTAAGAATGAAAAAACTACAAAATAGGAATTTAGGGTACAACAGTAAGTCACAATTTTAACACAATCATTAATCACATGGAGACACATGAAAAACACAAGAATTTGAAAGACCAACATAAAAGATTTACTTTGTTTCCCAATTCCTACATAATGATATTAGCCTTTGGCTCAACCTGTGGGGAAAAGGTTAGCAAATTAAGTTAATCATGTAGATCTAAAAGTTAAGTCTAGAAAATTCTATTCCAACTCATAAGTTTTTATTTGAGTGATTATCAGAAAGAAAAAAGAGTTATGGAGTAATTAATTTTGAAGTTTGACAATTAATTCTGAGGGCGATATTAAGACATCAACATAGATACTTACCAGGAGCAGTTACTGAGTGGATGAGTTATTTTAGGAGTAGAATACAAGGCATTTGTGAGATTTATTGAGTGTCCTTAATGAATCTACCCACACCCTATCCGCTTACTCTTGAACAATTTTAAATGTGATTCACTGTAGTGATTCCCTCGTAGCAAAAAATTCTCTAATTTTTCATCAAGTTAATTGATGCAGCTCAGATAAAGATGGAGAGCCAGTGGACCTACTTTCCTATTTAGCTTCTTCTTGAATAGTTTAGATATTTAGCTTTGTTTTATTTATTTTCCTTTTTTTGGTTTAGACGTTTGGGCCAGTCTTGTTGGCCTACCTAAATTTTGTTTTCTTATTTTTGTTACGGAAATATAATGGCCCATGGCATACTTTTATTTTTTTAAAAAAAAAGAGGAATTTGTAGATTGTGATTCTCTTGTTGATCATATCTCCTATGTTGATAATTTTAATATTAAAGATAGTGAGAAATAATCAGTATTAGAAAGAGAATATTGAGAAAAGCAAGAAATTCACAGTGAAAGCTCAAGAGTAAGAAAATGGAGCTAGAGAAGAGAGAGGTGAATGCATTGTCATAATAAAAAGGGGAATTTATTGATAAAGAAAAGAATGAAGAGAGTGAAGTAAAGGGAGTTGAGCATAATGAAATTCAAGTGAGTTTGAGTGTGATTCTTTGTTATTGTAGCTCCAGCTTTTATAATCCTTCCTTTCCTAATCATCCTGCTTCTTCTATAGAAACTTGTGGAGATCCACGGTGGTTGAACCACCATTGGAGGAGTATTGTAATTTAATTGAATATTTGTGGTTCATGCCTAGTACTATTCAAAGCATTGATGTCGAGGAAGACTCTTACAATAACACACAACCATTATTTGATGAGGAAAATGAATTTTCTTATTCACATATTATTTAGTTTGATAAAATTTATGATTTTGATAGAGTGGTGGAAGTTTGTGACATAGAGGAGAATTTTAAGAATAATGTTACAAGGATAAAAATGAAAGTAAACTATTTGATACTACTACTAGTGTTCACTTTTTTACATATCCCTATTTCAATTGTGAAGAGCTCTTGTTAGTTAATTCCATATATCTTTACTAAAACTAGAGATTGATCCGTTTGATGATTGATTTGATGTCATTCAGGGCCTACAAATTTTGATATGATGTCATTCAGGGCATGCAAAATTTATTATTAGGAAGATGCATAGATATCATCATCTATTTAATGTAGTAAATGCATCTAACTAATGTCATATAGTTAATGCATTTCATTGTGGTTTGGGTTGCAGTAGTATACAAGGAAAAAATTCCATTGGGATGAGGATATCTATATGTTTCATAGAGAACTATTTATACACATTAGGATTTACTTGATTAAGTGGACACATGGACATTATCTTATTTAATTCCTTCCATTTTAATTCATGATTAGGGATACAAATTACGAATGCTTGTTCTTCTCTAATTTTCAAAAGTTTACATTTGAGGACAAAATTTCTACAAGAATAGGAGAATGATAGCATCCGTGAATCTCCTATTTATTGAAAAACAAAGTTGAAGATTTACAAGATCCAAGTAGCCCCAAGACAAGATCTCAAATCAAGGAGTTCAAAGACAAGCTCAATGGGTTTAAACTGCAGATCCAAAATTATCTTGTTAGGGAAAAAGGGGTTAGATCCAATTGAGATAAATTTCCAAATGCAACGAATATTTGGTTGCTAAAGTTAAATCCAAGTGGAGGAATGCTGGGATAAAAATTCATCTTGAAGAGGTCCAAAGTTGTGTTTGAAAGACCCTAAAAATCATCGCAAAAGGAGGTTAATTTCATCCATTAAGTAAAGCTTGAACCAATAGCACAATCAAGCCCAAATGAGGTCAAAAGATATGGATAAGGAGCAAAAATAGGGCCTTAGTTAAGCCTTAAATGTTAGAATTTTAGTTTCTACCTAGTCCACAAAGCTAAGGTCTTATTTTTCTAAGTTATAGAAAATTCTTAGCTTGTCCAAAAAGATAAGCCACCTTTTAATTTCACTATAAATAGGATTGCTTTTAATTCATTCTGAAGCTATTACATTGATATTAATATTTGAGAGATTTCTTTTGAAACTTTGTTATTTTTACTTTTGAGAGCTTATCTTTCAAGCATTATATGTTTCATAGTCTAAGGTGTAAGGTAATTTATTTCCTATTGTTCTTACTCATAAAGCGGTGAAGATCCAAATCTATTATTTTAATTTGTTTCTCAAGTAAGATGTCGCAATCCGATTTACGAGTCATGATGACACCTACTTTATCCCACCAGTAGGTATGACAAATCGTAGCCTATTAATAAACGCAATGGGCTAATTTAGAAGAAAAATGGCCTAAACGACGTAAACATGTAAGTAAAAGCATATAAGCAATAAGACATGCAATAATAAGAAGACGAAAGATAAATAAGATAATAATAATATCCCACGACCTAGTAGTGTCGGAACATGAGCCACTAAATAAAAATAGTATGAGTACTATAATAGTAAATTATACACTAGTCTTAAATATAGAAAGAATAAAAAAAAAAGAAGGAAAAAAGGTCAACTCTGGTTCTGAGAGTTTACTTTATCTCCGAACTCTTGTCAGCACGATCGCAGCATCAACTGCAGCAACTAGTACCCGAATATGCACCAAAAATGTACAGACATGTAGTAAGAGTACCAAAGACACAGGTTCTCAGTAGGCATTATTAGCTGGCTGAGCTAAATTGTAATAGAAATATAATAAGAATGCAAGATAAATAAGTAAGTCAAGGAAATATGAAAACCTGGAATAATGCTCCACATAATATAAGTAAATACATAATCCAAAATAATAACATAAAAGAACATGACACTATCACTACAAAATTTTCCCTAATAAGCCAGTGAGTGTTGACCAACGCGAGCCCCTATAAGCTCGAAGGGTGGAATCAAAGACAAGTAATAATTAGAATTTGCACTAAATAACTCTATCTCAAAATAATAACTGTGGATCCTTCCATACAGTAAATATCATACACGAACCAATTTCAAAACTGACATGAATAATCTCTCATTTTTTAACTCGAACCAAAACTCATATCATCATTTGTCTGATTTGAACAGAAACTCATATAATAACTTTCCGAACTCGAACTAGAACTCATATCATGATAATATCAGAATCAAACCGGTCTTAAAATCATATATCTTCGTACTTGAACTAGAACTAGTATCAGCTCCCAATTACCAATATAGAATAAGAATCATGAATATAATCTATTCAAACTCTATAACATACATTTCAAAGATACAATCACGCCTATAAAGTCTACAAAGAGCTAATGATAGTCTTGGCCTAAGGTGGGTCGGAGGGACCACTTCTAATCTCTAAAAATCCATTCAAAGAAAAATTTGACTTAGACTAGGATAAGGTATCTAATTTCATTATTAGATATTAAACAAGCCACTTCTAGTCCAAAGATAGCAATTCTTCCCTAAAAATGAGTAAATAAGTCAATTATGTCTAATTTACGATTCCTTAATAGGATAAATAATCCAAATTATACTAATTATGCCTACAAAACCTTATTTTCAACTCGTATCTAGCATATTATTATAAATATACTCCAATTAAGCCCAATCTAAAAGAATGTAAACCTAGTCTACCCGCACATCAAAGAAAGCCTAGTGAAATCCTAAATCAGTGATTTTACCTTTTGTGAAACTTTCGCTCGATGCCACGCTGTCAAAATAATAACCTACTCATTAATACAATAATGATAGTACCCATATTGCATTTTTGTTCTTTGAGTTCAAAATTACCTAAAAAATCGATATAGGGATGGCTTGCAGAATCATACTTTCAAAATCGTCAACGTGTCCCTTTATGCTCAAGGAGTATTTACCATTAAGAATGGGTAAATTTTGAGCTCAAATGATGCTAACATCAACCCACCAATAATCTAGGAATTTTGGAAAATAATTGAGAAATTAACCATGAATTTATGGAAACTTACTAAGAATTCGGAGAAGAAATGAGAAATCTGAGCTCACAAACACCCCTAAACCACCAATTAATGTTTCTCCCAAGTTTCTATATTTTCTAGGGTTTTCACTCTTGAACTTGTGTGAAAAATTAGGCAAATGAAGAATTTTATGCCACCTAGGTGCCGCTTAAGCAGACACTGAACTGCTTAAGCGATCACCGCTTAAGTGACCAAGTGTCGCTTTTGCAGTAATTGTCCAATTTGCACATGTCGTGTATGAGATCCACTATCAACTTAAGTGACACTCGTTTAAGAGGACTGGGCTCATTTACACGATCCACCAGCTGGAAGCCTGGTTGCATATGCAAGTTTTATTTTAGCGACCCAAGTGGTGCTTAAGCGAATGCACCAACTGAATGGTAGACCAGTTGGGGACTTGGAAAATTCCAAGTCTCCACCAACCCCTCGAGATTCATCCATAATCCTGTGAACGTAAAAGAACTATGCTACCACTCGACGTTATGGATACAATGGAGTAATTAAAAATTCCATTTGAGGTCATTTCTATGAAAAGTGGGTCCCATACCCAAATGTCATTTTTCTTAATTTCTAGCAATATCCTTAAATGAGTCTGGAAGCATTAGGACCTAAACGAAAGGGCCCCTAGCCTAAATTCAATCATTTGGGGCTGATAGAATTATCAAATTTGCTATACGAGGTTGCTTGACTAATGTTTTTGTTTGATAGATAATTCTTACCAGCGAAGAGTTCAAAACAGGGAATTGGTTTTGAAAAACAAATGAACTACCTCGTAACTGATCTGTCAGCTCCAGCAATTCACAAATGACTTGGGCAGTTATAGGAAATAACCTGGAGGGTTATTTATATCCACTAACTTTTACTCCCGATAGTAAAGTGTTAGGATATACCTTAAGGCTTGAACATGTGAGGATACTGGGCCCGTGTCTCGCTCTCAATTTCCCAAGTAGCCTCCTCTACTGGGTGGTATCTCCCTTGAACCACAACTATTGGAATCTATCTAGAGCATAATTGTCTGATATCCCTGTCTATTGTGAACATTGGCTCCTCTATGAATGTCAATAGCTTATCAAGATAAACGAATCCTATCAAAGCACTTAAGACTCATCGGGTATGTACCACTGCAATATAGAAAAATTGAAAACCAGAGGAATGTAACAAAATCTCAGGGTAAGGTTTACTAATATGCCACATCTCCCGCTATATGAAGGATCTCAAAAGTTCCAATATATCTGGGACTGAGCTTACCTTCCTCCCAGACATCATCACACCCTTCATGGGTGATACACAGAGGAATACCCAATCACCAAATCCAAATCAAAAGGCATGAAGTCTACGATCTGCGTAAGCCTTCTACCTACTTTAAGCTTCCCTCAACCTATCTTGAATCACCCTAACTCTATACAAAAACTCCTGAAGAAAGTAAGTACCACAATATCTAATCTCGGAGGTCTTATATCATCCAATTGGAGAACGACTATGCCTATCATATAATGCCTTGAATGGTGACATTTCAATACTCTAATTGTAGATATTATTATATGTGAATTCTTCCAAAGCTAAGTGTTTCTCCCATTGTCCTCCAAAATCCATAACACAAGCTCACGCATATCCTCAAGAACCAGAATAGTCCACTCCAACTACCCATCGATCAGAGAGTAGAAGGTTGTTCTATGACTCACTTATGTGTGCAAATCCTTCTTAGAAGCTTACCAAATCTAGAAGTGAACACCGATCCTTAGTCTAAAATGATAGATATAGGCACTCCATGCAAATAAACTATCTCACAAACAAAGAAAGAGCTAACCTTCGACATTAAATGATATATGAATAGGAATGGAATGTCTCAATTTGGTCAATCGATCAATAATAACCCAAATTCCATCAAAACCAAAAGAAGTTCAAGGAAAACCACTAACAAACTCCTTGTTATTTGCTCCCATTTCCACCTAAGAATAGGCAATCTCTGAATCAAGACACCAAGTATCTGATCCTTGCCCTTCACCTGCTGACAATGTAAACAATGAGCTACAAAGTCTACCACATATTTCTTCATGCCACTCCATTAATAATACTGACACAAATCTCTGTACATCTTTGTTATACTAGGGTGAATAGAGTATTTGGAGCTTTGAGCCTGACACAATATCGACTAGATCAAGTCCCCAACCGTTAAAAGACTAATATGATCATCAAAGCTCAAAAGACCCTCAGCATCTATAGTAGCCCTCCTGGACTCACAACTTAGCACCTAGTCATGGATGATACAAAGTTTTATATCCTCAAACTGGTGACTCCGAACCTACTCAAATAAGGTAGACCTTACCTCATCACTAACAAGAATCCTCCTGGAGTGAGAAATATAAGGTCTCACCATCAAGTTAGAGAAAGACTGGATGTCCCATGCCAACGACCTCTGAGAAACTGAGGCAAAAAGCCAAGCTACCCATACTCATCTCCTTTCAGCTCAAGGCGTCCTCTATAATCTTTGTGTCATAGATGATATAAGATAGAGATGTCATAATCCTTAAGAAACTCCATCCATCTACAATTTCTAGAATTAATATATCTCTAGGTGATAAGATACTAAAGACAATGATGATCCGCATAAATCTCAAAATGCATGCCATATAGATAATGCCTCCAAATATTAAGCATGAAACCTATTATCGCCAACTCCCAATCATGAGTAGGGTAGTTGCACTCTTTCCCCTTCAGATGCCTCGATGGATAAACAATAACCTAAGACAATACCAAAGGAATCACAATATACGGTGAATCCCCCACCCTTAATAGATATAAAAAAATCTAAGAGATGAAATGAGAAATTCCTTGAGCTTCCAAAATCATGACTCACACTCCTCAAACCTCTAAAAAGAAACCTCCTTTCGGGTAAATCTGGTTATCGATTTTTTAATAATAGAAAATCCCATAACAAATTGCCTATAGTAACTAGAAAAAATAATAAAGCTATGAAACTCAAAAGGAGATGTAGGCCCAGTCATAAATAGCCTCAATCTTCATTGGGTCCATCATGACCCCATCCTTAGACACCAACTTCCCTAGGAAAGTAACTGACTTGAACTAGAACTGACACATTGAGAAAATGGAAAAAAACCTATAATCTCTCATAGTCTGGAGCACAATTCTCAAATGTTGTGTATGCTCCTCTCTACTCCTTGAATACACAAGGAGGTATTCAATAAACACAATCACAAAGAAATTCAAATATAAACTAAAAATTGCACTTTATCAAATCTATAAATGTTGTTGGGGCATTGGTCAATCCAAAAAACATCACCAGGAACTCATAATGACTAGAATAAGTCCTAAAGGGTGTCTTTGGGATGTCCTCAGCCTGAATCCTCAACTTATGGTAATCGGGACTCAAGTTAATCTTAGAGAACAATTTGTCTTCCTGAAGTTGGTCGAATAAACCATTAATGCGAGGTATGTGATACCTATTCTTCACTGTCATCTTATTAAGTTACATGTAGTCAATACACATATTCAATGAACCATTCTTTTTTTTCATGAACAAGACAGGAACTCCCCAAATAGATACACTTAATCTAATGAAACCCTTACCTAAAAAATCATAAAACTAAGAATTTATCTTCTTAAGCTCAGTAGGAGCCATACGATAATGTGCCATAGAAATAGGTCTGGTTTCCAAGTCAAGATTAATAACAAACTTAATATCACACTTAGGAGAAATGATGGGTATATTTGTATGGAAAAAAATAGGAAACTCATGGATTATAGGAATAGAGTCAAGCGAGGGACTATTTACACTATCATCCCGAATATAAGCCAGATAGGACTCGCAACTCCTCTAAAGAAGTCTCCTAGCATAAACATAAGAAATAATCCCCATCGGCTTGCGTTTAATATATCCCTGCCACATAATTAGGGGTATGCCATGCATGGATAAGGTAAAGGTTTTGGAAAAATAATATAAGACCACACGATAAGGGGATAATCAGTCCATTCTCAGAATCACATCAAAATACACCATGTCTAATATAATAATATCAACCTAACTATCAAACTCTCGAATAGTCACAACATATGATCGATAAACCCGATCCACTACTAAAGAATCACCCACAAGAGTAGATACTCATGATAGAACAGATAAAGAATTCTAATATAACTTTAATAGTAGGGAATAATAAGTAGATACATAAGAATACATAGATATAAAATCAAATAAGGAAAAAGTTGGCTAATGGCATACTAAAATTTTACCTACAATAATAGAATCCAAGGGCTCTAGGTTTAGCAGGTATGGGATACAATAGATTATGTACACCACCTGGTTAGGCCCCTAACCAATCTCCTGCCCTACCTACCTATGGCCTGATGAGCACCCTGGACTACTCTGGCGACCATGCATACCACCTCTAGTTGGGGTATTAGTGCCCTAATCAGCTGAACACTCTGAGCAACAAGAACAACGACACAATAACTAGGACACTCTTTTGAGAAAAGGATAAAGTCCCCACCACCATAATATTCCCCTAGAGTAGCACTAAACCCAGAAGATTTAGAGGACCTAAAGTAACTACCACAGCTAGAATACATAGAATATGAACCCCTCATAGGCTAAATATTATATTTTCCTAAATGATCATTATAGCTAGACTGTTCTCCATCTGTGATCTGAAGTATGAAATTAATGGGCCTACTAGACTGAGGTTAATGATGTCCTTTTATCGATTCCTCGTTGGGAATCTGATGTGATATGGATTCATAGCACTTTTGATGCTTAAAATGGTGAAAATATGCAAGTTACTTAGGTCTTATTGTCAGATATAATGTGTTTTGTTCTATGTTGTTTAGGAAATCATGTTTTGTAAATATTAGGAGAAGATAATAAAAGTTGAAGTTTTGGTAAATGGGGCACATTCAGCCCGAATATACTACCTATGGGGAATAGGTTCCCTAGTATGTGTCAGAAAGTGAAGTCTACAACTCAAAAGCTGAGAAAAGAAGACCATGCTACTTATGGAGGGAAATTATGGCCTATAAGTGTTACCTACAATCCATTGGTGATAGTGGAGCAAAATACGAAGAGTTTTTAGGAGTTTTTTGAGGAGGGACACCTATGTGAGACCACCTATGGTCCATAGGTTCCATCTATGATACGTAGGTGGCCCAGTAAGTGGCACTGACCTTGATTATAGACTGTTTGGGGAATGAATTCCTAGGGTTTCCTTGTAGTCTATAAATAACCTTTTGATGTTTTAATTTTTTTATACATGCTTCACACTTATGAACTTATATTTCATTCCAGGATTCAATTTTGATATTGTGATTGTTTTGTATTTATTTGGGTTGATTATTCAGTTAAAGACTTTGGGTTTTATTCATTGATTATAGTGATATTATTTGAATGCTTTCAATTATGAGTTTTTTCATTCGTTTTACATCAATGAGCGGCTAATTTTATTAGCTAGGGTTTTGGGAACCCTGACTGAATAACGAAGTAGGGGAAGTGGTCAATCCTTCTAGATTATTTTTCTACATGCATTGAGCTATTCTTTTAATTTATTACTTTCTAAACAATTGACAATATTAGGATCTAGCATGTATTTACTACGAACTCAAGAGGGAAGTAGATATTGGGAAAAGAAAATCACAATAGTGATTTGTGTTTAATTGTTGGAATATGCTTACTTGTATTATCTACTTACGATAATTAACCTACATCTAATAAACTTAATACCTAGAGGAGATAGTTGAAACTGGGATTCAAGGTAAGGAATAGTAAGGTGTTAGTCTAAGATTTAGAGGAGATGAGTGAAATTCACCAAATGGTGCCGAGAGGCATTTAGTGATACATAACTTACTAGATTCAACATGACTAGTAGTTAGATAGTTGGATTGATCACGAGAATCCTACTAAGTTAGAAGCTAGGGGGAATACAAAACTAGTGTTTGTTTTTTAGTATTTACAACAAAAACTTTTATGTTCAGTTACTAGTTACGACTACAAATCCCCATTTACTTTTAATACTGCTCGTTGATTCTAGAAAATAAGAGATATAATTCATGTACCCTTAGGATTCAAGCCCATCTTTTTTGGGTTACTATATTTTACTTCGACCGCTTTAGCCTTATTTAGACGCATAGCTTTGGGCGATATCAAAATTTTAGTGTTGTTGTTCGGGAATATATTGTTGAGTTATTGATTGAAGTAGATAAAGATTTTTGGTTGTTGTTTCCTATTTTTATTGTGTATGTCATTGTATACCTAACATAAGGAGTCAAGGCAATCCATTACTGCCACTATATTTGAAACCATAGGGAATACTACAGTCAAATCACATAATGACAGAACACGTACATAATGGCCAACTTGAAGGGGTTTAGGATGATCCTTATGCTATACCTCCTCCTCGAATATTTCAAAAAATTATTAATGAGAGAACTGAGAAGTTATTAGTAGAAGAGGATAAGACCAAATGAGGTGAGCCGAGTCCCATCGTATAGCTCGAGAGGCAGAGTTAGCGAGGCAGAGAGCGGTAGTTGATTATTGAGCAATATTTAATGGTAATAGAGAAAGAGTTCAAGATGGTAGAGCTCAAGTGATCCCAGCATGACAATAATTACCTTCATATGATGAAGAAAAAGATATGGGATATGTTGAGCCGACTGAGACAGGAGCCATCATTTTTCTTTCTTTGTCACCAGGTGTTAAGTTCGACTTACTAGTGCTATGATTCATCTCTTAAACTTGAAAGGTATGTTTTTGTGCTTGGCTGTAAACGATGAAAATATGAATCTTGCTATTTTTATTAGTATTTGCACTTCTTATACTGTATATTGGGTACAATAGGAGGCACTAAGAATCAAGTTATTACTATTTTTATTGACTGGAGAAGCTTTGTTATGGATGGGAGAACTTACCCTAGGATCGATTACTACTTCTAATGAGTTGTGCAGGAAATTCTTAGATTATTTCTCCCCTTCATCAAGAATGTTATAGTTAAAAGATCAGATATACAACTTCAAGTAGTTACATTTTGAGTCGATGTATGAGGCTTGGTTCTGATTTTAAAAAAAGTTGAGCATGGTACCAAATCATTGAATTTTTGGGACAAACTTACTTGAGATATTTTATAGAGCCCTGAACATCAATTACAGATCCATGGCAGATATAATCACTAGAGGATATCTTATGCACTGCCACTGGGAAGTAGCACATGATATTCTAGACTAGATATATCTCACTAATTAAGGTTGGCATACTCAAGATGTAGAGAGGGGTGTTGGTACTTATGCAATTGGTGGTTACAGCAGCCATAGAGTGATTTATGTGTTTATGGATCAAGAGATTGCATAGCTTAGAACAAATATTATGTTGATAATGTAGCAGTTCATAATAATGAATTCTGTGAAGGTAAATATAGTAGGTTCATAGGGTGCAACCTCTAGATCATATGAGTCTAACTTGGAAGAGAAGGCTAAGTATCTTGTTAGAGAATTGGCAAGTTTTCGAGCCAGGGGGAAAGGAAACTAAGGTCATAACTATTATGGAGATTGATACAAAGATCACAGTTTGGAGCCTGATGGTAATTGGAGATGGATTGATGATTATAAGGAGAAGGGAGACAGGTATGTTCCACTAGGAAGCCATGATACTGAATTGATGATGGAGGCGATGTTTTCCAATTCGATTAAGTGTCGAAAAAGTATGAAAATATGCCTTAAGGAGATTACAGAAGATATCTAACATTTTACATAAAAGGTAGAATCACCTGCAGATATGATAAAATACTTAGAATAATAGTTTGGGTAGATGTCTGCAACTTTGAATTAGCAACAGTCGGGTACCCTTCTAAGTAACACTATTCATAATCCCAAGAATAATGGTCATTTTCTTGCTATTACCACTCGTTGTGGTAAGTCTACTATTAATCCCTTATTTCCTATTATTGAGGTGCCAAATAATCATAGAACTGTGGTTGATAAGACACTTAACATTGAGTCGAACAAAGAGACAGGTATTGATGATAGTTTTGATGAGGATAAGGCTAAGAGAAAGGTCGATGAGTCTATAGTAAAGAATATTCCCCAATCACCCACACTTTTTTCTGAAAGACTAAAACAGAAGAAGAAGGGAAATTCAAGGAGCTCATTGATATGATAAAACAGTTGATCCTGAACATCCCTCTTCTTGAAGAATTGGAGCATATGCTTGGATACACAAAGTTCATGAAAGAATTAGTATCAAAGATTTGGAAAGTGAATTTTGAGCCCATTGGTAATATGGAAATAGTAGTGCTATCATTTACAGATCTTTAGTTGAGAAAAAAAGGGACCTTGACTCTTTTATTATTCTATGTGCTATTGGGCCTTTCTATCTTAAATGGGCTTCATATGACTTGGAATCCAGTATCATTCTATTTCCGTTGGTAATGTACAAGAATTTGGGGTTGGGGCCATCCAAACCTACATCTATGAAGTTATTAATGGTCGACTGATCTGTGAAGAAACGGGTGTGTATTTTTTGTGATGTATTAGTGAAGGTAGCATTTTTCATATTTCCAACTAACTTCGTAATCCTTGACTATGCAGTGGAATTCCAAGATTCTATTATATGGGGTAGACCCTTTCTATCCATGGGTAGGTTATTGATTGACATGGAGTTAGAGAAAATAAAGTATTGCCTTAACAATGAGAAGGCGACCTTTGATGAGTATCAGTCAGTGTAACAACCAAATAATATGCGGGTAGTGTCTGTTGTTCCTATTAAACAAGACTTGGGGTTGAGGCGTTAGCAGTGGTAATCATAAATTTGTAGAGTGAAAATATAAAATAATATGAGGAAATAGTTAACACATTGCATGGCAGAGGTTCTTACAATTAATCCCAAATAAACCTGGACCTTAATTTAAAGAATAGAACCACGCCTCATGCGCAATAATCCATTGAAGAGCCACCAATTTGGGAAATAAAGGCCCTTCCATCTCACTTGCGGTACACATTATTAGTGGCTAACAATACCTTATCGGTGATTATTGCTGCAGATTTGGTAGAGTCACAGGTTGAAGCATTGATATCAGTGTTACAGAGGTTCAAAAGAGCCATTGGATGGACCATAGCAAATATTGTGGTGATTCCACCAGGTATTTGTACTCACAAGATATAACTTGAGTTGGAGTGTGTTCCCAATATTGAGCATCAACGTAGATTGAATCCTCCTATGCAAGTTATTTGAAGAAAGAAATTATCGTGTATTTAGATGCTGGAGTGGTTTACCCCATTGCAGACAGCAAGTGGGTTAGCCCGATTGAATATGTGCAAAAGAAGGGTGGAATCATAGTAGTTCTTAATGAGAAGAATGAACTTGTGCCATGACATCGGTAACTAGTTGGAGAGTTTGCATGGATTATAGGAAGATGAATACTTTGACCGAAAAGGACCCTTACATATGCCTTTCATGGATCAGATGTTTTATAGACTAGTAGGCCAGGGTTGGTATTATTTTCTTAGCGGATACTCAAGATACAAGCAAATCACTATTGCTCCCGAGGACCAAGAAAAGATGATCTTCACTTGACCCTATGGTACTTTTGCGTTCAAGTGGATGCCATTCCGATTATGCAATGTTCCCACCACCTTTTAGCAATGCATGATGGCATCTTTCCACAAATTACACATGCCTAATTTAGGAGCCTTGATTTCCTAAACTTTTTGAGGGCATCTTTTTTTCAGTTTTTTCTTTTGCAATCCATGCCATATTCTTCTTTTCATCATTCCTTTATTTTTTGCCTTTTCAGTGCTTGGCTCAAAGGCATCCACTTACACTACCATGGCCCAAAATTAACTCTTTCAAACTTACCACCCCCAACTTAGGAATTTAGCCTCATTTTTATTTTTTATGTTAAATAAGGGTACGGTTCAATATAAGGAATTTTTTTTTAATAGTATAAGGCTTGTAACGGGGTTGCCAAGGAAAGGCTTGAAGGCTCAAATTGGGGAAATAAAGGTCCTATTCTATGCATGGGTAGTCTATTTTGAATTAGAGTTGGTTCCTATTTCACAAAGTTGTCCTAGGATTATTTCACCAACCAAGTGTAATTCAAGATTAGTCTTGACAGAACAACCGGGAAAGTTCTAGATAGTACAAGTATGCATGAGATTTAGGCAAATAAGATCACTGTACATGGCATGACAACTCTTCAAAGGGGCTCAATTTCCCTTCCTTCTAGAGACAAAATGGAGTATCTACAAGCTTATACAAGCCATAATTTTGGAGTCACAAGGAGAGACATAGTATTGTTACAAGGTCGCTCACATTCGCGCCCTTGATTTTTGAAAAAAAAATTGGATGGAGGGAGATGTTTACTTCGCATTTGCATCATGGACAATTAGTTATTTATGGCATCAAACCAAGAAGATGTATCAAATTAGGGATTACATACAGGCAAACCATAAGGCTACTCAGACTTCACCATAGGTATAAATGCTATCCCAAATCCAATATTCTATGGGTACTCAGACTTCCCCAGCATCCAAGGCTTGAAACCAAATCATGATGACTTTCCCCTACGAATTCCATCACTCAATCTATCATAGGGAAATGCTCGTTGGATATCATCATAAGCAAAATAAATATAAAGTAAAAAATCTAAAAACAAAACAAAATGACTAATCCATGCGAATGTGGGCACTATCAGAGTGCCCAAATATTACAACCCAAAATAAAAATAAAAGACATCCATAATGTCATCAAAACATCACCAACTATCTAGAAATATAAAAATAATAAAGGCCCAAATAGAATAAATATGGAGACTGGCATCCCCAACTAAACATCTAGCAGTGTCCTCACTACATAAACAACGATGAATAAGAAGAGATAAGGGTTCTCCTTCAAACCGCATCACAAGATGCTCTTGCCTGTAGACTCTGCATCATTATCAGCATCCTCAGGACCAAATCACTCTACTGATGCCTCATCATCACTCTTCACTCATAAGTAAAGAAGTCTATCTCTAGGTTTTAGGACCTTTCAAAGATTTTTCATCCCTTTCACATCTTGGTGGATAATTTATCTCTCATCTTTTTTCTTTTTACCATATTCTCATGTGATACCAAAAGATCTCGGTGCCACTCTACCAAGGATGAGTATCCTCTTTCAATCCTAGCAATGGTAGCTCCCTGCTTCTGCTAGTACTATAGATACCACTCATAATCAGAGTGGGACACAATAGGTGGTGGGGGGATCTCTCACTTTTTGGCGAAATCTTAACACTAGCTCTTTAATGGACCTAATACCAACACCGAGATCCTTAAAAAGCCTAACTATGGATGGTCTACAATACTCAGGATCCTCCCATGTCGACTTACCCATGTTGATATTTCTCTTTTTTCTCTTACCTAGTACATCCCCACCTCAAATTTAGAGAGGGTATATAAGGATGCTAGGTCACACCCATGTATCTCCTAGGTACTCCTTAACTCTTACTCACCTGTACAACTCTGTAATTAGAGAGGGGAAATAGAGTTTTTTACAATATTAAAACTTCACTTCTGATAGCACATGTTGACCGACATTCAAAGGAATGTCGTCTAAAATGCAAGCAACCATCCTATCCTGCATATTAGGAACTATTGTCGTATGGGTACAGGAGGAGAACCAGCTACAAATAATAGTCATCCAAAATTTGGGCCTTGTCAGTGAAGTCATTCATGCATATATTTTGTTTGATCTCCGCCCAAGAGACTTCCCTTCTGGGACATAGCCTGTCTGCCAACCAGCTTACCGGCTCACACCCTTTGGCCTTAAGGTTAGTCATGTTTGTATTCGGTATCCCATATATATATATATCATTGATTTGATCTTCCCCAAATTCCACCACCTTTCCTCGGATCCTAATCATCATGGTGGATGGGTCTGAGAAACATACTATGCTAAGGTTAACATAGAATTCCTGAATCCACTGCTCATTCGCCTTGCAAGGATCTGGAGCGAAGAACCACCACCTAGTGTCCACAAGCCTATAATGAAATGTCAAAATCTTTTATGGAACTTTATCTAAGAATATTCCTATCTTCGCAAGTAGCTTTGTTCTCAAAAAATCACCATAGTATTGAGTGTGGCACTCAGGGGCCATGAAGCAAACTTGGTCGCAATCTTCTATGCGATAATCCTGAAAAATACAAGAACAACACAACCATATTAATCATTGACACTTTTTTGCACAAACTATGATGTGTTGTCCACTAAACCTCATGGTATGGGTACTAGGTGGTGGTTGGACAAGAATTTGAAGTGCAAAATTTTGACCCAGGCTTGAATTTAGCCTCAAATATAGTGATCGCGGTCCCGATGACCGCAATTGCAGTATCTGAGACCAGTTTAATGCCCAAATTCATCAGTTCCAAACTCTAAATTCTAAGTCAAACATGTTCCAAAACATGATTTAACACAAAATTCATTGAATAGGCTTACTAGAACTCAATTTTCCCTTAGAATGTGAAAATAACTAGCTATGATTTGTTCGAACATTTAATGGAGAACTTGGTGTGTACCCTTTATTTTACTCAGTTTCTCACACAAATTTGGGTTCCAAATATTTCTCCACATGTGTGCACACTATATTATATCATCTAACCACCACATAAGTTCATTTGAACATAGAATAATTAATGAAAATCATAGATTAAGCCTTCCCTGTAACATGCATTCTATGGACTATTTTCAATAACTTAAGAATGAATTCAAAACACTTACTAGAGAATAATTCAAGAGGGATTCTCTAATTCTTCGGAATGCCTAAACTGTGCCGAAGAGTGGGTGCAATTTAGATAAAATTAAGAAAGAAGTGTGGGAAAATGGTAGTCTGATAGTCCTTTTAAACATATCTGACTGAGATCACAGTTCCAAGGTCCGCAATTGCATTTACACGGGTGAATGTGGTCATTTTCCAAGGTCCGCGATCGTGGTAACAGAGAATATTTTTGTTCCTATATTTTCCCCACTTTAGCCTATTGCTAAATTTTGACATACTCACCTCTGTTAAGTCTAATATGCAAATATTTCACACTTTCCCCTTCTCAAACTCAGTTAGCACACTCCCTAGTTCCACAAATGCATGGATTAATCAAATGAAAAAATTAAAATCGATTCTAAGAAATTAAAAATAAAGAATATGAGCCACTTTTGTGTAATTTGTGGGTTTCCTCCCACATAGCGCCTTAGTTATCGTCATGGCACGACGTTTTCTATATTTTTAAGTTAGATACTCGAGGGAACCCTCGCGCACTTCCACATCTGTATCATTGATAACTGATACCATTAGAAATTCCATTGGTTATTTCTTTGTTGTGCATACCCGAAAGGACACTTTACCATCACGAACTCCAAACCTCATTTCCCCCAGCTCTAAATTGACAAGGGCTCTTCTGGTAGAAAGGAAAGGTCAACCAAGGATAATAGGAACCTCTTGGTCTATCTCATAATCGATCACTACAAAATTTTCCAGAAGGATGAATCTATCCACTTTCACCAACACATCGAACAAATCACTGACCGATTTCTTGATAAACCGACCTTTCATCAAAAGCCTCATCGATGTTGGAGTAGGGGTACTCAACACAATCATCCAATATATTTCAAAAGGCATGAGATTAATATTCGTACCAAGATCACAAAAATCTTTTTCAAACTTATGCATCCCAATGGTGCATGAAACTGTAAAGGCCGTGTGGTCCTTCTTCTTCTCCGCTATTTCACTATTCATGATAGTGTTATACCCATGGGTGACCTCAATGGTGTCATATTCAAGAAAATTCTTCTTCAACATCAATTTCTTTATAAACTTAGTGTACCTAAGAATTTCTTGAATCGCCTCAAGCAACGGGATATTAATAGAGAGGTTGCTAAGCTTGGCCCTGAATTTCTTGAGCTTATCACTCCCCTCTTTCTTCTTAAGCCTTTGTTGAAATAGAGGATGGATTTGAATGGTAGGAAATACCTCACTTTGTGTATTATCATTCTTTACCACCTCTTCATCAATTTCCACCAGTTCTTTTTCATCTCCTTCTTCTTGAGATTTCAGGGTTTCTTCTCTTGGATCAACAACAAAAATTTTCTTCAAATTCATGTGTTCAAAGTTGGGATATTTTGCACCTGTAATTTCTCCTTCAAATTTCTTCAAATGATTATAAAGAGTATTTCATTCCTACTCACTACATCCAACACTAGGGATTTATTTTTCAGATTCACAACAGTTTCACTAGGTAGACCCCTCTCTGCTTTAGTATTTAATTGAGTGGAGATTTGTATAACTTGGGTTTCTAATTGTTTGATAGAATCAGAGTGGGATACAATCATTTGGTTGAGTTGAAAAAAATAACCTTTCAATTCATGAACCATTTTGTCTATTCCCTCCACTTTCATCAAAATTATTGCCAAGACATCTTCAGTTTTTTATTTGTCAGGTATGATGGGGTTACCTTCTTTGTTATTTGATCTATCATGAGGATTCACATAACGATCATACTCTCGGTATCTGTCCCTCCAATCATGATCCATTCAACCATGGTTACCACCTTGCCTTTGGTAGGTGGGGCAAGAACCCCCCGAAAAATTGGCCAAATACC
This sequence comes from Capsicum pubescens, assembly GCA_030864215.1. NCBI lineage: Eukaryota > Viridiplantae > Streptophyta > Magnoliopsida > Solanales > Solanaceae > Capsicum > Capsicum pubescens. The sequence continues at coordinate 173,182,178 of CM061541.1, forward strand.
AAATCTCCTCATGAAGCTTCTTAGCCTATTCATCATTGCAGTCCTTGTATACCACGACACTCACCATTTTTGAGGGTGAATCCATCACATACTTAGTTAAAATATCCAATTGTGTCATCATTTTTTCAATGTTTTCCTCCCTCTTTTCCTCTCTTTTTTTTGCTCTTTATTAACAAAGGAGGTAGTAGGGGAGCCTTTTGGTACCTTAGCATCACGGGTATACCAACCCTGGTTTTTCTTGGTAACTTCCTCAAGAAAATTTGTAGCTTATTGATAATTACACTTCATAAGAAAGACCCATACTTTATTGTCTTCAACGGTTTTGTTGAGACAATCAAGAGACCGATAGAAGATTTGGAGAAGCATCTTCTTCGGGACATTGTGGTTGGTACATTGCATAAGTTTTCCATTGAATCTTTCCCACACTGCGTACAAGGTTTCTCCAATTAATTTACTAAAGTTGATAATCTCATCACACAATTAAAGCATTTTAGAGGTTGGTAAATACCGGTCAAGGAAGGCCACAATAAGTTCTTCCCATGAAGTAATTGATCCGACCGGAAGAGAGCAAAGCCAAAATACTGCTCCCCCTTTAGAGAGAATGGGAAAAGGCACAAATAGATGTACTCTTGGTTTATGTGTGCAATATCAAAGATTGAACACACTTCTACGAAGTTATTCAAATTCAAGTTGGGGTCCTCATAGGCTTGTCCCCTAAAAAGTCCCTTCATTTGTAGCATATGAAATATAACACTTGTGAAATGAAAGACACAGTTCCCATGAGTAGGAGGGATACAGATTGTACTTTAATGTCCAACATCATTGAGTTGTTCTTCATCATCAAGAGGGCCATCGAAGGGCCCGACAATACTTGCATTATCATTCATAGTTCTGTTAACACTATGGGAATCACCTAAAAAGGAAATAAAAACAACAACCAAAATAAATAATCACCATTATGTGTATACCCTAAGTAAAAATCAACACCGCACAAGTGAAAGCTAAATTTCACTCTCCAACAACGGCGCCAGTTTGATAATGCTCACCAATACCATTCAATTTGGTATAGGACGGTCGTTGTCAATAGCTCAACTTATGTTGAGGTTGAATCTGGGAGGAGCAAAATTAGATTTCTAGTCCTATGCTTGTTAACACTAACTAAAAAAATACTAGAAGTGTAAATAAAGTAAAAAGAATGATTTAAATTTGGGGGGTTTGATTTGTAACAAAGTTTCATCAATATCTACTTAAGTCAAAACACAAAGACAACACTTGTGATTCAAATATTCAATATTTAAAGGATCTTGGGATTACGTCTACCATGAGAACATGATTATTAAGTGAAAATTCTAGTCATTGATGATAAGGTAGGCTAGCTTGAAAGTCCTTGAGGCTACTTCATCAATGAATCCTCAAGGATATCACTCATTAACTCTTTTAAGTACCTAACAAGTGTGTCAATTAAACCCACCCAACTCATTAATTGGGCATCCCTAATTTTAGGAAGATGCCTATATCATAGACAATTATCTAATTGCCCTTATTTCTAAGATGGAAAAAAGATTGCAAACTATATCCATTATTGTCCACTATTATATTGCCCTCCATAGCCCTCCTTCAAGGATGCCATGGGTTCCAAAAATTCACCCACATCCCTTTTTCAAGGATGATGTAAGTTTTCTAGAGTTTGAGGTTTTCACGCACAAACCCATTTTGGACATTTGGAGTTTTCACCCACAAATCCCAACTAATTAAACCAAGAAATATTAAAACCCATCATTAACAAGATAGAATATACACAAATACAACATAACCCACAAATAATTGCACCTTAGTTTAACATAATATCAAGACAGATAGATTTAGCTACTCATGAAGAATAAGAAAGAAGTATACCAAAAGGCTCATTCAAAATATCCATTCTTCAATTTCACCAAATCTAAAGTAAGAAATTCAAATACAATTGTATCCCAAGTTAGGGTTTGTAACTTCAAATTAAATTTCTCTCTATGAGTGTAAAATTCCAAAATGGGAAATGGTTTGCGACTTTTAAGGGATTGGGGTCATCTATTTTAGATTAAAAAATTACCCCTAGCCTATTCCTGCATTATCGCGATCGCATCAGTTTTTTCATGATCACGACTACTGCGACCGTGATTAGATGCATGTGATCGCGGTGGATGACTTATATTAACTGTCTGCGATCGAAACCCTCAGACCGCAATCGCGTCAACTGAGCCTAATTTATTGCAGCAACTGAGCCTGATTTGTGCAGGGTCTTCAGTTGTGCCCTTTTTCTCTCTTTTTGATCCTTTTCAGCACACTTCTATATCTTTCTATCTCATTGATGATAGGCGAATTTACACGCCTAAAGCACTATATTTTGCCCATATTTTAGCCTAGTTTTGAGAACAAATTATATATTTCATGCACTTTTAGTCCATTTTCCTGTAAGTGAGCTAACAAACATGATTAGCAAAGTTTCAGGTATAAATGATGCAGAATTCAGCATTTCATGGATAACTTGACGCCAAAGAAAGCTTCACGAAAGGAGAAAAGCCAATCTTGGATGCCAAGGACTAAAGATGGCGCATGGAAATTCTGTCCCGGGCTAAAACAACATTTCTAAAGACTTTGGGGACTAGCAGTAACTTATTAGGATTAGGAAAATGATACATTAACCTAGTACAATTGGGTTAATTATTACATTAGCTTGTTAGGATTAGGATAATGATACATTAACCTAGTACAATTGGGTTAAGTATTTCATTAGCTTAGTAGGATTTGGTTAAGCATTTCATTAGCTTAGTAGGAATAGGATATGGGTATTATAAATACCCTATCTTGCTAGAGATTTTAGGACATCTTCTTACATTCAATTCTATTCTATTCTACTTCTAAGACATTCTAGTTCTAAACAATCATTCTTCCATTGATTCTATTTTTCTTCTTCTATTCATCTATTCTTAAATTCCACAACAAGAGAAACGTTACTTTGCTAAGGGATTCACGCCTAACGCCTACCACACCATTACAAACGTGAAATCTTTATTGTGGTATAACAACAATGTCAATTGTGATTTCCTTCGCACTCATGGGTAACTAAACTTCTCTGTTGGGGTTATGGAAGCCGAATGAGATACTATCTATTGCTGTGAGTTTGTGAGTTCGTGACACGTATGTTGCTTATATCATTATTCTCTTCATCTTAATCTAAATTCTTTGTGGTTGCAAACGCAAGAATACGCCAGTATAACATTTAACTTGTTCGAAAGAAAGGTTATCTTTCTGGAAAAGAGATAATGTCAAGGTAGTAGGGTCCCATCCCCTATTAAAAAGTTAGTGCCGTAACTGGATTAACCTCTTGGAGAATTCGTACCGTTAGACACGCTTTAAGCTCGAAAGAGTTAAAGTGAAATAATCCTCGAATAGGTCGAAAGACGCCTGGATTTACCATCGAATACAATTCTCTATAAGCACATGCATGTCTGAATTCAACACACTCATAGTCAATAGAGACGTATAACTCAGAAGGTGGACATAACCCCAACTCCTCAATTCTCATTGTTTACATATTACAAAACATTCGTTCTTTCACTTTGCTATTTTCTGCTTTACTCTCTTATTTTGGTTACATTACTATCACAATACAATTCCCCCCTTTTTACGAGACTTGCACTAAAAGTCTAGTAATCTTTGCTTACTTGTTGACCAAGCTATTCCCTGTGGGATCGATACCCAACCCAGTTGGGTTCTATATTTGACAAATGACCATTTTACACTCCTACGAGAGCTGTAGATTGAGCGTTATCACTCATCACCTGTGTGCCTATAAAATGTTGAAATTAGTGCATTCGAGTAACATATTTTTCTCATTCAACCCTTTAAATCATAGTAATGTGTAGGAATTTAGGATGAAAATGAGTGGTAAATTCACCACTAAGGTCTAAATCCACTATTAGATGTTGAACAAGCCAACACTAGACCTACGATAGCAATTTCGCCTAATATAGAGCAACTAAGTCCATTCCACCTAAGTTATTGCCGATTAGGGTAGGTGTCATCCTAAACTCAAGTGACCAAGGAAATCTTTTTATTAGTGTAGTAACTAAAGAATTTCAAACTTAAGCATAAGCCTACAAGGTCAAAATTACCTAAGGTATGATTAACTAGGCTAATTATGTCCAAAATGATTTTTAAAACAGCCTACATATCCAACTAATCCTAAGTATTTCAATTTATCACACAAACTACAAAAACCCATCCCAAATTTAACACAATATCATAAATATCATATGAATTAGCTCAATCCAATAAGGGTAAAACCCAGCTAACCTAGATGGTGAAGAACACTTACAAGATCTGCTAAATCAACATTTTTACCTTCTGATATGCTTCCATAAGATGCTAAGATATTAAAATCAAATTCAACTCATCAATACGATAATAATGATACGCATATCTCACCATTGTGCTCCGAGTCCAGAAATACCCAAAAATCCTATATGGGTTCGATTTATGTAAAATTATGTTTTTGAAACCAACCCAATGCTCCCACATTCTCAAGGAATCATTATCCTAAAAAATAGGTGAATTTTGAGATAATTTGTGGCTAAAATTAAGACCCCTAAGGTTTTGAGATTTTTGACCAAGAAATGGAAATTTCTACCATGAAAAGGGTAAAATCTTACCATAAATTGGAAGATAATTGCATAACAATGCCTTAGAAAAGCTCCCAAATCTCCCATAAGATTCAATTTTAAGCTATCTCACTATTTAGGATTTTAGCTCTCAAGAAATTGGATGAAGAATGGAAAAATCATGCAAAGGGAGTCTATTTATACCCATACTGGGTGCTCGGGTCTTATTATTGCAACCCGATATTTTCAATCGTGATGTAAGGCATAAAACGAGGATATCGCGATCGCGATATTATCCCACTACAATTTTGGTTCTACTGGCCTGCCCGAGGAGTCGCATTCGCAACTTGAAGAGTCGTATTCGCGACGTGAAGAGTCGCATTAGCGACTTGAAGAGTCACGTGTGCGATTCAAAGTGTCACGATCATGGAACTTGTACCAGACCATGATCGCGATCCATGGTCCACGATTGTGGGTGCACCAGATTATAGTCGTGGCTTTGAATTTCCAAGTCTCTGCCAAGCCCTTAAAATTCATCCAGAATCCCGTAAATGCAAATAAACTATGTCACCACATCAAATTTGATGTTCCAGACTCAATGACACAGTCAAAATTTCTATCTGAGGTTTTTTTTACAAAATGAGGGTCCCATTCCTAATTCCAATTTTCTTAACTTTTCGACCAATAGGTCAAAATGAGCTTGGGTGCCTAAAGACCCAAACCAAGAGATCACCTATCCTACAATCAATATTATGGAGCTACTGGAACAATCAAAATTTTCATTCAAGGTCGTTTAGTTGATGTTTTCTCCTGGTGGACATTTGAATCAATGAATACTACAAAATAAGAAAATGGCTCTAAAAACCAAACAAATTGCTCGGTAACCAAACTGTCAGTTCTAGAAAGTCATAAATGACTTCGAGCAACTATAGAGAAACTTTATACATAAAATTAAGCAGAAATATGGAAAATGACCTGAAGGGTCATTAAAATACTAGTCTCTAATAATCATATCTTAGGAAAGTATTCAAAAGATAATGAGAAGATCCTAAAAGCAACTATTTATATCCGAAGACTTCAAAATTCAAAATTACAATGGCTAAACTATCGATCAATAGTTGACGAGCATAGTTGATGGCCTGTCAACTTGTGTCATCAACTAAGTCCCTCATTTGAGAAATATTGCCTCAAGTTGATGATAAACATTGACGACTCATCACTTTATTGATAGCCAGTCACTTGGGTCTTCAATGTTCTTCTTTACTGCTTCAATTTGATGAGTTGATAGCTCATCAATTCCAGTCGTCACAACAACTTCTTGCTCATTTTCTTTGGTTTTATCAATGTTTGACTTTACCTGCCTACTCAAGTAAAATACAATTAAAAACAACAAAATTTTCTCAAGAACTTGTAATTATTCCAAGTTAGAAACCTCAAATGTGCTGTCAAAGAGTTGGCACATCAACACCCTCAACTTGGAATACTTGTTTGTCCTCAAGTAACTACATAATATGGTTTTATGCATACAATAAGCATCAATGAATAGAATAGCATTTCTAACTTTAAGCTTGAACCCATTACGGTGAGTATGATATTTTTTCCAAATAACCACAAAAGTCCATGCATAGCATTTCAATTCAAATAAGCAATACTGCATACACTTAGAGTATTCAATCGAATAGTCAGCGATTATAAGTGTTGTTCATATGTCCTTACGAAAAAAAAAGTTTATCTCAAAGACTATTACTTTTTATTTTAGGAATTGGAAATCAAATCTCTCACTCTCACAATTAAATTTTGAATTATGCACCTCCTATTCGATAGGCTTTCCCTTACCATTCTATTTTTCTTATCTAGTATGTTAACTAAGATCACTAAAGGACTTTTCTTGGCTTGTATTGAAAGCTTAAGTGCTGGTAGGATAATTTTTGAATTAGTGACTTAGCCCTTCTTGAAATGATTTTTCTATGCATTTCCACTTAATTTGAAATTTGGTGCTTGTTCACTTGAATGTTTAACCCATTTCTCTTTTCTAGTGTTGTAACTTCCATGAGTTTATTCATTTTCTTGGTCAAATACTTTACAGCTATACTTCTATATTATATATATATATATGTTATGTTTATTTTTTATTTTTATTTTCTTATTTTCCTATTACTCTATTCACACCCTTTTTTAATTGTCACACCCTTCTATAGTAGCCACCCTCAACTGAGACAATTTGACTGAGTTAAGGTGCATGATACTCAAAGGAGGAACTGGAGAAAAAATTTTGGTTTAACCAGAAAGATAAGGAAAGAGAATAGTTTAGAAAAGAAGGTATATTAGCTCAAACAAGGATCAAAGGGTATAACAACAATCTTTTAGGTCTCTTATTTAAGCTAAGTGTACGAAAAATCAAAAATGACATATTATCCTTTCCTAGATGCCTACTTGCAACCTAACAAAATGAACTAGGCAAGTTCTAGATCCATGTACACAATAAGAAAATAGTACAAAGACCTCATACACTCATGATATAGAATAGCACAATCATCAACGACCATTCATCTAAACTCAATCGTAAGAAGAATTTACCATATTCATATACTACTAATGATAGTTATGGGCTCACAGTGTATGATTTAGAATCAATGTCATACAAATTTATGATGGGTTTGCATTTTTAAAACATGTAAACCAACAATTTCTATTTATTCATATCCATTTTTCTTGCATAGACAACACCTAAGACACACAAAATATAAATAATAGTAAAATATCCTAAATATGTCGGTTCCCTAGAAAGAATACAAAGGAATAGAAAGCAAGCAATAAGCCCTTGTGGTTGAAGTAACCCCACCCTTACTACAAAAGCTATGTATTATCCCTAAAACATAATTTCTAAATTTAAAGAACGAAGGCGAGGACATACCTGCAGCGTGCTAGGCACTTGCATCATGTGACACTAAGTGTGAAGCTGTATCAATAGCAATAACAATATTAGAAGTAGCACCAAAAACTAGTGGTGCACTCATAATAGTGATTGGTGGAGTAAAGAACTCCCCAATCATCTCATGAATACCAAAATCTATGGGTAGTCCACTATCGGAGGCTCCCATAGCTGTAGCCTGTAGTGCTTCTTCTCTTAGTTTATTTTGTTTCTTTGGACTTAATCAATTCTTCTTTTAAATCTTTTTATCTCTTTTTTTCCTTTGTTCACTCTCACTTATCTTTATTTTACCTTTTACTTTAGGATCAACTAGTTTTCCAGTGATGTCATACATTATTTCCTCTTCTTATTCTGAGTCCTCATCGACTGTAGCTAAAAATATCATGGTCTGATGGCTTTGTAAAGATATGATATCGTCGCTTGCTCACTCTAATATTTCCTCAAATCTAGCAAGATCAGGAATAGTAATACCTCTCAATTTGTCATTGACCTTATGTTTCAGGTCATTAATACAACCATGAAGATTAGCATAATTTTCCAAAGCTTCTTTGATTTTCCTATTAATGAATGGTTCAAATTGTTGGGTGAAATACTTTAACTGATCATTAAATCTATTTCGTTGTTTGACAATTTTCTTAAAGTTCAAAAGGGTTTGCATACTCAAAACTAAAATTATAATAACTACTGCATCTTTAATCATAGTTATAGGTATGGTACCTACAAAGGAGGTAGTTAAGGAAACTCTAATAGAGACAATTGTATACCTTGTGTGGATCCTGAATCAACTTTATGTGTATGAACTCTCTCTTTGATCTGAGTAACAACTATAGAATTAACCCTCTTACCCAAACTCATTGTGGTCCTAACTTTATCTCTCACTCTATCAAAAGTGGGTATCATTATCTCTCTTACTTTATTATCCAATCTAGTGATTATAGAAACATGAACCTCCTCACCTAACCTGGTGATCAAGCATGGAAAAAGATATGTTGTATTTATTCTTGCGGCTCGTATCTTGATCTCTCCAATAATTATTTCTCCAAAATTTAGCAGAAACCCAGATACTAGACTTATTACTAACTCCACTCTATCCTCACCCAATATAATATCTCCCACTATTGGCATTAATCTAAATCACATAATACCCCACCAAAATTTGCCACTTGAGATAATAAAGTTTTTGTAATCTTTGCATTTGGGTTATGCACCCACTCTGATTCTCCTTCTACTATGAATTGTGCTAACCAAGGGTATTGGTTGGATCAGTCACTCGCCTATGGTAGAACTTTGGAGTATTACTTTGCGGGTACAAGGTCTACTTCATGAAGAATCTATTAATGGTTCAATTAGACAAGTCCACCATAACACCCTGAACTAGTATATGATCCATGTTTGGTTTTTCCATGGCCTTCTCTCCTTTTTTGCACATGTTCTCTAATATAGTTATGTAGTTTGCATAAAACTCATGGAAAATGGTCGGATATTATGAACCTTCTTCCTTGGTTGTCCATCCCATTTCATGTAATTTTAGTGTTCTCTAAATTTTAGGATATCTGCTCAGCCTAAATGTAATGATCCTAACTTCTTCTGAAATAGGTCTTTTCATTTTGCATTTACCCCTGCCTGCTAACCCTTCATGTTAAATTTTTAATGACCCCTGCACTTTCCATTGCATACTATCTTATATACAGGGTGTCTTACTTTTAATCATACTTCTCATGGTTGTAAATCTTCTATCATAAGGTTTTCAAATAAATGAGAGTTTTCTTTATTAGAGCCCTCATTTTTAGAGTTGGACTCTCTCTCAATAGATACCAACCCCTATTCTGACTAGGTGATTAGCTATATTATATGAAGACTCTACCTTATATGATATCCCTTTGGTCCAACTTCTTCAAATTTATATTCAGAATCATTAAGCAATCTTTGAGTTGAGGTATTTTTTGTTGTTCATTTTATAGTGCACTTTAGTTGACCCTTAGGAGGCATATTTGTACCTTGAAAATTGAATATATTAGAATTGTTCAAGTGGTGAACTTTGAGCTTGAAACTATCAATTGATATGCATGTATTAATGTCTTTAACTTATATGTGAGTTGATTAAAATTGAAATCGGTGATTTGGGAGCTATGCACTTGTAATGTGAGCTAATGACTTAAAGTTGAAGAAGAGTGGGAGACTTGAGAGGCTTGAGTAAGAAGGAAGGCGTAGAGTTTCAAAATAATTAGTCTTTTATATTTTAAAATTTTCAATTTGTTATTAGGAATGAATTAAATTAAATTTAAAAACTCAAACAAAAGGCAATTTGAACGAGTAATGGGAATGTGAAAAGTCTTTAGTGGACTAGATTTGATTAAGGTTTAGTTAAAATTTGTGGGCTTGAATCGGGTCGGATAGAGACTTACCTGGGTTGGAATTTCGATTGATGCCTTGTTAGTAGGTAATCGCACGTCACTTGAGGTAGTCAACCTTCTAAAAAATTATCCCTTAATTTTGCACTAGTTGGCGCTAAAGATTGATAGATCACCACTTAGTTAATAGCTCATCAACCTTTGTCATCAAGGTTATCAATATTATGCTGTTGAGTTTATCCCAGGTTGACAACGGGAGTTGACAACTCGTCAGGATCCGTTGTTAAGCTTATCAAATATAACAACCTTTACTTGCTAAGATAAAAATTAAGAGTTGACATCCTGTCTACATGTTAACAGTATGTCAATCTTAATTTTTGATGCTATCATAGCAAATTTTTGTTTGTCCTTGCACATCTTAACAAGCACATTACCCATGGTGATACATAAAAAAAATATAACTATTTACAACATAAAATGTAGGTTGCCTCCCATTAGGTCCTGATTTAACATCGTAACACGACTCGATTATCTTGACTACTTAGACTTTGTCAAGATACACATTTGATAAAACCTTTACATCCTCCATTGGGACCATGTATTATTTTATTCTTTATCCATTGACCTTTAACAAATTTCCCTCTTTGTTTTCCAATTCAACCACTTTGGATGGAAAGACATGAGTCACTTTGAACGGTCCTTACCACTTCATTTTTAACTTTCTTAGAAAAATCTTAAACCTCAAATTAAATAGTAACACCAAATCGCCCACTTTGATTTTTTTTTTTAATTGTCTAATCATTGTACCGATTCATCCTCTCTTTATAAAGATCAGTCCTCTCATAAGATAAAAGTCAAAACTTATCCATCTAACTTTGTTGGTCTAGTCTCATATTAATTACTTCTCTCCCACTTAAAATCAACCTTTTTAATGCCTACAATTCCTTGTGTTCTAACTCTAATGGAAAGTGAAAAGCATTACTAAAGAATAGCTGGCAAGGGGACTTACCTATGGGTGTCTTGAAAGTAGTTTCATATACTCAAAGAGCATTATCAAGTTTTCTCAACTAATCACTTTTATTTTCTTTAACACTCTTAACTAGTATGGTCTTAATTTCTTTATTTGACACTTCCACTTTCCCACTAGTTCATGGGTGATAAGGTGTGGGTACCTTGTGTTGCTTTACCCCATACTTTGCTAGAGCAACTCAGAATATCTTGTTATAAAATGAAAGCCTTCATCACTTATTATTGTGCGTAGGATACCAAATAGAGAGAAAATTTTCTTTCTTAAGAATGTAACCATGTTATTGCCTTTATTGTCTACTAGAGACTCAACTTTTACCCATTCGGAAATATTATCCACAACTACTAGGATGTACTTGTGATCGTAAAATCTCACAAAGAGCCCCATGAAATTTATGCCCCAAATATCAAACAACTTAACTTCTAGATCTTTACTTTCTTCACTCATTTTATGCTAAAAGTCTAAGTTAGTTTTTATAGATTCTATTGATTTTACTCTATCACAGATGGCTATGATACATGCTACCACTACATGAGACGAGTACCTTGAGTCTGTAACAAGGAGTTTTGTTATAGTTCATGGATAACCTAGATGTTATGGATAATCGAGTTATGCAGCTTCAGCTAAATACCAAGATAAAGGGCCTTCACTAGACCCGATCCCCATACCTACACCAGAGATTCTCCACCCTAACCAGTGGTGGGCTAGGGACCAACCCAGGAACAACTGGGATTTATTTCTTCTTCTCTACTTAAGGATACATTGGTTCAGCTCTTAGTATTAACTAGCAGTGTGCCATCTGATGGTGCATAATCTGTGGATCAAAGAGGTAGTGAGATAAAAGTGTAGCCTGCAGCTGTAGCTCTAGAGTTGAGATTCCTTCTTCACTGGTAGTTACCTAAATAGTAGTTACTCAGTTGGTGGTTTCTCAGCCAGTAGTTGCTTGGTCACTGGTTTCTCAGCCTACTATGTCTATTGAGGAGAAGAAGATACTGAATAGAATTTTTAGATTAACTCCTCCTAGGTTTTCTAATGCATCATGTGAGGATGCTTATGAGCATATTGTTTATTAGTTGATTGGGAGGATAGTCTCAATAATTTGGGCCTAATTGATACCCAAGTGAACTATACTACTTTTCAATTAGGGATTGAGACTTTGCATGACCATGCAGAGTTTGGTTTCTACTTTTAGATCTTTTGATGAGGTTTATAATCATGCATAGGTTTTGGAGGAGGTGCATCATGAGGCCCAAGGGGGAAGATATAAGAGGCCTTAATAGCATGGTAGTTTTAGTGGAAGCCATAGTAGCTCACTATTCATAGAAGTGGTTCTCAAGGTAGGTACCCTTCGCATCAGCCTTATCAGTATCAGGGTTAGTCTAGTAGGCTCATTCATGATAAACTTTATATTACAAATAAAGTCCAGTCTATTTATAGAGATCATCTTTTCTAGAGTAGTGGTCAGCCTCAGGGGGATTTACCTTTTGGGTATTCTATCCATGGTAGTTATTTCAAGTCAGTTGGATCTTCTAGTTTTGTATAACACCAAGGGCATGTTATAGTTGTGAGGCCTTTATCCATTTATTGAGAGAGTGTCCTATTCTTATAAGAGTTATCCCAGAATCTTGGAGTGTCCAATTAATAAGGTAGTACCACCCCCAGCTAGAGGTGGTATGCATGGTCATTAGAGTGCTCCCTAGGGTTCTTGTTGAGGTCCTCAAGAAGGTCAGACAAAAAATTGATCAGGAGCCCAGCCAGGTGACAGGCGTGGTCAGTTATATGCCATTCCAACTAGACCTAAGGTAGAGTCTTTGGATGTAATTATTATAGGTATGATTTTAGTATGCCATTAGCCAGTTTTTACTTTATCTGATCCAGGATCCACTTATTCTTATGTGTCTTCTGATTATACCCTATAGCTAGAGTAATCTTGGGATTCTTTATCTATGTTATTATGTGTATCTACTTCCGTGCGTTATTCTTTAATCATGGATCAAGTTTATAAATCATTAATTCTGATTATTCGAGAGTTTGTTACTTAGGTTTATATTATTGTGTTAAATATGGTGGATTTTGATGTGACACTAGGCATGGACTAGTTATACCTATATTATGCAGTATAGGATTATTTTTCCAAGATCGTTAGCTTAGCCATGCTCAGCATACCCCCAGTTGTGTGAGAGAGATTTATTAGCCACGAAATAATGGGAATCATTTCTTATGTTTGAGCTAGGAGATTTATTTCAAGGTCTTATGAGTCTTATCTCACTTATATTTATGATGTTAGTATGGAGAGTCCCTCGCTCTATTCCCATAGTTATGAGTTTTTTAATATTTTCCCTACCGATCTACCTTTTCATCCTCCTATGTGTGATATTGAGTTAGGAACCAAACCTATTTTAATGGAACTTTACCGTATGGATCCTGTCGATCTTAAGGAGCTAAATTCTTAACATTAGGATCTTATGGGTAAGGGTTTCATTAGACTGAGTGTGTGTGTTTAGGGTGCTATTTTTTGTTAAGAAGAAGGATGGTTCTTTGCGTATATTTATTGATTATAGAAAATTTAATAAGGTGAAGGTGAAGAATAGGTATCCTATGCCTCACATTGATGATTTATATGATCAACTTCAGTCGGAGCAGTGTTCTCTAAAATTTACTTGAGGTCCGGGTACAATCAATAGAGGATTTGGGTAGGAGACATCCCAAATACAGGCTTTAGGACTTATTATGGTCATTATGAGTTCCTGGTGATGTCTTTTCGGTTGACCAATGCCCCAACTATATCTATTAATTTGATTAACCACGTGTTAAGGATGTATTTGGATTTCTTCGTGATTGAGTTCATTGATGATATCCTTGTGTATTCAAGGAGTAGAGAAGAGAAGATGTAGTATTTGAGGATTATGCTCCAGACTTTAGAGATCATATATTTTTTTCTAAATTCTCAAAAGTGTGAGTTCTGGCTTAAGTCGGTTACATTCATAGGATATGTGGTGTCTAAGGAAGGGATTATGATAGACCACACAATGTTTAAGGTTATTCATGATTGGGCCAGGCCCATATCACCATTTAAGGTTCATAGCCTCACTGGTTTGGCTGGTTACTATAGGTAATTCATTAAAGGTTTTGCTACTATTATAGTGTCATTAACCAAATTGACTTGAAAGGAGGATCCTTACTAGTTATTCATAGAGTGTTAGTTGAGCTTTTGGAAGCTTAAGGAATTTCTCACTTTATCTCCTATATTGTCTCTTCCTATTAAGAGTGAGGAATTCATTGTATATTGTTATGCTTTCAGTGTTAGATTGGGGTGCGTATTGATGAATAATGGTCGAGTTATTGCTTATGCATTGAGGCAACTAAAGGTGCATGAGTGAAACTACCCCACTCATGATTTAGAGTTGGTAGTGGTAGTTTTTGCGCTTAAGATTTTGATGTAGTGTGGATAAAGACATTGTGAGATCATCACGGATCATCATAGTCCTCAACATGTTATGTCCTAGACATAGCTTAATTATAGGCAAAACATATGGATAGAGTTGCTTAAGGATTATGACAACTCTATCTTTTATCATCTGGGCAAGGCAAACATGGTAATGGATGCCTTAAGCTGGAAAGTAGTGAGTATGGATAATTTAGGGATTTTGTCTCAGTTTCTTAGAGGTTGTTGGCGAGGGATATCTCATCCTTAGAAAACTTGATGGTGTTGAAATTTCTGCCTCCGTGAGGATTCTTGCTAGTGTTGAGGTAAGGTCAACCTTATATGAGTAGATCCAGTGTTGTCAGTTTGAGTATATGAAACTTTGTGTCATCCTTGATCAAGTATTGAGCGGTGACTCCAGTATGGATACCGTATACTCTAAGGATGTTCTGAGATTTAATGGTTGTATTGATGTTTCAAGGGTTGGAGACTTAATTCCGTTGATATTTTGTGAGGATCACAACTCTAGATAATTAATGTATAAATATTTGAGGCAGCATTATAGGTGGATTGGTATGAAAAGAGTTATGGTGGAATTTGTAGATTGCTGCCTATGATATTAGAAAGTAAAGACCAATCATTAGAGACATGGTGTCTTAATTTAGATATTGCCCATTCCTGAGTGAAAGTGGGAGTGGATCACTATGGATTTTGTTAGTGGTCTATATCGTACTTCCCATTGTTTTGATAGTATTTGGTCATTATTGATCGGTTGAACAAATGGGCACATTTTATTTTATTTAGATATCCTTCAATGCTGAGAGGTTATCCCGTATCTATATTCGTAAGATAGTCCATTTTCATAAAGTAGCAGTCAGAGTGAACTATTAAGGTCTCGAAGATATGATCTAAGTTTGTGTTATGGATTTTAGAGGTTAGTGGGAGTAGCACTAGCTTTGGCAGAGTTCACATATAATAATTACTAAAATTCAAGCATTGAGATTGTCCCTTTTGAGGCTTTGTATAGTAGTTGATATGGTTCTTTGATTGGCTAGTTTGAGATCTCCAAGATTAGACCCCGTGGTACTACACTATCTACTACACACTCACTTTTATTCACCTTCTCAATTTCCTTCTCAAGATAAAGATGACAATCGAGTGGTTGCGATTCTTGTGTTTTCTCCACAAATTGGCTAATATCCTTCTTATATTTTTTTTGATTATCCACTATAGACATGGTGGCAGTGGTATCTCCTCAACCTGTTCAATAATTTTAGTTTCTGAGTACTCAGACTTCCTTGAATTATCCACAACTTCATCTACAACAGGTTGGGAAGTCCACTCTGCATCTACCTCCAACTTATTATCCAATTGCTCTGTAATCTTCCTATAGTGCTTCATGTCTGCCAATAACTGTACCTGAGATGCTAAAAGTTGTTTCAGCATCTCTTCCAAGTTGCTAGTTTGAGTTGTGGCATGCATGTTTCGTTGTTGTTGCTAAAACTACTGTCGGTTGGTCCATGATTGAATTTGTGACTGATTCAGCCCCGTTCGATTGTAGTAGTTTATATAATTTTGCCTTTCAGCATACCCCACAAACAATTTTTAATCGGGATTGACAACACACATAGCTGCAGTATGACCAGTTTGACCATAAACCAAACACCAAGGTATAGTCTGTTCTACAGATAGAACAACATCCGCATCACATTGTGAAGGTCCCGTCCATGCACTTCTATTAAAATCTGGATAATAAGCTGCTTGATGTGGTCCCCCACAAAAACAACAAAAATCTTCATCACTTGAAAACCATCTATCCCAAGCTGACATATCAAGAAGTGTGATGAAAAGACAAATAAAAGAAAATAAAAAAAAACTAAACAAAAACTATTTACAACTCAATATAGAAAAACAAAAAATAAGATAGTTTCCTAATTACAAGTCCCCGGCAACGGCGCCAAAAACTTGACAGCGCCCAAGTACACACGCAAGTGTACGTGGTCTTATCAAGTAGTAAAATAGCTTTAAGGAAGCCAAAGTATCGATCTCTTAGGGACTTTGCCACCTATCTAATTCTTGTTTAACCAATTGAGGAGAGGAGTAAATAGAGTTTTGAAGTTGTAAATTAAAACTAAACTAAACTAATGCAAAAAAAAAAAGTAATAACTCAGGAAAATCTATGGATAGTATCCCAGGGTTAAGGCTTACAAACAATCATACTACATTGTTGAACTTCATGCGTTAACTTGTTTATCTTGGTTGCTAATTCGTAGGGTTGATTTCATGATCATGGTTTCTCAATCTCTAATCTTTTACCTAAGTTGAACTTTATACCTACATCGTTGAGCGAGGATGTAATAATTCACTTAAGCTCTAAACAAATACCATCCTACATATGAATCAAGTACGGTATCTAAGTACATCCCAGTCCTAGATACTAATTTAAGTTTTTTATTTTATAAGGAATCAAAAACCATACTTTGCTTATTCCCATGTTCTATCGCCCTATTCCCTCTCCCGAGTTCACAAGGTTGACAATTGATGTATTCTAAGGGTAGTTAATCCTTAAAATAGTTAAAACAAGAATAAACAAGCAACCAATAATGATAAGCAAATCAACAAACTTAATTAAAAACGAAAATAATCATGATCTTGACCTTAACCCCAGAAAAGGAGTTTTATACTTTAATGAAAATATTTATCATCCAATCCCTTGGATTGTTGATAAAAAACCATGAAACAAACTAAAGTAAAGAGATATAAACCCTAAAAGAAGTGTTGAGCAGCCCCACAACTAGTCCAAGTCCAAAAGTCATTAATAATGAGTAGAAAGATGTATTTATAGTGTCCAAGTAGTCCCAAGATGTGTAGGACTCAATTAGTATTCTTTGACGTATCTAAAGTGGATCTCATGTCGCAAGTTGTTCAAACGGGAATGAAAGTCGCGATGCGCAGGCTGGAAACGGGAGTAGGGGTCGCGTTGTGAGGCCTAAAAATGGGTTTTGGAGGTTGTGACGTACCATCATCATGAGGGTTCACTGTTTTGGGTCCCTTATTAAGCTTTTGGTCCATATCAGGTTCCATTTGGACTTTACACGCTCCCTCACTTTCCCAAGGCATTTCAGGTGTCAAAATTTGCGTCAAGTTGCGTATTATGCTTCCGTGATCCATTCCAATCCTTTTTGAGATGTTTCCACTTAATTTGAAGTTTTTACATCCTTCATATATCATCATAATCCATTAATCAAGCATCCTATATTATTAAATATGAAAATTTAGAGCTCAAAACAACACAACATCCAAAATGACGAACTAGAAACACAAGCTAAGCATAGGCAAATTTCCTTTTGATCTATAACTTGTTTTTTTGACTCTTGTCTTGATCCACTTGACCCTTGAACATTATTAATAAGTTATTTCACATATAAATACACAATAAAAACCTTAGGAACTCATTAAAATACATTATAACCCAACATAATAGACTAGACAAGCACCTAGCTCAAGCTAGTAACATTAGTTTTCTCGGTTGAACTCTAAATGATCAATTTGAATCAAAACTTATTTGGGAAAACCATTAAACATTGTAGAAACATACATGGACCCTTAAATGCAAATTTATCTCATTATTAACACATTAACCAGATGAATCATCATCAAAATAAGGCTTAAAAGACTAGAATAGTGACACTAGAATGCATAAATACACCCAACATCACTGTACATTCTAAATATTAATAGGCTGTAAGAAAGGATCTTGAGTGAGGCTCATGAATCATGGTACACTATTCATCTTGGTTTGACGAAGATGTGCCATGAATTAAAGGAGATATATTAGTGGAGTAACATAAAGAGGGATGTGGCAAATTTTGTAGCCAAGTATATGGTCTATGAGCAAGTGAATATGGAGAACTTAAGGGTTGGTAGTTTGTATCAAGAGATTGAGTTACCCGTGTGGAAATGAAAAGTGATTAGTGTGGTTTCGTTATCAGCCTTCCGCTGTCTCGCCATCTATTTGATTCTATTTGGGTCATCGTGGGTAGGATTACCAAGTCTGCTCACTTCATGCCAGTAAACACTAATGATTTTGTAGGGGATTATGCTAAGATCTTCATTCAGGAGATCTTAAATTTTCTTAGTGCGCCTGTCTCTATTATATTTTATCGTGGTACACAGTTCACGTCTTACTTTTGGCGCTTATTTCAGAGATATTTAAGGACTAAGGTGAACCTTAGCTCCATTTTCATCCTTAAATAGATGGTTAATAAAATATAACAATTCATACTTTGAAAGATATGCTAAAGTCTTGTTTGCTTAATTTTGGTGGTAGTTGGGTTGATTATTTGCCTCTCATTGAGTTTGCACATAATAATAGATCACTCAAGTATTGGGATGGCTACTTTTGAAGACATTTATGGTAGAAAGTGTAGGTCTCGTATTAGGTGGTTTGAGTTGGTGAGAATCGATTATTCGGTCCCGACATGGTTCACAAAGCCATGGAAAAGGTGAAGGTGAAGGTGATTTAGTATAGACGTAAGACCGCCCAAAGTCGCAAAATGTCCTATGCGTATGTAAGGAAAAAGGGCCTTGGAGTTTGATGTGGATTATTCGTGATTTTTGAAGGTGTGTCCCATGAAGAGAGTGATGCAGTTTGAAAAAAAAAGGGAAGCTCGATCCTCGCTATGTTGTCCTATACTGTAATTTGAGGAGAATGGGAAATGTGGCTTAAGAATTAGATTTTCCTTCTAGTTTGTGTTTCATGTTTTTATGTTAAAGAAGTGTGTGGGTGATCCATCCGTGATTGCTCCTTTGTAGAATGTTGGTGTTTTGAATTTCTTATTTTATGGAGAAGTCCCAATTGAGATTTTGGATAGGCAAGTAAATCATTTGAGGACTAAGGATATGGCTTCAGTGAAGGTTCTATGGAGGAATCATAAGTTTTAAGAAGCTACTTGGGAAGCTAAAGATAAATTGATGTCCAAATATTTATTCTTGTTTCTAGCTTTGGATAATCGTGCTTGAGGTATACGTATTCCTTAATATCTTTGTTTTCTATTTTTTTAAAAGAAAGCGTAATAGTGTCCTGTCTTAAATCATGCCAATGAATTTCTTAACCCATCATTCGAGGATGAATGATCCTAAGGGGGGGAGAATGTAACACCCTAGATTTTTGGTCCTTGAAAAATACTTTTTCTTTAAGGATACCGCTTAAGCTGTGACTCATGCTTTGAGTCATATGGTGTATATAGGTCATAAGACACTAATTGTAGGGTGACCAATAAAGATTTCCTTTTTTCTGTCTTGGCTAAGAGTTGTTCCTTACGAGTTGTATGGACTCTCTATGAGTCGTAGTGCTCCTTATATAATGAAACCAGTGCGATGGCCTGAGTTTCTCATTAAGGTACGATTAGGTCGCTACAAGACATATGGTATGTACATGAGTTGTAGAGTATGACTCGTAAGGTAACTAATGAAGGCTCCCTGAGCTACTGTCTTGACTACGACTCATGGTGATGAGTCATAATGTGTCCTCACGTATCGTAGGTTGACCCTTGGTCAATGGAGACCATTTTTCAGCCTATAATTAAGAGCACTTTGGACATTTGCCCTCTTCTCCAATCATGACCCATGACTTAAAACCCCTTTACGATACCATTATCCCTCTAAAAAAATTAAAATAAATTCATAAACTCACTCAAATACCCAAGGTCAATAACATTTAGGGTTTCAAAGAAGTTGGTCAATTAGGGTTCTTAAGGTGATGTCTCTCCATAGTTGTGATACTTTTAAGAATTTTACTCTTCCCCAAAACTTATTTTATGAAAAATATGTGTAAAATGGCTTATTTGTATGGATTTGAATATGGGTTTTTGAGATGGGTTGAGGGTTTTGGAATAGTTGATCCTTGAATTATTTTCCCATGGTTTTCATGAGTTGTTCATGCTTTGAATTAAATGTTTTGAGATAATGGGGTGCATGGGTGTGGGAATTAGAATGAGGGTCGAGGTAGTCCCCCAAATTGATGTTTTGAACTTAGAAATTTGTTTTGAATAATCATGATCCCTCAACCCACTTGTGTAAATTGCTTTGAATCGTGGAATTGTCATTTAGTTTGACTTACTCACCTATACTATCACATTGCATAAATGGTTAAATAATGAACATGGATTTTGAAGGCCTTGTTGGTTATGTTTTGATTTAAAGAACAAAGGGGGCTGAGGAATTCCCCCAACATTGATTTCATAAACTAAAGAAGGTTGAGGTATTCTTCCAACATTGATTTAATGTACAAAGAGGGTCAACACATTCCCCCAAGTTAATGGAATTATGATGGCATAATTATGAGATTGCAAGCTAAATGGTATAATGAGACTTATGGCATACCTTAATGTATAATTCCTTGGTTAATAAATAGGTTATGTAAAACATGTTTTAATTAGGCTTAATGGTTGTTATAAAGATATGTCGTGAAGGTGTGAGTCCCGGATGACTAATACTAGAAACTCATGTTTGCCGACATGAGGGTTGGTCTTGATGACTGTGTGCATGGTTCACACTATTGATATATTTGTATATAGGATTGATGTGCAATTGGGGCATTCCCTGGTCATTCTTGATACCTCTAGTTCATACGTGTAACGTCTTGAGTCTGTACCCTGAACGCTACACAGTGCTCATAATTGCGAAGGACCACAGGCTAACCCCCGACTGGTACCTGCTGCAATAACTGAGTAATAATACTGTGATAATGCAAAAATTTGGTGGAAACTTGCCATAAGATTCAAAAACTAAAAATAAATACTGAATACTGAAATATCTATTTTAAATACTCTAGTCAGAAAAGCCTCAACTGTCTGAATCCTGTATTTGATTGGACAAGTCCCTAACTAACTCCGACTACTGAAATAAACTTCAATACTGAAATAATAATCATGTCCTCAAACTATGAGGACTCACCACTTACTTTGACTGCTGAAAATGTGAGAATACTAAGTATGATCGAGAGACTGTGCATCTGAACCAATGATATGAAACATAATAGCTCAAAGAAAAGTATGTGTTAGTACTTTGAATATACTGGTATGCTAAGTGAGGTAGGATGAAATGCATGTGTTCATATGCATGAACAATACTGACTGAATGACATGAATATAGCTAAACGAGAGTACATGCATGAGTATGCAAACTATAAATGAGGTCATGATAACACTGGATACTGAGTTCTGAATACTGATTAACTGATATCTAGGTTTACTGATACTATATTTTTGATAACTGAATGACTGTATCTGATAGTCTTGATTCTATGGAACTATGCTGAGTTTTGTACTGTGTTTAACAGTACTGAATCTGTAGAGCTGAAATGAGTTCTATACTGAGATTGAATCTGAAACTGAGACTGTGGAAGGTAATCATCTAAATGACATGCTGATAACGCTCAAACTACAGCTCTCGTAAGAGTGTAAGCGGTCGTCGTTAAATATAGAACCCAACTGGGTTGGGTGTCGAATCCCACAGGGAATACTCGGTCACTAAGTATGCAACGATTAGTAGACTTTTGGTGAAAGTTCTGCGGATAAAGGGGGGATTTTATGCGTGAAGTAAAATTATCAAAATAGCAAAGTAAAAACGGAATATTTAGTAAGATTTTAATCAATGAGAATTGTAAGTTAGGGTTATGTCCACCTTATGAGTTTTAAGTATCTATTGTCTATGAGTTATGCGGAATTCAGACATGCATGCGCTTATAGAGATTCGTATTCTATGGTAAATCCTAGTGTCTTTCGACCATCAAGGATTATATCACTTTAACTCTTTCGAGCTTAAAGCGTATACTAATGGTACGAATTCTCCAAGAGGTTAATACAGTTACGACACTAACTTTTAAACAGGGGTTGGTAGCCCTATTTCCTTGTCATTATCTCTTTTCCAGACATGTAACTTTTCTTTCGAACAAGTTAATTCTATACTGGCGTATTCTATTTGTTTGCAACTACAAGAATTCAATTAAGATGAAGAGAGTAATGATATAAGCAGCATACGTATCAAGAATTCACAAATTCATAGCAATAGATAGTATATCATAAGGCTTCCATAACCCTAACAGAGAAGTTTAACTACTCATGAGTGCAACGGAAATCACAATAGATATAATCATCATACCACAACCTAGAATAATCTTGGCGATGGAAGTGATATGGCGTCAAAAGCTCTCAAACATTTTGCCCTAGCCGTTCTTCTCAAGAGAGATGAGTTCTCTGTGTTATACTTACAGAATATTGTAACGTGAATTAGGAGCAAAAGTCGAATGAAAAAGACTTGAATTAATGAATGAGTGAATAATAAAAAGCTTCGAATTAATGAAGAAGTGAATGCTGAAAAATTCAGCATTATAGGGTTTTTATAACATCCTTGTCCTAGTCCTACCGAAATAGGGTTTTTATCCTTGTCCTAGTCCTACTGGGTTACTGCATACTTGTCCTAATCCTACTTAGTTACTGCTGATCCCCCAAGTCTTTAGAAATGCTGTTTTTGCCCGGGACAAGTTCTCCATGCATCACTTTCAGTCCACAAGTTTCCAGAAGCTGCCTTCCTTCTTACGTGAAGTTTCCTTTGGCATCCAACAGCCCATAAAATGCTGAAATCTTCATCATAAATACCTGAAATCTTGCTAATCACGTTGGTTATCTCACTTACAGGAAAAAAGACTAAAAGTGTAGGAATTATATATTTTGTCCTCAAAACTTAGCTAAAATATGGGTACATTAAGGTGATTTAGGCGTGTAAATATGCCTAACATCACATGCCCCAAATAAGATAATTGAGTTGGGGTCCAATTTGTAACCCCAAATGGAAGGGTGTCAGTACCGTGCCATAGGTAAAGACATTTGGTTGTGGGGTCAGTCCTAGTCTAGCGAATGACCCCTGGCATCAGTCAGAACTAGCGGGTGATCCCTGAGTATGTCAGTCCTATTTAATGGGTGACATCTCATAACCTACGTTGGCTACATAGTTTTTTAACTTAGGGCTTGCTTCTAGGGACCTAGTCATAGCTGACGGGTGAGCCCCCATCCCTAGGCTTAGTCGGTGCTGAATCCTACTTCCAACTGAAAGACACTGAACTGATTCCTAGACTGTACTAGGCTTGACTGAACTGTTACTGGTGGTACTGTTTAACTGAACTAAACTGCATTCACTGAGTTCCGTTGACTGACGTAACACTACTGAATTCTTTTAAGTAACTGAATAATACTGAGTTCTGTTAGCTGACCGAGTTTACTAAGGTTAGAAATGAATACTCAACCGTACTGGACTGATTCTGAGTACTTTAAGTACTGAACTGATTACTGACTAAATTTTGTGAACTGACTGAGTTTACTACTGATCGTGACATGACTGAGATTATTCTGTAACTGACACTAGCTTTAGGTAAACAACTAAACTATCGGGTATAAATACCCCCAGGACTCAATAGCATGAAAAGTAATGCTTCACATGATCTTGCATAGCATAGTATAAAATGCACACTTGTTCACAATGCATCTATAGAGGCATTTTATCAAACAATTGCATGGCATGAAACAGTATACATAATAGCATGATATAATCTTATCATTACATTTGCATGAGCAATTCATCAAACACTTGGATAGCATAATCTATGCACATGACACTAAAACAACATGTGAGCATCATGATTCAATTCCAAATTCACAATTCCATGGGTTTCAATATGAATTCACATGATAAATCACACATGTCAATTAATTCTACATCAATTTTGTAATAAATCATGAAATAGAAACCCAATTATAGAAACAATCATGAATACACTTTGGTTTCAAATCATGGAAAGCATGAAATCAAGCTACTTGAAGTTTAATAAAGTTTCTTAGACTCAAAGGGTGCAAGAAACCCTTGGATGAACACTTCACATACCTTGGTTGCTAAATTCTTGAAGAAAAATGGTGAAACCTTAAGCCTTGGCTTTGAAATTAAATCACCTAGGGTTCTTGTTCTTGAGCAATTTGAGAGAAAGTAAGTGTATATTGCTTAATGAGGGCTGAATCTCGTGTTTTAGGGCTGAATAGGGGTGGGGAAAAAAACCCAAATACCCCTATGGACACGGTTTTTTAATGACTGAAAACCAAATTGTCGACGCATAAGCCGACGCGCCGTGTCATTGGTATAGATGCGATGGCCAACGCACCGCATTCAGTCCGCATCGGTTCACTAGAATTTGCCACTGGGAGCAAACAAAAGTATTAATCTATGCGATGGATGATGCGCCTCATTGAGATCGTGTTGATACACTATTTTGAGTTTCTAGACATGTGCCAAACGAGGTTCAAAAAATCTGAAACTTGTCCAGAAACACCTACTGACATTCTTGATCAGGAATCAATCTACAAATCAAAACTTTAAGGTCATAAGAGTCGTAAAATAGTGTTGCCAACTTATGAAGGACAAAATAATACTAAGTTTGAATAGTTAGCAAGAATTTTCTAAGTTTGGGACCCCTTAGCAACCTTAAAAGACTAAGTTGAGCTTAGGATTTTTGTGGGGTCTTATAGTATCTCCCCCTTAGGAACATTCATCCTCGAATAACACTGATTAGACCGAGAATACTGATAGACTAAACTTAGACACTGAACAAACACAACTGAAGCATGATTTCATGAATGAAATTATGATTTACTGAATTATCATACTGAACATGCATATCTGATTCATGAGTACATAGTTGAACATGATTCTTCAATGCATGACTGGGATTACTGGTAAACTGGGATTATATAATAGACATACATGTTTATGTATGAGTACATGACAAAACTGATTCGTGAATGTATGACTGAATATGCAATGGTAACGGATACCAAGTTTATAACTATAACTAAACATGGACTAAGTCAATCTAAGAAAGACTGTTACCTTAAGCTGAGAATAATGATGAACCTGAGATTATTTACTAAACATGTATGAATGGGATGGGATACATGAACTGAATATCATGAACTGAACTGAGCCCTTAAATACATGGCTTATGGCTAAGATTGGAGCTTGTGGGTGCATCTATGAGTACCCACTACTCCAAACTGGATTCGTTACGTAAAGAGAAGATGAAAGGTTTAGGTCATGAAAGCTTGGGGGGATTATAGTACATCTCCCCCTTAGGATATATGTCCCTTGAAGAATACTAACTTGGCAGAGATACTGAGGAAAAACTGAGATGATGCATAGGGAACCTATGAACTGAATCATGACTGCATATGGGGGATCTGAAACTGAGGCATGACACCCAAATTGAGCTAAACTCATAACCACAGGGTTGCTCGATTTTGGAATAGTTACTTTCATGAGACTTCAAATAGTGCGACTAGATGGATGTATGGGAAACCCAACCATACAAACATTATCCGCCTATCTGCTAAACTGAATTGCTGGTTTTGCAGACCAACTTATGCTAAAAACTTATAATCGACTGGAGTCTTTCTTTGACACTTTTTCTATAGATTTCTAGTGTATTTAGGGAGCAAGGAGTCTTGGCATAGATAAATAAAAAAAATGAATAAGAAAATCACATCCTGGCTAAAATTTTATAATATGAGTCGGGGCCTATGAAATATTATCAAAGATGAAGTGACTAAGCCTTATGCACTGAAACTACAAATTTTCCAAGATTAGACTTATCCCTTGAATACCCTCTCAACTATACTCTCCACATTAGTACAGCACATCACCTAAGACTACAACTATACTCTCCACATTAGTATAGCACATCACCTAAGACTACTGAAAATATTCACATGGGTGCTGAGCATGAGTGCATAAACATACTAACTTGTATGATTATATGAATAGCTAATAGTTAAATACTTGGTCATGTAATATTGAACTATACTTAGTCTGAACAGATGGACTAGAACTGTACGGCAATATAGAACAGCTGGACTGGAACTGTACGGTAATATAAATATGCGGTAAGGACTGACTGTGTAACAGGAGATAACTGAGCTTGAATTTGTTAAAATTGTATTATTTGAGAATGCAAGACTAAACGTATCATAATTCTAGGGTACTAAAATACTGATAACTTAATAACTGATAATTGTATGCTATGGTCAAGCAAACCTAAAACTAAACGGAGTTTTTGATATGATTACTGGACTGGGACTAGGATTGAACACACTGTAAGGCATGAGGGCAGAAGTCATAAGCTGTATGACCTGAGTTTGGAGTTTCTATATTCACAGAACATGATTCATAACACTGAGTGAACTGGAACTACTTATACTAGGAACTGTAAGCGTACATAATTTTTGTTAATGTGCATGGATATAGGCCATGATCATAGAGCTGACATGTAAGGCATGAGTAGACATCATGATAACTGGAGTACAAAACTCTGTACTGAGGTACAGATAGGTTAGGCATGATCCCCTCCCACTTCTTTTCTACACCTACTGACATTACTACTAGAATTAAAAGGCCTAACTTTCTAAGGTATCATAACCGAACAGTTCCTGTATAACCGCCGGCTATGATAGATTAACATACTAGGGTAAAGATTGGAAAAGGTCTTGTTAATATTTAGTCTGACTTTAAAGTTGACTGCTATGCAAAGAGGTACAAAAGAAAAAAAAGCTCCTATATCTGAAGAGGTATAAACATATAAATGGAAGATCTATAACATATCAGTGACTGCATCAGGAGAGCTTTCCTGATCTTGTCTGGATTGAAGTGCATAAAGCTTGTTTGGGTATTGCCTACTGGCGGCACTAGAAGTGGTGCCCTGCTGATTCGAGCGACCGGACTGAACTGAAGGACAGTTGGATTGACCCTATTGACACAAATCTTTTCCTCTATAGGCCATTAATCTACACTTCCATATCCTGTGTCCTGGATTGCCACATCTAAAACATACATCACTGGTATCTCTACATGCACCTAAGTGATGTCTACCATATTCTCTGCAAAGTGTATAGGTAAGACCCCTGCTCACACTACCCTGGGATTTGAAGCCTAGTGCCTCATCATGACTATTATTCCTAAACTTTGGTAATAGCGCACTAGCTGAGGATGGAGATAGAACTGAAGATTTTGGATAAAACTGTGAATGGTTACCGCCCTCTGACTTAGGCTAATTGAAATTGAAACTACCTGTTCTTGATCTATTATTCTCTTTCTCCTTCTGTTTAAGCTTCTGCTCCTCAATCTATTGAGCATAGACCATAAGCCTAGATATGTCCATCTCCTTAATCAACATCGCAGTACTGCACTCCTTGACTATACTCTCTAATACCCTAGATATGAACTTGCTTATTCTGGACTAATTTTCTGCTACTACATGGGGAGCATACCTGGCTAATTGAGAAAATTTAAGGGAATACTCTTTCACACTCATACTGCCTTTCCTGAGATTGATGAACTCTAACCCCTTGGCTTTTCTCAGCTCTAAGAGAAATAATCTATCTAGAAAATTGGTAGCAAACTCTTCCCACTCTATGGGTTCTACATTTGTACACCTATCTACCTTCCACTGCCTAAACCACGTATGGGCTACATCTTGTAGATGATAGGCAGCTAACTCAGCATTCTCACTGAAAGTCACTCCCATAATATCTGTGACTTTTTGAACCTGGTCGAGGAACTCTTATAGATCCTCTTCTGACTTAGATCCCGTGAAGGAAAGAGGGTTCATTTGGGTAAAATCCCTGATCCTGGCTGCAGCAGTATTGGCCACTGGGTTGGCCTAAACAGTAGCTAGCCATTTATTCTGAGCTGCTACTGAATTGGCTAGAGTAGTAAATATGACCCTGAATTCTGCATGGGAGACATGCTCGTCCAGAGAATCTGCCTGGATTGGTTGGGGGGCTGGTTGAATTTCTATTCTTCTTTCGTCTTCTTGGAATGTATGTTCTTTAAAGGAAATGAAGAAAAGGATTGGATTAGACTAGGATTTTAACTGAGTTCACACTCACTCGCACGATATGAATACTGAAAGAAGGGAAACATTTCCTAAAACATCTCATAGCCTCTTGTCCATAAGTTTGGCATGCTATACACCCATGCACAAAACTCTACTAGATTCGGCTTTTAGACTTCCTAGGACTCTATTGAAACTTAGGCTCTAATACCAAGTTTATAATGCCCCAAGTCTATACCCCAGACACTACACGGTGCTCATAATCCTGAAGGACCACAAGCTAACCCATGACTGGTACCTACTGCAATAACTGAGTAATAATACTGTGATAAGGTAGAAATTTTGCAGAAACTTTCCATAAGGTTCCAAAACTAAAAATAAATACTAAAATATCTGTCTAAAATACTCTAGTCTAATAAGCCTCTACTGTCTGATCTTGGAGTTGATGGGACAAGTTCCCAACTAACTCTGATTACTGAAATAAACTGAAATACTAAAATAATAATCATGTCATCAAACTATAAGGATTCACCACTAACTCTGACTGCTAAAAATATGAGACTGCTAAGTATGATCGGGAGCCCGTGCGTCTAAACCTAGGATATAAAACATAATAGTGCAAAGAAAAGTATGTGTCAGTACTTTGAATGTACTGGTATGCTAAATTAGGTAGTCTAAAATGCATGGGTTCATATAAATGAACAACACTAACTGAATAACATGAATATAACTGAATGAGAGTACATGCATGAGTACGTAAACTATAAATGAGGTCATGATAACACTGGGTATTGAGTTTTGAATACTAATTAACTGATATCTAGGTTTACTAATACTGTATTACTGATAACTGAATGGTTGTATCTAACAGTCATGATTTTGTGGAACTATGCTGAGTTCAGTACTAAGCTGAGCGACTGTGTCTGACAGTCCTAAATCTATAGAGCTAAACTGAGTTCTATACTGAGACTGAATCTGAAACTGAGACTGTGGGAGGCAATCATCTAACTGACATGCCCTAAATAAGATAATTGAGTTAGGGTCCAATTTGTGACCCCAATTAAAAGAGTGTCAGTACCATGCCACGGGTAAAGACAACTGGTTGTGGGGTCAGTCCAAGTCTAGCGGGTGACCCCTGAGATCTGTCCTAACTAGTGGGTGATCCCTGAGTATGTTAGTCCTATCTAATGGGTGATATCTCACAACCTACACTAGATACATCATTCTGGAACTTAGGGATTACTTTTAGGGACCCAGTCCTAGCTGACGGGTAAGCCCCCATCTCTAGGCTCACTCAGTGCTGAATCCTACTCCCAACTAAAAGACACTAAACTAATTCCTAGACTGTTCTAGTCTTGACTAAATTATTACTGGTCGTACTATTTAACTGAACTGAACTGAGTTCACTGAGTTCTGTTGACTAAAGGAATACTACTGGGTTCTATTAACTGACTGAATACTACTGAGTTCTGTTAGTTGACCGAGTTTACTAAGGTTGGAACTGAATACTGAACTGGACTGGACTGATTCTGAGTTCTCTAAGTACTTAAATGACTACTGACTGAGTTTACTACTGATCATGACATGACTGAGATTATTCTATAATTGACACTGGCTCTAGGTAAATAGCTAAATTATCGGGTATAAATACCCCTAGGACTCGATAGCATAAAAATTAAAGCCTCACATGATCTTGCATAGCATAGTATAAAAATGCACACTTGTTCATAATGCATCTATAGAGGCATTTTATCAAACACATGCATGGCATGAAACGGTATACATACTAGCATGATATAATATTATCATTACATTCACATGAGAAATTCATCAAACACTTTCATAGAATAATCTATGCACATGACATTAAAACAACATGTGAGCATCATAATTCTATTCCAAAGTCATAATTCCATGGGTTTCAACATGAATTCACATGATAAATCACATATGTCAATTAATTCTACATCCTTTTAGTAAATCATGAAATAGAAACCCAATTATAGAAAAAATCATGAATACACTTTGGTTTCAAACCATGGAAAGCATGTAATCAAGCTACTTTAAGTTTAAAAGATTTTCTTATCCTCCAATATAATACTCCGAACTCTCTTTAAGTCAAATCTAGTCTCCAGGAGAGTTAGTGATGACTTCCTAAATGATTAATGTTTAAATCAGTTAGAATTTCCCCAATTTCAACTTTTTATGATGTGGAAAATTGAATTATCTTTCCAACGATACCAATTTCTTCCAAACCCAGTAGCAGAGTAGAAAGTTATGGACGTTTCACTAAGAGCTGTCAGAACCACCCAGGTGCGATGGGTAGGTTGACGGACCGTCGAGCTAGTGACTGACCGTCATCTAAACCATCACAGCTAAGGCAGTAAGTCAATCTTCTAGCTAAGGTACAACGGACAGGTTGATGGACCGTCGCTTAAGACATCGCTACTAAGGCAGTGAGTCCCTATTCTGGCCCAAGTGCGACGGTCAGAACGACGAACCGTTGATCCTGCGATGGACTGTTACACGAGCCATTACAGATCTCGTTCATCAATTTAAATACATTTTTAAAAGGGTATTTGGGTATTTTTCCACTCGTTTTAACCCCTAATTATACCAGACAATAGCTCATAACTTTATTATTCATTCACAACATCCAATTAGAGTTTCTATCAAATATCAATCCCCCAGAACAAGAAACCCTAGGTTCTTAATTCCAGGACAAGAATTCAAGTTTCCTCTACAAATCTTTAAGAATCATCCACACAGGTATGTCAAGTTTTCATTCATGGAGTCCTTTCATCCATGAAGCCCAAGAATACAATTTTAAATTATAAATTATGATATTTATGTTGTGGATTGAATACGATCATGTTGATGTTGTGTATGATACCCAAGTTGGAATCGTTGAATATTTGTTCATAAATTTATTCTAGTATATGGATTGAAATCTACTAAATTGTATTAATTTATGCAACCATGATGAATTAATTTAATGTCCAAGCCTAAGCTTATAGTTATGCATGCAAGGTGTGTGATAAAATATATAAGAGAATAGGAAACATGCCTTATGACTCAATTGTGACTAAAATTATGAACCTATGTTTCATGCTTATGTTCAAATGACTCCCATGTTATTGTTATGCTTTGTGATGGATTGATGTAATGCTCATGAGATTAGGCTTATGAATTTATGACATGTTGACATGCACTCCGATTCATGTGTGAGCTTATGGCATGCAAATATTCATGAATATCCCCGATGATTGTACTATGAATTGTTGACTATGGTCATGTGTCAAGGGGTTTCAAGTCTTGTCAGTTTCATGCTATTGAGTCCTGGGGGTACTTGTACCCGGCAATTTAGCTTGTGCTTAGAGACAGTGTCATGTTTTCAAGATACCCTCAGTCAAGCCATGCTCAGTAGAATTCAGTCAGTCTCATGACTCAAGAAAACTCAGTAATCTTAGTAATCTCAGTGATCTCAGTCAATTATTAGATCTCAGTGATACTCCATCAATTAACGAAACTCATTAAACTAAGTTCAGTCAGTTTAGTATAGTTAATTCACTGTCTAATCAGATGGGAGTAGGATTCAGCACCGAGTGAGCCCAAGGATGGGAACTCACCTACCAGTAGAGGGTGTGATTCCTAAAAGCAATCCATCCACTCCAGGACTATATAGCCAGTGTAGGTTGAGATATATAACCTGTTAGATGAGGGTTGATGAGGTGGCTTAACCTTTTAGATGAGGGTCCCATCATTCTCCTTGGAGTACCTGTTAGATGAGGGATCACTCATAACTTATCCTTACCAGTGGTGCGGTATTGACACCCTTCCAATTGGGGTTACAGATTAGACCCCAACTCAGCTATAATAGCTTATTAAGGGTATGTCAGTTAAATGACTACTTCCCACAGTTACAGTCTCAATGTTAGTCTCAGTAATAAAACTCAGATAGTTTTATAAAATTCAAGACTGTCAGATATAGTCACCCATCTCAGTACGAAACTCAGCTAGTTCCATAAAAAACAAGACTGTTAGGCACAATCATTCACATAATAGTATATCAGTTATAAGAAAACTTATGTTATCAATATTCAGATTCAGTGATGTCAGGATCTCAGTTATAGTTCATGTATTCATGCACTTATTCTCATGTTCATGTTATTCAATCAGTTAGTATTATTCTAGCATATAAACCCTTTGCATTCATCCTACCTCACTTGTATACCAGTAAATTCAAACGTACTGACATATTTGTGCTATGGTATTTTATACCATAGGTTCAGAAGCACGAGCTCCAGAGCATCAGTAGCATTCCAGTTTCAGCAGTTAGACTAGAAGTGGGTCCTCATCATTCGAGGATGTTATTATTTGATTATTTCATTCTTTCAGTAATTAGTTTAATGTAGTAGTTAGAGATAGTTGGGGACATGTCCCCTCAACTCTTTATTCAGACAGTTTAGAGGCTTTCAAACTAGCATATTCAGATAGTTATTTCAGTTGTTTTTGTTTTAATATACCGTACTCTTAGATAGTATGTTTTATCTGTTTTGAACCTTATGGCATGTTCCAATCTACTATTTCTATATTTTATATGATGTAATATAGTATATAGGTATAGATATCAGTCATGGGTTAGCTTGTGATCCTTCGAGGTCATGAGCAATGTGTAGCATTTTGGGTACTAGATTCGGGGCGTTACAAACTTGGTATCAGAGCCTAAGGTTTAATAGTGTCCTAGGAAGTCTGAAAGCCGCATCTAGTAGAGTCTTGTGCATGGGTGTATTGCACGCCACATTTATGTACAAGAGGCTATGAGATGTTTTACGAACAGTTTCCTATTTTTCAGTATTCGTGTCATGCCAGTGAGCATAATCTCAAGTTAATCCCTCAGTCTAATCCCTTTCTCTTCCATTTACAGAACATGCCTCCCAAGAAGAGAACTGGGAATCAGTCAGCCCCTCAGCCCGAAGATCTTTTGAGCGAACATGTCTCTCATGCATAGTTAAGAGATGAATTCACTACTCTTGCTCAGTCAGTTGCCGCTCAAAATTAATGACCGAATGTCATTCCGACCAACCCAGTGGTCAATTCAGCTGCAGCTAGGATTTAGGACTTCACCCAAATGAACCCTCCATCCTTATTTGGTTCTAAGTCGGAGGAAGACCCTCAGGAATTCCTTGATCAGGTTCAGAAGGTTACCGACATCATGGGGGTTACTTCTAGTGAGAGTACTGATATATCTGCATATCAGTTGTAGGATGTTGCTCACACTTGATTCAAACAGTGGAAGTCAGAAAGACAAGTTGATGCATGATCCATAGAGTGGGAGGAGTTTGTCACTATATTCCTAGAGAGGCTCTTTTCCCTAGAGATGAGAGAAGCTAAGGTGTTAGAATTTATCAACCTCAGGCAGGTCAACATGAAAGTGAAAGAGTATTATCTTAAGTTTACTAAACTATCCATATATGCTCCTCATGTGGTTGCAGATAGCAAGGACAAGATGAGTAAGTTTGGCTCTGGGGTGAATGATAGTGTGGTCAATGAGTGCAGGTCTGCGATGTTGAATAGTGACATGAACATATCTAGGATTATGACCCATGCTCAACAGATAGAAGATCAAAAGATGTAGGTGAGGGAAAAGCAGAATAAGAGAGCAAGGATAGATAGTTTCAACTTTGCTCAGCCTAAGTCTGAGGGAGGAAACCATTTTCAGTTCCATCCTAAATCATCAGTTCCAGCTCCTTCTTCAGTCAGTTCTATAGCTCCTAAGTTCAGGGATGGTAATAGAGATAGGGAACCAAGCTCTAAGTCTCAGTGCAGTGTTAGCAATGCCCGAACTAATCCCCTTTGTCAGACTTATGTAAGAACCACAAGGGTGTATGCAGAGTTGGCAGTGATATCTATTTCAGATATGTTAAGCTAGGCCACAGAGTCAGATATTGTCCCCAGTCAAGTTATCAGGGTTAGCAGAACTGTTCCTCAGCTCAGTTCGGTGGCCCAAATCAGCAGGGTGCCATTTTCAATGCTACTAGTGGGTAACGCCCAAATTTACTTTATTCTCTCCAGTCTCGAAAGAATCAGGAAAATTCTCCTAATATGGTTACTGGTACGTTACAGATCTTTCACTTGTATGTTTATGCTTTGCTAGATCCAGGAGATTCAATGTCTTTTGTTACTCCTTACATAGCAGTTGATTTCAAAGTCAGTCTCGAAATTCTAGTAGAGCCCTTCTCAGTATCTATCCCAATGGGTTAAATTATCATAGACCGATGAGTATACAAGAACTGTCCAGTTATGGTATCTCAGAAAATTACTTCAGCAGACTTAGTCGAATTAGAGATGACTGATGTTAATGTCATTCTTGGCATGGATTAACTTCATTCCTGCTATGCCACAGTCGATAGTAGAAATAGAGTTTTCCAATTTCCGTTTCCGAATGAACCTATCCTAGAATAGAGGGGTAGTACTTCAGCTTTCAGAAGTCAGCTTATTTCCTACCTTCGCGTATGGAAAATATTATCTAAGGGATGTATCTATAATCTTGTTCGAGATAGGGACACTAGTTCTAAGACTCCCAGTCTTGAATCAGTCCCAGCCATGAATGAATATTCAGATGTCTTTCCTGAAGATATTCCAGCAATTCCTCCCAAAAGGGAAATAGACTTTGACATTAATCTCCTTCCATTTAATCAACCTATATCTATTCTTCCATATAGAATGGAACCAGAAAAACTTAGAGAATTGAAGAAATAGTCGAAGGATCTCCTAGACAGGGGATTCATCAGACCCAGTGTGTCCCCATGGGGTGCACCAGTCTTATTCGTGCAAAAGAAAGATGGTTCTCTTAAAATGTGTATAGACTATCATCAACTCAATAAAGTTGCGGTCAAGAACAGGTATCTACTTCCCAAAATCGATGACTTGTTCTATCAACTTGAAGGTGCCAGCTATTTTTCTAAGATAGACCTCAGATCAGGCTATCATCAACTCGGAGTCAGAGAATGTGACATTCTGAAAATAGCCTTTCGTACTCGGTATGGTCTCTTCGAATTCTTAGTTATGACCTTTGGTCTTACCAATTCCCCAGCATCTTTCATGGACTTGATGAAACATGTGTTCAAACAGTACTTGGACATGTTCATCATAATCTTCATAGATGATATCCTTGTTTATTCCCACAGTTAACGTGATCATGGAAACCATCTCAGAATCTTATTACAGACTTTCAGAATTCATCATTTGTTTTCCAAATTCAGTAAGTGTGAATTTTAGCTAAGGTCAAAAGCATTCCTTAGTCATATTATTTCTGCTGATGGCATTAGGGTCGATCCTCAAAAGACCAAAACAGTAAGAAACTGGCCTCGCCTTGTCTCTCTATCAAGTATTAGGAGTTTCTTGGGTTTGGCTGGCTATTACCGATGGTTTGTTGAGGGATTTTCTTTTATTGCATCCCCTATGTCCAGATTGACACAGAAGAAATTCAAGTTTTAGTGGTCAGATTCTTGTGAGAAGAGTTTTCAAGAGTTGAAGACTTGACTCACCTCAGCTCTAGTTTTGGCCCTTCCAGATGGTTCCGATGGGTTCGTAGTATATTGTGATGCATCCAGAGTAGGTTTGGGTTGTGTCCTCATGCAACATTCTAAGGCCATAGCCTATGCCTCCAGATAGCTTAAACCCCATGAGAAGAATTATCCTACTCATGATCTCGAGTTAGCAGCCGTAGTTTTTGCCTTGAAGATCTGGAGGCATTATCTATACGGAGTTCATGTAGATGTGTTCACAGATAATAAGAGCCTTCAGTATGTCTTTTCTCAGAAAGATTACAATCTTCGTCAGAAGGGGTGGTTAGAGCTCTTGAAAGATTATGACATGAGTGTCCTTTATCATCCGGGCAAGGCCAATGTGGTGGCCGACGCTCTCAGTAGATTATCTATGGGTAGTGTTTCTTATGTTGAGGACACTAAGAAAAAGTTAGTTCAGGAAGTTCATCAGCTTGTACGACTTGGTGTCCGCCTAGTTGATTCTTCAGAGGGTAATATATGGGTTCAGAATAGTTCAGAATCATCTCTAGTTTCCGAGGTAAAAGAAAAACAAGATAGAGATCCCAGTCTAGTCAAGTAGAAAGAGTCAGTCAAGGATCAGAAAGTAGAGATTTCCTCCCAAGGGGGAGATGGTGTTCTGCATTGTCAGGGTCGTCTGTCTATTCCAGGTGTAGATGACTTAAGGAAGCAAATTCTGGCAGAAGTACATGGTGCGCATTACTCTATTCATCCAGGGTCCACAAAGATGTACCGCGACTTGCGGGAGGTATATTGATGGAGTGGGATAAAAAGAGATATTGCATAATTTGTAGCTAAGTGTTCTACATGTTAGTAAGTTAAGATTGAGCATCAGAAGCCTAGGATTATGTCGTACTCTATATTAGGGAGTTGTTAAGATTGCACGTTGTTCCGTTATCTATTATCTCAGACAGAGGTATCCAGTTCACCTTTTTTTTCTGGAAAGCATTCCAAAAGTATCTTGGTACCCAATTTCATCTCAGTACAGCCTTCTATCCCCAGAGAGATAGTCAAGCATAAAGGACCATTCACACTTTAGAAGATATGCTAAGGGAATATGCATTGATTTCTAGGGTAGTTAGAATGACCACTTGCCTTTGATTGAGTTTGCATGTAACAATAGCTATCATTCCAGTATTCAAATGGATCTATTTGAAGATCTTTATGGCAGTAGATGCATGTCTCCAGTCAGTTGGTTAGAAGTTAGTGAGGCCATAGTTATAGGGCCTGACTTAGTATTTGATGCCTTAGAAAAAGTCCAGTTGATCAGAGAAAGACACCAGGATGCTCAAAGATGGTAGAAGTCTTATGCAGATGTGCACAGAAAGGATCTCGAGTTTGTGATTGGTGATTATGTCTATCTAAAGATCTCTCCCTTAAATAGAGTGAAGCGGTTCGGTAAGAAAGGAAAGCTCAGTCCCCGATATATTGGTCCCTTCAAAATTCTCAGTCGTTTTGGCAAGGTAGCTTATAAGCTCAAGTTTTCTTCAGATCTGGCCTCAGTTCATCCAGTCTTTCATGTCTCTTTTCTCAAAAAGTGCATAGGTGACCCGACAGTCGTAGTCCCTAGTCAGATCATGGATGTTCAGAATAGCCTCTCTATGAAGAGATCCCAGTCGAAATCCTAGACTATTAGACTCGCAGACTGAGGAACAAAAAATTCCCTATAGTCAAGGTTCTTTAGCAAAATCAGTCCATTGAGGGAGCTACTTATGAAGTAGAAGCAGATATGCGAACCAATTACCCTTACCTCTTCTCTACTAACTCAGATCTAGCTTAAAGTAACAGTTCTCCTTAAGCTTTTCAGTTTCATGATTCAGGTTTCAATTACAAGTTGGTATCTATTTCATGTTTAGAATTCCATTATAAACTTGGTATTAAATACCATTGCATATTCAGTCATTCATTCATGTATCAGTTCAATCAAGTACTCATGCATCAGATATGCATTATCATTGAGAGAAATTTAGTCCCTCAGAACACTCAGTCATGCATTCAGGAATCATTTACTCATGCATCAGATATGCATGTTCAGTATGATATATATTCAGTTTATCAGTTGTGTTAGTCATGGAGTCATGTTTCAGTCAATTCATGTTCAAGATGTGCTTCAGTCTACCATTTCTTCCCTCTTAATCAGTCTCATTCGAGGATAAATATTTCCAAGGAGGAGATATTCTAATACCTCGAACTTTCTTTAAGTCAAATCTAGTCTCCAGAAGAGTTAGTGATGACTTCCTAAATAATTAATGTTTAAATCAGTTCAAACGATATTAATTTTGTCAAAATCCGATATTGGAGTAGTAAGTTATGGACGTTTCACCGATAGCTGTCAGAACCGCCCTGGTGTGAAGGGAAGGTTTACGGACCATCGAGCTAGCAATTGACCATCACCTAAACTATCGTAGCTAAAGTAGTAAGTAAATTTTTTGTCTAAGGTGCGACAGATAGGTTGACGGATCGTAGAGCTAACGACGAACCGTTGCCCAAGCCGTCGCTACTAAGGTAGTGTGTCCCTATTCTGGCCCATGTACGATAGTCAGAATGATGGACCATCGATCCAGCGATGGACCATCACATGAGCCATCGCAGATCACGTTCAGCAATTTAATGCCATTTTTAAAGGGTATTTGGGTGTTTTTCCACCCATTTTAACCCCTAATTATACCAGACAATAGCGCATAAATTCATTATTCATTCACAACATCCAATTAGAGTTTCTCTCAAAGATCAATCCCCAAGAACAAGAAACCTTAGGTGCTTAATTCCAAGTCAAAAATTCAAGCTTTCCTCCACAAATCATTAAGAAATCATCCACCCAGGTATGTCAAGTGTTCATTCATAGATTCCTTTTATTCATGAAGCCTAAGAATCCAATTTTAAATTATAAATTATGATGTTTATGTTGTGGATTGATTACGATCATGTTGATGTTGTGTATGATACCCAAGTTGGAATCGTTGAATGCGTTTTCATTAATTTATTCTAGCATGTGGATTGAAATCTACTAAATTGTATTGATTTATGCAACCATGATGAATTAATTTAATGTCCAGGCCTAAGCTTATAGTTGTGCATGCAAGATGTGTGATAAAATGCATAAGAGAAAAGAAAACATGCCTTATGACTCAATTGTGACCAAAATGATGAATCTATGTTTCACCCTTAAGTTAAAATGACTCCCATGTTATTGTTATACTTTGTGATGGATTGATGTAATGCTCATGAGATTAGGCATTATGACATATTTACATGCACTTCTATTTTTGTGGAGCTTATGGCATACAAATACTTCATGAATATCCTCGATGATTATACTATGAACTGTTGACTATGTTCATGTGTTAAGGAGTGCCAAGTCTTGTTAGTTTCATATTATTGAGTCCTGGGGTACTTGTACCCGACAATTTAGTTGTGTGCCTAGAGCCAGTGTTATGTTTTCAAGATACTCTCAGTCAAGCCATGTTCAGTAGAATTCAGTTAGTCTCATGACTCAGGAAATCTCAGTAATCTCAGTAATCTCAGTCAGTTATCAGATCTCAGTGATACTCCATCAGTTGATAAAACTCAGTAAAATTAGTCCAGTCAGTTTAGTATGCAGTATCTAATCAGATGGGAGTAGGATTCAACACCAAGTGATCCCAAGGATGGGAACTCACCTACGAGTAGAGGGTGTGATTCTTAGAAGCAATCCTTGCGCTTTAGAACTATGTAGCCAGCGTAGGTTGATATATCTAACCTATTATATGAGGTTTGATGAAGTGTCTTAACCGGTTAGATAAGGGTCCTACCATTCTCCTTAGAGTACCTGTTAGATGAGGGATCACTCACAACTTGTCCTTACAAGTGGTGCAGTATTGACAACCTTATAATTGGGGTTATATATTAGATTAAAAGGGGTAATAGTTGGACCCAAATAGATTGTGGGTTATTAATAGGATGGTCAAGCGACATAATCCATATTAATGATTTAAAGTTCATGCCAGGCCTTGTTCCTTACTCTAGCATATGATATATATTTATATGTATAAGTATATGATTGTATTCATTGGATTTTAACTAATTTGGAAAGGTTTCTTATGGCATCATTTTACCCCCTTATCCCCAAGTTATATGTTAGATATCAACCTGCCAACCTTCTTCAGACATTGTATCCCGATGTGATACAGGCACCAGAAACACTTCTACTTTTTTATTGTACTGATAGGATTGTGTGGCATTGACAGTTGGAATAAAGTGGTGAGTCTTCTTCTTTCAAAAGGCTATTTCTTCTTGGTTTATCTATTATCACATACTTTCTTTGGACTAGGTTTTGGATATAATGGAAGTCATGACCCGACTTACCTTAATTTGGTTTTGCTATAGGCTATGTGGATTACTGTGGACTGGTATTGGTGGTTGATGTATCTTAAACTTCTTGATCTTATGTTTATCTATCTTGTAATATGTTTGGAATTCAGCCACGGTTGGTATATTATGTTCAATTTGACTAGGCAAGGAGGGTTATCCAGTCCACAGTGGACTTTAGATACCCATCAGGGCCAAGCCCTAGTTCGAGTCATGTCAAAGTTGTTATCAGAGCATAGGTTCATATTCAATTTTGTGTCCACAAAGCTGTGTCAGTAGAGTCTTTTTTATGGATATGTAAAGCGCCACATTAATAAGAGAGAGGCTACGATGCATTTAGAAATATTTCCCTTTTCTTCTGTTCTACTGTCATGATGTAGAGTCTAGGATGTTGAAATCTCTTCTAATTATCATTTTTTCAAATTTCATATTATACCTCCTATAAGATCTGATTCTTAAGAAAATACTTCTATCCTTCCTGAGAAAAATGTGGACGGAACTCATCCTACCTATGGTGTACAGACCCGATCTAAGGTCCCAACTCCTAATTATACTGCCCCTCATGGAGTTCCATCGATCTTTACCAGTCCTCCCCAGGCCCCTAGAGTAGATGATGACCATTCTCCACTGCCCTAAGGATATATTTCTAATGTCAAGTATCATCACATTATCTATCTATTGACCTAGTTAGTGACATCTCAGTCACGGCAGTTGGCACCTGCTAGTACTGCTTTAAGTTCTTCTTAGGTTACTCAAGTTGGGTAGTTTATGAGGCTCAATCCTTTGGCTTTTATTGGATCTAAGATTGAGGAGGATCTTTAAGGGTTCATAGTTAAGATGGAGAAGCTTTTTTGAGATATGAATGCTTCTGACTCTGAGGGTGTAGAATTTGTTGCATACTAGCTGAAAGATGTGGCATATCAATGGTATGGGGAGTAGGATCAGCCTAGGGATAATGATGTGGAATTAACATTGTGGGTTATTTTTTGGTACTTTTCTTGATTGTTTCTTTCCTCAGGAGTTGAGAGGCAAAAACTGAGGATTTCATGAATTTAAAGCTAGGCAAAATGACTGCGAAGTGGTATTCCTTAAAATTTCATTAGTTTTCTTGCTATTCTCATGAGTTAGTGTCTAGCATAATGGCTAGAATGAGGAAGTTTGCTTTTAGGTTGTCTCGGGACTTGGTCCTAGAGTGTAAGTCTACACTGCTGAGTAATAACATGGATATTCATAGGCTTGTGGTGTATATGTCGTAGGTCAAAGAGGAAAAAAACAAGTAGATATAAGAGAGAGGCAAAGTAAGTGTTTAGATATTCAAATTAGGGTGTAGGTTAGTAGCAGGGTGTTAGAGATGGTAAGCAGTGGTTTAAGAAGAAATTGGGAAGTTCTAACTCTTACTTGATGGCTAGTTCTCCTTATCCAAAGTCGTCCTATGATCATCATTTCTAGGAGAATAGTTGAATTAAGGTACAAGGTGCCTAGTCTCATATTGGTGGAGCATAGTTATCCCCAACCTATCCTCCTTATCAATTTTATGGTCAGTAGCATCATGGTTTTTTGGTGAGGGAAAGAATCGGTGTTTCAATTGTGGTCAACCTGGACACAAATAGAGAAATTTTCCCATGGGTAAGGTTGCTTCTGGGGATACTAAGGTCCATTTTACTACTTCTTTAGTTCCTGCACCAAAGGGTGTTGCTTCAAGTATCGGCTTTGGCCAAAATCATCTATATGCTCTTGCTACCTGTCAAGACTCTGAGGCCTCTCCTAATGTCGTTATTGGTATGTTACAACTCTTTTCCCATGATGTGTATTATCTGCTTGATTCAGGGTATACTCTTTATTAGGTGACCCCTTATGTGGCTATTCATTTTGGTTTTGGTCCCGAAAGAATTTCGAATCGCTATTATATTTCTACCCCGGTGGGTGATTTTGTGGTTGCTAGAAGAGTCTATAGGGTTTGTGTAGTATCTATATGTTGTAGAAAGACCTTAATGGATTTGATTGAATTTGACATGCTAAATTTTGATGTTATCTTAGGGATGGATTAGCTCCATTCATGTTATGCCTCTCTAGATTGTCGGACCAGTAATGTCATTTTCAAATTTCCTAATGAGTGGATTATAGAATGGGAAGGGAGTTCGTAGTTCCTAAGGGAAGGTTCATTTCTTACCTTAGAGCCCAGAAGCTAATTTCTAAGGGGTATCTTTATCCTTTGGTCCAGGTTAAAGATTTTAACTCAGCGGGTCCTTTGTTACAATCTATTCCAACAGTCAATGAATTTCCTGAGATCTAGCCTGATGATCCTCCTGGTATTCCTCCCAATAGGGAAATTGATTTTAGGATTGACATTCTATCAAATACCCTCCATATCTCTATTCTTTCCTATAAAATAGCTTTGGCTAAGTTGAAAAAAATTAAGGAGTAATTAAAAAATCTTCTTTCTAAGGGTTTTATCCATCTTAGTCTGACTCTCTGGGGTGCTTTTATTCTTTTCGGTCCTAAGAAGAATTTTTCCCTTTGAATGTGCATAGACTACCGCCAGTTAAATAAGCTGTCGGTTAAGAATAAATACCCTCTCCCTAGGATTGATGATCTCTTTGACCAGCTTCAGGGTGCTAAGTACTTCTCTAAGATTAATCTTCGATTGGGTTATCATCAACTAAATATTAGGGTGATGGATATACCTAAGACTACTTTCCTAACCTTGTATGGTAATTTTGAGTTTTTGGTGATATCCTTTGATTTGACTAATACACCGACGGTATTTATAGATCATATGAACTGGGGTATTCTATCTGATCTTGGATTTATTTATGATTCTGTTTAATGATAATATATTGGTATATTCTAAGATTAAGGCGGATCATGCCGCTCACCTCTGCATAGTGTTGCAGACTCTTAAGGATTAGCAGTTATATGCTAAAAAATTTAAGTGCGAGTTTTGGTTGAATATTGTTACTTTTCTGGATCATGTTGTTTCTAGTGAATGGATCGTCGTGGATCCATAAAAAGTTGTGGTGGTTAAGAAATGTCCTTGACACATGACTCCAATCAATATTTTGATTTTTTTAGGTTTAACCGGATATTATAGGAGGTTTGTAGAGAGCTTCTCGTCGATTGTTGCCCCGTTGACAAAGCTAACCCAAAAAAGGTGAATTTTTTTGGTCTGATGTTATGAGGGAATTTTTGAGAAGTTGAAAGATAAGTTGACTTCTACTCCTGTTATGACCCTTCCCGACGGTACTGATGGTTTCATTGTGTATTGTGATGCATCCTGTGTGGAACTTGGTTGGGTTTTGATGTAGCGTGGCAAGGTGGTGGCGTATGTTTCTAGGCTGCTGAAAGTTCATGAGTGGAATTATTTGACTCATTATTTGGAGTTGTTGGTTGTGGTTTTTTCCTTGAAAATCCGGCATCACTACTTGTATGGGGTATATGTTTACATCTTTTCAAATTATAAGAACCTGCAGTACGTGTTCACCAAGAAGGAGTTGAATCCTAGGAAAATGAGATGGCCTGAGTTTCATAACGCTTAACTTACACTTCAATTAAGTGCAAGGCGGCCATCATCAATATATTTACCCAACTTTGGAGTCGGGGTCGAATCCATAGGGAATAATGTGAGTAGCGATTAAACTAGTTTAAAACTAAAGCTACAAGTTAAATTCAAACAAATGATACGAAAAGATAAAATGGGGGTTTTAGATGATCAAACAAATAATTGTCGGTCACTTTAGTTTCAGTATTTGGAATCAAAATCTTATGGAAACCCAGAATTATGTTCACTGTGGGTTTTGGTACTTAACAGATGCTAATAGTGATTCAAGATTCTCACGATAGGTAGGAACAACAGATTGTCTTTATCGAAGTTTTTCCTAAATGTCTGTCGACCTACTTAAGCATTTAATTAACTAATCCTCTAGGACTTAGGGAATTTATATTCACTGACCAGACTTCACCTCAGGTTAATTAACCTTGTTACAGC
Source organism: Capsicum pubescens (assembly GCA_030864215.1). Taxonomy (NCBI): domain Eukaryota; kingdom Viridiplantae; phylum Streptophyta; class Magnoliopsida; order Solanales; family Solanaceae; genus Capsicum; species Capsicum pubescens. The sequence goes on from CM061541.1 coordinate 173,226,382, forward strand.
GTCAATTATTAAATGGAAGGTTGGTAGCTTCCAAGTCCCTATCAATAATTCACTTCCTACTATAGTTTATTTCTTATCTCAAGCAAATCAAAGTAGGTGTTATCTATCGTTTACAACCAATATACAATAATTAAAACCTCAAAATTATCAAGGAGTCCTATTACCTTTAGAATCTTGAACACATAGCAACTTACCAGGACCTAACCCATAGATCCCATAATTCGGGTTAAAGAGAATTAGCCACTAATAATGTAATAATCGATACAACAAGTTGAATTCATAATTTGAAAGATGAAATCACAACAAGATGAATAGCAACGAGTGTTTCTCACATTAGATCAAAGTAGAAATCCCAAAATATTGATGATAATCTCTTTAAAGTTAATTGTTTTGTTCAAGCCAAGAAACTAGAGAGAGAAATAACAAAATACGTGTGTCCCAAAACAAGTTCAGAACCCTATAGAAAACCCTAAACTATGCTTTAAATAGTTCACCCTAATTATAGAAACAAAATCACAGAGTTCAGTAATTTCTCATATTTAGTGACGACATTCGTGACACTTTATCAGGAGTCTGACGACTTATCACAAATGTCGTCAGCTCCTTCTTCAGTTTTAGCACTTCCTACTTAAGGTTGACGATCAAACCTGACGACTTATCAACTCTTTGATGACTTATTAGGAAATGTCATCACAACTTTTAGCTGAGGTCCATTCACTGTCTAATCTTGACCGTGTCTCTGATAACTTATCACAGTGCTAACGACTTATTAGGAATGTCGTCATGAATTCCAGATGAAAACCAATCTTTGTCTAAGGCTAACGATGAAGATGCTAACTTATTAAAGTGCTGACGACTTATCAGGAATGTCCTCAGGCACATTTCTCTTCTATTTTCTTCAGATTTCAACTCTTTTGCTTCCATCCTTGTTGGTTCTCTTGCACCTTGGCTTTTACTGCAAAATCAAAGATGAAACGATAAAAAACGACAAATGTTGCTTTAGACTTTGCAATTATTCTTAGTTAAAAGCCTCAAATGTGTTTGCATCTTGTCACACATCAACACCCTCAACTTAAAACAATTTCTTGTCCTCAAGCAACTCAAACACAACTAAGAGGATACAAAGTACATTTGGCAGTCAATCATCCATATTATCTCAAAACATCTTCACCATCTCCAAGGTCAGTCAATTCAAGAACAAATGTGTATATTACTGAAGAACAGCAATGCAACACATAGGAATCAAGATACGGTAGTAATTCAGCTATAAAAAACATGCATAGACCAGTGTTACACTATGCAAACAAGTTAGCAACTAGCAACATATCTAGTCTGCCCTCACAATAAAGAAATCCCCCTTTTTCTCTTATCAGCAATCATATATGTAACCATGGGAACAATCAAAAGATGCTCACTCTCAGAATGAAGTTCCAATCAATGTATGCCAAATACCATAGGCTTGCCCTTATTTTCATTACCAAGATTTTCAGACAGGTCAGCTAGGATCACTATAGGTCTTCTCTTTGTCTTGTAATGTAGGCTAGGGGATGGTATGATACTCGATGATATTTAAAGTGACTAAGCCTCCTTGATACTACACTAGCTTCTGGGGTCTCACTTATTAACCTTTTTCTATTCTTCTCTTTTCTTGATCACACATATTCAGGATGGCAGTCTTTTTTACAATAACTTTTTTTTTCATTCACAACTTTTCTTTTATTGTTCTTTTCCACTGCACCAGCTTATTATTCTTTTCTTTTATTCTACATTTCTTCATACTTATTTTACATCACGCACCCCTATGACAGCCACCCTCAACTTAGGCCAATTGCCTAAGTCAAGGTGTACAGTGTCCAAGGAGGACCAGGGCCAAAATAGGTTCATTATAATATAAATGGGACGATAATAGGTTTCATAAAAGGAAATAGGCTATTCAGGCTCAAAATAGGGATCAAGGGATATTATGCATACAGGAAAGGTCATTTAGGCTAAAAGTGGGCTAATATCAACAACGACCTATGATCCTTTCCTAACCGTTATCCTACAACTAAGGCAAGACCAACCGGGAAAGTTCTGAATTTAACACACAACGGGAACTAGGTAGTATCTCACACACACATGACACAAAGGTACATCACAAGCTACTAGCTATTTGGTTCATGCAATTGTTTAGCAATGGTTATCATGTCACTAGTACTAATGGTATAACAAGATGCACAGTGGTCACACATAAATGCATATCACATAGTTATAAAATAGACTAGTGGAGAAGTGTTCAAAAATCAACAAAAACAAGTTAACTGCCTAAGGTACTTGTATTTCTCCTAGTCAACTGCAATATTTTACAACAAATCACAATACGCCTAAACATGCCGACTCTACTAGGAAAAAAACTCTGGGGAAAAGAGGCACGACAGCAAAAACCCCAAGAGGACATCAACACCCACAAGTAGTCCCACCCTCAACTTAAAATTAGGCAATGTCCCCAATGCATCAAACCAAAGAAAGAGATTTAAAAACATACCTGTGGCACCATGGGTGCGAAGGTATAATGTCAATCACATAATACGAATACAAATAATAAAATACCTTGGGTTTCCTCCCAAGAAGCGCCTGATTTAATGTCGCGGCACGACCCAACTCAGCTTTTTCCTCCACCTTAAGGATATGAATTTCACCCCCAACTTAGAGTCCATCTTGTTGGCTTGTTCATAGGGGGTGGTTCAAGAATTAAGAAGTCGAGTAATGGATTGAGCATGGTAAACCACTCAGCCTTAAAGTGAGGTGTGTTTTTATGTTGCTTATCAAGTGTAAAATAAAGAATATAGGATTCTTGTTCCTCATCTTCACACTCTTCCACTATTTTAGATGATTTCACAGACAAGATATCATCTAAACATAATATGGAAAAATGCTTTGAGTGAGGCCCAACTAATTCTACTTCAAAATTTACATTATGTACTACACACTCACTTTTATTCACCTTCTTATTGTTAGTCTCAAGATCAAGATGACAATCGAATAGTTGCGATTCTTGAGTGTTCTCCTCAAATTGGCTAAAGTCCTCCTCATATTTTTCTTTGTTTAGCCATTGTAAACGTGGTGGGAGTGGTAACTCCTTTAGCTCTTCCCACAGCTGTTCTTGATTCTGTAAAATTCTTTTTATCAATTTGTTCGCTTGAATCGTGACAACACACATATCTTTAGTATAATCACTTTGACCACAAATCAAACACCAAGTTACAGTAAGTAAGATAGTATCTGTATCATAGTGTGAAGGTTCAGTCCATGAACTTCCAGGTAAATTTGGACAACAAACATCAAAATATGGTCCCCCACAATAATAACAAGAATCGTCACAAGAATCTTCATCACTCAAAAAACCATCTATCCAAGCTGAGATCTCAAGAAAGATGTGATAAAAATAAAAGAAAATAAAAAATAAACTAAACAAATATTTACAAGTTTGAATTCAAGACAGTAAACTAAAATTCCAGACCAACACAATACGCCAAATTATTCCCCGACAACGGCTCCATTTTTTATAACACTCAACTTACATGTCAATTAAGTGCAAGGCGGTCGTCGTTAATATATTTACCCAACTTTTGAGTTGGGGTCGAATCGACAGGGAACAATGTGAGTGGCGATTAAACTAGTTTGAAATTAAAGCTACAAGTTAAAATCAAACAAATAATACGAAAAGATAAAATGGGGTTTTTTTTATGATCAAACAAATAATTATTCGTCAATTTAGTTTCAGTGTTTGTAATCAAGAGTTTATGGAAAACCAGAATTGTGTTCACTATGGGTTTTGGTACTTGACAGATGCTAATAGTGATTCAAGATTCTCACAATAGGTAGGAACAATAGATTATATTTATCGAAGTTGACCTACTTAAGCATTTAATTACCTAATCCTCTCAGACTTAGGGAATTTATATTCACTGACCAGACTTCACCTCAGGTTAATTAACCTTGTTATAACATTAATTATTAAACGGAAGGTTGGTATCTTCCAAGTCCCTGACAATAATTCACTTCCTACTATAGTTGATTTCTTATCTCAAGCAAATAAAAGCAGGTGTTATCTATCATTTGCAACCAATAGACAATAATTAAAACCTCGGAATTATCAAGGAGTCCTATTACTTTTAGAATCTTAAAAACTTAGCAACTAACCAAGACCTAACCCATAGATCCCAAAATTTGGGTTAAAGGGATTTAGCCACTCATAATGTAATAATCGATACAACTAGTTGAATTCATAATTTGAAAGATGAACTTACAGAAAGATAAATAGAAATGAGTGTTTCTCATATTAGAGCAAAGTAGAAATCCCAAAATATTGATGATAATCTTTTCAAAGTTAATTGTTTTGTTCAAGCCAAGAAACTAGATAGAAAAATAACAAAATATGTGTGTCCCAAAACAGGTTCAGAACCCTTTAGAAAACCCTAAACTATGCTTTAAATAGTTCACCCTAATTATGGAAACAAAATCACAGAGTTCAGCAATTTCTCGGATTAAGTGATGACATTCATGACACCTTATCAGGAGTCTGACGACTTATCACAAATGTTGTCATCTTCTTTTTCAGTTTTAGCACTTCCTGCTTAAGGTTGATGATGAAAACTGATGACTTATCAACTCTTTGATGACTTATCAGGAAATATATCACAATTTTTAGCTGAGGTCTATTCTCTGTCTAAGGTTGATGGTGTCACTGATAACTTATCACAGGGCTGACGACTTATCAGGAATGTCGTCACGAACTTCAGCCAAAAACCAATCTCTGTCTAAGGCTGATGATGAAGCTAATAACTTATCAGAGTGCTGATGACTTATCAGGAATGTTGTCAGCCACACTTCTCTTCTATTTGCTTCAGATTTTAACTCTTTTACTTCCATCCTTGTTGATTCTCTTGCATCTTGTCTTTTAATACAAAATCAAAGATAAAACTATCAAAAATGACAAAAGTTGCTTAAGACTTTACAATTATTCTCAGTTAAAAGCCTCAAATGTGTTAGCATCTACTCATAATTATGATATAAGTCTCCATTATCATCCAGGTAAAGCTAATGTGGTTGTTAATACTCTTAGTACATTGTCAATGGAAAGCTTATCTTATGTGGATGAGGGGAAGTGAGGTTTGGTGAAGGATATTCACTGGTTGTCTAACCTTGGTGTTCTTCTTCAGGATTAGGATGATGGAGGTGCGATAGTTCAAAAGGTGGTGAAATCATATTTTGATGTAGAGGCAAAAGAGAAGTAGGTTTTGGATCCTTTCTTAATTCAAATAAAAGATGATGTGGGTCAGACGAAAGTGATGGCTTTCAAAATTGGTGGTGAATGTTACTTGAGATGCCAAGGTAGGTTGTGTGTTCCCGATATTAATGGGTAGCGAGAAAGTATTTTGGCTGAGGCTCATGAGTCACGATATATGGTTTACTCTTTTTCAACAATGATATACCATGACTTGAAGGAGATTATTGGTACAATGACATGAAAAGAGATGTGGACAAATTCAGGGCTAAGAGTATGGTTTGTCAGTAAGTGAAGGTTGAGAACTTCAGTCCTGGTGAGTTTTCTCAAAGGATTGAGTTGCATGTATGGAAATAGGAAGTGATTAATATGGATTTTCTTACCAATCTTCCGCGGTCTTATAGTCAGTTCAATTTGATTTAGGTCATTATGGATAGGATCTCGAATTCTACTCACTTCTTGCATGTGAGGACTAATTATACTGCCAAGGACTATGGGAGGTTGTCCATTCAGGAGATCATCAATTTGCACGATGCTCCAGTATCCATCATATCGAATTAAGATATGAAATTTTTGTATAACTTTTGCCATTCATTTTAGAGAGGTTTGGGGACTAAGGACAACCTTAGAACCTCTTTATAACCCTAGATAGATATACAAATGGAGAGGATCATTAAAACTTTAGAGGATATGCTAAGATCTTGTGTGATTGACTTTGGTGGTAGTTGGGTAGAACATTTGCCTCTCATATAGCTTGCATATAATAATAGCTATTATTTCAGCATTCAGATAGCCTCGGTTGATGCTTTGTATGGTAGAAGATGTCGGTCTCCTATTGGGCAGTTTGAAGTTGGTGAGGCGAGATTATTTTGTCCTTACTTGGTTCATCGGGATGTAGAGAAGGTGAGGTGATTAAGGATAGGCTTAAGACTACCCAAATTGACCAAAATTCCTATGCATGAGGTGAAGGGAGTTGGAGTTTGATGTTGACAATCGGGCATTCTTGAAGGTGTCTCCTATTAAGGGAGTGATGAGATTTTGAAATGGGAAGCTCAGTCCCCATTATGTTGGCCCGTACTTGATTTTGACAAGAGTGGGAAATATTGCTTATGATTTGGATTTGCCTTCTAGTTTGGGTTCTATTCACCTGGTCTTTCATGTTTCAATATAGAAGAAGTGAGTGGGGTGATCCTTCCATAGTTGTTCCTTTAGAGAGTGTTAGTGTTTTAGATTCCTTGTCTTATGAGAAAGTCCCGGTGGAAATCTATGATCGTCAAATTTGTCAGCTGAAACTAAGGATGTGGCTTCGGTAAAGGTCCTACGGGAGAATCATAAGGTTGAATATGTTATTTGGGAAGCTGAAGAGGACATGAAGTTCAAATATCCATTCTTGTTTTCAGCTTGGGGTAATCGTGCTTAAGGTATGTGTATTTCTTAATATCTTTATTTTCTGCCTTTGTTAGAGGTAAATATAGTTGTGTTCGGTGTTGAATCGTGCTAATGGAAGCCTTGTCTCATCATTCGAGGATTAATGATCCTAGGGGGGATTATACAACACCCTAGATTTTGGTCCCTGAAAACTTTTGAGTTTTCAAACTCACTGCCCAACCTATGACTCAACTTACAAGTCATAAGTTATCCTTATGACCCATAGCAGCCAAATCATTGTCTAGCCAGTGAGTGGTGCTTATGCTACTATCCTGATTATGACTAGAGGTCACAAGTCATAAAGACTCATTATGCGTCATAAACACTCATTACGAGTCGTACGGTGTGTGTTGTAGGGTCGATAGTATATGTGTTCCCACGGAATCTAACTTGACTATAAGTCAAGGGATGATTTGTACCAAACCATTATGAGTCGTAGGGTGACCCATAGCGACTGGGTGGTAAAATCCAACATTTTAAGTAAGGGAATTATGGTCATCTCCCTCATTCCCCACTTAGAATACACGTACATAAAACACCTTGGGGACCCTATTTTCAACAATTATCATTGTCAACACACTCTTGAACTCTCTCAAATTCCCCATTCAAAGACAAGGCTAGGGTTTCAAGAGTTGGTCACATATGGCTCTAAGGGTGAATTCTTCTTCAAATTTCATAGGGATTAAGGCATGTATTTCTCTCCCTAAACTTGTGTTTTCATTATTGCATGAATTGGTTTAATATTCACGTAGTTTTGGTGTTGGGTTTTGAATGATGGGTTGAGGGTTTTGGTTGTAAATTGTTTAAACATTTTTCCTTTGATTATTATGCATTGAATTTATTATTTGTGAACTCATTTGAGTGCATGGGAGTGATAAATGAAATAGGGGTACAAGGATTCCCCAAATATATAAACAATGGAACTAGGGGTACAAGGATTCCCCCAAATAATTTTATTTTGGAAATGAAATTAATGAGAACCTCAACCCATTCACATAATTGGTTTTGGAATATGAATAATCATTTGGCTTCGCCTACTTCCTTAAAATTAATGCATTGTATAAAAGGCTAATAGATAAAAGTGATCTCGAAATACTTGTGGTGTAAAAGAATTCCACCAAGTGAATGATTTTCATGAAAACCTTGCGGGGTACAAGGAATCCCCTAAGTCAATTTTAATAATAGAGTCTCAGGTACAAGGATTCCCTAAGTGTTGTCTTAATGACATTCACTTGCAAGCTATAGTTGGTATGATGATACCACTTAATGATGTCTTAATGATTGACTTTTTGGATTAGTAGATGAGTTGTGTGCTAAATGTTTAATTGGGATTAAAGGGATTTGTGTATCTAATCGAGAAGGTAGAGGTCCCGAGAGACTAATACTGGAAGCTCATATTTATCGACATGAGGGTTGGTCTAGATGACCGCGTGCTTGTGCCATACTATATATATATATATGTATGTATATGTATGTAAATATATATATATGTATATATGTATGTATATATATATATGTATGTGTGTATGTATCATGGATGGCGTAGGGTACAATGAATACCTGCCCTTCTGTGATATCGTTGGTTCATACGGGTAACACGCACTGGATCCCAACCAGGTGGTGACATCTAGACCCATAAATCCCATGGGTTGTTATTATGAAGGTCAATCTATACAATCCAGATTAATGATTTAAATTTCATGATAAGCCTTTTTCCTTACCCCAACATGTGATATATATTTATCTTTATAAGCATGTGACTATTGCATTAGATTTTGACTGAGTTTGAATGGTTTATTATGGCATTATTTTACCCCTTATCCCTGAGTTATATGATACAACTCAAATCGCTAACTATCTTCGGATGTTGTATCCCCACGCTAACTAGCTTTAAGTGGTAAGCCTCCTACTTTTAGAAGGTCGTTGCTTCTTGGTTTATCTATTATCATAGACTTTCTTAGGACTTATGTTGTCTATCGTCGGGGCATGTCCCAACTTACATTGATTTGATTTTTCTAGAGGCTTTGTGGATTACTGTGGATTGGGTATTGGCTGTTGATGTCTCTTAGACTTCTTGAGCTTATCTTTATTTATCTTGTTTTATGTTCGAAATTCATCCACTTTTGGTGTATTACGTTTTGTTTGACTAGGTAGGGGGTGGTCTCCAATCTGCAGTGGACTTGAGATACCCATCATGGCAAGGCCCTGGTTCGGGTCATGATAACACAGTTCAGGTTAAATCTTTAAACTCTCATATTCGTGTCCCTTGTCTCTATCAAGACATCCTACATATATGTATATGACTATGTTGCATATAATTTATGATTGGATTTTTTTGTAATTTTATTATTTTATCCTTATTCCCTGAGTTACATATCAGTGTTTATCCTACTGACTGTCTCTGGAAGCTACATCAGTTCATGATGTAGTGTATATAGGGTTTTCTGTTTCTCCTGTTGTTGAGTACGGTTGTTGAGTTGTTGTGAAGTGGTAAGCCTCCATCCTTTGGAGGTCTTTGTCATTTCATTATTCTTTCTTTATTGTCATAGTAATTTTTGATTCTTTTTGGTCATAGTCGAGGGCATGTCCCGACTTAGTTTGATATTCTGGTTTTAGAGGATATTATGGACAAGCGTGGGTTGGTTGTTCGTTTTGATTCTTAAACTTTTTTTGTCTTAGCTACATTCATTTCTAGCTATGAATGTCTTTCGTTGTTTATCTTTATTTTTTTTTCTGGATGTTAGGCTAAGGAGGTGGTCTCCGACTTGAATTACCCGTCACAACTAGGCCCTGATTCAGATCGTGGCAGAAGGAGAATGTATTTAACATTTTTTTATCTGAAATTGTATATACAATATACTAATCAAAAGAGTTTATGAACTCATATTCTCCTCCTTTTATTTTTCTATTTTTTAAGGATTCCTTTATATAATACAATCTATAATAAATGTGTAGGATATATATATATATATATTTATATATATGGGTTTTGCTAACATACTACATGAAGGTAGTATGTTAGCATCCTCCCCATTTTCTTTTTTCCTAAAATACCCTAACTTTTTATTAAAATTCACTAAAACTAGGAACATTTTTGTCATTTTAACCAAAAATAAAGCCTCACATTCTTTCTAGCTTCCTCAATCCAAATTCACTTCTTCCAGCAAACCTACTTCATAAACAGGGCAAAATCCAACTAAGACAGTGACAATAATGAATGAATCAAGAACATAACATTACTGATTTATAACAACATTAATATTTGGTTAAACAATTGTATTCACTATCTTAAATTAAAATAGAAGAATTTCAGTCATCATCGTACAAGTGGCCTGAATCCTGATTCCATAAATTAAAACTCAAACTCAATATTAATACTCGAAATGGAAAATTTATTTCCTTCCAATTCTCAACAATTCTCATAAATTTATTAACAACCAACTTGATTTCTTACGAAATATTGTATATTATTTCTTATAACTGTTGTAAAGATTATTGATACCCAACACCTTCTCATTTTGTGATATACCAAAACATAAACTTCAATTGCTTTTTAATAGCTGTAAATTGTTATTACTACAATTATTTTCAAATTTGTTAAATTCAGATAAGTTGGTAACAAATTACAACTATTTTTTTTAAAATGAATTATAAGAAATTATGAATAAGACTATTGCTCTTGTCAAAGTTGAAAAGTTTTGTGGAGAGAAATTGTAGAAACATGGGTCTGTTGCATGTAGAACATGGGTCTGAGGGATATTGGGGTGGGAGTGGGGGTGGGGGTTGGGGTGCGGGGTAGGGGTCAAGGAGGAATTGAAAAAGATGGGTTTTGGAGGGAAATTGATATTTGAGGTGAAAGATCAAAAACTCCCTGATAATCTCTATTTTAATGAGGTTGCAAGGATATTTTGGTAAATTAAAAAATGGAGAGGATGCTAACATACTACCTTCATGTAGTATGTTAGCAAAATCCTATATATATACACACACAAACAACACAGAAAAGGAGGACGGATAGACAAACCAAAAAACTTAGACAACAGTTAAAGAAAAACAGTGAGAAGAAAGGAAGAAAACAAGAATTGAGAGAAGAAGAATAGGAGATTAGAGGAAAAAAGGAGAGTAAAAAGAGAGAAAGCGCACAGTATAACACAAAGAGCATTGTTGAAGATTGTGGTTTCAAGTTTGAGTTTAGGCTGTCGTTCGAGTTTTCGGTGAAGACGTTTTTGTTTCTACTTCAGTTATACTACCACACAGGTTCTTATTCGGCTCCTTTATTCATAATTTTTTTGAATCAAAGCATGAATTAAGATGTTCCAACGGCTTGTTATATTATTTAGTGTGTATAGTTCATTATTTCTATGTAAATTGCCCTATTTCTTCATTTATAAGTTGTTTGTCATTTTTGAAATGTAGTTAATTCGATTAGTTTTGAATTTTAAATGAGATAATTGTCAGAGTGATTAGCGTTAAAAGATGTAACATTACACACTGTTGACATGCTATTAGTGTAGTCGTATTATAAACTAGAACTTTAGCCTCATGCATGCACGTACGCAAAAAAAAACAAAAAAAATGATTTAGTATACATTATTTATGCAGTAATCATACACATGCACACACAAAAAGAAATGTTAAAGGATAGGAGAAGAAGGAGACAAAACATAAAAAAATACGCAAAGTCAAGAACAACAAAGATTACAAAAACAAAGAGAGAACGGGGAGGATTTTATCCATAGATTCAAGTTTATGGAGGGATAATTGTTTGTTATGTTCGTTAAATATTTTCCTCTAAGACATTCAAATCATGTATAATTTTCGGGTTCATAGTTGATCATTATTATACTCGATATGTCTCTTGTTGTTATCGGAGGATTTTCATTTAATCTAATGGGTATCACCAAACTTGAAGTCAATTTCATAAGCTGCATTTTCTTTAGGATTAACTGAACAATGTTGGTTAACCCATTTTTAAGTTGAAATTCCTGTTCATCCTTGTAACGTTGGCATTAATTTTGTTGCATAAATATGATATGTTAATTTTCCGCCTCATTTTTTTTGATAGATGTTTAAGTTGATTTATTTTATGAAGTATTTCTCATCTGTGATCATCATTTTAAGAAGAAGTTTCGAGTAATAATTTTCTTTACTTGGTTTTAAATTTATTTCTTTGAATATCTAACGTTTTCTCTAAATGTTCATTATTCTCTAATTAATTTGCTTAAACATAAAATTAATTAAAATAGATGGTGAATTTATAATATAAAAACCATCATTTTAGTTGTTTCTTTTGATGAGATGTGAAAACTTTCCATCATAATGGCAAATTGTGCAAGATGATTGTTGATATTTCCGATTAAATTGCTCCCATATTGTCAAAAAATGATTTCTCAAATTGACTTTAATAATGAATAAGTTTGACAAAAAAATTTAGTCTTGAGTTAGACTTGTTCATTTATTTCTAAATTGGTTTTTGGTTGCTTGAATTGTCCTAGAACGGAAAGTTTGGATTGGCATTATTTTTTATCAATAAGTAAGACACTGATTCTATAAGTTCTTCACTGTGTATAAGCAATTAGTTCAAAGTGATTTGTTACGTATTTGTATTCGAGACTCATCGTGATGATTAAAAGAAAAAAAATCTTATTTTTAAGGGAGCGAGATGGGATGTAGATTTATTCCAAACATCATCGCATAAAGAAAAAGAAAAAAGAAAGGGAAAACCCATTTGAGAGGGAGCGAGATGAGTTGCGAAATAATCCAAAACTCATTGCAAAATAAAGAGTGAAAAGAATAAAAATGGATAAGATAAAATTATCTCTAGTTTACAAGAGACGAAACAAATGTCTTTAATGCTAGATACATTTTAGACACGTTTAATAAATTTGTCTCGATTAAGAACACAACATACGCATCTTTCTGAGACGTTTAAAAATAATTCAAGGATGCAATAATGCACCTTGACAAAGATCGTCCTAAAATTGATTTTTACTAGCTTAATACAAGAGTTATAGACAGCTATTAGATATTAAAATGACTGAATGAAGGACAAAAACATAACTTATCAAAATAGTTTTAGTTAAGTATAAGTTGATAAAAGCGACCGTGCTAGAACCACAGGACTCAAAGTGTGCCTCATACCTTTCCCTCGGTCTACAGAATTCCTTGCCTGGTCTTCTATTTTTATAGACCAATAAATAGTCATTTCCATTTTGTTAGGGATTTAAAGAGGTGACTAGGAACACTATAACTCAATTCCAAGTGGTGACTCTGTACATCAACTAGTCCGTATTCAAAATAATCACATTAATTGGAAAAACCCTTTGACCCTTCAGCAAAAAAGGGGAGTGACAACTCTATAAAATCTACCAGAGTTTTTCTACTACCAACAGATACCACACAACCCCTATAGACTCTTTTAGAAACCACTGAGTCACCCACTAGGGTAGAAAAAAAGGGATCAGGGATACACTCGGGATTGAAACTAAAATGTACAGCCATAAATCGGGTCACATAAGAAAGAGTATACCTGGGATCAAGAAAGCAATACACATCACGAGAAAAGAGTCGTAATATACCAATGACGACATTGGGAAATTCCTCAGAGTACTTGCAGGTAGAAAGAGCATACAAGAGATTCCGACCAATGGCATTACCAAAAGTAGAAGCAGCACCCTTTTGTGCAGGAGCTGATGAAGTGGAAACAGATATATTATTTTCCCCTGAAGTAACCTTAGAAGGAAAATCCCTCTGCAAGTGACCAATCTGACCATATTTAAAACACATGTTTCTTCCCTTTTCACAAAAACCCACGGTGCGCCTACCCGCAGAATCTACAAGAAGGATATGACGGAGTAGACTGAGCCCCACCAGACTAAGATTAGGCACCCTGTGCGCTATACCCACTATCATGATGAAAATAATAATCACCCGACGGCTTCAGATAGGGAGAACTATCTATAGAGTAGGAACCAAAACTCGCTACTGCTTCTTATACCACTTTCCACCATCTCTACCACTCTGATGTTAACCTCTACCTTGATTAAAAAAATATAAACTTCTTAATCTTCCTTTCCCCTATCTCCGGCTGCTTCTTATTCTCTTTCTTAACTTGCAGCATATACATAACCAATCTAGATATGTCTATATCCTTAGTCAAGAAGGTATTCCTACTCTCTAAAATGAAATCATGGGACAACCCAGAAGTAAATTTCCTCATTCTAGCACTTATGCGAGACACTAACTCAGGAGCATATTAGGATAACTAATAAAATTTCAAGGTATACTCCTTGACCGTCATCCTTCCTTGCTTAAGATTAACAAATTCTTCTGTCTTTGCCTCTCTCAACTCTTGAGAAAAGAAGAGGTCAAGAAAAGTGTTGGAGAAATCATCCCACAATGCAGATTCAATATCATCTCTCCTAGACTGTTTACATTCTTTATACTATTGGTATGCTACATCTATTAGTTGATATGCAGTAAATTCTACACCATCCACATTAGAAGCATGCATAACATAGAAGATCTTCTCTATCTCATTAATAATGTTTTGAGGATCTTCCTCTACTTCAGAACCAATGAATATAGGAGGACTCAATCTCATAAACTGGCCAACCCTTATGTCCTCAGAAGATGGAGTAACAGAAGCTTCACGCTCAGACTGAGATGCTACCAAATAAGCCAATATATGAATAGACTGATTAAATTCTGCATTTGGCACATCAACATAAGAAGCTTGAGGAGGGCTAAAGGGGACCGGTGGAACTCCAGAAGGGCAATCAGGAATTGGACCCATAGATCGAGTTTGTACCCTAAGCAGCGTGTGTTCTATTAGTGTTGTCCTCAATTGGGATGAAGAAGTTTCCATGAGCTTCAGATCGTCTAGGAGGAATTATCTTAAAAGAAAACAAATAGGATTTAGAGAAAATTTCAAGACCTTAGATTCTACAACCTAAAATACGACAACAAGAAAGGGAAATATTCCTAAATACCTCGTGGCCTATCCCTTATAAGTGTGGCATGCTACACACCCATAAACGATATGCTACTTGACACATCTTTGTTGGACACCCAATAACACCAAACCTAGTCTCTGATACCACTTTTACACTATCCAAACCATGGCCTTGTTATAACAGGTATCTCAAGTCCAATAAGGATCGGAGACCACCCCCAATACCTAAAATGGTAGACCACCTTACACCCATGTTGGATGAATTCCAAACATATAACAAGATAGTGTGCAATAGCTTAATAAAGTTTTAATGCATGTCCATAACTAACCACTGACGATCGGCCAAACGACCAACCGACACCACCCAATAACCATAGTAGTCCAAACAAAGCATTCTAAATAGTGAACCAAATTGACTATCAATAAAATATTGGGACATTCCCCCGGATATACCCAAAAATAGTATTTGATAGTCTTCTAACTAAAACAGAGAAACATAATCTTCAAATCGAGCATTCTAAAGCATGGAAGCTGACCACTTCAAGTCGAGTCTTAATAAATCCACGATCAGTGAGCAGGAGAAGTAGAAGTATGGCCAATTCCTATATCACATGGGGATACAACATCCGAAGACGGTTAGTGGGGTAAACACTAGTATGTAACTCGGGGATAAAGATAAAATAATGCGGTCAATTTAAATCAAATCAACCAATGCATAGTAACCATATGGAAATACATATATACATATGTATATATCATGCTAGGATAGGGAACAAGGTTTAGCATGATCTTTAAAACCATAACCTGGATTTTGTAGCTCAACCGCCATATTATAGTACCCACGGGCTATATAGGGCCCAGCTCTCACCCCCTGGTTGAGCCCCAGTGCATGTAGCTGCATGAATCAAAGACAAAATCTCATATATATGCACACGGAGGACTCAAATCTCCCAACATATACTTAGGTGACTTAAGCACCCAATCATGTAATGATTTACGAGAGACTCGTACCTCTCTAATCATCAAATAATAATAATAAGGGGGACTTGAACCTCCCTAGTCACTTTGACCCCTACATCGACAAACATATTTTCCAGTGCCAGTCACTCAGACCTCTACTTTCACGACTTATCTACAGAACCATATTTATATCCTAATTAAAACACTTATCACACAATCCTAGTAATGAACCACATTCCACATTAAGACATACAATGTTGATATTTTCATACCAACTAAACTTGTAAGGTAACAACAACATGCCAAAACATTCCTATTAACTTAGAAAATAACTTCCTGTGTTCATTAATATAAGGTAGGGGGACACTAACTCTCTTTGTGTATTAAAATTAGACCATCGTGTTTCAAACACCTTTTTATATCATCCAATAGTTTAAGACTATTTGTCAAAACCAATTTCACTCTATGGGTTAGGGTCATAACCATTTCAAAGTCACAAGTTTAGGAAAATCACAATCCCCTTATTCATCCACCATACCCATGCACCCACAAGTCTAAAATTATATTTAAAGCATAAATAATCAAAATTAAATCATAGGAAAACATTGTTCAACAATTAGCATTCAAAACCCACAACCCTTATTTTCAAAACAAAAATAACTCCATGTGAGTAACACTTTAATACATATGCTTTTTTAACAAATTAAGAATGAGGGAAGAATCACATTCCTGAAATAGTAAGATATATGGGAATAAATTACCCTTGAGAGCCCTAATTGATCAACCTCTTTAAAACCCTAGGTGTCTTGACCTTGAGTAATTTGAGAGTATTCAGAAGTAAAATTCCCTAGATTTCGGTCCTTGAAAATTCCTTAAGATTTGAGCTCACTATCCTATTGATGACTCACCATACGAGTTATATGGTGTGGTTATGGGTCTAGAGACCCAAGTCATTACCAAACCAGTGTGTAATTAGCTAGGTTCTTCTATGAGTAGAGTGACTTGCTATGATTTATGAGACCATATAATGAGAGGTACGGTTGATTCGTATGTTATCCAGTATCTAATTTCTTTGGATTCTGTCTTAGGTACGACTACACCATACTAATCGTATGTTTAGATCAAAAGTAGAGATCATGGAGTCATAAGATGGATAGTGTATGTGTTTCTAACCCACTAATTAGGGTAAGAATAAAAGCTACAATTCATATGATGTGGAGACGAGTCAATAGGTCAACCCGTAACCAAGAATGGTTTTTTAACAGCTTTAAGCTGGGGGCACTTTGGACATTTCCCACTTAAAACCTTTAAGGCCCCACATCTATATAACATTTCTTGTTCATTCTTTCTACACTTTACAAGGTTAAACATCCTCTTTACTCTCTTAAAATCCTCTCAAGAAATATTGGCTAGGGTTTCTCTTAAGTGGCCATCTAAGGGTTCAAGAGTCAATTTCTCTTCGTGAATCTTCGTAATTCAGGCATGTGACTCTTACCTCATTATTTTTTACTAAAAATATATGTTTAAAGCATTTTTCATGAATCATTAATGGTTGTTTTAAAACCAAGTTTGAGGGGTTTGAATGTATTTCATTGAATATTTTTTTCTATGTTTTAAATTGTGATTATGCATGTTTTAATTATGGTTTTACCGATGTGGGTACATCGGAATGATAATTTAATTGAGGATTCATGGTTTAACCCCAAAATTTGATGATTTTGACTTTGATAATGGCATGCCCTCAACCCATTTGTGAAATTGTCAATGAGAATAAAATTGTCACAAGTTTAAACTATATTTTGAACTAAGGCTTTGGCATAAGAATATTAAAGATTCATAAATAAATTTAAAGGGGCCTTGGTGGCTATAAATTGAATCAAATTGAAACCTTGGGGGTTTTGGTTAGATAATGGGTTTGAGTCCCAATGTGGTGGATTGATCTAGGTTCCCTTTTTAAACATTAGGTTTGAGTCCTAAATTAATGTAGTAATTGTCTTGACACATTGTATGATTTCAAGTGGGGTTTGTATGATGATACCAATGGGGTGCCTTTGGTAAGTAACTGGACTGATGATTATGATTGTGCAATGAATATTTTAAATTGGTCTTAAAAGCGAGATGTGTAGCCAGGCCATGAATGTGGTGGTCCCGATGGACCAATATCAAAAATTACCCTAGCCGGTGTGGGTGTCTAAATGACTAGGAGGTTTGAGTCCCACAAAATAGTTATATGAATAGGAGGTTCGAGTCTCCCATATTGTATACATTGGTGCTTAAGCCACCTTGATTATGCCAGAAGGTTTGAGTCACCCATAAAGTAATATACAGATATGGATATTCTCTGAGTTATGTAGCTACACACACTGGGGACCTTCTATCTAGGGGAGAGTTGGGCCCATATAGCCTGTGGGTTCCTTTGTTATGATGATTAAGCTACATAACCCAAGTTAAGGTTTTTGAAGTTTATGATAAGCCTTGTTCCCTACCCTAACATATGGTTTTGTATATATATATATATATATGTTTATATATATATATATGTATATATATATATGTATGTATATATATATATGTGTATGTATTTCATATAATATTGTGCATCGAATGTTGCATTGGTTTTAAACTGTTATCATGGAATTATTTTGTTTCTTTATCCCTAAATTACATGTGAGCACTCCAACCATTAATCATGTTCAGACTTTATATGCCCATGCGATAAAAGAACTGACATACTTCCACATCTCCTGCTCAGTTACTTACGTTTGAGACCAGCTAGCGAGTCAGATTGAAGTGATGAGCTCCATCCTTTAGAAGACCCCAGTTTATACTGTGGTTTTATTTTTATGTCTTCACTATCTTTTGGATATCAATTTTGGCTATTGTCAAGGGCATGTCCCGATGTTTTATTGACCTTTAATTTTGTAGAGACGTTGTTGGACTACTGTGGACTTGGGTGCTTTGGTTGATTATTTTAATGATGGACAATTGTTCGATTACCGATGGATGGTATAGACACTTAATGAATTATTATTAGTTTATTTATGAGTTATATATGATGAGATCAAAATTCATCTAACAATTGAGGTAGTTTACTGGTTAGGCTAGATGAAGGGGTGATCTTCGGTCCACGTGGGATTTGAGATACCCGTCATGGATAGGACTTGGTTCAGGTCATGGCAAAGGTGGTATCAGAGCCTTAGGTTCATGTTCATTTGGGTGTCCACAAGTCCGTTTCAATTATAGTCTCTTTTATGGGTATGTAGTATGCCATACTTATAGAAGAGAGGCTATGAGACATTTAGGAATGTTCCCTTTCTTATTGTCTTACTTTGATCTATAGAGTCTAAGGTCTTGGATTTCTCTAATTTTTGTGTGTTTTCCTTTTCAAATCATGTCTCCCAGATGATCGGAAGCTCATAGAAACTCCTCTGTCCCACTCGTGGACAATGTTGATCGGACACGCCATGCTTATGGGGTTTAGACCCTGTCTAGGGGTCCAGTTCCTGATAGCCCTCTTAGAGTTCCATCGATTCCCTCTAGCCTTTATTGAGATCCTCGGACTGATGTGATGAATGTGTGTGTCAGTCTTTCCATATGTTGTCTTAGCTAGTAGATTCTAATTAGAGTGTAGTACTCTATCTTTTGAGGCCACAAGGGTTTTCCAATTCATGAGGTTGAGTCCTCCAACTTTTATTAGTTTTAGGGTTAAGGAGGATCCTCAAGTTTTCATTTATTAGATGGAAAAGATCCTCCGATTATGCATGCTTCAGATATTAAAAGTGTGGAGTTTGCTATCAATGAATTGAAGGATGTGGCAAACCAATGGTGTGAGAAGTGGGAATAGTCTAGGGCAGGTGATAATGACTATGCACTATGAGATGACTTCTCTAGTGCCTTTTTGGACTACTTCTTTCCTCAGGAGATGAGAGAGGCAAAAGTGAAGGAAATTTGTGAATCTGAGACAAAGTAGGATGTCGGTCAAGGAGTATTTCTTGAAATTCCATTAGTTATCTAGGTATACTCCTAAGTTAGTGTCTAGCATGAGAGGTAGAATGCATAAGTTTGCATCTGGGTTATCCCGTGAATTGATTCTGGATAGTAATGTTGCTTTGTTGACCAAGGATATTGAAACATCTTGGGTTTTGATCCTTAGAAATTTTTGAGTTTTTGTCTTCTGGACATTATACGACTAAGGGGTGCTAGTCATATAATAGGGTACAGTTTAGTGGGTCTTGGTCATATGTTAACCAGTGTAGGTTGGTTAGTTTCTGTCCAAGGTATGAATTTATCATACTAGTCATATATCAGTGTACTAGTAGTATGATGCCAATCGTATATTTCCATATGTCTAACATAGAAAAGTCTATTCTACCTGAGGTATGGAGTTAGGGTTCTAGTCATATGGTTGGGTATGAATTGGCCTTAGTAGTTGTATGTTGGACAATGTTGGGGCTCAAGGAGAGGCCTAGGGTAAGACATAAGGGTATCACTCATACCCTAGGGTACGGTTTGAGGGGGGTAGTCAAACCCTCCTGCGGGAGTTTTATACAGTTTAAGTTGGGGGAAATCTGGACATTTCCTCTCTTAACCTCTTAAGGACCCATGACTTATAACACTCTAGGGACATTATTTACCCTATTATTCTAATCTTAAATACTTATAAACTCTCTCAAATTCTCTCAAGGATCTTGGGTCAAGAAAGGCTAGGGTTTATTTAATAAGATCAATTTGCGGCTTACAAAGGTGGTTTCTCTCTATCATCTTCGTAGTCTAAGGCATGCTACTCCTTCCTCATTGTTAATTCAAACTAAAGGCATGTTTTATGTATGGTTTTCATGGCATATTTTGGTATAGTTTTGGGTTTTGAATATATGTTGGTGGTTTTAGTTTTAAATGGTTTGGCTATGGTTTTTCCATGTTTTAACTATGGTTTTTATGTTTTAACTATGGTTTTCATGTTTTAATGTTGATTTGAACATGTGGTTGAATGGGAATGGTTAGTTGCTCCTTGGTTTTGGTTTTGAAAACTATATCCCCTCAATATGTTTGATAAAATACCTATGAGAATGTTTTTACTATATTGTTGAACTTCTATTGAAAACTTTGCATAGTATAAAGTGGTAATGGAACCCTAACTGGTTTGGATGGTCTTTAATGTTTAAGTGGTAAGGTCTTGGTGGTCATTTTAATGGATTAATTGAATACACTTGTGGGGTACATGGGAATCCCCCAAGCAAACTTAATAATGATTATCTTGTGGGGTACATCGAAATCTCCCAAGCAACTTAATAATGTAATCTATGGGTACATGGGAATCCCTTTTTTTAAAGAGGATGGGTAAGGACATTACTTGGGAGCTATGGTCGGCATGACAATAGCACTACTTATAGCCTTGATTAATAATAGAAGGAATTTGTGGTTTGGTTGTGTACTAATGGTTTTAATTGGGCAATAATGGCGGGGTGTGATAACCAACCGTGATGATGTGAGTCCAAAGATGGACACTTGAAACTCATGTTTGTCAACATGAGAATTGGTCATGGAGACCATATATAATATTATAGGGTAAATGGGAATCCCTTAAGTTATACTTGTATATGTGTATCATGGAGAGTGAAGGGTACACAGGAATCCCCTACACCTATGGTATCTCCAGTTTGTGCAGCTACACGTATCAGGGCTCATTCAAAGGGTAACACTGGACCCATATAGCTCGTGGGTGGTTCTAGGATGGTTGACCTACACATACCCAGGTTAATGGTTTTAAGGCTTGCTAAACCTGGTTCTCTCTCCCAGTATGGATATATATATATATACTGGGAGAGAGAACCAGGTTTAGTAATTAGATTCGGGATTAGCTTATGTTGGATTGAAGTAGTGAGCTTTCATATTCTAAAGGCTTTATTTTAGGTCATGGATGTCCTTACATACTTTGACCATTTTATAGACTATGGTTTTTGCTATGGTCAAGGCCATGTCTCGGTAGGATATTATTTTACTTTCGATTAGAGGCTTTGTGGGACTACTATGGGTTTGTATGGGCGGTGTCGATAATGGGGTCAGCCTTGGTATTGGCATTGGTATTGGGGTTGACATTGGTGGACTAAATTTGATTTATGATTGTTCTATTTTTTTTTGTATTATATATAAAAACACATTGGGTTATTGTCTTGGTTTGGTTGGTTATTGGACAGATTGACTTGGTTGGGTCAGTTTAGGAAGTAAACTTATCCTAAAGTCAGTGTATCTACAAATATTCTATCTTGTTATATGTTTGGAATTCATCCGAGTCAGGGTATGTGTTAGAGGCTGGGTATGTATTGAGGGTGGTCCTCAGTCCTGGATGGACTTAGGATTCCCATCATGACAAGACCCTAATTCAAGGCATGCCAAGTTAGTTTCAGAGCTTTACGTTCATGGTCAATTGGGAGTCCACAAAGATGTGCCGAGTAGAGTCTCTTTTAAGGGTGTGTAGTGTGTCATACTCATAAGAGAGAGGCTACAAGGCATTTACTAATGTTTCTATTTCTTGTGTTTTATTTTTATACTTGGAGTCTAAGTCCTAGAATTTTCTCTAATCCCTATTTGTTTACTTTTCAGATCATGCCTCGATGATCTGATTGCACAAAAACTTCTCTATCCCAATTAGGGATGATGTTGATAAGACAGGCTCTACCTATGGGATCCATACTCGATCTAGGTTCCATTCCTAGATTATCCTGAAGTTTCACTAGTTTTCTCTAGTCCTTATCAGGCAGACATGACAAATGCAGAGTTTCATCAGTCAATTCATATGATTGCTCAATTGGTAGCTTCTCAGGATGAGCATCGTGCAGCTATTATTCCATCTTCTGAGGCCAAAAAGGTTGGCCAGTTCATGAGGATGAGCCCTCTAAATTTTACTGGTGTTAACGTGAAGGAGGATCCTCAGGGTTTTCTGGACGAGATGGAAAAGATATTTAGGGTTATACATACAACAAATGTGGAAGGGGTAAAGTTTGCTGCCTACTAGCTAAAAGATATGGCATATCAATGCTACAAGGAATGGAATAGGGCAAGGGGTGAGGTAAATGATTCATTTCTATGGGAGACTTTGTCTAATGCATTCCTAGACTATTTATTTCTTCAAGAGTTGAGGGAAGCAAAAACAAAGAAAATTGTTAATCTAAAATAGGGGAAGATGTTGCTCAAGGAGTATGCCTTAAAGTTTCACCAATTATATCAATATGCACCAGAGAAGGTGTCTGATATGAGGGCCTGAATAAGGAAGTTTTCTTTGGGACTATTTCATTAGTTGATCCTTGAAGGCAAGACTGCATTGCTGATTAAGGACACGGATATCTCTAGGTTAGTTGTTCATATGCAATAGTTGGAGGAGGAAAAATAATGTAGGCTGAGATAGGGGAAAGATAGGAAAAGAACTTTAGGTTTCCTAAGCAATGCGGTAGGTAATAGCAAAGTTGAAGAGATGGAGGTAAGTGACCAAAGAAGAAGTAGAGAAGTTCTGGTTCTTTCTCCACAGCTAATACTCCCTACCCAAAGCATCGAGCGACAGGCATCAACAAAGTGGTGATAATTTTAGGGCATAATGTTTTCAATCTTAGGTTAGTGGGGATCAGTCGACTTCATAATGTCCTCCTTATAGGTTTTGTGGCCGGTTTCATCAAGGTTTCTGTGATGAGGGAAGGGACAAGGGCTTTAAATATGGTCAATCAGGATATATACTTAGAAGCTGTTTGGTTGGTAAGTTTGCTTTAGGTGTGAACAAAGTTTTGGTTGCTACGTCTTTGACTCCAGCACCAAAGGGTACCCCATCTAGTTTCAGCACTAGTCGAAACCATCTTTATGATCTCACTACCCAACAGAAGTCTAAGGCATCCCTGATGTCGGGATTGGTATGTTGGAACTCTTTAATTGTGATGTATATTGTTTACTTGATCTGGGGTCCACTCTTTTGTATGTGACCCCCTTTCTGATTGTGCATTTTGGTTTTGGTTCGTAGTGTGTTTTAGATCCTATTTATACTTCTACCCCGGTAGGTGACTCTATGATCTCTAAAAGAGTCTGTAGGGGGTGTGTGGTATTTGTTGGTAGTAAGTGGACTTTGGTGGATTTATAGGAATTAGATATGGTTTATTTTGATGTTATTTTGGGGATGGATTGGTTCACTCATGCTATTATCCCTAGATTATCGAAACCGTAGGGTTGTCTTTAAATTTCCTAATGAGCCTATTATTGAGTAGGAGGGTAGTTCCCTAGATCCTAAGGGAAATTTTCTATCATATCTTAGATCTTAAAGATTAATCTCCAAGGTGTGTCTATTTTATCTAGTTTGGATTAAAGATTCTAACTCGGAGGGCCTTTCTTTGCATTTGGTTCCATAGTGAATGAGTTTCCCCAGGTGTTTCCTGATGACCTTCCTAGTGTTCCTCCGGATAGGGAGATTGAGTTTGGGATTGATCTTGTCCCAGACACTCGTCCAATTTCTAATCCCTCTTATAGAATGGCTTCGACTAAGTTAAAGAAACTCAATGAGCTACTTAAGGATCTTTTAGATAAGGGTTTCATCCATCCTAGTATGTCCCCATAGGGAGTACCGGTGTTATTAGTGTGTAAGAATGATGGTTCCCTTTGGATGTGTATTGATTACCTACAGTTGAATAAGGTGACAGTTAACAACAAGTATCATCTCTCAAGGATAGATGACTTGTTCGATCAGTTACAAGGTGCCAAATTATTTTCTAAGATTAATCTTTAGTCTAGGTATCAACATCTTAAGATTAAGGAGGTGGATATCCCTAAGACAACTTTTTGTACCTGGTATGGGCACTTTGAGTTCTTGGTAATGTCATTTGGTTTGACCCCAATGCTCCTGCAGCATTCATGGTTTTGATGAATAGGATCTTTCATCTGTTTCTTGATCTATTTGTCATTGTGTTCAGTGTTGACATTTTGATGTACTCTAAGAGTGAGGTAGATCATGCCAATCACCTTCGTGTTGTGTTACAGACTTTGAAAGAACATCAATTGTATGCCAAATTCTCTAAATGTAAATTTTAGTTGAACGCTGCCACTTTTCTAGGCCATATTATTTCTAGTGAGAGGATCATGGTGGATCTGTAAAAGGTTGTGGTGGTTAAGAAGTGGCGTAGACCCATGACTCCAACTAACATTCAGAGCTTCTTGGGTTTAGCTAGCTACTATAGGAGGTTTTGGAGAGTTTCTGAACAATAGTTGCCCCATTGACTAAGTTGACTCATAAGAAGGTAAAGTTTTCTTTATCCAATGCTTGTGAAGGTAGTTTTGAGAAGATAAAGAATAAGCAAACTTCATCTCTAATTTTGACCTTATCGGCAGGCACTGATTAATTTGTGGTTTACTGTGATGCATCTCGGGTGGGACTTGATTGTGTTCTAATGTAGCATGGTCAGTTATAGCCTATGTTTCTAGGAAGTTGAAGGTAAATGAGAGGAACTATCCTACTCATGATTTGGAGCTGTTAGTGGTGTGTTTACATTGATAATCTGGCGGCAATATTTGTCAAGAGTGGACATGGACAACTTGTCAGATCATAAGAGTCTATAGTATGTGTTCACTCAGAAAAAGCTTAACCTTAGGCAAAAGTGATGGCTTGAGCTTCTTAAGGACTATGATATGAGTCTTCACTACCACATAGATAAAGCTAATGTAGTTGTTGATGCTCTTAGTAGGTTATCCATGGGGATCCTAGCACATGTGGAAATAGGAATTAGTGAGGAATATTCACCATTTGGCTAACTCGGGAGTTCGTCTCTTGGACTTTGAGGATGGTGGTGTGTTGGTATAGGAAGTGGTGTAGTCGTTTCTTGGTGTAGAGATCAAGAAGAAGCAAATCCTAGATCATGTCTTGATAACAATCAAGGGTGATGTAGGTGGGCACATGGTGATAGTATTTGAGATTAGTGGTGATGTTACCTTGCAGTACCAAGAGTGGTTATGTGTTCCTGATGTCGATGGGTTGTGAGAAAGAATATTGGCTGAGGCTCATGAATCGTGCTATGTTGTTCATCTCGGTTCGACAAAAATATATCATACTCACAAAAAAATGTATTAGAGAAGTGGTATGAAGAGGGATATGGTTAATTTTGTGATAAAATGTATAGTGTGTCAATAATGGAAACTTGAGCACATAAGGTGTGGAGGCTTGTATCAAGAAATTGAATTTCTGGAATGAAAATAGGAAGTAATCAACATGGATTTCATTACCGGTCTCGTAATCAATATGATTTGGTTTGGGTCATCGTGGATAGGATGACAACGTCGGCTCACTTTTTGCCAGGGAGGACTAATTTTTTAGCTAAGGATTATGTGAGATTGTATCTTCATGAGAGTGTGAAGCTACATGGGATACCTATTTCTATTATCTCAGATCATGGTAAGCAATTTTTATCTTACTTCTGGTGGTCGTTTCAAAAAGTTTTAGGTACTAAGGTTTGTTTGAGGACTACTTTTCACCCACAGATCAATGGGAAAGAAAAAAGTACTATTTAGAGATTGGAGGATATGTTTCGTGCGTGTGTTATTAACTATGGTGGTAATTGGGCGAAGCATCTACCTCTTGTAGGTTTTGCTTACAACAATAGTTACCATTGTAGCATAAGGATGGCCCCTTTTAAGGCATTGTATGGTAGGAGGTGTAGATCTTCTATTGGGTGGTTTGAGCTTGGTGAGGCAGATATATTTGTCCTGGATTTGGTTCACCAAGCTATGAAAAAGGTAAAGGTGATTCAGGATAGACTTAAGGTTTCCCAAAGTTGTGAAAAGTCCTATACAGGTGTGGGGCATAGGGACTTAGAGTTTGAGGTTGGGGATCGGATGTTCCTAAAGGTGTCTCCCATGAAGGGAGTAATGCAGTTTGGGAAGAAGGGGAAGCTCAGTCCCTAGTATATGGATCTTTAATTGGTTTAGTGAAGTATTGGTAAGATTGTATATGAGTTGGAGTTGCCTTCTAGTTTGAACTCCATTTACCCGGTATTCTGTGTCTCTATATTGAGATGGTGTATAGGTGATCCTTCATCTGTTGTTCCTCTAGAAGGATTGGGTATCTCAGATTCTCTGTCTTATAAAGAGATCCTGGTTGAGATCTTGTATTGGTAGGTTCGCCGATTGCATACCAAGGATGTACCTTCAATTAAGGTTCTATGAAGAAACCACAAGGTTGAAGAAACTACTTGGGAAGTGGAAGAGGATATGAAGTCCAAGTATCCATTCCTATTTTCTACGCTGGAGATTCATGCAGAAGGTATGTGTTCTTCATCATACTTTTGTTTTCAAACTTTGTTAAAGAAAAGATCGATTTCCTTGCATATTTGTTTCCTAACTTAGTTAAAGGGTTGAATCAAGGTGTTGGGGTGTAAATCATGCTTGTACAACCTTGTTCCATTATTCGATAATTAATGATCCAAGTTGGGAGAATTGAAATACCCTGGGCTTTAATCCTTTGAAATTTCCTGAGTTCTTGGCTTCTAGACACATACGATAGGGGATACTCATCGTATGATAGGGTACGGTTTGGTGGGTCTTGTTCGTATGTTAACCAATATAGGTTGGTTTTTTTTCTTTCCAAGGTATGAATGGATTATATTAGTCGTATGTTAGGGTACTAATAGTATGATGCCAATCGTATGTTATCGTATATCTAACCTAGAGGAGT
The DNA here is from genome assembly GCA_030864215.1 of Capsicum pubescens. NCBI lineage: Eukaryota > Viridiplantae > Streptophyta > Magnoliopsida > Solanales > Solanaceae > Capsicum > Capsicum pubescens. The sequence continues at coordinate 173,253,682 of CM061541.1, forward strand.
CTATTCTGGCTAAGGTATGGATTTAAGGAACTATTTGAATGGTTGGGTACGAATTGGCCTTAGTGGTTAAATGTTGGACATTATTGGGGACCAAGGAGAGGCCTAAGGTATAAGATAAGGGTACCACTTATACCCTAGGGTATAGTTTGGAGGGTGGTCGTACCCTCCTACGGGAGTTTTATACAGTTTAAGTTGGGGGTAATCTAGATATTTCCCCTCTTAACCTCAAGGCCCCATGACTTATAACATTCTTGGAATATTATTTACCTTATTATTCTAATGTTAAACACTTAGAAACTCTCTCAAATTCTCTCAAGGCTCTTGGGTCAAAAAAGGCTAGGGTTTCTTCAATGAGGTCAATTTGGGACTTACAAGGGTGGTTTCTCTCCATCATATTTATAATCTAAGGCATGTTACTCCTCCTTCATTGTTAGTTCCAACTAAAGGCATGTTTTATGTATGGTTTTCATGGAATAATTGTGGTATGGTTTTGGGTTTGGAATAAAAGTAGGGATTTTGGGTATAAATGGTTTAGTTATGGTTTTCCCATCTGCTAATTATGGTTTTCATGTTTTAATGTTAGTTTGAACATGTGGTTGCATTGGAATAGTTAATTGGTCCTTGGTTTTGGTTTTGAAAACTATATGCCCTCAACATGTTTGATAAAATGCCTATGAGAATGTTTTTACTATATTATTGAACATTCATTGACAACTTTGCATAGTATAAAGTGGTAATAGAACCCTAACTGGTTTGGATGGTCTTTATGATTAAATGGTTAGGTCTTGGTGGTCATTATTCTGATTCTATTGATAGCCTTATTGAAGACTTTGTACATTATACTAATTTTTTTTTATTACCACCCTACGAGAAATTATGGTGGTTTCTATAATTCAAGTTGTAAGTAAGGATGGTTAAGGACATTGCTTGCAAACTATGGTCGGTATGACGATACCACTTCTTATAGCCTTGGTTAATAATAAATGGAATTGGTGGTTTGGTTGGGTGGTAATGGTTTTAATTGGGATAAAATGGCGGGGTGTGATAGCTAATCGTGAAGATGTAAGTCCAATGGACGAATGCTTGAAACTTATATTTGCTGACATATGGATTGGTCATGGCGACCATATATAATACTTATGGGGTACACGAGAATCCCCTAAGTTAAACTTGTATATATGTATCATGGAGAGCTAAGGGTATATGGGAATCCCCAACTCTTAGGGTATCTTTGGTTCGTGCAACTACATGCATCGGGGCCCATTCAGGGGGTAACACTGGACCGATATATCCCGTTGGTGGTTTTAGGATGGTTAAGCTACATATACCCAGGTTAATGGTTTTAAGGCATGTTAAACCCAGTTCCCTCTCTCGGTATGGGTGTATATATGTGTGTGTGTATGGTTGTGTATGCATGTAGTTGTTTACTTGGTTTAAAAGGTTGACATTATTTTATCCTTATCATTAATTCATGTTAACGTCCACCCACTAGCCCATCTTCGGGCATTGTATCCCCCATGCAATACAGGAATCGACCATTCTACTCCTCCTACTCAGTGGTCAGATTTAGGATCATCTTGTGTTGTATTGAAGTGGTAAGCTTCCATATTCCAGAAGTCTCTATTTTATATCATAGATGTTCTTACATACTTTGGTAATTTTATTGACTATGGTTTTTTCTATGGTCAGGGGCATGTCCCGGCCAGATATTATTTTACTTTTAGTTAGAGGCTTTCTGAAACTACAATGGGTTGGTATGGGTAGTGTCAATAATGGTGTCAGCCTTGGCATTATGATTGGTATTAGGGATGACATTGGTGGACTTTATTTGATTTATGATTTTTGCATTTTTTTATGATTATATATCTATAAAACATCGGGTTGTTGTCTTGGTTTGATTGTTTATTAGACAGATTAACTTGGTTGGGTTTATTTAGAAAATACGCTTCTGCCAAATTTAGTATATCTACACATGCGCTATCTTGTTATATGTTTAAAATTCATCCAACTCAGGGTATGTATTTGGAGGTTAGGTGGATATCAAGGGTGGTCCCCTATCCTAGTTGGACTTGTGATGGCCATTACGACAAGGCTTCAGTTTGGGTCATGTTAGATATAGATATTTATTGGCTTATGGTGTATATATAGTAGGTTAAGAAACCAAAAAAAAGCGGAATGAGATTGGTGAGAGTCAGAGTAAGAAATTTAGATTTTCTTATCAGGGTAGAGGCCAGCAGCAGAGTGGTAGAGATAGGGGATAGTGGCCTAACAAGAAGTGGGAGAGTTTGGGTTCTTTGTCTATATCTAGTACTCCTTATCTGAAGCCGTTGGATGATTATTTTTCTCAGCATGATGGAGGGTATAGGGTACAGGGTACAGGGTTCCTAATCTCAGGCTGGGGGTGCTTAGTCCACTCTATCATATCCTCTTTGTCAATTTTGTGGTCAGTCGTACCATGGCCAATGTGAGAAGGAGACAAAATGATGTTTTAATTATGGCTAGATTGGTCATATGTAGCATGATTATCCTTCTAAGGTTTCCTTTAGATCTAATAAGGTTCCTGTTTTCTCTTCATCAACTCCTACACTTAAGGGTTCTGCTTTTACTTTTGGTACTGGCACTGGCCGAAATTGCTTATATGCTCTTACTTCTCATTAGGACTCTGAGGCATCTCCCAATATTGTTATTGGTATGTTGAAACTCTTTTCCTGTGATGTGTACTGTTAACTTGATCCAAGGTCCACTCTTTTTTATGTGACCCCATCGGTGGCTATGGTTTTTGGTTTTGGTCCTGATTGTATTTTTGATTTTTTTTTGTGTATACCCCGATGGGTGACTCTATGGTTGCTAGAAGAGTCTATAGGGTATGTGTGGTATCTATTGGTGGTAGGGAAACTCTGGTGGATCTGATAGAGTTGGACATGATTGACTTTGATGTTAGTTTTGGATGGATTGGCTATACTCGTGCTATGTTTCTCTAGACTGTCAAACCCATAAGGCCATGTTTAAATTCCCTAATGAACCAATTGTTTAATGGGAGAGAAGTTCCCTAGAGAAAAAAGAGAGGTTCATATCGTATCTTAGGGCCCAGATATTAATTTCCAAGGGTGTCTGTATCATATGGTCTAGGTTAATAATTCTAACTCGGGGTGTCCTTCATTGACATCCATTCTCGTGGTTAGTGAATTTTCAGAGGTTTCTCCTGATAATCTTCCTTGTGTTCCTCTCGATAAGGAGATGGATTTTGGTATTGACCTTGTTCCAGACACTCGTCCTATCTCTATTCCCCTGTACAGAATTGCTCCAGCCGAGTTGAAGAAACTCAAGGAGTAGTTGAAGGATCTCTTAGACAAGGGTTTCATCCATCCTAGTATGTCCCCTTGGGGTGCACCTATCTTGTTCGTGCGTAAGAAGGATGGTTCCCTTTGGATGTGTATTGATTATCAACAACTGAATAAGGTGACGTTAAAGAATAAGTACCCACTTACAAGAATTAATAATCTCTTTGATCAGCTTTGGAGTGCTAAATTCTTTTCCAAGATTGATCTTTATTTGAGGAATCATCAGTTAAAGATTAGGGAGGTGGATATCCCTATGATAGCTTTCCACACATGGTATGGGCCTTTTGAGTTCTTGGTCATGTATTTTGGTTTGACTAATGCCCCAGTGGAATTAATGGACTTGATAAATAGAGTCTTTCATCATTTTCTGGATTTGCTTGTTTTCATATTCATAGACGAAATTTTAGTGTACTCTAAGAGTAAGGAGAATCATGCCGATCACCTCCACATTGTGTTATAGACCTTGAAAGATCAGCAGTTGTATGATAAGTTCTCTAAATATGAATTTTGTTGAACATTGTTACATTTTTGGGTCATGTTATATCTAGTGAGGTGATCATAGTGGATCCAAAAAAGGTTGTGGTAGTTAATAAGTAGCCTAGACCCATGAATCCAACCGATATTCGGAGCTTCTTTGGTTTGTCCGGTTACTACATATGATTTTTGGAGAGTTTGTCCTCTATTGCTCCCCATTGACCAAGTTGACTCAGAAGAAGGTGAAGTTCTTGTGTTCTGATGCTTGCGAGGGTAGTTTTGAGAAGTTAAAAGATAATTTAACTTCAGCTCTAGTCTTAACTCTGCCTAAAGGCATCAAAGGTTTTGTCATCTATTGTGATACGTCTCGGGTTAGTTTGGGTTGTGTTTTGATGCAGCGTGGTAAGGCGGATGTGTATACCTCTAGACAGTTAAAGGTTGATGAGAAAAACTATTCGACTCATGACTTGTAGTTGTTAGCCGTGGTATTTGCATTGAAAATCTAGCATCACTATCTATATGGTTTCCATGTTGATATCTTTTCTAATTATAAGAGCCTGTAGTACGTGTTCACTTAGAAAGAGCTTAATATCATACAAAGAAGGTGGCTTGAGTTACTAAAAGACAATGATATAAGTCTTTATTATCATCCAGGTAAAGCTAATTAGTTGTTGATGCACTTAGAAAGTTATCCATAGGGAGTCTAGCTTATATGGATCAGGATAAGAGATAATTGGTGAAGGATATTCACTGTTTAGCAAATCTTGGAGTTCGTCTCTTATACTCTGTGGATGGTGGTGTGTTTGTGTAATAGGTGGTGGAATTATCTCTTGGTTCAAAAATAAAGGAGAAGCATATATTAGACCCTCTCTTCATGAAGATCAAGGATGCTATGAGTGAGAAGAAGGTGATGGCTTGCGAGATTGGTGGTGATGGTATCTTTAGGTACCAAAGAAGGTTGTCTATTCCCAATATTGATGGGTTGTGAGGTAGGATTTTGGACAAGACCTATGAATCACAATATACGGTTCATCCCGGTTCAACAAAGATGTATCATGATATCAAGGATATGTATTGGTGAAATAATATGAAGCGGGATGTAGCCAACTTTGTGGCAAGTGTATGGTGTGTCAGCAAGTGAAATTGGAGCACGTGAGGCTCACTTCTGGATAGAATGACTAAGTCTACTCACTTCTTTCCCATGAGGAATAATTATTCTGCTGAGGACTATGCAAAGTTGTTCCTTCAGGAGGTCGTAAAGTTGAATGGTTTGCCTGTCTCGATTATTTTGGATTGTGGTACTTAGTTCTTTTCTCATTTATGGCACTCTTTTTAGCGTGGTTTGAGGACTAAAGTGAGCCTTAGCACCACCTTTCATCCACAAGAAGATGGGAAAGAGTAAAGAACCATTCACACTCTTGAGATATGCTCCGAGCTTGTGGAATCAACTTTGGTGGTAGTTGGTTCGACCATTTGCCTCTCATTAAATTTGACTATAACAATAGTTACTATTCTAGTATTAGTATGGCTCTGTCTGAGAAATTGTACGGTAGGAGGTATATATCTCCTATTGGGTTGTTCGAGGTTGGAAAAGCAGAGATGTTTGTCCTGGATTTAGTTCACCAAGCTATGGATAAGATTAAGGTAGTTCGTGAAACACCTAGGCTTTGAACCCTTAGAAAATTTTCCCAAGATTTGAGTTTCTGGGTTAGATACGGATTGAGCATACCAATCATATGCTAGGGTACGACTAGTACCCTCCCTTCTCATATAGAGACTATTCTAGGTTGTTAACACACTGTCCAAGATATGGTTTATCCCCTCCCTAGTCATATGTTAGGGTATGGGTTGTATTATACATAGTCGTATGAAGTGTTGGTCATGATCTAGTTAACACTAACTTGGGTACGGGTTGCTTGGTACCAATCATACCCTTGGATACAAGTCATTCTTTGGTAGTCGTACTTTGGAAAGTTTAGGGGTCCATGGTGAGGTATAGGGTACAAGTTAGGGTACCACTCGTACCCTAATGTATGGTTTAGTCATGGAGTCGTACCCTCCTAGGAGTTCATTTTACAGCTTTTAGCTGGGGACCTTTTAGACATTTCCCACACCTAAGCCCTTATAACCCATGACTTATAACCTTATTTGGACCTTTATTTTTCACATATACAAGATCAAAAACATCCCAATACACTCTAAAAACTTCTTCATCAAGATTGGAGGCTAGGGTTTTAAGAGTGTTCATCTAAAGGCTAAGGGGTCAAGAATCCTTTCGTGAATCATCTATGTAAAAGGTATGTAACTCTTCCCCTAGAATTATTTCTCAAATATCATGCTACTTAAACAATGTTTATGAATCATTAATAATGGTTTTTGAAACAAATGTTGAAGGTTTTGATGTATAGTGATGGGTAATGTTTTCTCTTGATTAAACTTGTTATTAAACATATTTTGGTAATGGTTTGCATATATGGGTGCATGATGATTGTGATTTAACAAATGGATCAAGAGTAACCTTAATATTGATGATTTTCACATGGGTTTTGGCCATGGTAAGAGTATGCCCTCAAGGTGTTTGTGAAAATGTCTACTAGAAATAACTAGTCACATGTTGATGGTGTATTAAACTAAGGCAATGGCTTAATGAGTAAGAAGGATTTGTAAATGATCTTGTAAAGGCCTTATTGGTCATATAACGAGTTAAATGGTGCCCTTGGTGGTTTGATTGATTAAAAAATGGGTTAGAGTCCCTAACATTAAATTGAATTATGTTTGAACAAAAGCTTGGTGTAAGAGTCCTAATGAGTGATTTGGTAAAGGTCTTGATAACCATAATTTATGTTTAATGATATTTGTAACTAATGTATTAGCTTATTAAATTGATTGATTGATATATGATTCATGAAGACCTTGTGTTAATATATGATGTTGAATTATGGCCTTGATGGCTTAGAATGGTTAAATGGGTTAAAGTCCCCAAATATGAATGGTGTGATATGAATGTATGGACAATGGGTTTGAGTCCCAATGTCAACTAGTAATGGATGTGGTGGTTTGTGGTTAGAGTCCACATGCATAATCAAAATGGCTTGTGGTTAGAGTCCACTTGCATGATGAAATGTCTTGTTGTTAGAGTCAACTTGACAAATGAAAAGGCGTGTGGTTAGAGTCCACTTTCTTAATAAGATGGATTGAGGTTAGAGTCATTTTTCTTGATATAACCTAAGCGGTAGAAGGTTAGAATCCTCCACTTCATGGTTTGTGTTTGAGTGCTTTGAAATGCATGCTAAGGCCTTGTTATCATTTGACATTAGATATATCCATATGTATTTACATGTTTGTTTGTATAAATGTGGTGGCTTATGGTGATTGACTTGGTATTAAATAATGACACTATTTTATCCTTACCCTTGAGTTACATGCTAGCTCTCCAACCGCTAACCATCTCTGGATGTTGTGTCCCCATGCGATATAGGAGTTGGAGCATCTTTTTCTATTTTTGTGCAATAATCAGGTGTTTGGTCATTGACATTGAAGTGGTGATCTTCCATACGTCGAAAGGCATAAATTTTATGGTCTTCTGATTTTATGTTTTAGAACTTTGGATTCTATTTTCACTATTATCGGGGGCTTGTCTCGGCATATTATAGACCTTGGATTTGTAGAAGCTTGTGGATAAATGTGGTCTTGGGTAGATTGGATGTTGAATGTTGATATTAATGAATGGCTAGGCTTTCTTAAGTTATGATTGGTAGTGTTATTTCTTTTATCTTATTTTATTTTTGGAGTTTATCCGATGTTTGTGGATTGACGTGATGGATAGGTGAAGGTTAATGGGGCGGTCTCTGGATCTTATTGGTCTTGAGATGCCCACACAACAAGGTCCGATTTTGGGTCATATCAAGTTGGTATCAGAGCCAGGTTCATGGTCAGTTGGGTGTCCACAAAATTGTGTCAAGTAGAGTCTCTTTTATGAGTATGTAATGTGCCCCACTTATAAGAGGGAGGCTACAAGGGATTTAAGAATATTTCTCTCTTTTTTTGTTATATCGGGCTATAGAGTTTAAGGTCTTTGATCCTTCGAATTTCCATTTCCTCTCTTTTCAGATCATGACTCCAAGAAAATCTAAAGTTTTTGCATACCCTTCTGTCCCAACTGGGGATAATATTGATGGAACTCTTTTTATTTATGGAGTCCATACTCGATCTAGGGGTCCGTACCTGATGGTCCAGGAGTTCCACTGATTCCCTTTAGTCCTCCTCCGGATCCTCAGGTTGACTTGCTGAATGCTGAGTTTCGTTAGTTGATTCATATGATTGCTCAATTGGTAGCTTCTCAGGATGAATGTGGTGCATCTTTTACTCTATCTTCTGAGGCCACAAGAGTTTGGCCAGTTTATGAGGTTGAGTCCTCCGACCTTTACCAGTGTTAAGGTAGAGGAAGATCCCCAAGGATTTTTGGATGATATGGAAAAGATTTTCAGAGCCATGCATGCCACTAATATTAAGGGGGTGAGGTTTACATCATATCAGTTAAAGTACACGGAGTACCAATGGTATGAGGAGTGGAAACGAACAAGGGGTGTTATTAATGAGTCATCTTTGTGGGTGGATTTTGCTAATGCTTTTCTGGACCATTTTTTTCTTCTAGAGTTGAGAAAAGCAAAGACAGAGGAGTTTGTTAATCTTAATCAAGAAAAGATGTCTGTCAAGGAGTATTCCATGAAGTTTCACTAATTGTCTAGGTATACTCCAGAGATGGTGTCGGATATAAGAGATCGAATGAGAAAGTTTGCCTCAAAATTGTCTCATGAGTAGTTGTTCCTTGAGAGCAAGATGGATTTGTTGAGCAAAGATATGGATATCTATAGATTGGTTATGTAAATGCAATAGGTGGAAGAAGAGAAAAAGAAATAGGTTGAGTTTAGTGAAAGGCAAGGGAAGAGATTTAGGCCTTTTGAGTAAAGCGGTGTAGATGGTGGTAGGTGGCTAAGAAAGAAGTAGGGGAGTTTTGATTCTTTCTCCTCGAATAGTGCTCTATACCCGAGTCCATCGGATGATTATCGGTCTTATTTTAGTGGTGGATTTCAGGCATAGGGTGCCAAATCTTATACTAGTGGGGCTTAGTTGATTCCATCCTACCCTCCTTGTAGGTTTTGTGGCCAGCATCATCATGGACAGTGTGAGAAGGGAAGGAAAAGATGTTTTATATGTGGTCAGATTAGGCACATGCAGCAAGATTGCCTCTCTCTAGAGGCTTCTAGGGCCAATAGGGCCCCTATTGCTACTTCATCTTCTCCTTCACCGAAAGGTGTTTCTTCTACTTTTATTTTTGGCACTGCCACTAGAGGGATCATGTTTATGCACTTGCTAATTTCCAGGAGTCTGAGGCATCTCCAAATATTGTTATGGGTATGTTCAGATTTTTCTCCCGTGAAGTGTATTATTTGGTTGATCTGGGGTCCACTCTTTTTTATGCGACACCATTTGTGGTTGTGCATTTTAGTTTTCATCCTGAGTGTCTGTCAGTTCCTTTTTTTGTTTCTACCCCAGTATGAGACTCTGTGGTTGTTGAAAGGGTCTATAGGGGGTTTGTGGTAGCTGTTGGTAGTAAGGAAACTCTAGTAGACATGATAGAGTAAGACATGGTCGATTTTGATGTTATTCTGGGGATGGATTGGTTGCATTCGTGCTATGCTTCCTTAGATTGTCAAACCCATAGGGTCACGTTTAAATTCTCTAATGAGTCGGTCACTGTATGGAAAGGGGGTTCTTTAGTGCCTAAGGGTAGGTTTATCTCTTATCTTAGAACCCGAAAGTTGATTTCTAAGGGGTGTTTGTATCATGTGGTCTGAGTTAAAGATTCTAACTCGGAAAGTCCTTCTCCAGAATCGGTCCCCGTGGTTAATGAGTTTTTTGAGGTCTTTCCCGATGACCTTCCTAGTGTTCCTCCCAATAGGAAAATTGATTTTGGGCTTGATCTTATTCCGGACACTCATCCTCTTTCTATCCCTCCATATAGAATGGCTCCAGCTGAGTTGAGGGAGCTTAAGCAGCAATCGAGGGATCTTTTAGATAAAGGTTTTATCCATCCTAGTGTATCTACTTAGGGTGCTCCCATTTTGTTCGTGCGCAAAAAGGATGGTTCCCTTCAAATGTGCATTGATTATTGTCGGTTGAACATGGTAACCATAAAGAATAACTATCCTCTTCCTAGGATCGACGAATTATTTTATCAACTCCAAGGTGCAAAGTATTTCTCTAAAATTGATCTTAGATCAGGTTATCATTAGTTTAAAATTAGAGAAGTAGATAGCCCTAAAACAACCTTCAGGCCCCGATATGGTCACTATGAGTTCCTAGTTATGTCTTTTGGGTTGACCTATTCCCTAGAGGCATTCAAAGATTTGATGAATAGGATTTGTTTGTCATTGATGACATTTTGGTTTATTCTAAGAGTGAGGTGGATCATGATGATCACCTTCGTGCCGTGTTACAAACCTTCAAGGATCATCATTTGTATTCCAAGTTCTCCAAGTGTGAGTTTTGGTTGATGGATGTGACTTTTCTTGGTCACATTATCTCTAGTGAATGGATTATGGTGGATTTACAAAAGGTTACGGTGGTTAAAAAATTGCCTAGACCTACAACTCCTACCGATATTTGGAGATTCTTGGGTCTAGCCAGTTACTATAGGAGGTTTGTGGAGATTTTTTCGACGATAGCTACCTCATTGACGGAGTTGACCCATAAGAAGGTCAAGTTCTTTTGGTCGGATATGTGTGAGGGTAATTTTGAAAGGTTAAAGGATAAATTGACTTTGTCACCAGTTTTGACCTTACCCGAGGTTAATGAAGGTTTTGTAGTGTATTGTGATGCTTCTCGTATTGGTATTGGTTGTATGTTGATCAAGCATGATATGGTGGTGTCTATGCTTTTAGGCAATTGAAGGTTCATGAGAAGAACTACCCTACTCATGACTTAGAATTATTAGCAGTGGTATTTGCATTGAAGATCTTGCGTCACTATCTATATGGGGTTTATGTGGACATATTTCCAATCATAAGAGCCTTCAGTGTCTGTTTACTCAGAAGGAGTTGAATCTCAAGCAAAGGAGGTGGCTTGAGTTATTGAAGGACTATAACATGAGTCTCCATTACCATCTAGGTAAATCTAATGTTGTTGTTGATGATCTGAGTAGGTTATCCTGGAGAGTTTGGCCCATGTTGATAAGGATAAGCAGGAGTTGGTGAAGGATATCCACTGATTGGCTAGTCTTGGAGTTCATATCTCGGACTCAAAAGATGGTGGTGTATTCGTGCATCCGGTGTCACAATCGTCTTTGTGGTTGAGATAAAGGAAAAGAAAATATTGGATCCTGACATAGTGAAGATTGAGTAATGTAGGTTAACAAAGGGAGTTGACTTTGTGATTGGTGGTGATGGTATCTTGAGGTACCAAGGTAGGCTATGTGTTCCCGATATCGATGTATTGAGGGAAAGGACTATAGTCGAGGCTCATGGGTCTCGGTATGCTATTCATCTCAGTTAAATTAAAATGTATCATGAACTTAGGCAGTTTTATTGGTGGAATAATATGAAGCGAGATGTGCTAGCTATGTGGCTAAGTTCATGGTGTGTCAACAAGTGAATGTGGATCACTTGAGACCTGATGGTTTGTATCAAGAGATAGAGTTACCCGGATGGAAATGGGAAGTGATTAATATGGATTTCGTCCCCAGTCTTCCCCAATCTCGAAATTAATGTGATTCTATTTAGTTCATTATGGATAGAATGACCAAGTCCGCCAATTTTTTACTAGTAAGGACTAGTCTTTCTGCAGAGGATTATACTTAGTTGTATCTTGTGGAGATTGTGAAATTGCATGGCGTTTCGGTTTCTATTATCTCAGATCATGGTACTGCATTTTTATCTCATTTTTGGAAGTCATTTCAGAAAGGTTTGGGAACTAAGGTGTGCCTTAGTACAACTTTCCACCTGTAAACGGATAGACAAGTGGAAAGGACTATCCAAATATTGCAAGATATGTTGTGTGCTTGTGTGATTGACTACGGTGGTGGTTGGTATGACTATTTGCCTTTGATTGAGTTTGCTTATAACAATAGTTACCACTCTAGCATTGTTATGGCTCCTTTTGAGGTGTTGTATGGTGGGAGATGTCGATCTCCTAATGGGTGGTATGAGGTTGGTGAGGGTAAGTTGTTTGGACCCGATTTGACTCACCAAGCCTTGGAAAAGGTGAAGGTGATTCATGATAGGTTGAAAGCTACTCAAAGTTGCCAAAAGTCCTATGCGGATGTAAGGCATAGGGATTTGGAGTTTAATGTTTGTGATTGGGTATTCTTGAAGGTATAACCTATGAAGAGAGTAATGTGGCTCGGTAAGAAAGGGAAGTTGAGTCCCCAGTATATTTGTAAGACCCCGCAAAATTTCTAAGCTTAATTTAGTCCTTTAAGTTTGTCAAGGAGTCCCAAACTTATAAAATTCTAGCTAAGTTTCCAAAATTAGTTTATTTTTAGCCTTCGAAAGTTGGCAATCTCATTTTGCAACCTTAATGTCCTTTAATGGTCTATATTTTTATTAATTCGTGATCAAGGAGGTCAATAGGTGTCCCTGCACAAGTTTCAGATTTTTTTGACCTCATTTAGACCTTGTTTGGAATCCCAAAATAGTGAGTCGACGCGATGTTAGTGCGTCGCACTTAAAATCGCATCGACAGATAAAATTAACCTCAGCTCAAGCCGAATTCCAGTGAACCGATGCAATGTCAGTGCGTCACATCAGTTATCGCGTTGGTACCCTCGACACGCCACATCGGCTGTAGCGTCGCTGGGCATGTTTTTCTGTCTTTTAAACCCGCGTCCTTAAAGGTAATTAGGTCTTTTTCCCCCAACCTTCAGCCTTCATAACACGAAATTTAGCCCCCTTTTGGCTAATGATAGTCATTCTTTCACAATTGCTCAAGAACAAGAAAACCCTAGGTGATTAATTTCAAATCAAGAACTCAAGATCTCTCCATTTACTCTCAAGAAATTTCCATCCAAGGTATGCAAAGTGTTCATCCAAGGATCCCTTTCATCCTTGGAGATCAAGAAACAAATTTTTAAATCACAAATTGTGATTTCCATGTTGTGGATTGTATTCCATCCATGTTAATGTTAATGTATGGTTTCCAAGTTGAAAACTTTATTGTATCCCATGATATTATGATACCATGTATGTTGGAATTGAATTCGCTTATGTTGATCTCTTGAATTATGAACGAAATATGATAGTCATGATGTTATACCATGTTGTCCATGCTCATGTACAAGATTATGCCCTCTAGGTGTTTGACAAAATGCTTAAATAAATAAATTGTGCAATTGTGACTCAATTGTGATCTAAATAATGATCCCATGCTATATTCGTGTGTTTAGGTTGACTCCCATGCTAAGGATATGCTTTGTAATTGATTGATGGAATGCTCATGAGATTTGATTTATGAACTTATGATATGTTAGAATGCATTCCTACTCATGTACAAGATTATGATTATCAAATGCCTCATGAAATCCCTCAAGGATTGTATTATGAATTGTTGGTTATGGTCATGTGTTCAAGAAGTGTCATGTCCTATTTATGTTCATGCTATCGAGTCCTGTGGGTATTTCATACCCGATAATTTAGCTATGTGCCTAGAGCCAGTGTCAGTTTTCAAGATACTCTCAGTCAAACCATGATTAGTAGAATTTAGTCAGTCACATGACTTAGGAAACTCAGTAAATTCAGTATCAGTCCAGTCCCACTCAGTACTCAAAAATCACAGTAAACTCAGTCAGTTAACAGAATTCAGTAGTATTCCATCAGTCAACGGAAATTCAGTGAACTCAGTCCAGTACAGTCCAGTATACTCAGTTCAGTTTTTATTCAGTTGGGAGTAGGATTTATCACCGAGTAAACCCAAGGATGGGAACTCATCTGCTAGCAGAGGGTGTGATTCTTAGAAGCAATCCTTGTATTCCAGAACTACGTAGCCAGCTTAAGTTGAGACATCAAACCTTCTAGTTCAGGGTTGATGAAGTGGATTAAACCGTTAGATGAGGGTCTCACTGCTCTCGTTAGAGTACCTGTTAGATGAGGGTTACTCACAATTTGTCCTTACCAATGACGCGGTATTGACACTCTTCCAATTGGGGTTATAGATTGGACCTCAACTCAGCTACATTATTTTATTTGGGGCATGTTGGTTAGATGACTACCTCCCACAGTCTCAGTCTCAGTCTCCAGTAAAGAACTCAGCTAGTTTTATAGATTTTAGGACTATCAGATACAGACACTCAGCTCAGTACATAACTCGGCTAGTTCCATCAGAATCAGGACTGCCAGACACATTCACTCAGTAATCAGTATATCAGTTATCAGTATATCAGTTATCAGTAATCCATGTTTTCAGTAATCCATGCTATCAGTAACTCAGAATCCATATTCCATATGATTTTAGTTACAGTTATATATTCATGCATGTATCCTCACGTAGTCATGTTCATGTTATTCAGATAATTATAATTCATGCATATGAATCCTAGCATTCAGCCTTACCTCAATTTGCATACCAGTACATTCGCACGTACTGACGCTTACTTTTCTTTTGCGCTATGGTGTTTTATACCGTAGGTTCGGACGCTCAGGTTCTCGACCGTGCATAGACAGCTTTAGGTTCAGTCAATAGCAATACACTAGACATGGGTCCTCATCATTCGAGGATGTTCTATTATTTTATTATTTTAGTACATTGTCATTTCAGCAGCCAGAGTTAGTTGGGGAGATGTCCCATCAACTCCTTATTCAAACAATTTAGAGGCTTTCAGACTAGATGTTCAGACTAGAAATTCGGACTTTAGTATTTTCTGTAATTATGTTCAGTTTTGGTATTCTTCTACCTTGTTTAGACATTATTCAGTTTTGAACCTTATGGCAGATTTCCACCAGATTTCTGCATTTATCTCAGTTTAATTGTTATTACAGTATTACTATATACAGTACTCACAGAAGTTACCAGTCATGGGTTAGTTAGTAGTCCTTCCGGATCATTAGCACCGTGTAGCGTTCGGGGTACCAAACTCGGGGTGTTACAAGCTTAGTATCAGAGACTAAGGTTCAACAGTATCCTAAGAAGTCTGAAAATCCGCATCTAGTAGAGTCTTGTACATTGGTGTGTTGTGTGCCACATTTATGTACAGGAGGCTATGAGATGTTTTAGGAACAGTTTCCCTTCTTTCAGTATTCATGTCATGTGAGTGAGAATGAGCTCAAATTTAACTCTCGGTATAATTTATTTCCCCATTTCATTCACAGAACATGCCTCCCAAAAAGACTAACGAAAGGAGAAACGGGAATCAATCAGCACCTCAGCCCGTTCAGGCAGATCTCCTAGACGAACACGTCTCTCATGAAGAGTTCATAGATGCATTCACTACTCTTGATAATTTAGTTGCTTCTATGAGTAAATTCCCATCTACCATTCTGGACAACCTAGTGGCCAATTCTGTTGCAGCCAGGATTCGAGACTTCACCCGAATAAACCCTCCTTCTTTTACTGAGTCTAAGACTGATGAGGACCCTCAGGAATCCCTTGATTAGGTGAAGAAGGTTACATATATTATGAGGGTAACTGCTAGTGAGAGTGCTGAGCTAGCTGCATATCAGTTGCAGGATGTGGCATACACATGGTTCAAGCAGTGGAAAGCAGAAAGGGCCACAGATGCAGGGTCCGTTGAGTAGGAGGATTTTTCCACTGCCTTCTTAGATAGATTTTCCCCCTAGAGCTAAGAGAAGCTAAGGTGTTAAGAGTTTATCAACCTCAGGCAGGTCAACATGACAGTAAAAGAGTATTCTCTTAAGTTTACTTAATTAGCTAGATACACTTCTCATGTAGTGGCAGATAGTAGAGCTAAGATGAGTAAGTTTGTTTTTGGAGTGAATGATAGTTTGTTTTTTGAGTGAATGATAGTGTAGTCAAGGAGTGTAGGACTGTGATGATGATTAGTGAGATATACATAGCCAGGCTTATGGTCTATGCTCAACAGATAGACGAGCAGAAGATTAAGGAGAGGGAAAAGTAGAATAATAGAACAAGGACAGGTAGTTTAAATATTTCTCAACCTAAGTCAGAGGGTGGTAAGAGTTCTCAGTTCTGCCCAAAGTCTTCGATTCTAGCTCCTTCCCCAGCCAGTGCTCCAGTTTCTAAGTTCAGGAATGGTGAAAAAGACAGGGAGCAAGGCTCTAAGTCTCAAGGTAGTGTCAGCAGTGCTCGAACCCATCCTCTTTGTTAGACTTATGGAAAAGCACCATCAGGGTATTTGTAGAGCTGGCAGTGATGTTTGTTTTAGATGTGGAAAGCCAGGCCATAGAGTCAGAGATTGTCCTCAGTCAGGTTTTCAGGATCAACATAACCGTTCCTCAGCTCAGTTTGATCGGCCGAATTAGCAGGGTGCCATCTTCAGCGCTACCATTAGACAACACCCAAATAGACTATATGCTCTTCATTCCCGACAGGATCAGGAAAATTCTCCTGATATGATCACTGGTACGTTACAGATCTTTTATTTTTATATTTACTTTTTGCTAGATCTAGGAGCTTCCTTGTCTTTCGTTACTCCTTATATAGCAGTTGATTTCATAGTCAGTCCCAAAATTCTAGTAGAGACCTTCTTTTTATCTACCCCAATGGGTAAATCTATCATATCCCGGCGGGTATACAGGAACTGTCCGGTTATGGTAACTCAAAAAGTCACTTCAGCAGACTTAGTCGAATTAGAGATGACTGATTTTGATGTCATTCGTGTCATGGATTGGTTTCATTCCTGCTATACCATAGTCGACTACAGAAACAAAATTGTCCAATTTCAATTTCTGAATGAACCCATCCTAGAGTGAAAGGGTAGTACTTCAATTTTCAAGGTTCAGCTTGTTTCCTACCATGGTCAAGAAAAATGATATCTAAGGGATGTGTCTATCATCTTGTTCGAGTTAAGGACTCTAGCTATGAAACTCCCTGTCTTGAATCTATTACAGTAGTGAATGAATACTTAGATGTATTTCCTGAAGATCTTTCAGGAATTCCTCCTGAAAGGGAAATAGATTTCGGCATTAACCTTCTACCAGATACTCAACCCATATCTATTCTGTCATACAGAATGGCACCAGCAGAACTCAAGGAGCTAAAAGAACAGTTGAAGGATCTTCTAAATAAGGGATTCATCAAACCCAATGTGTCCCCATAGGGTGCACCAGTTCTATTCGTGCTTAAGAAAGACGGTTCTCTTAGTATGTGCATAGAATATCGTTAGCTCAATAAAGTCACAGTTAAAAATAGGTATCTACTTCCAGAATCGATGACCTATTTGACCAACTTCATGGCTCCAGTTACTTCTCTAAGATAGACCTCAGATCAGGCTATCATCATCTCAGTGTTAGAGAATGTGACATCCCGAAGACAGCTTTCAGAACTCGGTATGGTCATTTTGAATTCTTAGTCATGTACTTTGATCTTACCAATGCCCCAGCAGCCTTTATGGATTTGATGAACCGTGTGTTCAAGAAGTACTTGGACATGTTCATCATAGTCTTTATAGATGACATCCTTGTCTATTCCCGTAGCGAGCATGATCATGCAGACTATCTCAGAATAGTATTATAGACCCTCAAAAATCATCAGTTGTTTGCCAAATTCAGTAAGTGCAAATTTTGGCTAAGGTCAGTAGCATTCCTTGGTCGTATAATTTTCGGCAATGGCATTAGAGTTGATCCTCAAAAGACTGAAGTAGTGAGAAACTGGCCCAGACCCATTTCTCCTACTGATATCAGGAGTTTCTTGGGTTTGGCTGGCTATTATAGATGGTTTGTTGAGGGATTTTCTTATTTTTCATCCCGTATGTCTAGATTGACTTAGAAGAAAGTCAAGTTTTAGTGTTCAGATTCATGCGAGAAGAGTTTTCAGGAGTTGAAGACTCGACTCTCCTCAGCCCCAGTTTTGACTCTTCCAAATGGTTTAGATGGGTTTGTCGTGTACTGTGATGAATCCAGAGTAGGTTTGGGTTGTGTCCTCATGCAGCATGGTAAGTTCATAGCTTACGCCTCCAGACAGCTTAAGCCTCATAAGAAGAACTATTTGACTCATGATCTTAAGTTAGCAGCTATAGTTTTTGCCTTGAAGATTTGGAGGCATTACTTGTATGGGGTACATGTGGATGTATTCACAGATCACAAAAGCCTTCAGTATGTATTCTCTCAAAAAGACTTAAACTTCTAACAGATAAAGTGGTTAGAGCTCTTAAAAGATTATGACATGAGTGTCATTTATCATTCGGTCAAGGCCAATATATTGGCTGATGCTCTCAGTAGACTGTCTATGGGTAGTGTTTCTCATGTTGAGGATAGTAAGAAGAAGTTATCCCAAGAAGTTTATCAGTTAGCCAGACTAGGTGCCCGCTTAGTCGATTCAGCAGAAGGTAGTATGTGGGTTCAGAACAGTTCAGAATCATCTCTAGTTTCCAAAGTTAAGGAAAACAAGGATAGAGATCCCAGTCTAGTCAAGATGAAAGAGTCAGTCAAAGATCATAAGGTAGAGGTTTTCTCCCAAGGGGGAGATGGTGTTTTGCGTTATCAGGGTCATCTGTATATGCCAGGTGCTAATGACTTAAGGCAGCAAATTCTTACAGAAGTGCATGGTGTGTGTTACTCTATTTATCCAGTGGCCACTAAGATGTACCATGATTTGAGAGAGATCTATTATGTAATGGGATGAAGAGAGATATTGCAGAGTTTGTGGCTAAGTGCTTAACATGTCAGCAAGTTAATATTAAGCATCAGAAGCCTAGTGGGTCCATGCAAGAGTTCAGTATTCCTACTTGGAAGTGGAAAGAAGTGAATATGGACTTTGTGATGGGTTTCCCTCGTACTCGTCATCAGCATAATTCAGTCTGGGTCATTATACACAGAATGACCAAATCATCTTATTTCCTTCTAGTCCATACCTCTTATTCAGTCGAGGATTATGCCAAACTCTACATCAGAGAGTTGGTCGGATTGCACGTGTTCCATTGTCTATTGTCTCAGATAGAGGTACCCAGTTCACCTCTTATTTTTGTAAAGCATTCCAAAAGGGTCTTGGTACCCGAGTTTACCTCAATACAACCTTTTATCCTCAAACCGGTGGTCAAGTAGAAAGGACCATCCAGACTTTAGAAAATATGTTGCGAGCATGTGAAATTGACTTTAAGGGTAATTGGGATGACCAGTTGCCTTTGATAGAGTCTGCATAAAACAACTGTTGTCATTCTAGTATTCAAATGGCTTCATTCAAAGTCTTCTACGGTAGGAGATGCAGATCTCCAATCGGTTGGTTTGAATTTGGTGAGGCCTCAGTGGTAGGTCCTGACTTAGTCTTCGATACCTTAGAAAAAGTTTACTTAATTAGAGAGAGGCTCAAGACAGGTTAGAGAAAATAGAAATCATATACAGATGTGCACAGAAAGGATCTCGAGTTCGAGATTGGTGATTATGTGTACCTAAAAATATCTCCCATGAAGGGAGTGGAGAGGTTCGGTAAGAAGGGAAATCTCATTCCCCGATATATCGGTCCCTTCAAAATTCTCAGTCGTTTCGGGAAAGTAGCTTATGAGCTCGAGTTGTCTTCAGATCTAGCTTCAGTCCATTAAGTGTTTCATGTCTCCTTGCTTAGAAAGTGCATAGGTGACCCAACAGTTGTAGTCACTATTGAGGACGTAGATATTCAGAACAGTCTCTTTTACAAGGAAATTTTAGTTGAAATCCTTAACTCTCGGACTCGCATACTGAGGAACAAAGAAGTCCCTCTAGTCAAAGTTCTTTGGCGAAATCAGTCCGTTCAGGGAGCTACTTAGGAAGCAGAAGCAAACATGCGAACTAAGTATCCTCACCTCTTCTCTGCTAATTAAGACTCAGCCCAAGGTAATGGCTTTTCTTAAGCTTTTTCCGTTTCATCTTCAGATTTCAGTTACAAACTTAGTATTCAGTTTCATGTTCAGTTTTCTATTTCAAACTTGGTATCCTTTACCATTGCATGTTCAGTCGCACGTTCATGAGTTATTTCAGTCAAGTATTCATGTATCAGATATGCATGATTAGCTTATCAGTACTCCCAGTCATGCATTCTTGTATCAGCTCAGTCATAAAATCATGCATCAAATATGCATGCTTAGTAAGAATCTAGGTAAATCAGAAATGACAGTGATGTAATCATGCTTCAGTTGTTCGTGTTTGGTATATACATCATCTTATTATTTCTCCTATCTCAGTCAGTCTCACTCGAGGATGAATGCTCCCAAGGGGGAGATATTGTAAAACCCCGAAAATTTCTAAGCTTAATTTACTCCTTTAAGCTTGTCAAGGGGTCCCAGACTTAGAAAATTCTAGCTAAGTTTCCAGACTTAGTTTATTTTTAGTCTTCAAAAGTTGTAAATCTCACTTCGCGACCTTAATGTCCTTTAACGGTCTATATTTTTGTTAATTCATGATCAAGGAGGTCAATAGGTGTCCCCGGACAAGTTTCAAATTTTTTGGACCTCGTTTAGACATTGTTTGGATTCCCAAAATAATGATTTGATTCGATGTTGGTGTGTCACATTGCCAATTGCATCGACAAATAAAATTAACCACAGCTCAAGCCAAATTCCAGTGAATCGATGTAATGTTGGAGCGTCACATCGGTTATCTCATTGGTACTCTCAACGCGCCGCGTCGACTGTAGCATCACTGGGCATATTTTTCTATCTTTAAAACCCGTATCCTTAAGTGTAATTAGGTCTTTTTCTCCCGACCTTCATCCCTCATAACATGAAATTTAGCACACTTTTGGCTAATGATAGTCATTCTTTCACAATTGCTCAAAAACAAAAAAACCCTAGGTGATTAATTTCAAATCAAGAACTCAAGATCTCTCCATTTACTCTCAAGAAATTTCCATCCAAGGTATGTAAAGTGTTCATCCAAGGATCCTTTTCATCCTTGGATCTCAAGAAATAAATTTTTAAATCATGAATTGTGATTTCCATGTTGTGGATTGTATTCCATCCATGTTAATGTTAATGTATGGTTTCCAAGTTGAAAACTTTATTGTATCCAATGATATTATGATAGCATGTATGTTGGAATTGAATTCGCTTATGTTGATCTCTTGAATTATGAACGAAATATGATAGTCATGATGCTATACCATGTTGTCCATGCTCATGTACAAGATTATGCCCTCTAGGTGTTTGACAAAATGCTTAAATGAATGAATTGTGAAATTATGACTCAATTGTGATCTAAATGATGATCCCATGCTATATTCATGTGCTTAGGTTAACTCCTATGCTAAGGTTATGCCTTGTAATTGATAGATGGAATGCTCATGAGATTTGATTTATGAACTTATGATATGTTAGAATTCATTCCTACTCATGTACAAGATTATGATTATCAAATGCCTTATGAAATCCCTCAATGATTGTATTATTAATTGTTGAATATGGTCGTGTGTTCAAGAAGTGTCATGTCCTATTTATGTTCATGCTATCGAGTCTTGGGGATATTTCATACCCAATAATTTAGCTGTGTGCCTAGAGATAGTGTTAGTTTTCAAGATACTCTCAGTCAAGCCATGATTAGTAGAATTTAGTCAGTCATATGACTCAGGAAAACTCAGTAAATTCAGTAATAGTCCACTCCCACTAAGTACTAAGAAATCACAGTAAACTCAGTCAGTTAAAAGAATTCAATAGTATTTCTTCAGTGAGCGGAAATTCAGTGAACTCAGTCAAGTTAGTCCAGTATACTCAGTTCAGTGTTTATTCAGTTGGGAGTAGGATTCAGCATTGAGTAAACCCAAGGATGGGAACTCACCTGCTAGCAGAGGGTGTAATTCTTTAAAGCAATCCTTGCGTTCTATAACTACGTTACCAGTGTAGGTTGAGACATCAAACCTGCTAGATGAGGTTTGATGAGGTGGCTTAACCTGTTAGATGAGGGTCCCACCACTCTCGTTAGAGTACCTGATAGATGAGACTCACTCATAATTTATCCTTACTGGTGGCGCGGTATTGACACCCTTCCAATTGTTGTTACAGATTGGACCCCAACTCAGCTACTTTATTCTATTTGGGGAATTTCGGTTAGATGACTACCTCTCACAGTCTCAGTCTCAGTCTTCAGTAAAGGACTCAGCTAGTTCTATAGATTTTAGGACTGTCTGATACAGTCACTCTGCTTTGTACGGAACTCAGCTAGTTCTATTAGAATAATTAGGACTATCAGACATAGTCAGTCAGTAATCAGTATATCAGTTATCAGAATATCAGTTATCAGTAATCCATGTTGTCAGTAATTCATATTATCAGTAACTCAGAATCCATAATCCATATGATTTTAGTTATAGTTATGTATTTGTGCATGTATCCTCACGTAGTCATGTTCATGCTATTCAGTCAGTTATAGTTCATGCATATGAACCCTTGCATTCAGCCTTACCTCACTTTGCATACAAGTACATTCGTACATACTGACACATATTTTTCTTTTGTATTATGGTGTTTTATACCATAGGTTTGGATGCTCAGGTTCCCGACCGTGTATAGACAGCTTCAGTTTTAGTCAGCAGCAGTACATTAGACGTTAGACCTTATTATTCGAGGATGTTCTATTATTTTATTACTCAGTACTTAGTCATTTCAGCAGTCGGAGTTTGTTGGGGACATGTCTCATCAACTCCTTATTCAGACAATTTAGAGGCTTTCAGACTAGATATTCAGACTTCAGTATTTTCAGTTATTATGTTCAGTTTTGGTATTCTTATACCTTATTCAGACATTATTCAGTTTTGAACCTTACGGCAGATTTCCACCAAATTTCCGCATTTATCTCAGTTTTATTGTTATTACAATATTACTATATTGTCTGCTCTGGGCTCAAGCCCTTATGTCTTTAAAATACATCACTAGGGAGTAAGGTTTGCTTACTTATATACCCAACATCCCTCTTGTGTTTTGATGATGTAGGACTCCTTCCTAAGTTGGGGTGTTACATATACCTCCCTCCCTTATAGAGTTAGCATCCTTGCTGAGGTTTGCCCCACTAAATGGGATTTTCCTATGCTTAGGACTGAGGTTTTCTCTGCCTTACCGAGATTCTCCTATACTCAATTTGAACTCTTGCCCACATCAATAAGGCTGATACAGGTGTGGCTCTGATACCATTCTATAGCGACTCGAGACAGGGCCCTAGCCACAATGGGAATCCCAAACCATCAAGGCCCGAGATACCCCTGAACTCCTCAATCTACTAGTGATATTATCTGCTCTAGGCTCAGGCCCTCATGGCTTTAAAATGCTCACTAGGGAGTAAGGTTTGCTTACTTATATACCCAACATCCCTCATGTATTTTGCCGATGTGGGACTCATTCCTATATTGGGGTGTTATAATATTGGTCCCTATTTGATTTTGAAGAGGGTTGTTAATATTTCCTATGAGTTGGAATTGCCCTCTAGTTTGAGCTCCATCCATCTGGTATTGCATGTGTCCATGTTGTGGAAATGTATAGGCAATCCCTCATTGTTTATTCCCTTGGAGGATGGTGTATCGAACTCTTTGTCCTATGAGGAGGTCCTAGTGAGGATCTTAGATCGACAAGTTTTTCGATTACAAACTAAAGAGGTGGCCTCGGTGAAGGTTCTATGCAGGAACCAAAAGTTTGAGGAAGCTACTTGGGAAGCAAAAAAGGATATGAAGTCCAAGTATCCGCATTTGTTATCCGTTCTGGAAACTTATGTTTGATGTATGTGTTAATCTTCTTAAATTTATTAATGTATTTGATAGACCATGGGTTCAAGTCCCTAAGTTGTGAATTGATTAAGTGTTTTTATAGACAATGGGTTAGATCCCAAAGTCAATTTAATGAATGGATGATTGATAAATGATCATGGCATGTGTTCTGTCCTTGTTGTGTGTCTTTGTATTCTAACTTGGTTAATGGTTAGTTTGATGTGTATATTTTGTTAACATATGTTGTTCTTTCCTTACCCATCATTCGAGTATGAATAATCCAAGTGGGGGAGAATTGAAACACCTAGGCTTTGGACCCTTAGAAAATTTTACCAAGATTTAAGTTTCTGGGTTGGATACAGATTGAGTATACCAATCATATGCTAGGGTACAACTAGTACCCTCCCTTATCATAAAGAGACCAGTTTAGGTTTGTAACACACTGTCTAAGATATGGTTAAGCCCCTTCCTAGTCGTATGTTAAGGTATGAGTAATATTCTACCTAGTCTGTGAAGTGTTGGTCATAATCTAGTGAAAACTGACTTGGGGAACGGGTTTGTTGGTACCAATCATACCCTTGGATATGATTCATGCTTAGTTAGTCATACCTTGGATAGTTTAGGGATCCATGGTGAGGTCTAGGGTACAAGTTAGGGTACCACTTATACCCTAGGGTAAGGTTTAGTCATAGTGTCGTACCCTCCTGGGAGTTGATTTTACAGCTTTTAGCTGAGGATATTTTATACATTTCACACACCTATACCCTTATAACCCTAGACTTATAACCTTATTTTCCACTTCATTCCTCACATATACAAGATCAAAAAAATCCCAAAACACTCTCAAAACTTCTTCATCAAGATTGGAGTCTAGGGTTTCAAGAGTGTTCATCAAAAGGATAAGGGGTCAAGAATACTTCCATGAATCATCTTGTAAAAGTCATGTGACTCTTCCTCTATCATTATTTATCAAATATCATGTTATTTAAACAATGTTTATGAATTATTAATGATGGTTTTTGAAAAAAATGTTGAGGGTTTTGATGTATAGTGATGGGTAATATTTTCTCTTGCTTAAACTTATGATTAAACATGTTTTTGGAGATGGTTTTCACATGTGGGTGACTGTTGATTGTGATTTAACAAATGGGTCAAGATTAACCCTAATATTGATGGTTTCACATGGGTTTTTGTCATGGTAAGAGTGTGCCCTCAAGGTGTTTGTGAAAATGTCTACTAAAAATAACTAGTCATAAGTTGATGGTGAATTGAACTAAGGAAATGGCTTATACATGTATGGATTTAATTGGTTCCCTTGATGGTTTGATTGATTAAAAAAATAGTTTAGAGTCCCTAACATGAAATCGAATTGTGTTTGAATTAAAGCTTGGTGTAAGAATGCTAATGAGTGATTTGGTAAAGGTCTTGATGTTCATAATTTGACTTGAATGATATTTGTAACTAATGTATGGGATTATTAAAGTGATTGATTGATATATGATTCTTAAAGACCCTGTGGTCATGTATGATGTCGAATTGTGGCCTTGATGGCTTAGAATGGTTAAATGGATTAAATTCCCCAAATGTGAATGGTGTGACATGAATGTATGTACAAAGGGTTATATTCTGAGTATCTACTAGTAATGGACACTATGGCTTATGGTTAGGGTCCACATGCGTAATAAAATGGCTTGTGGTTCGAGTCCACTTGCATGACGTAATGGCTTGTGGTTAGAGTCCACATGCGTAATGAAATGGCTTGTGGTTAGAGGCCACATGACTAATATAAAGGCTTGTGGTTAGAGTCACTTGATTAATAAGATGGCTTGAGGTTACAGTTCTCTTTCTCGATACTGCCTAAGCGGTGGAAGGTTAGAATCCTCCACTTCATGGTTCGTGTTTGAGTTCTTTGAAATATATGTTAAGGCCTTGTTATCTTTTGATATTTGATGTATCCATATGTATTTACATGTTTGTGTGTATAAATGTGGTGGCTTATGGTGGTTGAGTTGGTATTGAATAATGACAAACTTTTATCCTTACCCTTGAGTTAGATGCTAGCACTCGAACCGTTAACCGTCTTCGGATGTTGTGTCCCCATACAAAATAGGGGAGGGAATATCTTCTTCTCTTTCTGCGCAGTGATTAAGTGTTTGGTCGATTCGTGGATTAACATTTAAGTGGTGAGCTTCCATACTTCAGAAGGAACATATTTCACGGTTTACTTATTTTATATTTTAGACTTACTTTGGATTCGGTTTTGGCTATTGTTAGGACTTGTCCCGACATATTATTGACTTTGAATTTGTGGAGTCTTGTGGATGACTGTGGACTTAGGTAGATTGGATGTTCAATGTTGATATTAATAAATGTCTAGGCCTTCTTAAGTGATGTTTGTTAGTGTTGTTTCCTTTAACTTATTATATGATCAAAGTTTATCTGATGCTTTTGTAATGATGTGATGGGTAGGTGGGGGTTAATGGGGCGGTCTCCAGTACTTATTGGGCTTGATATACCCACACGACAAGGCTTGATTGTGGATAGTGTCAGTTTGGGATACTCTTAAGACTGCAAAAAGTCACCAAAAGTCCTATGTGGTCGTAACGAGAAGAGAGTTAGAGATTAGGTGTTCTTGAAGGTATCTCCTATTAAGGGAGTAATGCGGTTTGGAAAGAAGGGAAGCTTTGTCCCCTATATGTTGGCCCATACTTGGTTTTGAGAAGGGATGGTTATGTTGTATGTGAGTTGGACTTGCCTTCTAGCATGAGTCCCATTCACCCGGTATTCCATGTCTCCATGTTAATGAAATATGTGGTTGATCCATTGTTGGTTGTTCCCTTAGAGAACAATGGTATTTTGAATTCTTTGTCCTATAAGGAGGTCTCGGTGAGGATCTTAGATCGGAAAGTTTGTCGGTTTCGGATGAAGGACGTGGCTTCGTTAAAGGTTCTATGGTAGAACCAAAAGTTCAAGGAAGCTACTTGCAAAGCCGAGGAGGACATAAAGTCCAAGTATCCATTCCTATTCCCTATTCTGGAAATTCGTGCTTAAGGTATGTGTGCTCTTCACATCTTTGATTTATGTCTTTGTTAAAGGTAGATTGAAATTTTCCTTGGTATTTTGTTTTTAGTCTTAAGGGTAAAAATAGAGATATTTGAGGTTAAATCATGCTAGTCAATGCCTTGTCCCATAATTTGAGGACGAATAATCCTAAGGTGGTGAGACTGAAATGCCCCAGATTTTAATCCTTGAAAATTCCTTGAGCTTTGAGCTTTCTGTCCTATTGACGACTCACCATATGAGTCATAAGGTATGGTTACAGGTCTAGAGACCCAAGTCATTACCAAACCAGTGTGGAATTGTATAAGTTCTTCTCTGATTAGAGTGACTCACTACGAATCGTGAGACCATGTTACGAATGGTAGGGTTGAGTCGTATGTTGTCCAGTATCTAATCCCTTTGGAATTTGTCTTGTGTACGACTAGACCATACTAGTCGTATGGTCAGGTCACGAGTGGGGATCATAGAGTCATAATATGGACAATGTATAGGTGTTCAAATCACTATCTAGGATACGACTCATGGCTACGAGTCGTATGATGTGGTGACGAGTCAATGGATCGACCCGTAACCAAGTACGGTTTTCTTACATCTTTAAGTTCTGGGCACTTTGGACATTTCCCACTTAAAACCCTTAAGTCCCCATGTCCATATAACATTTTTTGGTCATTCATTCCACACTTTACAAGATTAAACATTCTCTTTCTCTCTCAAAATCCTCTCAAGCAAAATTGTCTAGGGTCTCTCTAAAGTGGTCATCTACGGGTTCAAGAGTCAATTTATCTTTGTGAATCTTCGTAGTTCAGGTATGTGACTCTTGTCTCATTATTATTTTACTAAAAACATATGTTTAAAGCATTGTTCATGAGTCATTAATGATGGTTTTGAAACCAAGGTAGAGGAGTTTGATGTATATCATTGATGTTGTTTTCTATATTTTAAATTGTGATTATACATGTTTTAATTATAGTTTTTCACGTGTGGGTGCATAGGAATGATAATTTAATTGATGTTTCATGGTTGAACCCCAAAATTTGATGATTTTGACTTTGATAATAGCATGCTCTCAACCCATTTGTGAAATTGTCAATGAGAACGAAATTGTCACAAGTTTACATTATGCTTTGAACTAAGGCTTTGGCATAAGAATGTTAATGATTGATGAATGGCTTTAAAGGGGACTTGATGGATATAAATTGAATCAAATTAAAACCTTAGGGTTTGGATGGATAATGGGTTTGAGTCCTAATGTGGTGGATTGATCTATGTTCCTTTTTGGAACATCGGGTTTGAGTCCCAAATTGATGTAGTAATTATCTTGGCATGTTGTACACTTGCAAGTGGGGTTGGTATGACGATACCAACGGGATGCCTTTGGTAAGTAACTGGATTGATGATTATGATTGTGCAATGAATGTTTTAAATGGGGTTTAAAAGCGGGATGTGTATCCGGTTCGTGAAAGTGGTAGTCCTAATGGACCAACACCGAAAACCGCGCTAGCTAGTGCAGGTTTATAACTGACTGGGAGATTTGAGTCCTCCAAAATATTCATATGAATGTCAGGTTCAATTCCCTTATATTGTATAAATTGGTACTTAAGTCATCTTTATTATTTTGGGAGGTTCGAGTCCCCCATAAAAACATATACAGATATAGATATTCTCTGATTTGTGCGGCTACACGTACTGGGGCCCTTCCAACTAGGGGAGAGCTGGGTTCATATAGCCCGTGGGTGCCTTATTTTACGACTGTTAAGCTACACAACCTAGGTTAAGGTTTTTAAGTTCATGCTAAGCCTTTTTCCCTACCCCAGCATGTGGTATTGTATATATATGTATGTATTTCATATAATATTGTGCATCGAATGTTGTATTGGTTTTGAACTGTTATCATTGCATTATTTTATTCCTCTATCCCTGATTTACATGCTATCTCTCCAACCGCTAACCATCTTCAGATGTTGTATCCCCATACGATGCAGGAACTGGCCATACTTCCACCTCTCCTACATAGTGATTTGGATTTGGGATCAGCTAGTGAGTTAGATTAAAGTGGTGATCTTCCATCCTTCAAAAAACCCCAGTTCATACTATCATTTCCTTTTTATGTTTTGACTATCTTTTGGATATCAATTTTGGCTATTGTTGGGGGCATGTCCCAACGTTTTATTAGCCTTCGGTTTTGTAGAGGCTTTGTTGGACTACTGTGGACTTTGGTGGTTTGGTTAATTATTTTGGTTACGGACGATTGTCCAGATACCACTGGATGGTATAAACACCTAATGAATTTTTATTAGTTTATTTATGAGTTATCTTGTGATGTGTTGGGAATTCATCCAACACTTGAGGTTGTTGTGCTTGTTAGGCTAGATTAAGGGGGTGATCTTCGGTGCACGTGGTACATGAGATACCCGTCACGGTTAGGCCCTGGTTTGGGTCATGACAAGAAGTTACTTTGATGTGTTTATGAGAGTTAATGATACCCTAAAGCGGTTATAAGATGTGGGTTTCAAGTTGGGTAACAGAAGAAATATCTAGAATGCCCTTAACTTAAAAGATGAAAAATGATCATCTTTGACTTGGAGTAAACATTGAATCGTAATCACTTCGTATGACTTGTCACCATGATAAATAAGGTTTACCACCAAGGAAACATACACTATTGACCTTATGACTCAGCCACAGGAATCGTAATAGGAACCTACGACTAATAGGGTCCAGTTATAGTCAACACATAACCCAAATTGGGACTTACACTAGATATCCTACGATTACACCTAATGACTCGCAACATATCCTTATGGCTCTTAGTGAGCCACCCATACTCAAAGAAGAATCAAACCACAAACTTACTGATTTGGTTATGGTTTATTCCAACAACTCGTCAGGACACCCTACGACTCATAGGGCGAGTCGTACCCAGAGCAGAAAGATAACAGGTCAAGGAATTTTCAAGGGACAAAATCCAAGGTGTTACAGAGATGGTGTAAGAAAAATAAATTCTTCATTTAAAAAATTATTTATTACTACAATTATTTCAAAATGAAAATAATATATAATTGAAACAAAAAAAAAAAGAACTATTAAAAGTGAAATTATAAATACTAGGATTAAACATTTTTATAAATCAAAGTTGGGCATCATCATGAGCCCATTTGATTGATGATAATGGGTTCACTTGGGCTAGCCATATTAAAAATCACTCTAGCCTAACTCACTAAAACATGAGCGGGTTTAATGGGTTTGGGCTAATTTGCCACCCCAAGAGCAAACTTAATAAAAAGAAGTATGACTAGTATAAAGACCAAACACAAAAAAAGGGTGGAGAATCTTTGACGAAAGGACGGAGTACTTACAGATCAAATTTGAAATTGTCATTTTGGGAACAATCATCTGCTTCTTTCATTTCATCATCCTAAAGAAAAATCCAAAATTTTCAAAACTTAATGCAGACTCCAAAGGGGGATTCCCAAAGAAAACAGATTTCCAGAAATGAAGAACTGATGATGAAATGATTAAATAAACAAGAAGTTGCTAAATATAAAAGTAAAAAAAAACCGGTAAACAAGAGAAAAAAAATTAATAGTTGAATTGTATAAGATAGATGTAACGACCCGAGACTACCCCCTAGTCGCTACACGGTGCTCATGACCCCAAAGGACCACAAGCTAACCCTTTCCTGATATCTGTACCATGAACACTGCATTATAGCTAAAAATAAATGCATAAAAACAGGCAGAAACAAGACATAAGGTTCAACACATCTATAAATACTCAAAACTGAAAACTAAATACTAATACATCCATCCGAAAAGCTTCTAACTGTCTGAACTGTGGAGTTGATGGGACATGTCCCCAACTAACTTCGTCAACTGGAAATAAACAAAGTCTGATGCAATAATAATACAAGGATCATCCTCGAATAAAGAGGACTCACTTCTATGTCTACTGCTGCTGACTAGGACTAAACTGCTGAGGGAACTCTGGATCGCGTACCTCTGGACCTATGGTGACAAATAAAACACCATAGCGCAAATGCATCAGTACGGGAATGTACCGAATATGTAGAGGAGGTAAGGCTAAATTCAAGGGCTTATGCATGAATAGTTACATAACTGAATAATCATGACAGTACCAAACGAGAACACATACAAGAATGCAAAAACCATAATCACAATCATCACAACCCTAGATATTGAAACTTGGATACCGCTTTACTGTCATCTGAACTCACTACTAACACTGAGATGCTTAATCACTGATTCATCTGATACTGATAACGGATTAACTGAATATACTCACATAAATGACTGAATTTTAAGCTCACTGCTCTCGACTCAAAAAATCAGAGATCAACCTCTCTCTAACGGATGACTCTGAAATCTATTATCGATGATAAGAAAATGATCTTGTCCAAATATAACAACAAGAATACTCAACAGAATCTGAGACTGAGATCAAGCCTAGCTATTGGGCGATCTCTGGATCTGATAACAAAAATACTCAACAGGATCTAAGACTTAGATCAAGCCTATCTATCAGGAGATCTCTGGATATGATAACAAGAATACTCAAAAAGATTTGAGACTGATATCAAGCCTATCTATCGTGAGATCTCTGGATCTGATAATAAGAATACTCAATAGGATCTAAGACTGAGATCAAGACTATCTATCGGGAGATCTCTGGATCTAATAAAAAGAATACTCAATAGGATATGGGACTGAGATCAAGCCTATCTATCGGGAGATCTCTGGATCTGATAACAATAATACTCAATAGGATCTGAGACTGAGATAAAGCCTATCTATCGAGAGATCTCTGGATCTGATAACAAGAATACTCAACTGAATCTGAGACCAAGCTCATTTGATGGATGGTCATGAATCAATGGACCTATCTGAGATCCTCGCTGAGATAGATGATTGTACCTCACAGTCCTGATTTCTAAAGATTGATACTTAAACTACAACTGTGGGAAGTAGTTACTTAACCAACATTCCCCAACCTTCCATAGGTGGGGTCTAACCTGTAACCCCAGCTAGAAGGGTGTCAATACCATGCCACGGGTAAAGACCTCTCTAGTCAAGCCTCTCTAATGGATGACCCTCGTAGGAAGTCAGCCTAAGGCAATATAATAGTCAAACCTCTTTAATGGTGACAGCCTCTACTGACGGGGACTCCTGCATCCTATGCTGGCTACGCAGTTCTGGAGTTCAGGGATTGCTCCTAACGACTTAGCCTCTCTCTGAAGGGGAGCCTCCATCCCTTCCCTTTCTCGGTGGTAGCTCCTACTCCCAACTGAAAGACTCTAAAATGAATTCTCAACTGAACACAAACTGAACTAAATCTGATACTGATCATATTTCTCAAATGATATGACTGAGGTAAGATGAATTCACTTGGTTTCGTATCTGACAGAATACTACTAAAACACGGTATCTGACTGACGATACAAAGTTTGAATAGATTACTCGATCACTACCGACGTCAGAACTGAACACTTGAATACTACTAGATCTATGTTTGGTACAGAACTGAGGCTAGATTACTAGTCATACTGAGATTACAGCGATTATAGAGATTACTGAGATTTCTTAAGTTCTGTATTTGTCTGAGAATACAGAGTTCTATAACTCGCTGAGTTCTGAGAATCATGGCTCGACTAGAATTATTGTGAAAACAGACACGGGCTCTAGACAGCAGCTAAATTGTCAGGTATAAATACCCCCAGGACTCGATAACATAAAAGTAAAACATAACCATTCTTGAATAGTCTTAACCACGGTCATTCATTCATCATCACAATCACTAAAGCATCTCTTCAAGCATTTAGGAATCATAACATGTATTCACTATCCCAATCACTAATGCATCACTTTAAGCATTTAGGAATCATAACATGTATTCACCATCACAATCACTAAGGCATTATTTCAAGCATTTTAGGAATCATAAGCATCTATTCACCACTACAATCACTAAGGCATCACCTCAAGCATTTAGGAATCATAAACATTTATTCATTATCACAATCACTAAGGTATCACTTCAAGCCTTTAGGAATCATAACATGTATTCACCATCACAATCACTAAGGCATCATTTTAAGCATTTTAAGAATCATAAGCATCTATTCACCACCACAATCACTAAGGCATCACCTCAAGCATTTAGGAATCATAAACATCTATTCATCATCACAATCACTAAGGCATCACTTCAAGCATATAGGAATCATAACATGTATTCACCATCTCAATCACTAACGCATCACTTCAAGTATTTAGGAATCATAACATGTATTTACCATCACAATCACTAAGGTATAACTTCAAGCATTTTAGGAATCATATGCATCTATTCACCACCACAATCACTAAGGCATCACCTCAAGCATTTAGGAATCATAAACATCTATTCATCATCACAATCACTAAGGTATTACTTCAAGCATTTAGGAATCATAAATATGTAATAGCGTAGGGGGAACATACTATAGGATCATACTCCATTCAACAAGGTCTTGCATCAAATACTTCGCACGTATATTAGTCTTGGCATGTATTGTATAGCACATGATTTGGGAAAACTTCATACTATCATGTCACAACTAACTCGTCAAGCACTTGGCATGTATTATAGACTTATCATGTATCAAAGAGCACGTAATTGGGGAATTTACTACTACCATGTCTCAACTTGTTCTCTGAGGCCTTTCAACAAACACTAGGCATGCATGGGTTTACACCTAATTGGGGATTTCATGCTATGATATCACAATTTATTCACTTAGGTATTTCATCAAACACTAGGCATGCATAGGCTTGCTCACAATTTGGGGTTTCCTAATCAACATTCCATAATGGCCCTAATTCTTCACATAAGCATTTTATCGAACATATGGGGAGCATGCTTTTCTTATTCAACTATTTCCACACTTAATTGGCATGAACACATCATCTAACAAGCAACTTGAA
This sequence comes from Capsicum pubescens, assembly GCA_030864215.1. Taxonomy (NCBI): domain Eukaryota; kingdom Viridiplantae; phylum Streptophyta; class Magnoliopsida; order Solanales; family Solanaceae; genus Capsicum; species Capsicum pubescens. The sequence continues at coordinate 173,287,382 of CM061541.1, forward strand.
GAGGGTTTATCATGAACATCACATGAATTCCATATACTAGGGTCAAAGCTTGAAAAACTTGTAAAAAAACATGAATCACAACTCAATAATAGCTAGAACATCAATTTCATTTCACATGAATCATGAACAACTCATAAACATAAAATCTTTGAGATTTAGAAAAGGGTACTTAAGCTTCTTGGATGAAAGGGACCCAAGAATCATCATCTAAATACCTTGAGAAAACTCTTTTCTTGAAAGTTCTTGGAGAGATTCTTGATTCCTCGTGATTTCTCTTGATCTCTATTGATTTTTCTTGAACAAGAAATAAGGATTTTGATGTTGTAAAACCCTAGTTTTGATGTTGAAGATGGGAAATAAGGCTGAAAACCTTTTATCGGGTATATATAAGGGTTGAAAAAGAGTGGAAAAAGACCAAAAAACCCTTGGAATTAAACTAAAAAATCCCGATTTTACATGCTGGTGCGACGCGCCCTAATCGCGCCAGTTCACTGGAAATTGGACAATTGAGAAACTGTATGACGGCGCAACGTGATTGAAATATCGTTGCCACCTTGGTTTTGAACTGGAAAATCACTGTGACGTGGTGGAAATCGCGGAGGCTCACTGGAATTTGACAATTACCATTTTGGATGGCTCCGCGATGCGCTAAAGTGACAGGTGGCACACTGTCTCACTAAAATAGCTCTAACTCTTCACCCGAGTGTCGGATTTAGGCAAATTTGGTATCGATGGAAAGCTTATTCAATGCTCTACATGAAAAAAAGTCGATATTAGGGAAATTATACATGGTTCAGAGTATTTCACACTTGGGAAGATACCTCTCAAACTTTTGGGACCGGATTTTTGCTTCACTGAACACACTCTAAGGCTCAGACTAGGAGAGAACTTTGCAGGGTGTTACAATAGAACTGTAAAAGAAGCATGAAGAAATTTTCAATAGAGAATAAAAACCATAAACAACACGCAATTGAAACTTGAGAAGTATAAGCTTACAATTTGAAGCCCTAATTTTTGCTTGAGGAAAGGCCAATACTCGTTCAAGCATCTCAATTCTCCAAGACTCCAAGTGAAATGGCTGATGCAACTGAGAGTGTGTAATGTAAAAAAGAAGACCTAGGATTTAGAGAGAATTTAGGGGAGAACGGAGAAAGCGAGGGAAACTTTTGTCGCTTGTGCCTTTAGCTGAAATTTGAAAAATATTAAGCTAGCATTGGGCCCTAAATTCTAAAATATTTTTAAGAAATTAAATTCGGTGTAATTTGAATTAGAGTTTTAATATTTGTTTAGATATAGTTTTGGGGAATTTATTTTACTCTTTTTAAAAAATTAATATGAAATATTATTTATACTTTTAAATTTTAAAAACTATTTAAAATATCTACAAGTTTGACATAAAATAATTATCTTTATAATGAATTGGAAAATATATTATTCAAAAATTATAATAGTATTCTAATAGTATTAATAATAAATAATAATCGTTTATCATAAGTTGTTAAATTATAATTAATTACAAAGATCCATCGATGCAGAAAATATCTAATAACAACAGCACTAACTAATTATTTTTCATTATAATCTTCTCATAGTTTACAAACCATATAAATTGTTAAGAATAATATGAACATTTTATGAAAACAAAAAATGTTGTAAAATAAATAAGTGTGGATGTCCACTACTCTAGAAATTACTCCCACTACTTATCTTCATTATTTTCCTCCATTATGAAGATAAACTCCACCATTCATGACCATTATTTTTGTGACCTTACACATTCATAACCTCCCCCATTATGTTAATGGTTAATGTCATGTTTATTACAACCTTTCTCATATCTCTATAAGACACTATAAATAGAGGCTTAAGGGTTCATATTGTAAATACTTGTACATTTGATATTTGGAAGAATGAAAAGCTCCCATCTCTTGTCTTCTCTTAATATTTTGTATCTACTTAATTGTTCATAATATTCATCTTTTGGCTTAGTTTTAAAACACGTTTTCAGCATGAAGCTCAATGGTTAAAGGCAAACTATGTCAGGTAATATAACAACCCTAAATCACCTCCCAGGACGTTACACAGTGCTTAAGGCTACTAGTATCCCCAAGCTAACCCTTTGAGCCTGTTTCTAGAAATAACACACATTTCAAGATGAAATAATTCAAACACTAGCATAGTTATATCATATGAAAGGAAATACGGAGAAAATGCTCGGTTCAAATGACCAAGCAATACTGGAAACCTCAACACAACCACAATGTGATAACTAGTCTGACAAAGCCGCTACTAATCCATGAACTAGAGAGCCGTTGGGACAGGTCCCCAACTGACTCGAAATGAACTGGAAATAACAACATAGTCTCTCAAAATATGGAGATGTCTGAATATAGGTCCTCGAACCATGAGGACTCACCACTGTAGAAATGTAGATAGAGGTACTCGAAAATCACTGACGAGGTTGGGACAGAGAACCTGAACCTACATTACAAGACAATGTAGCACATAGACGTATATATGGATCAGCACTTAAGAATGTACTGATTATGTGGAGGTGCATGCATTTATATAAAACAACATCAATACTCTTTAATCAAATCATGCATGTAATAAGTAATGACTCACATGGCTTGAATAAGTATAAAATACAAAGATCATGAATCATGTAAAATGGAACATGTAACACAATCTCGTGAGTCATTATAATTTAGCTTTGAAATTTTTACTCTTCTCTTATTCTCATTACTCAAGGCTAAAGGAATCTTTAAGCAATACTTTTAACTTATGCATATGTCTCATGGAGAGTAAAACTTCTTTAATGCTCAAGAACTCATAACTCTTTTGAACTCAAATACTTGGTAGTCGGAATCATATAACCTTGGAACATACTTAAAGGCATTTCATTCACTTTAGGAAAATATCTCATTTCAAGCTTTAGGGAAAATACTCATATCAACGGAAAATATTTTAGTTTTAAAGGAAAATATCTTATCTCAAAGATTTAGTTTTAAGGGAGATTCTCTTAACCGACGTAAACCATGAGAGCTACATGGAGTCCAATATTTTGTCCTCCTAAGGTAGAGACCCCACGATGGGGAGGAGCTTCATACTCTTTGCCAGGGAGTATGACCTCAATTGAGTGATCACTTATCTCGGCCTCGGGCCCAATATCTCGGCCTTAGGCCCAACAATCATCTCGGCCTTAGGCCCAACCTACAGTGACACGTAGTTCTGGGGTAAGAATCCGTGGTAACTTACCCAACTCCGTGTTAAATACTACTCCCTTTAGTTTATCTCGCTCATCTCATGAAAATCCACTTTTGAATAATCTCATGGTTCAATAAGAACCCAATAATCATATCTGTAATCTCATGTAGTAGAGTGGATTTTAAAACTCAATGACCATTAGGTCAAAACATTTCTCAACAATCTTAGAATACTCAAATCATGGGTTCTTATAGCACTAGAGTTCATAAAATCTCATGTCTCAAGCAGGCCTTAATAACCCATAATTCAATCTTAAGTTAAAACTCATCAAAAGCATAATAGATAGTGTATAGATTCATAACTCATGTAGAAATCTGGAAATTTCAGAAATTTATCTCAAAATCTCAACATACTCATATACTTCAATATCTCAAACATTTCAACTATTAACTTCTCAAGGTTTAAAATCATGGGGGTATAGACCCAGATGCAAGTTCCCAAGAAAACATGTAAAAATCATGTCATTAGACTCTCAATTCAAGGAAAACATCAAAAGCTTGCAACCAATAACAATAGGTGAAAAACCCCAATTCAATTTCATGTAAAATCTCATAAATTGCAGAGGATTGTAGTTTAAATAAGCCTTTGGGTACAAGGGTGAAAGGATTACCGTTGTTCAAAGCCCCACATACCTTGAATTAGAAGCTTTGGATGAACTCTTGCTTTTGGAACTCTATTCGTACTCTTGAATGAGGGTTCTTGAAGCCCTTGACTTGGGAACCTTGAATCTTGATTCAATTTAGAAAATCTATGGTGGATTCTTGATGTCCTTAGAAGAGGTTTTGGATACTTAGGTTTTTTGTTGAGAGAAAACTTGGGAAAAACTTCATAGAATGCTTGTAATTGACTTCAATTTGGTGTTTGCAAGTTTTAAGAGGCTTGGAAAAGTCCAAAGTTCCCTTTTTAACTTCTATACGAAGCTGGAAAAATTAAACTGGGAACTAGATTTTATGGGCCACCGCAATGCGCCACTATCACGGTGGATCACTGGAAATTGACAAATGGGAATCTGGGAGTCACCGCAATTTGAAGCCATCACGTTGTCCACTGGTTGGGACCTGGAACTTTAGCGCGACGCATCGCAATCGCGCTAGGCCACTAGAAATTGACTATTGAGAAATTGGAGTCCTCCGCGACGTGCCACTATTGTGGAGTTCTACTGGAATTTGACAATGTTCAAATAGACCCTCTCAGCGATGCGCCAAGCACTAAAATGATGTTGTTTTACGACTAGGACTTAAATTAGCCATAACTTCTTACCCGGGTATCGGATTTGGGAGAATCTTATATCGACGGAAATCTTATCAAATTTCCCATTTGAAAAAAAAATTGAAATTAGGGAAATTCTATATGGTTAACACGTTACTCACTTAGGAAGTCACTTCTCAATCTTTTAGGGACGGAATCATGCCTCACTTGACATGACCTAAGGCTCATTCTATGAGAGAATTTTTGTGGGGTCTTACAATATCTCCCCCTTGGAAACATTTGTCCTAGAATGTCGCTAGTTAGACTAAGAACACAGGAAAAACTGAGTACACATAGATGAAGCAAGTTGCTAAAATGGGATCAAAATCTCTCTAAACTCTTGAATGCCTCGGAAATTGCAAGAACTCATAAGGATGGATGCAAATAGCTGAACTTTAGATTAGAAGGGCTGAACTAAGGAAGAATAATAACTTCGGATTAACCTGAACTTACGGAAAAGAGGTGCAGGTACTTGACTCGCATGTTTGCTTCTACCTCCCAAGTAGCACCCTCAACAGACTGGTTCCACCACAAAACTTTGACCAAGGGAACTTCTTTGTTCCTTAGTCTACAGATCTGAAAATCTAGGATCTCAACAAGAATATCATCGAAGGAAAGACTGTTCTGAATATCGGCATTCTCTAAAGGATCTACTACAACGGAATCACCAATATGCTTCTTAAGCATGAAGACATGACAAATAGGATGAACAGCTGACAACTCTATGGGCAACTCAATCTCATAGGCCATCTTACCAACACGGATCAAGACTCTATACGGGCAAACATAATGGGGACTAAGCTTTCCCTTTTTACCAAACCTTTTCACCCCTTTCATGGGTGAAATCTTCAAGTATACCAAATCACCCACTTCAAACTCAAGATCTCTTCTCCTCACATTGGCATAAGACTTTTGACGACTCTGGACGGTCTTCAACCTCTCTCTAATCAACTAAACTTTCTCCATAGCTTCAAACACTGCATCAGGCCCAATCACGGCAGCTTTACCCACTTCAAACCAACCTATGGGTAATCTACATCTCCTACCATACAAGGCCTCAAATGGTTCTATCCCGATGCTATAATGGTAACTATTATTATAGGCAAACTCTATCAATGGCAAATGCTCATCCCAACTACCTTTGAAATCAAGACCACATGCCTTCAATATATCTTCCAGGGTCTAAATGGTCCTCTCAGCCTAACCATATGTCTGTGGATGAAAAGCGGAACTCAAAAGGACTTGGGTACCAAGACCCTGCTGGAACACCCTCCAAAACTGAGATGTAAATTGAGTGACCCTATCCGAAATAATAGACGAGGGAACTCCATGCAGCCTGACTAACTCCTGGATATACAATCTAGCATAATCCTCAGTTGTATAAGACATATGCATGGGCAAGAAATGCACAAACTTAGCCAGCATGTCTATAACAACCCAAATAGAATCATGATGACGACGCAAAATAGGCAACCCGGTCACAAAGTCCATATTCACCACCTCCCACTTCCAAGTGGGCATACGAAACTCTTACATCACTCTACCAGGTTTTTGTTGCTCTACCTTAACCTATTGGCACGTTGCACACTTAGCTACTAACTCAGCTATATCTTTCTTCATACCATTCCACCAATAGATTTCCCGCAAGTCGCGGTACATCTTGGTAGTACCGGGATGAATAAAATACTGCGCACCATGCGCTTTAGCCATAATCCTCTGCCTCAGATCATAAACACACGGAACACACAATCTATCTTGCAATCTCAACATGCCATCTCCCCCTTAGGAGAAAACCTCTACCTTTTGGCCCTTCACTGACTCCTTCAGTCTGACCAAACTAAGATCCCTATCTTGCTTTTCCTTTACTTTAGAAACTAAAGAGGATTCGAAACTACTCTGCACCAATTTACTCCCCTCGGTTGAATCAAGAAACCTAACACCCAATCTAGCCAGACAATGCACATCGTGAACTAACTCTTTCTTACCTTCCTCTACTTGAGCAACACTACCCATAGACAATCTACTAAGGGCATCCGCCACTATGTTGGCCTTGATCGGGTGATACAACACACTCATATCATAGTTTTTTAACAACTCCAACCACCTCTTCTGCCTAAGATTCAACTCCCTCTGAGTAAACACATACTGCAGTCTCTTATGATCAGTAAACACATCAACATGAACACCATAAAGATAGTGTCTCCAGATTTTCAAAGCAAAGACCACAGCAGCTAACTCAAGATCATGGGTTGGGTAATTCTTCTCATGCAGATTTAACTGTCTAGAGGCGTAGGATATAACCTTACTTCTTTTCATCAACACACAAACCAAACCAATTCTAGAGGCATTAGAATATACCACAAAACCATCTGTACCATCAGGAAAAGTCAACACAGGGGCTGAAGTAAGTCGAGTCTTCAACTCCTGAAAACTCTTCTCACATGAATCTAACCATTAGAACTTAACTTTCTTTTGGGTCAATCGGGTCATGGGAGACGCAATAAAAGAGAAAACCTCAACAAAATGGTGGTAGTAGCCAGCTAGACCTAAGAAACTCCAAATGTCAGATAGAGAGTAGGTCTAGGCTAATTTCTTACAGCTTCTGTCTTTTGGGGATCAACTCTAATTCCTTCGACTGAAACAACATGACCTAGAGAGGATACATACCTTAGCCAAAATTCACACTTACTGAATTTGGCGAACAACTGGTGACCTCTAAGAGTTTGCAAGAAAATTCTAAGGTTATCTGCATGATCATGCTCACTGCAGGAGTAGACAAGGATGTCATCTACGAACACTATGACAAACATATCAAGATATTGCTTGAACACTCAATTCATGAGGTCCATAAAAGTTGTTAGGGCATTGGTTAGCCCGAAGGACATGACTAGAAACTCAAAGTGACCATAGAGGGTTCGGAAGGCTGTCCTTTGAATATCACACTCCCTACGTTTAAGTTGATGATAGCCGGATCTAAGGTTTATCTTGGAGAAATAACTTGCACCATGCAACTAGTCAAACAAGTCATCAATTCTAGGAAGAGGATATTTATTTTTGACTGTGACCTTGTAAAGTTGATGATAGTCAATGCACATACGCAAAGAACCATCTTTCTTTCGCATGAATAAGACAGGCGTGCCCCAAGGAGAAATACTGGGCCTAATAAAACCTTTGTCTAAAAGATCCTTGAGTTGCTCTTTTAACTCCTTAAGCTCTGCAGGTTCTATACGGTATGGCGGAATAGAAATAGGTCGAGTATCACGAAGAAGGTCAATCCCAAATTCTCTCTCTCTATCGGGAGGTACCCCTAGGAGATCTTCTGGAAAAACATCAGGAAACTCATTAACAATGTTGACTGACTGAATAGTTGGAGTCTCAGACTTAGTGTCTTTAACTCTAACTAAGTGATTGATGCAACCTTTGGATATTAGCTTTCTGGCTTTGAGATAGGAGATAAAATGACTCTTGGGAGATACCGAACTCCCGAACCACTCAAAAGTTGGTTCATCAGGAAACTAAAACTTGACCACACGGGTACGATAGTCTATAGATGCATAAAAAGAATGAAGCCAATCCATACCCAAAATAAGGTCAAAATCCAACATGTCTAACTCTATCAAATCAGCAAGTATGACTCTATGAAGAATAGTAACAGGACAATCTCTATTCACTTGTTTAGAAACAACTAACTCCCCTACTGGTGTGGAGACTAGAAAAGGTTCAAAATACTTTCGAAACTTATTTTGAAATTCACAGCCTGAGTGGGGTCACATAGGAGAGACTTGACTCAGGGTCCAACAACACATAAACATCAAGAGAAAAGACACATAGCATACCAGTAACAACATCGGGAGAGTCCTCCTGCTCCTGGAGAGATGGTAAGGCATAGAATCTATTTTGGCGCTGACCGCCAGAAGTGCTAGATGAAGCACCCTGAACAGGGGTGGGATGAGGTACAAGAGTTGCTGCACTACTAGCCTGTGCCTGAGGTCGGGCATCTTTGTTCCCCTGTCTAGCATGAGGATAATCTCTAAGTCTGTGGCCCTTCTTGCCACAACTAAAACAACCCTTAGATATACGAAACACTCATCAAGATAATCTCTACTACACCTAGCACAAGGCGGATAACGAGGACTGTTACCAACACTGTTCTGCGACCTAGACATAAAAGACTTGCCCCCTTGCTCCTACCTGCCTCTAGGCGCGAGAGCACTAGCTGATGAAGGTGCTGGCATAGATGAACATTCCTGAAACTGAGGGCGGTTCCCTCCATGGAACCTAGGCTGGCTAAACTCATGTTGCTCAGATCTTGACCTCTTGTTACCCCTCACTCTATCTCTTTCTCTAATCTTATCTACCTCTATCTGCTGGGCATACGTCATCAACCTACATAGATCTATATCCCTATACACCATCGCAGTCCTACACTCCTTCAGTACCAACCCAGAAACACCGGTCATGAACTTTCTCATACTAGCTCGAGTGTCAGAAATCAAATCAGGAGCATACTTAGCCAACTGGTTGAACTTCAAGAAGTACTCCTTAACAGTCACAGATCCCTGCCTCAAGTTCATAAACTCCTCAATCTTTTCTTCCCTCATCTCAAGCGGAAAGAACTTGTCCAAGAATGCATCTTTGAACACCTGCTAAGTCATAGGAATAGCATTTTTACCTCTACCCTTCCTCTATGATACAACCCAGTTAAAAGCTATGTCCTTCAACCTGTAAGACGGCAAATCAACACTTTCTTCCTCAGAAACATGCATTACCTGCGTGATCTTTCTCACCTCCTCAAGGTACAACTGTGGGTCCTTATTTGCCTTAGACCCATAAAACTCTGGCGGATTCATCCGCATAAAATCACGAATCCTTGAAGCAGCTACATCACCTCCCTACTGATTAGCAATTGTGACCTGGTTATTGGCCCAAACATTAGCAGTGACTGCTTGGGCTAACGCCTGAAAGGCCACCTAAATTATTATATGAGAGGGACAACTATAGTCAAGATAGAATCTGAAAGAAAGAAATAACTTTTCCTAAAATGTCTTGTAGCATCTTACTCATAGATGTGGCGTGCTACACACCGATGCTCAAGACTCTTGTCAACGCGGCTTGTCAGACTACCTAGGACTCCTTAAAATATTAGGCTCTAATACTAGGTTTGTAACAACCCAAAATTGCCTCCCGGGACATCACACGATGCTTAAGGCTACAAGTAGCCCCAAGCTAACCCTTTGAGACTATTTTTAGTAATAACACTCAATTCAAGATGAAATAAACTCAACACTCGCATAGTCATATCACATGAAAGGAAATACTGGAAAGATACTCGGTCCATATGACCATAATATAGAGAAACCTCAACAAAACCACAATACCAAACCCTCGACGCATCACAAGTATAATACTAGTCTGACAAAACCTCTACGAATCAAAAACTAGAGAGCCGTTGGGACAGGTCCCCAACTGACTCAAAATGAACTGAAGTTAAAACATAGTCTCTCAAATACAGAAAATATCTGAAGATCGATCCTCAAACCATGAGGACTCACCTCTGCAGAAAATGTAGGTAAGGTAATAGAAGAATCACAGATGAGGCTAAGACTGAGCACCTGAACCTATATTATAAGACAATGTAGTACACAGACATATATGTGAATCAGTACTTTGGAATGTACATAGTATTCGGGGGTTAATGCATAAGTATAAAAATAGTACCGATCTTCTGCAATCAAATCATGTAGAATGAGGCATGCAACAAAAATCTGGGTGGCCTTTCAGAATGAGGCATGCAACAAAAATCTCGTGAGTCTTCGCTCTTTAAACTTAAAAATCAGAAATCTTTTCTTATTCTCAATACCCAAAGGCTAAGGGACTTTGAACAATACTTTCAACTCATGCATATGTCTCATGGAGAGTAAAACCTCTTCAATGCTCAACATTTCATAATTATTTAGAACTCATATACTTGAAATTCAGAATCATATGACTTGGAAACATATTTGAAGTCAATTTATTCACCTTAGGAAAATATCTCATTTCAAGCTTTATGAAAATTATTCTATCTCAAATGGAAAAGTATTCTAGCTCAAGGAAATAACTTTTCTCAAAGCTTTATGAAAAGTACTACATCAAGGGAAGATACTTTTAGTTAGGGAAATAACCCACCTCAAGGATGCACTTTAATTAAGGAACAACTTTTCAATTCCACCATTTAGAAAACTCACTCATAGGAAGGGAAAATAAGTATCAAATTTTAAAGTTTAAAAGGGAAAGGGAGTTTCTCATAACCGACATAAACCATACGAGCTACATGGAGTCCAACGTTTTATCCTCCTAAGGAGGAGACCCCACTTTGGGGAGGAGCGTCATACTTTTTCCAGGGAGCATAACCTAGGTCTAGTGATCACTAAATGAAACTCAGCCTCGGGCCCAATCATAATCATCATAAACTCGTCCTCAGGCCCAACCTATGATGGCACGTAGTTTTAGGGTAAGAAACCATAGTGACTTACCTGTTCAGTGCTAAGTACTACTCCCTTTAGATTATCTACGCTTATCTCATAAAAATCAACTTTTAGAATAATCTCATGGTTCACCACAAACCCAATAATCAAATTGATAATCTCATATGATGAAGTGGATTTCAAAGCTTTCGGACCATTAGGTCAATTCATTTCTCAATCAACTCAAAATACTTAAATCATGGGTGTTTATAGCACAAGAGTTCATAATTTCACAAGTCTCAAATAGGGCTTACTAACCCATAGTTCAATCTCAAGTTGAAGCTCATCAAAAGCATAATATATAGCATATAGATTCATAAATCATGTGGAAATCTGGGAATTTCAGCAATTTATCTCAAAATCTCAATATAATCATACGCTTCAATATCTCAACATTGCAAATATTAGCTTCTCAAGGAGAAAAATCATGGGGTTTGTACCCAGCTGTAAATTCTCAATAAAACATGCCGAAATCATGCAATTTGACTCTTAATTCATGGGAAATATCAAGATAATGCATTCAAAAATAATGGGTGAAAAACCCCAATTCAAATTCATGTAAAAACCTCATAGATTTCAGGAAATTCATGATGTAAATAAGCCTTTTGGGAACAATGGTGAAAGGGTTACCCTTGTTCAAAACCCCACATACCTTGAATTGGAAGCTTTGGATGAGCTCTCACTTTGGAACTCTATTCGTACTTTTGAGTGAGGGTTCTTGAGGCCCTTGACTTGGGAAACTTGAATCTTGACTCAATTTAGAAAATCCATGGTCGATTCTTGAGATTCTTGGAAGAGGTTTTGGAAACTTCGGGTTTTTGATAAGAGAAAACTTGAGAAAAACCTTATAGGATGCTTGCAATGACTTTGATTTGGTGTTTCCACGGTTTTATAGGCTTGGAAAATGTCCAAAATGCCCCTTTTAACGTCTGTACAAAGCTGAAAAAATTAAACTGGGAACCCGATTTAAGGGGTCACCGCGATGCACCACTTATCGCGGTGGCTCATTGGAAATTGACAATCGGCAATATGGGAGTCACCGCGACGCGGAGCCATTGTATTTTCCCACTGGTTGGGACCTGGAACCTCAGCGCGATGCGCCATCATTGCGGAGTTCCACTGGAATTTGACAATTGTCAAATCGACCCTCTCCATGATGCGTTAAGCACTAAAATGACACAGTTTTTCGACTAGGTCTTAAATTAGCCATAACTTCTTGCCCGGGTATCGAATTTGGGAAAATATTATATCGATGGAAAGCTTATCAGATTTTCCACGTGATAGAAAGTTGAAATTAGGGAAATTCTATATGGTTAACATGATTCTCACTTAGGAAGACACTTCTCAATCTTTTAGGTACGGAATCACACCTCACTCGACATGCCCTAAGGCTCAATATATGAGGGTGGGAACATTCATCCTCGAATGTCGCGAGTTAGGCTAGGAATATAGGAGAAACAGAGTACACATAGCTAAAAAAATTACTAAACGGTTCAAGATCTTTCTAAACTCTTGAATACTCCGGAAAATGCAAGAACTCATACAAGGATAGATGCATAGCTAAACTTTAGATTAGAAGAGCTGAATCAAGAAAGAATAGTACCTTCGTCTTGGTCTGAACCCGCGGAAAAGAGGTGCGGGTACTTGGCTCGCATGTCTGCTTCTGCCTCCCAAATAGCACCCTCAACAGACTGGTTCCGCCATAAAACTTTGACCAAGGGGACTTCTTTGTTCCTCAGTCTACGAACTTGAATGTCTAGGATCTCCATGGAAATCTCATCGAAGGAAAGGCTATCCTCAATATCAACACTCTCTGAAGGATCAACCACAACAGAATCACCGATATGCTTCTTAAGCATGGAGACATGAAAAATAGGATGAACGGCTGACAACTCCGAGGGCAACTCAACCTCATAGGCCATTTTACCAACATGGCTCAAGACTCTATACGGGCCAACATAATGAGGACTCATCTTTCCCTTCTTACCAAACCTTTTTACCCCTTTCATGGGTGAAATCTTCAAGCAACCAAATCACCCACCTTAAACTCAAGATCTCTCCTCCTCACATCGGCATAAGACTTTTGATGACTTTGAGCCATCTTCAACCTCTCTCTAATTAACTTAACTTTCACCAGAGCTTTAAATACTGCATCGGGCCTAATTGCGGTAGCTTCATCCACTTCAAACCAACCTATGGGTGATCTACACCTCCTACAATACAAGGCCTCGAACGGTGCCATCTCAATGCTGGCATAGAAACTATTGTTATAGGCAAACTCAATCAATAGCAAATGCTCATCCCAACTACCTTAGAAATTGAGGGCACATGCTCTCAACATATCCTCCAGGGTCTGAATGATCCTCTCAGCCTGAGCATCTATTTCTGGGTGAAACGTGGGACTAAGAAGAACTTAGGTACCAAGAACCTGCTGAAATGCCCTCCAAAACTGGGAAGTAAATTGAGCACCCCTATCCGAAATGACAAACAAGGAACTCCATACAGCCTGACCAACTCCCGGATATACAATCTAGCATAATCCTCAGACGTATAAGATGTGTGCATGGGCAGGAAATGTGCGAACTTAGTCAATCTATCCACAATAACCCAAATGGAATCATGATGACGGTGCGAAAGAGGCAACCCGGTCACTAAGTCCATATTCACTATCTCCCACTTCCAAGTGGGTATACTAAACTTTTGCATCACACCACCCAGTCTTTGGTGCTCTACCTTAACCTGTTGGCACATTGCACACTTTGCTAAAAACTCATCTATGTCCTTCTTCATACCGTTCCACCAATAGATTTCCCGCAAGTCGCGTTTCATCTTGGTAGTGTCGGGATGAATGGAATAATGTACGACATGCACTTCAGCCCTAATCCTCTGCCTCAATTCATCAACTCATGGGACACACAACCTACCATACAGTCTCAGCACACCATCTCCACCTTGGGAGAAAACCTCTACCTTTTGGTCCTTAATTGACCCCTTCAATTTAACCAAACTAGGATCCCTACCTTGCTTCTCCTTCACTTCAGAAACTAAAGAGGGTTCGGAACTACTCTGCACCAACGTACTCCCTTCCGCTGAATCAAGCAATCTAACACCCAACCTAGCCAGACAATGCACATCATGAGCTAACTCTCTCTTACCCTTCTCTATATGTGCAACACTACCCATAGATAATCTGCTAAGGCCATCCGCCACTACATTAGCCTTGCCCGGGTGATACAACATACTCATATCATAATCTTTCAACAACTCCAACCACCTTCTCTGCCTAAGATTCAACTTCTTCTGGGTGAACACATACTATAAGCTCTTATAATCGGTAAACACATCAACATAGACACCATAAAGATAGTGTCTCTAAATTTTCAAATCAAAGACCACAGTAGCTAACTCAAGATCATATATCGGGTAGTTCCTTTCATGCGGCTTCAACTGTCTAGAGGCATAGGCTATAACCTTACCTCTTTACATTAACATACGACCCAAACCAACTCTAAAGGCATCACATTACACCACAAAACCATCAGTACTATCCGACAAAGTCAACACAGGGGATGAAGTGAGTCGAGTCTTCAACTCCTGAAAACTCTTCTCACAGGAATCGGACCACTGGAATTTAACCTTTTTTTGTGTTAATCGGGTCATAGAAGACGCAATGGAAGAGAAAACCTCAACCAAACGATGGTAATAGCCTGCTAGACCCAAGAAACTTCTAATGTCAGATGGAGAGATAGGTCTAGGCCAATTTCTAATTGCTTCTTTCTTTTGGGGATCAACTTTAATACCTTCGACTGAAACAACATGACCCAGAAAGGCTACAAACCTTAGCCAAAATTCACACTTACTGAATTTGGTGAACAACTGGTGATCTCTAAGAGTTTGCAAGGCAATTCTAAGATGAGATGCATGGTCATTCTCATCGTGAGAGTACACAAGGATGTCATCTATGAAGACAATAACGAATGTATCAAGGTATTGCTTTAACACTCAATTCATGAGGTCCATGAAGGCTTCTGGGGCATTGGTTAGCCCAAAATACATGACTAGAAACTCAAAAAGACCATAACTAGTCCAGAAGGCTGTCTTTGGAATATCACATTCCCGTACCTTAAGTTTATGATAGCCGGATCTAAGGTCTATCTTGGAGAAATAACTTACACCTTGCAACTAATCAAATAGGTCATCAATTCTCGGAAGAGGATATTTATTTTTGATAGTGACCTTATTGAGTTGACTGTAGTCAATGCACATACGCAAAGATCTATTTTTCTTCCGCACGAACAAAACGGGTGCGCCTCAAGGAGAAATATTGGTCCAAATAAAACCTTTGTCTAAGAGATCTTTGAGTTTCTCCTTCAACTTCTTAAGATCTATAGGTACCATGAGGTATGGAAGAATACAAATAGGTCGAGTGTCAGGAAGAAGGTCAATTCTAAACTCTATCTCTCTATCGGGAGGTACCCCTGGGAGATCTTCCGGAAAGACACCTGGAAACTCATTAACAATATCGACTGACTGAATAGTTGGAGCCTCAGACTGAGTGTCTTTGACTCTAACTAAGTGGTAAATGTAACCTTTGGATATTAGTTTTCTGGCTTTGATATAGGAGATAAATAACTCTTGGAAGATACCGAACTCCCAGACCACTCAATCATTGGATCACCAGGGAACTAAAAGTTGACCACATGGATACGACAATCTATAGATATTTAACAAGATTGAAGCCAATCCATACCTAGAATAAGGTTAAAATCCACCATGTCTAACTCTATTAAATCCGCAAGTATGACTCTATGAAACACAGTAACAGGGCAATTTCTATACAATTGTTTAGCAACAACAGACTCCTCTACTAGTATAGAAACTAGGAAAGGCTCGGAAATCTTTTCGGGACTCATTTTGAAATTCACAGCAACAAGTGGGGTCACATAACAGAGGTTTGACCCGAGGTCCAACAATATATAAACAACGATATAAATGATATGAAGCATACCAGTAACAATATTAGGGGAATCCTCCTGCTCCCGACGGAGTGGCAAGGCATAAAACTTGTTCTGGTGCTGATCGCCAGCGGTGCTAGAAGAAGCGCCCTGAGAAGGGACGAGATGAAGTACCGAAGCTGGTGCACTAGCATCCTGTGCCTGAGGTCGGGCATCTCTGTTCCCCTTTCTAGCATGGGGACAATCTCTAAGTCTGTGTCCCTATTTGCCATAACCAAAACAACCCCTCATATCCCCAAAACACTCTCCAAGCTGATTCCTACCACATTTAGTACAAGGAGGATAACGAGGTCGGTTACCAACATTGTTCTGCGACCCAGACATAAAAGACCTGTTCCCTTGCTCCGGCCTACCTCTAGGCATGGGAGAACTAGATGATGAAGGCACTAGAATAGACAGTTGTCTCTGAAACTAGGGGCAATTCCCTCCAGGGAACCTAGGCTGGCTAAACTCATGTTGCTCAGATCTAGCCCTCTTTCTACCCCTCATTCTATCTCTTTCTCTAAGTTTATCCATCTCTATCTGTTGGACATACATCATCAACCTAGATATATCCATATCTTTATGCAACATCATAGCCCTACACTCCTTCAGTACCATCCCAGAAACACCAGTCACAAACTTACTCATACTAGCCCGAGTGTCGAAAATTAAATTAGGAGCATACTTGGCCAACTAATTAAACTTCAAACAATACTCCTTAACAGTTATGGAGCCTTGCCTTAAGTTTATAAACTCCTCAATATTTTCCTCCCTCATCTCAAACGGAAAGAACTGGTCCAAGAAGGCATCTTGGAATACTTGCCAAGTCATAGGAGTGGTATTCTCACCTCTACCCTTCTTCCAAGATGCAACCTAATCATAAGCAATGTCCTTTAGTCTATAGGATGCCAACACAACACTTTCTTCATCCGAAACCTAGATCACATCAATGATCTTCCCCACCTCCTCCAAGTACAACTGGGGGTCCTCGTCTTCCTTGGACCCATAGAACTCAGGTGGGTTCATCCGCATAAAGTCACAAATCCTAGCCGCGGCTATATCACCACCCTACTGATTAGAAATTGGGGCCTGGTTATTGGCTCGAACAGGTGTGGTGACCTCTTGGTCTAACTCTTAAAAGGCCATCCTAAACTCAGCATGGGACACCATCTCATTTAGAGGATCAACAGGTGAGGGTTGCTCATCATTGTTCCTACGAACATTCGCTCTTCGAAGAGGCATTTTATAAAAATTAAAGAGCACGGACCATTATATAAGAGGGACAACTGTAGGCATGATAGAATCTGAAAGAAGAAACAACTTTCCCTAGAATATCTCGTAGCCTCTTGCTCATAGATGTGGCGTGCTACACTCCGATGATCAAGACTCTACTCAACGCAGCTTATCAGACTCCCTAGGACTCCTTAGAAAACTTAGGCTCTGATACCAAGTTTGTAACGACCCAAAATCATCTCCCAGGATGTCACATGGTACTTAAGGCTACAAGTAGCCCCAAGCTAACCCTTAGACCCGGTTTCTACTAATAACACTCAATTCAAGATGAAATAGACTCAACACTCGCATAGTCATATCACATGAAAGGAAATATGGGAAAGATACTTGGTCCATATGACCACAATACAGAGAAACCTCAACAAAACCACAATACCTAACCCTCGACGCATCACAAGTATAATACTAGTCTGACAAAACCTCTACGAATCAAAAACTAGAGAGCCATTGGGACAGGTCCCCAACTGACTCAAAATGAACTGAAGATAAAACATAATCTCTTAAATACAGAAAATATTTGAAGATCTGTCCTCAAACCATGAGGACTCACTACTGCAGAAAACATAGGCAAGGTACTCGAAGAATCACGGATGAGGCTGGGACTGATCACCTGAATGTACATTATAAGAAAATTTAGCACATAGACATATATGTGAATCAGTACATTGGAATGTACTGAGTATACGGGAGTGAATGCATATGTATAAAAATAGTATCGATCTTCTTTAATCAAATCATGTATGCAATATAAGACGACTCGCATGGCTTGAACAAGTATAAAATATAAAGCTCCTAAATCATGTAGAATGAGGCATGCAACACAAATCTCATGAGTTATCTCTCTTTAACCTTAAAAATCAAAAATCTTCTCATATTCTCAATACTCGAAGGCTAAGGGACTTTGAATAATACTTTCAACTCATGCATATGTCTCATGGATAGTAAATCCTCTTTAATGCTCAACATTTCATAATTATTTAGAACTCATATACTTGGAATTCTGAATCATATGACTTAGAAACATATTTGAAGGCATTTCATTCACCTTAGGAAAATATCTCATTTCAAGTTTTAGGAAAATCATTCTATCTCAAATGGAAAAGTATTCTAGCTCAAGGAAATAACTTATCTCAAAGATTTATGAAAAGTTCTATATCAAGGGAAGATACTTTCATTTAGGAAAATAACCCACCTCAAGGAAGCACTTTAATTAGGGAACAACTTTGAAATTCCACCATTTAGGAAAATAACTCATACAAAAGGGAAAATAAGTATCAAATTTTAAAGTTTAAAAGGGAAAGGGAGTTTCTCATAACCGACATAAACCATACGAGCTACATGGAGTCCAACGTTTTATCCTCCTAAGGAGGAGACCCCACTTTGGGGAGAAGCGTCATACTTTTTCCAGGGAGCATAACCTAGGTCTAGTGATCACTAAATGAAACTCAGCCTCGGGCCCAATCATAATCATCATAAACTCGTCCTCAGGCCCAACCTATGATGGCACGTAGTTTTAGGGTAAGAAACCATAGTGACTTACCCGTTCAGTGCTAAGTACTACTCCCTTTAGATTATCTACGCTTATCTCATAAAAATCAACTTTTAGAATAATCTCATGGTTCACCACAAACCCAATAATCAAATTGATAATCTCATATGATGAAGTGGATTTCAAAGCTTTCGGACCATTAGGTCAATTCATTTCTCAATCAACTCAAAATACTTAAATCATGGGTGTTTATAGCACAAGAGTTAATAATTTCACAAGTCTCAAATAGGGCTTACTAACCCATAGTTCAATCTCAAGTTGAAGCTCATCAAAAGCATAATATATAGCATATAGATTCATAAATCATGTGGAAATCTGGGAATTTCAGCAATTTATCTCAAAATCTCAATATAATAATACGCTTCAATATCTCAACATTGCAAATATTAGCTTCTCAAGGAGAAAAATCATGGGGTTTGTACCCAGCTGTAAATTCTCAATAAAACATGCCGAAATCATGCAATTTGACTCTTAATTCATGGGAAATATCAAGATAATGCATTCAATAATAATGGGTGAAAAACCCCAATTCAAATTCATGTAAAAACCTCATAGATTTCAGGAAATTCATGATGTAAATAAACCTTTTGGGCACAAGGGTGAAAAGGTTTCCCTTGTTCAAAACCCTACATACCTTGAATTAGAAGCTTTTGGTGAACTCTCACTTTGGAACTCTATTCATACTCTTGAATGAGGGTTCTTGAGGCCCTTAACTTGGGAACCTTGAATCTTGACTCAATTTAGAATATCCATGGTGGATTCTTGAGATTTTTGGAAGAGGTTTTGGATACTTAGGGTTTTTTATGAGAGAAAACTTGAGAAAAAACTTATAGGATGCTTGCAATGACTTTGATTTGGTGTTTGCACGGTTTTATAGGCTTGTGAAAAGTCCAAAATGCCCCTTTTAAAATCTGTACGAAGATGGAAAAATTGAACTGGGAACCCAATTTAAGGGGTCACCACGACACGCCAATTATCGCGGTGGCTCACTAGAAATTTACAATTGGCAATATGGGAGTCACCGTGATGCGGAGCCATCATATTTTCCCACTGGTTGGGAACTGGAACCTTAGAGCGACATGCCAACATAGTGGAGTTCCATTGGAATTTGACAATTGTCAAATCGACCCTCTCCACAATGCGCCAAGCACTAAAATGACACAGTTTTACGACTAGGACTTAAATTAGCCATAACTTCTTACCTAGGTATCGGATTTGGGCAAATCATATATCGATGGAAAGCTTATCAGATTTACCACGTGATAAAAATTTGAAATTAGGGAAATTCTATATGGTTAACATGATACTTACTTAGAAAGCCTCTTCTCAATCTTATTGGGCCGGAATCATGCCTCACTCGACACGCCCTAAGGCTCAAACTTCAAGGGAACTTTGCGGGACCTTACATAAATATATATGTGGATCAGCACTTGAGAATGTACTGAGTATGTGGGGGTGCATGCATTTATATAAAACAACATCAATACTCTTTAATCAAATCATGCATGTAATAAGTAATGACTCACATGTCTTGAATAAGTATAAAATGCAAAGCTCATGAATCATGTAAAATGGAACATGTAACACAATCCCGTGAGTCATTATGGAAAATACTCATATCAAGGGAAAATATTTTAGTTTTAAAGAAAAATATCTTGTCTCAAAGCTTTAGTTTTAAGGGAGATTATCTTAACCGACATAAACCATGCGATCTACATGGATTCCAACATTTTGTCCTCCTAAAGAAGAGACCCCACATTGGGGAGGAGCGTCATACTCTTTTCCAGGGAGTATAACCTCAATTCAGTGATCACTTATCTCGGCCTCGGGCCTAATATCTCGGCCTTAGGCCCAACAATCATCTCGGCCTTAAGCCCAACCTATGGTGGCACGTAGTTCTGGTGTAATAAACCGTGGTAACTTACCCAACTCGGTGCTAAATACTACTCTCTTTAGTTTATCTCAATCATCTCATGAAAATCCACTTTAGAATAATCTGATGGTTTAATAAGAACCCAATAATCAAATCTGTAATCTCATGTAGTAGAGTGGATTTCAAAACTCAATGACCATTAGGTCAAAACATTTCTCAACAATCTCAGAATAATCAAATCATAGGTGCTTATAGAACAAGAGTTCATAAAATCTCAAGTCTCAAGAAGGGATTAATAACTCATAATTTAATATCAAGTTAAAACTCATCAAAAGCATAATAGATAGCACATAGACTCATAACTCATGTAGAAATCTAGAAATTTCATAAATTTGTCTCAAAATCTCAACATACTCATATACTTTAATATCTCAAATATTTCAACTATTAACTTCTCAAGGATTAAAATCATGGGGTATAGACCCAACTACAATTTCTCAAGAAAACATATAAAAATCATGCCATTAGACTCTCAATTCAAGGGAAACATCAAAAGCTTGCAACCAATAACAATGGGTGAAAAACCCCAATTTAATTTCATGTGAAATCTCATAAATTGCAGAGAATTGCAGTTTAAATAAGCCTTTGGGCACAAGGGTGAAAGGATTACCCTTGTTCAAAACCCCACATACCTTGAATTAGAAGCTTTGGATGAACTCTCACTTTTGGAAATCTATTCGTACTCTTGAATGAGGGTTATTGAAGTCATTGACTTGGGAACCTTGAATCTTTACTCGATTTAGAAAATCTATGGTGGATTCTTGAGATTCTTAGAAGAGGTTTTGGATACTTAGGGTTTTTGTTGAGAGAAAACTTGAGAAAAAATTCATAGAATGCTTGTAATTGACTTCAATTTGGTGTTTGCTCGGTTTAAGAGGCTTGGAAAAAGTCCAAAGTGCCCTTTTTAACTTCTGTATGAAGCTGGAAAAATTGAACTAGGAACCTAATTTTATGGGCCACCGCGACGTACCACTATCGCGGTCTCTCACTAGAAATTGACAAATG
Organism: Capsicum pubescens; assembly: GCA_030864215.1. Lineage (NCBI taxonomy): Eukaryota > Viridiplantae > Streptophyta > Magnoliopsida > Solanales > Solanaceae > Capsicum > Capsicum pubescens. The sequence continues at coordinate 173,309,180 of CM061541.1, forward strand.
GGAATCTGGGAGTCATCGCGACATGGAGCCATCGCATTATCCCACTGGTTGGGACCTGAAACTTCAACGCGATGTGTCACAATTGTGCTAGGCCACTGGAAATTGACTATTGAGAAATTGGGGTCCTCCGCAATGCGCCACTATCACAGAGTTCCACTGGAATTTGACAATTGTCAAATAGACCCTCTCTGCAACGTGCCAAGCACAAAAATGACGTTGTTTTATGACTAGGACTTAAATTAGCCATAACTTCTTACCCGAGTATCGGATTTGGGAGAATCTTATATCGACGGAAAGCTTAACAAATTTTCCATGTGATAAAATATTGAAATTAGGGAAATTCTATATGGTTAACATGATACTCACTTAGGAATTCACTTTTCAATCTTTTAGGGCCGGAATTACGCCTCACTTGACACGCCTTAAGGCTCATTCTACAAGAGAATTTTTGCGGGGTCTTACAAGTAAATTAAGAAGTTACATTATTAGTACTAATTTTCATAGTAGTATATTATTATTAATATTGTTTATAGTAAAGTAAGTTTGGACACTATTTGATTATACATCTCTACTAATTATACTTTAATTTTATATTAGTTGGGATTGGATACTCGGGCTCTATATTTATTTATTTTATCTTAATTGTTGGAAGGTAACGTAATTCTATTATTTAGGCACGGACACATGCAAATTGTAAAAGTCATAATTATTCTCTCCTTGTGCTTTCATGAAATTAACACGACTGAATATATAGTTTCAAAATGTCAAATTTTGTGACTTAGTTGTGTTGCATGACTATTTTAGGTTGTTATTTTTCATATTATTTATTTAAATCTAATTAATTTTATGCTTTAACAGAATTTTAAATTAGCATAATTAAAATGCTAATTAGAATCAATATGCATATTTAGCTACTCTATTTGAAAGAAGCATTATGTTTCTCACTCAGTTTAATTTGTGGTTTTTTTTTCTGTTGTTGCTACTAATTTTTAAATGCTCAAAGATTCTATTATACTTTGGTCTATTTTGACATTGTTTGAGGGTAATACATTGGTTTGAACTCCGGTGCACCATGATGATAAGACAGTTGGTTCAAGTTCCTACGAATTATGGTCGATACAGCTTCATATGGGTAAGACATTGGGTTCAAGTCCCAACATGATATATAGATGACTAAAGTAAAATGATATGGTTTTTAGAAAAGGTCATGAAATCCACCACATTATATTGATTTTCTCCATTCCTTGTTATTAATGTGGTAGTTGTGCATATAAGTCTGAAAGATGACAAAATTAACTATTGTACAAAGATAAGTCTGAAATATGATAAATAATTGTGGTTGTACAAATGCATGTTGGTGTAGCACATGACAACATAATCATAGTCATCATTATGGTAATTATAAAAGAAAGAACATTATGAGTTCTCAAAATGATATTCCACAAGTGAAGGTAATTTTTCCATCAATTTGGTATAAAAGGTCAATGGGCATGTGGTTATCATGCGATCTTATTTGATAAATATTATAAATCCTCCATCAAAAGAATATAACGTGGTAGTACATTTAATCTTTCAAAATGATGTTAAGGTATGTATCATATTAATATGATAAATGTTAAGACATTGAGCACATATAATATATTAGTCCATTTCTTGAAGAAAATGTGACTTTTGATAAACATCATGAATGCCCGACCATTCATGAATGTGAATGTATCAAGATGTGATGAAATTCATGAAAAAGACGTGCTTATTTATGATTGGATAAACACCAAAACTCACCTCTATGGAAGGTTTGAGTGAAATAAAAAATAGTTTAATTTGGTATAAAAAGGACATTAATTCTATAGTATGTTTTATCATGATCTACTAAAGGGTTAAATCAAGAAATGATTCTTGACTATAAAGATTTTTGCCATGACCAAAATGATTATGGTGTGGTCGAATGAATTTGTCAGTGATCGCGTAAATATGGTACGCCAAAAAGGACTTTGTAAAATGTTATAAAAATAAATTATTAAAGGAAAAAGTAAAGCAAGAAAGAGGTTTTGTATATAATGATTTTGAATACAATGATAATAATTTTCTCCCTAAAAGGAGATGGTTACCATACGAATGATGTTGTGAAATATGAGGTAGTGCACAAGTATTTGATAGCTTTAAAAAGCTAATGTGTTACTCCATGGAGGAATGAAATTATTTATGATATTGAAATTGTAGTAAATCTTCTAAGGAAATTTTAAGCTTTCAAGAAAATTGATAAGAAAATAAATTATTATTATTTTGAGACTATAAATTATGAAAAGTTTTTATATCTTCATATTACTACAATCAAAATGGGTTATAAATATTTATGAAAAAGTCTACCCATTTTTCTCATGTTTGTTGATACAAATATGGGCATGGTGATAAAATCACATGCTATAATAAATAAAAATCTTACAAGAGATATATAAGTCGGCATGACCGGTTGACTATCGAGGTTCAAATGTGATGCAAAGATAATTGAAAATTCATGGGATTTTATATTGAATAAATAAATGATTCTTCGAAAATTCTCTTATGTTGTTTGTTCTCATCATAAAATATTATACCAACTAAGGTTATGGTTGTATTCCTTAAATTTTTAAAATATACAACAAGGTGAATATGGGCCCATTCACTTGCTATGTGGAATGTTTATTTTGAAATGAGATGCATCTATGGTTGGTCACATGCGCTGCTATCAACTTGCAATTTGATTGTTGCAAAGTTGTTTGCTCAAATTGTTAAATTGAGAGCATGATTCCAAACTATAAAAAGTTGATAATGTTGATTGGTTTAGTAGAAAAATTGTGTACCTCCAATTATAATTGAACCATAGATTATGAAAACAAATCTCTAAGAAATAAAATTGGTATGAGACGATTTTATTTAAATGTAGCAACATTTGTATGCATAAAGCCAACAAGGTTCTCCTATATTGTTAGTTCAGAGTCAAGAACTAATTAAAATCCATCTAAAAATTTGAATGTGCATATCCACCAGCACAATAATGGATCTCAAAATAAAAGGTTGGGGCTAATGTTAGATTTCCTAACATTAGAGTGAGATATGATTAATAGCTAAAATATATGGAATGAATTATCTAGATCCTCGTAAAAAAATAAACTTGAAGTTAGAGAGATAATTCATGATTTGCAACATGTTGCATGTTTATTGCCAGATTGACCCTATGTTATAATTCAGTTGTAAATGCTCCAATGAAAAGTCCTTGAAGGACAGAGTTTATGGTACACTTGAAACATGATAAACCAGTTGATTCCAAATGTAAAATTCCATAAAGAAGGATAGGATCAAATGATCAAGATGGTCTTGATAATGAGGTAAGTTATTTAAAAGTGCACCATGATATAACACTCTATAAAACCTTGGAAAAGGTTTAGGTACCAAAAAATGATGAAATAAGGAGATCTCGATAAGTTATGTCTTATTGGAACCGATATCAAATTACCATTGATGATATTTTGATATTTTGGGTATAATATAGTGCTCACAATTATAAATGGTAACGATGATGTTGAATTTAAATATGTCGAATAGTGTGGATAGATAAAATACACAATTCAAATATATTATATTTCATTTGAATAGTGATGTTTTGAATTTAGTCCATAAAATAAAGTATAATGTTAGTGGGATACAAATTGGTGATTGTGAAAAAAGTAAAATCGTAAGATATAAAATATGACTTGTGTCTTGAGGCATAAAGGTTATTCAAAAAGTCCTGACAGTATTATTTGGAGATGTGTTCTCCTAAGGTGAATACAGTAAGATTTTCTTAAATGTAGAAGTGTATCAAAATCTCGAATACATATAACGAATGGATATCATAGCTAGCTAGTCGGTAAATGCAATAAGAAAATCCTTGAAGAATTTAAAAGAGATTCGATCCATTGAATATCTCAATGGTTGCGAGCTTGCTTGCCATAAAGAAAGATAAATTTTTATCTCATGAAAATGGTTCAAAAATATCCTATATTAGTGCAATTATTGCTCTTATGTATCCTGCTATTCTATACATGAGAAAATAGTTTTTATTAATGTGCAGAAAAGATTTAATTTCACTTTATATGAATGTGAGTGAAATCAAATATTATTGATATGAATTTATTATTTCTAACAAATATTTTCAAAGAATTATTGGCTATACAAATGCATGAAGAATATTTGATCTACGATTAATTTTAATATCATGCAAATGAGTTTTCATAACTAATTGATTGTTGCTACGAACAAGTTCAATGTGCAAATGGCTTGAGACAATGAGGTCACATGTAAAGTGATTTTAAAGAATTTATTTGGATGAATTCATGGGCTTAACATATCCAAGAAACAAGAAAACAAAACATTAGGTAGATTTCAAGAATGCATGTTCTTCGTGAATGTGATTTGATCACAACGGCACAATCAATATCAACATTCAAAAGCAGACATATAAGATTGATGGCATCGTCTTTGAGAAGTGAAATAATTTTTGCATGAGGGGGAGTAAAATAAGCATTGTACTCTTTTTTCCTTGGCCTAGGTTTTGTCCCAATGGGCTTTCCTGGCAAGGTTTTTAACGAGACAGCAAACAAACGTGTATTATAAGATATACGTACTCTTTTTCCTTCACTAGGATTTTTTTTCAAAGAATTTTTTCCTAGTAAGGTTTTAACAAGGCATATCATTTATGGACATCCAAGGGGGGATGTTATAAAATAATTAAGTGTGGATGTCCACTACTCTAGAAATTACTCTCATTACTTATCTCCAATATTTTCATCCATTAAGAAGATAACCTCCACCATTCATGACCATTATTTTTGTGACCTTACACATCCATAACCTTCTCCATTATGTTAGTGGTTAATGTCATGTTTATGACAACCTTTTGCATGCTTCTATATAACATTATAAATAGAGGCTTAACGGTTCATATGGTAAATACTTGTACATCTAATATTTGAAAAAATAAAAAGCTATCATCACTTGTCTTCTCTTAATATTTTTTATCTACTTTATTATTCATAATATTCATCTTTTGGCTTAGTTTTTTTTTTTAAAATTATTGTTAACAATGAAAATTATGCACCAAATTGTGTAGCCTATTGGTCAATTGAAGTGGGTTGAGAGCCTGAGATATCAAATTTAAATTTTATTTACTTGATATCTGTTGTTGATGAGAGATGACACGTATTTTATGGATTTAGTCGAGATATGCGAAAGCAGGCCTGCATACCACAGTTAGAAAAAACAATGAAAATTACTGTTACTAATATATTAAAATTTACTTTAATCACACTAATCCTGGGTAAAATTCATACATGGACATTACTACACATAATAAGAGGGAGTTAAATAGCTGAAAAGGTACGAGGTCGACATATCTGTTTGAGCTGCTTCAACCATAATTTTACTGTATCGTCTCTAATCAATTATTATAAGTCATTTATGTATTAAAAAATTAATAATAATTAATAAAAATAAGTAAAATAGACATGTATGACATATCTGCTTTAGCTGCTTCAAACATAATTTTACTATATCACCCCTAAATAATTATTATAAGTCATCTAGGTATTAAAAAATTATTAATATCCAATTAAAAAATTTAAAATATCCATAAGAATGATAAATTAACCCTTCTTGTTTTAAATTAACTTGACGTCTTATTAGAGGGAGTTCACCAGCTGAAGCAGGCAACAGGTCGACATGCCTGCTTCAGCTGCTTCAATCGTGATTTTACAGTATCACCCTTAAATCAATTATTACAAGTCACTTATTTATTAAAAAAAATATAATATTTAATAAAAACAAGTAAAATATACATTTCTGCCTTGTTTATTTCAGTTGTTTCAACCATAATTTTACTATATCATTCCTAATTAATTATTATAAGTCATCTAAATATTAAAAAAAAAAAAAAATTTAATGAAAAAAAAGTAAAATAGACATAAATGATAACTCTTCATATTTTAAATTAACTTGACGTCTTATATGAGGCCTACTTAAATTTTTTTCACAAGTATTTTCTATAGTAATTTTGTTATATCACTTGTAATTAGTCATTATAAGTCATTTAAGACATGTTTGTTTTGTTGTTTCAATCGTGACACCCCAATTAATTATTATGGTCATCTAAGCATTAAAAAATTAATAGTATTTTATAAAAAAAAAGGTCAAATGGACACAAAATGATCCGTCAACATAAAAAATTGGGTTAACTATCGAAATTATATTAGTGCCATATAAATTGGAATGGGAAAGAGGAAAATATAAAGTATGTTTCACTGTTGAAGAAGGCAGTAGGTCGATATGTCTGCTTGTGTTGCCTGCTTCAGCTACTTCAACCGTGAATTTACTGTATCTCCCCTAATTAATTATTGTAATTCATTTATGTATTAGAAAACTAATAATATTTAATAAAAATAAGTAAAATAGATATTTCTGGCATGTCTACTTCAACTGTAATTTTACTATATCACCCCTATTAATTATTATAAGTCATTTAAATATTAATAATATTTAATAAAATAGGTAAAATTGACATTGAATAATAAGTTAACTCTTAATGTTTTAAACTAACTTGATGCCTTATATGAGGCCCACATAAATTTTTTCAATAAGTAATTATAGTAATTTTGCTATATCTCTTCTAATTAGTTATTACAAGTCATTTAGACATGTCTGTTTCGCTGCTTCAATTGTAATTTTACTATATAACCCCTAATTAATTATTGTGGTCATCAAAGCATTAAGAAATTAATAATATTTCATAAAAAGATAAAATAGACATAAAATGATATGTCAACATAAAATAATTATTGACTATCGAAATTATATTAGTGCACATAAATTGGGATGAGACAGAGGAAGACATATAGTAACATATATTATTTGAAAATAAGATAAAAGTTATTGTAAATTACAACAATTAAAGACTCAATACAATATATATTATACTTATATATAAGAGTATATGAATTGGTAGTCCTCACAAAAAAAAATTATGCAATATAATTACTACATGTGTCTATTATTTTTTTCGACACATTATTATTTTTGTCCCCTTTCATTATTTAATGATTATTTTGACCTTTATGATTAAATTATATATAGTAATTTTTTGTAAATTTATTGTTATTTTCTATTAGATTACTTGTTCTTTTTTATACATATTTCATGTATTACAATTTAGTTATTTTTTAATTTATTTTAGAAAATTTATCAATCCTCTAAAACAATGACATATGATTGATAAAGATGAAGTATTTTCTTCTTGCCACATGAATCATTGCACCTGGTGGTGTGTCATAATATGAAAAATACTATTGAGTTCTTTTATTGTGTTTCAATTGTTTAATTTGTCTTTAATAAAAACAAAAAAATCGAGTGTAGGCAAATTATTACTTCACTTTCAATTGTCTTAACATAATTTAATAAATAAATAAAATTAATGATGTTTTGCAAGATTTAAATTCAATCTCTAACCTTTTCCCTCCACCCCCACCCCACCCCCCACCACCTGTATGTGGTAAATATATATGTTTTGCAAGTATTCAAGTTTTGAGAAGTGTTAAATGGCCACAATATTTTGGCCCAAATTTGACCACAATTGTGAAAAAGACTTACATACCCTTATTTTAGATTTTACCATATTTTCACAAATAAATTCCCTTTAAATTATATTAATAATTGTAGTAGCTTTTTTCTATTCCCTAAACTTCTTGAATAACTAAAATTTATTTATACAAGGACAATTAATGAATATAACATATTACTATATGTTGCAAGTGTTTTATATGTATAGTAAATTGTATAAGTTAATTAAATTAAAAAATTGCACATTTACTTATAATTAAAAAAAAAGTAATAGATGCATTTTATACGATTATTCTCTTTTTAATATAATGTAAAAGTAGATTTATATTTTTACTTCAAATTAAATTTTTTCTCAGTTCAACTTAAATATATTTTATCACTTATTTAAATTGAAACTTAATGGTTTATCTCCATAAAATATTTTATCTTTCAATGTATATTGAATCTTGTCTTTAAACAACGATAATATACGCACACACACATCTACATACATCTGAATCTAAATTTCATATTCATTAATATTAATAGACTAAAGGGGAGACAAAATTTTTAAATTGGAAATGATATCATCCAATTCAGAACTTTTTATTTCAAATTAAAATGATATTACTTTTTAATAAGAAGGAAAGTAGGCAACAGAGTGTCAACATGCCTGTTTCAGCTTCTTTTTCTGTGATGTTATTATATCACCCCCAATTAATTATTATAAGTTATTTATGTATTACAAAATTAATAATATTTAATAAAAAATAAAATAGACATTTGTGACATGTTTGCTTCTGTTGCTTTGATCATAAATTTACTAAGTATCACCCATAATTAATTGTTATAAGCCATCTAAGTATTAAAAAGCTAATAATATTTAATAAAAAAGGTAAAATAGATATAAAATAATAAATTAACTCTTGATGTTTTCAATTAACTTAACGCATTATATAAGGCCCGCTTAAATTTATTTGACAAGTATTTTTTGTAGTAATTTTATTATATCACTTTTAATTAGTTATTATGAGTCATTTAAGACATGTCTGTTTCGCTGCTTCAATCGTGATTTTACTATATCGCCCCTAATCAATTATTATGGCCATCAAAACATTATTCCACCTAAATTAGAATAGAAGAAAATGTATCATAAATCACAATAATTTAAAAATTAAATTATTTAAAAAATATAATTAATTATCAATGGTATAAAAGTTTGAACAAGGAGAGTAACATATATTATTTGAAAATTAGATAAAAAGTATTATAAACTACAATAGTTATCTGCTTAAAATATTTTTAAAAATTAACCTATTATATATTTCAAAACAATATGTAAAAAATACTATAAATTACAATAATTAACAAGTTAAAAAATTTAAGAGATCTAAAATACATGGTTGACTCTCAAAATTATATCAATGCCACTTAAATTGAAATAGAAGAAAAGTATTATAAATCACAATAATTAAAAACTTAAATTATTTTATATATATAATTGACTATTAATGTCACAAGAGTTTATAATGGAGAGTAATGTATATTATTTGAAAACTACATAAAAATATTATTTGAGATAAGAAAAAAAAATAACATATACTGAGTCTGTGTTATTTGAAAAACAGTAATATAGGCCCATCAAATTTTCTTTTTCACACTCTTTACTAATTTATACATTTGTAGAGTTTAATTTTGATCCTGAATTAAATTTTTGAAAGAAAATTATATATTTGAATAATAAATTACAATAATTGATAACTTAAAATATTTCAAATATATATATGTAACAATTACTCCAAAAAATAAATTTATTTAAATTTCAAATTCAAAAGATGTCACATTAATTGATATGGTTATTGCTATAATGTTAATTTAAGATAAATGTTGGGCCCATGCTTTGCATGGGCTTCTCGTGACTAGTTTATGAATAAAGTTTTAAATAAATTAATCAAAGTAATCTTAATTATATGGGAAGTGGAGTTGATAATAAAAGTTGAGCATGTCATTCATATTTCTATGTTTAAATTTTGAATTATGTCTTAGTCATAATATTTGTTTTTAATTATGTTCCTTGATTTCTTATTATTTATTTCACTTTTCAATTTATTTCTTGATCAACCCAAAAATAATTCCTGCATTTATTTACTCAATTCAATTGAAATTATAAATATTCATTTTCATACAATATTATTACTATTTTAATTTAGTAAAACACAATTATAATATGCAATTCAAAATATAAAAGGATGTCAGTCAATAATTTTTTCTTAAAATAGTGGTTGCTCACAATTCAATTGGAATTAATTTTTGATTAAAATAAAAATGAAAGTAATTTAGTTTATTTTAAATTTTTAAAATAAAATATAACTATCAATTTAATTCAATTTTTTTGGTTTATAACTAGCTATGTTAAATTGATAACTATAAAATAGTAAAGAGATGAAACAATGATTTCATATGAACATTATAAATATAAATTGATATCTACTATCACTAGATAAGTGTAGTTGAATCTTTTATATTATTTTTCAATACTCATTCAAAACTTTAGCATATTTATGTTCCATAATTATAGATATTACTCCATTTCACATGTCTAATATCCACAAAATAGCATAATAAAGTTGTAAATGGAAAAATCAACCTTTCAAACGTTAAAAGGAGCAATCTATTCAAGTAAATTAAAAACAAACTATACACTACACTACATATAGACAATTAGATTTAGAATATTGTATTTTTTCATATTTTTCAAGAAATAAAATTTAAAAATATAGTAAGGTATAAATATTTATATTTAGCTATAAAATAGTAATATCATATATTCAAACGATTTATATATATAATTTATCCGTTCAAAGACCAAAAGCTCAAACGCAATTGATTTCTTTCTTAATTTAAAAGAAAAAACAAAATCATCACCAAGATTCTTACCAATAGACTTTAAGCCTTTTCTTGCTGATATCGTAAGCCCTTCCTAATCTAGCTTTCTAGCCAACAGAAAGGCTTCTGACAATTCCATCATACTGCAAGAATATAGCACTCATTTCTCTAAAATGAAAGGTAAAAAGGCTAATACGATCCTTAAAATTAATCTGGAGAAGGCTTTTGATAGGATAGAATGGTCTTTCATTAGGTAAGCAATGCATTTCTTCAATATTCCTTCAAAAATAGCCAGGATCATGTCCTGCCTCTCTACAACTACCATTTCCATCCTGGTTAATGGAAGTAAAACTGAGGCTTTTAGTACCATAAGGGGAATAAGGCAAGGTGACCCTATCTTCCGCTACATTTTCATCATGTGTATGGAGCTCTTTTCTAGAAGGATAGACCATAAAGTAGACATTCTGAACTGGACCCCTATCTCCATAAGCAAAAAAGGGCCAAAGATTTCTCACCTTTTCTTTGTTGATGACCTCACTCTGTTTGCTCAAGTTGATTCCAAGAACTTCTCTACCATAACTAACATTCTCAACAGCTTTAGCTACCATTCTGGACAAAAGATTAATCACTCCAAATCCAAAGTCCTATTCTCTAGTAACTGCTCCAATGAGGACAATATCAACCTTGCTGCACCCCTGAGAATTTGGGAAGTATCTTGGCTTTCCAATTTTCCACCATAAACCTAAAGCTAGTGACTTTTAGTTCATCCTTGATAGAATGAATACCAAGTTGGGAGGATGGAAAACTAAATTTCTGAACATAGCTGGGAGGACCACTCTGTCTAAGGTTTCCCTAATAGCATACCCACCCACATGATGCAGCATATAGCCATTCCATCAAAACCCCAAAAACTCATTGATAGAATCCAAAGGAATTTTATTTGGGGTTCTATCAATGAAAAAAATGCATCTTGTCTCTTAGGAAACTGTTTCCTTACCGAAAAAAGATAGTAGTCTAGGTATTCAAAAATCAAAGACCAAAAATAGTGCAATGCTTATGTGCCTAGCATGGAGGTTCAACAGGAACCCTGACAATCTATGGTCCAGAATTTTAAAGTCCAAATACAGTAGTAATGGTTGGAAACATCCTCCACATGCTTCAGCTACCTGGAGGAACATTTTTAGGGGATGTAAATTATACAAGAGAGCCAGCACTTGGATAGTTAGGAATGGGGATGACATCAACTTCTAGATGGATAGATAGATCCCCAATATACAGCCTTTAAAATGCATGATTCATGGCCCCATCACCCAAGAAGAGGAAAACACCAAACTCTCTCAGGTTTGGACCAATGATACTTGGAGCTTTGACAACCTGTCCCTGGATATCCCTTTAGAAACTAGACTCCATATCAGTAGCTCTTTCTTTCCTAACAATAGGATTGAAAAAGACACTTCTTCATGGAGCCTGAATGGCAATGGACAATTCTCCAGTAGTACTGCCTACCAATTCTTAGATGCCAGGAGAAAGATTTCCCCTACACTCCCTCTACTAACAGTAACTAGCTTTGGAAAATCCCTACCTTCCATAAAATAAAATTCTTTCTTTGGATCCTTCATCACTTTAGACTACACACCAAACTTTAGATCTCCAACATGGGGCTGCCCCTCTCCCCTAATTGCCATCTTTGTAATGATATCCTTGAGAATGTAACCCATTTATTTTTTTGAATATCCTCAAGCATTAGACTTTTGGAAAGAAATGGTTCTTAATACTGGACCAAACTCTACAATTACCTTAACTAATCTCTACCCTCATAGCTGGCTAAGAAATTGGTCTAGTTTTAATAGAATCTCCTTTGACCCCTACCTTCTCTGGTTAGAGATCCTCCCCTATTTCTTATGGAAGATTTGGTGTGCAAGGAACTAGAGTATTTTTAACAACACTACTATTAAACCTTCCTCCAGGCAAGCTTATGCAGAAGCCTTAGAATTTAAAGTACTGGCTAAAAATAGCCCTACCAAAAAATAGAGGATCAACATTCATATTTAATGGACTCCCCCCCCCCAGAATGGTTGCTTTAAATTAAATATAGATGGTTCCTGCCTTGGGAACCCAGAGAGGGGTGGGATTGGAGGTGTAATTAGGAATCACAATGGCGAATAGATGCTAGGCTTCCACAAAAGCTTTCTCCATGCTACCAACAACCAAATGGAGTTGATGGCACTCCTTGAAGGTCTAAAAATTGCTGAATCTAACCATTTTTTTACCCCTTGAAGTGAATATTGACGCATTGGAAACAATTAAAATCCTTCAAAATGGTAACATACTGTATAATGGCATTGTTCATGAGTGTAGTTCCAAGTTAAGGAAGATGGTATGTCCAGTGGTTATCCATGTCTACCGCAAACAAAATGGAGTTGCAGATGCACTTGCAAAATATAGTGCACAAGCGACAATTTTTGAACAAGCTAAACTTTTGGTAGTTCCTCCAATGTATGCCAGGCAGAAACTGCAGGTAGACATGCTAGGAACTACATATCAAAGATCTATTAGTAGTATTGATGTAGCATAAAATAATCAGTGCCAATATGTAATTACCTCATCTGATTTTGATCCAGACTGATATGCTCTGGGCATGTTTTGTACACACATTTATTATGATATGAATCTTCATCTTCTACCAAAAAAATAATTTAAATAAAGAAGGAGTTGCTTTAGAGAAGAATTCATTCCTCTCTGCGTTATGATTATTTTTAGTAAAATAAGAATCAAAGTAAATACTATCAATTTTTTAAATTTATAATCAAATCAAACCAAATGTTGATTTTTTATTTTATTTTATTTAAAATCAAATCAAACCAAAAGTTGTTAGAGAGACGAGAAGAAGAAGAGTATCTTCATGACTCATGAGTTTGCAGTGTATGCCACACTTCTTTGTTTATATTTTACTTTAATTTTTAATTTGATTTTTGAATAAATCATGACTTAAATTTATTTTTAATTTATTATTGTTAGAGGTCTTATCATTCAATTTACATTCTAAATTATACTTTCTTCATTCCTTTTTATTTGCTTCATTTGAGTTGTTTTTATATTCCTTTTAAATTGCTCCAATCATCTTTCAAGAATAATTTGATTAAAGTGTACCCTTGTTCAATAAACATAATAATTATTGATTTGAAAAAAGGTATAATTAATTAGGGATATAATGATAAAATTATTTTAATTTTATAGTATTAAGAAATTTATTAAAGGGTGTGCTCAACTCAAATAGAGTAAATAAAAAAATGGAGGGAGTTTAAATGGCCACAAAAACTTGACCCAATTTTTTCATAATTGCTAATAGACTACAATGAATTTTCTCTTTATAAAAAACAAATTATTTTTTATTTTTTAATCAAAGAAAATTAAAGTCTTTGTTATTCCCTAAATGTAAAAGTTAATTGCAACACTGGAAAATGGTAATAAATATAGACAAGGTTTAGATAATATTTTTTAAAAATAGGAATAATGTTATTGGGGGATGTAACTATGGGAGTTTTATAATATAGAAAATGTAAGTGTTTAGTACAATTAGTGAGATTCGACGCTTATAAATTATATGATTTTATGATGTGTCGATGTCTATCACTTCTTAAGTGTTCTGAACTTTGACTATCTTTATTGAAATATTCTTAAAATAAATTTAAATATGTAATTTTAGTTTGGTTTAACATAATAAATAATAAAATTACTTAATTAGAGGTCACATTAATCACAAATTTAACTAATGATTTAGAAGTTATCAAATCGGCTTAACATAGGGGCACAAGACTACTACATTAATGCGTGAGTATTCTTTTATGTTGTTGTTAACTAGGATCATCAATTAATTATTTAAATATTTAATATACTTTAAAAGATGACAATTAATAAATTTGTAAAGCTTTAACATTAATACGTCACTCTCATGGGATGTTATAAAATAGGATTGACACTTTTCAATCATATTATTTATATAAAGTGTCGATGTCTACCATAGCTAAAGTGTTTTGAGTCCTTACTAACGTTATTATAATATTTTTAAATTATATTTGAATATATTTTTAAATATATATTAAATTTATTTAAACATAATAATTTAAAAAATTATTTATTTAGAGGTCATAATAATAACAAATATAAGTACTGATTCCCACGTTATAAATTAGACATATGGGTGACATACTACAATTTTATTGTGAGACTCTCTTGGTTTGTCGTTAATTAGAGTCAAACAATATGATTTTTATAACTTGTCGATGTCCATCATGTCTAATGTGTTTAAGTTCTGATTGTCGTTTTTAAGATATTTTCAAATTATATTTAAATATTATTCAAATATGATTTAAAAGTTAACTAATAAAATATTCTCAAATATAAGCAACGATTCACAAATTATTAAATCGGTGTAACATAAAGGTGCAAGACTACAATATTAATACATGACTTTCTTAGCTTGATGTTAACTAGGGTCGATTGTAACGACTTAAAAATTTGATGAAATATGTAAAATTTGTGATTTTGTGTGATTTTACTATTTTACCCCTCCCTGTAGTTGTATTATGATATTTCTGGGGTGTGGGAGTGATTGGCATGACTTTAGATGCATTTTGGTGTCATTTATGCAATATTGTGTTTTTTGATGACTTTGAGAGCCTTATTTTGGACTTATGTGGATATCTTTTGAACCGTACGATGGATTACCAAATGGAGAGTTCCAACAGCTCCGGAATATCAATTTTAGGCTAGTTAGAACTTTGGTTCGGGTCCCGTGCACCCGAGCTCATTTTGACCTATTGGTCAAAAAGTTGAAAAATTAGAAATATGAGTGTGGGACCCACATTTAATAGAAATGATCTCTGATGAAAAATCTCACTTTGTCATTAGATCCATAATATCGAATTTAGGGTGTTAGCATGTTTGATATGATTTTACGGCTTTTAAATCTCATTTCGACCCTCGGTTTGAAAAATTATAATTTTGAGTTTCGGGGGTCAACTTTGTGGAAACAACATTTTTTTGAAAATCTAATATCACCAACGCATTCGGAATGTCGAATTTAGTATGGTTGCATAGTTCGTTTGCATATATCAGACTCTGAACGAATCCCGGGCATCCCGTTGAAGTCCGTTTGGACGTGGAAAAAACAACTGCTATCATTGCAGATTTTCTGCTATATATAGCAGATTTCACCCTATTTTTGATCCATTTTGCTCATTTTTCATTATGCCTCTTGAGAGTTAAACTCTAAAATAGTATGGAAGTTAAAAGTAAAGTTGTGAAAGCTTGGAAAGCTAGATTAACATCTGTTTCTTGGTTTTATTACGGATTTAAGGTAAGAATTCATCCCTTTTCTTAGTAATTTTTTGATAAATTTCTCAAAACTTCAAAAATCGTAAGGCATGATTTTAAACCCAAATTTCACTCCTTTCACTTGAATAATATTTTTATCTTATAATTACTAGTTTTTCATCAATTTAACCTTAAAAAAAACTCTGATTCTTGATTTTAACCCGGATTTTAAAGATTTTACCCGATAAAGCTCAAAAATGGTTTTTCTTCTATTTGAACCCCGTTTTTGACTCGATTAAACTTGGGTTTTCAGCTGAAGATTCCTAAAAATATGAAGAACATATTTTTGAAGTAAAGTTCTGATTTTTCCCTTCTTTTTTGGAAACCCATTTTGGGGGTTCGTTTTGACCCCAAATCAAAAGTAGTCAATATGGGTGTTGTTGGTTTCTTCTTGATGAGTAGATTTCATATTTGATATTTTTAGTAAAGTTCGAGATTGTTCATGAAAAGTAAGGTCGTAGGTTCAAGTGTAGCGGACCAACTTTAGCTTTTGAGGTAGGTTATGACTTAACTCTTTTAGACTGGGCTGACTAGTAAATGATGATACAAAATACATGTTAAGGGTGGAAACTAATCATGAAAAATGTCTATTTATGTGTTGTGCCCGTGTGAGGGCCTATATGTGATGTAATTATCGAAATTGAGTTATTATGTGACATGTGTGACTGTGTGGGGTCCTATATGATATTAATAGCCTTGAATACATGAGAATAATAGTATTGTGTTGTTAAAATTCTTAATGTGGTACCATTGGTGTATTGTGATTATATTTATACCTTATTGACATATGAGACATGTGGAAATTCATGGATGAAACAAAAATAATAAGTGGATATTGGCTCATGTGGTTGTGAAAATGTATCATTGTGGTTGGTTCTGGAAATATATCATGTGGTTGGTAGTGGAAATACTCATTGTGATTGGTTGTGAGCATTACATCATCATATCACACTCATTCATGAAACATTGGTACCACCATGACAAAATTTGAGAAACATTGGCAACACCTTTTTAAAAGATATTCTAACACCTTATAAAATCATTTCTAAGGGATATTCCAAAAATGAGATATAAGATATATGGATTGTATACTAGTTGACGAACCCCCCATGGGTCCTGCGTTGGGAGGCTTGCCTCCGTAGGTGTATACGAGGATTGTGCGACAATCCCGAAGATTGTGCGAAAACCTCGTGCATCATGATCATCATCATCATCATATACATTGCACTTACTTTATTGTGTTATGTTGTGTTGTATTGGCATATTGACTTGTCATCTATGTATTTATCGTATCCTCTTTTACTTATATTTGATGATCTTGAATATACATGTTCCCCTTATTCTTATTATATGTGATATAATACGCACTTTTGATCTATCTTGGTGTGATATTGCAATATATGTGAGATATATTAGAACTGTTAGTGCAAGTGGTGTGGGATATTTTCTGATTGCAGGTGACGTGCCCTTAGTGTATATTTTGTATGATTTATTTACTATTTTACTTGGTTGACCTATGATACCTACTAAGTACAAGTGGACCGTACTCATGCTTAATGCACCCTTTGATGCAGGTCCTGGCTTGAGTGCACCTCAGCTTGATTAGCTCGGGCGATTGTTGGAGCTTCTAAGGTAGTGATTGGACATTCATGCGTCTGAAGTTCACCTCTATCTTTCTATTGTAGTTATGTCTTTATTAGTATTTAGAGATAGTTATTATTCCTCTGTCGTTATTTTTTTGATGTATTTGACTCTCAGATTGTATTAGTAGTTCTTACACTATGGACACCTGATTTTGGGCATGATTTGTATTTTGGATAAGTTCTTTTCGCATTATTATGATTACTATTATGGTTCGGCTTGATTCTAAAAGACTTACCTTGGGATATTTCTGTCTTTTCCCCTTTTCATATCAGTTTGGGTGATAGGCTTACTTGTCAATGAAAGCCACGACAAGTGCAATTATGACCCTCATTTTTGGGTTGTGAGAAATTGGTATCAAAGCAGTCAGGTTTCATTAGTCTCAACTATGTAAGAAATGGATGTCTAATAGAGTCTAGCGGATCGATATGTAGACGTCCGTATCTATATTTGAGAGGCTATAGGATATCTTTAGGAAACTTTTCTCATTTTACTCTTTATCGTGCAAAGTTCTTTCATACCTTATGTTTTGAGTTGTGTTTCACCTTTTCTACGTAGATGGTGTCATCTAGGTCTTGCGAGAGTAAGGAGGCAGAGCCTTCTCCCAGAGGGAGAACCTCGAGTCATGGATGGACTCAAGAGAGTGGATAGGCCCGTGGTGCATCTCCATCTAGGAGGAGTTCTAGGGGACTCTCTCTTGAGCCTCATGTTGAGAAGGTTGGAGGTGTGGGTCCTACTCCAGTTCTTCAGAGTTCATCTACCCTAGTGTTGGAGGGATTATTGGTGCGTTTCCTGACCCGTCTAGAGGGTTCTTCTTTAGTTATGTTGGGTATTTTTCCAGTTTAGAGTGTGGATCCTCATATTGCACCTGCTTCTAGTTTGGGTACTCTTCAGACATCGGGTACTATTCCATCTTCAGTGACGATATCTGACTATGTGGTTTTGAGAT
This sequence comes from Capsicum pubescens, assembly GCA_030864215.1. Classification (NCBI taxonomy): domain Eukaryota; kingdom Viridiplantae; phylum Streptophyta; class Magnoliopsida; order Solanales; family Solanaceae; genus Capsicum; species Capsicum pubescens. The sequence continues at coordinate 173,327,637 of CM061541.1, forward strand.
CAGTAGTTCAACTGTTATCTATGTTACCTCCTCAAGTGGGATCTCATCCAGTTGGACTTTCCATGCTTCATACTCTTCAGTGAGCCACATCTCAGTTGGTTGTGTTTGGGGGGTTCTTTTTAGAGTATTATGGATCATGTTAAGGTGACAGAGGATATTCCTCAGTTATCTCAAGGAGACGCTAAGAGGGTGTGCCATTTTGGTAAATTTAGAGATCAGACTCCATGAGGCAGATATTTTAGAAGTTCTCATGGGTTTTTTGTTAAGTAGTGCAGGGTGGACTTTTGGGTAAGTTTAGAGTTTGCTATGTATGTGATAAGACTAGCCATGTGGCCAAGGACTGTCCTTGCCGAGTGTTTAGAGCTACTTCTATTTCAGCTGTGGAAGGTAGGGATTTCACCGGAGGTGCGAGAGGTAGAGGTAGTAGAGGCCGTAATGGTGGTTGTGAGTCTACTTAGCCAGTTTGTACTCGTGGATAATGTTATCCTATACCAGCCAGACCTGAGGCAGCAGCTTCTGATGTTGTGATTATAGGTACCTTCCTTGTTTGTTTCAGACCTGCATCTGTATTATTTAATCCCGAATTGACTTTCTCCTATGTGTCTGTGTATTTTGCTGTGGGTTTTGATTTTGTTAGTAAGCTTCTTGGCATGCCTATTCGTGTATCTACCCTGGTAGGTGATTCTTTAGTGGTTGATCAGGCGTACCGATCTTGTGTTGTGACTTTTACCGGGCGTGAGACTTTGGTAGAATTACTTGTATTAGACATGGTCGATTTTGATGTTATTTTAGGCATAGATTGGTTAGCTCCTTATCATGCTGTCTTAGATTATTTTGCTAAGACTGTGACTTTAGATTCGTTGGGTGTGCCAAGAATAGCTTGGAAGGGTACACTTCATTCGGGTCCTAAGAGGTTCATATCTTATGTTTAGGCTCGTAAATTAGTTAAGAAGGGATATTTATCTTACTTGGCTTATATTCATGACAACAGTGTTATTTCGCTTCCTTTGTTGGATTCTGTCCGTGTCGTCCGTGACTTTCTGGATGTGTTCCCTACGGACTTGCCTAGTATTCCTCCGGATCAAGATATTAATTTTATTATTGATGTTGAGCAGGGCACTAAGACTATTTCCATTAGTTCTTATAGGATAGCCCCAACAGAGTTGAAATAACTCGAGGATCAGTTGCAGGAGTTGTTAGCTAATGGATTTATTCAACCTAGTGTTTCACCTTGGGGTGCGCCTGTCTTGTTTGTGAAGAGAAAAGATGGGTCTATGTGGATGTGAATTGATTATTGATAGTTAAATTAGGTGACGGTTAAGAATAAGTATCCTCTTCCTCACATCGATGATTTGTTTGATTAGCTTCAGGGTGTTGCGGTGTTTTCGAAGACTGATCTGTGGTTCGGTTATCATCAGTTGAGGATTAGAGCTTCGGATATTCCAAAACTAACTTTTCAAACTCGATATGGTCATTATGAGTTCTTGGTCATGTCTTTTGGGTTGACCAATTCCCCTACCTCGTTTATGGAGTTGATGAATTAGGTATTTTGACCATATCTCAAGTCTTTTGTTATTGTGTTTACGAATTTTGCTTCAAAGATTGAAGAATGAAGAGTTGTATGCTAAGTTATCTAAGTGCGAGTTTTGGTTGGAGTTTTTTTCTTTCTTGGGTCATGTGGTGACTAAAGAAGGTATTATGGTTGATCCATCCAAGGTTACAGCAGTTCGTAATTGGGCTAGACCTACTTCACCCACCGAGATTCAAAGTTTTATTGGCTTGGCCGGGTATTATTGGTGTTTTGTTGAGGGTTTCTCTTCCATTACAGCTCCTTCGACTATGTTGACACAATTTTTTTTTTTTCAGTAGTCTAATACTTGTGAGGTAAGCTTTCAAAAGTTTAAGGTTTTGTTGACTTCAGCTCCTATATTAGCTTTACCCAAGAAGGGCGTGGGTTTTACCATCTTTTGTGATGCTTCAGGTGTTTGGTTAAGTGTTGTATTGATGTAGGAGGGAAAGGTAATTCTGTATGCATCTTGTTAAGATTGAAGCCCTATGATAGGAATTATCCTACCCATGATTTGGAGTTGTGCGCAGTTGTGTTTGCTTTGAAGTTGTGGAGGCACTACATGTATGGAGTCCATTGTGAGATCTTCTCAGATCATCGTAACCTTCAGTACTTCTTTACCCCGTGAGATCTTAATATGAGGCAGCGCCATTGACTTGAGTTTTTAAAGATTATGACTTAGCTATTCTCTACCATTCGGGCAAGGCTAATATGGTTGCGGATGCCTTGCGATGAAAGTCGACTAGCATTAGTAGGTTGGCGCATCTTTTGACCTAGGAGAGGCTTTTGGCCTTAGAGATTCAATTTTTAGCTAACCAGATGGTTAGGCTTTATATTTTGACACCGGGGCGTGTTTTGGCATTTGTGAATGCTAGATCTTTTTTTATGGGGTAGATTCGAGCTCATTGGTTTGATGATGTTGGATTGAGGTTGATTTGAGATAAGGTATTGAGTGGGGAGGCTAAGGAAGCCTCACTTGATTCAAATGGAGTTTTGCGGATTAGAGGTCGAGTTTGTGTGCCAAAAGTGGGATGCTGGATTAGGTTTATCTTGGAGGAGGCCTATTGTTCCAGACATTCCATCCATCTAGGTATGACTAAGATGTTTCGTGATTTGAGACATCAATGCTAGTGGGGTGGCATGTGGTGAGATATAGGGGATTTTTTTGGGCTTGTTGCCTATGTTCTCAATAGGTGAAGGCCGAGCATATGAGACCTGGTGGTTTGCTTCAAAGGTTATCCATTCCAGTGGAAGTGGGAACAGATCACTATGGACTTCGTGATTGGGTTGCCTTGTACTTCTCATGGTTCTGATAATGTTTAGGTCACCGTGGATCGATTGACCAAGTCAGCTTATTTTATTTTGGTTTAGGTCTCATTCAGTGCTGAGAGGTTAGCCTATATCTTCATTCGTGATATTATACGTCTGCATGATGCGTTGGTATCCATTATTCAGATCGAGGTTTCGTGTTCATATCTCACTTTTGTAAGACTTTTCAGGATGAGTTGGGTATTCAGGTTGATCTTAGCATAGCATTTCACCCCCAGACTGATGGCCAGTTAGAGTGGACTATCCAGGTTTTGGAGGATATACTTCATGCATACACGATGGATTTTGGTGGCCAGTGGGAGCAATAATTGGCTTTAGTAGAGTTTACATATAGTAATAACTACCATTCCAGTATTGATATGGCTCCTTTTGAGGCATTGTATGGTAGGTATTGTCGCTCCCCAGTAGGTTGGTTAGATGTTTCAGAGGTGAGACCTCGAGGTGTGTACTTTCTTCAGGAGTCATTAGATAGAGTCCGGATTATTTAGGATAGACTTAGATCGGCTCAAAATAGGCAGAAGTATTATAATGATCGTAGACTTCGTACCTTGAGATTTAGTTTTGGTGATCGTGTTTTCCTTCGAGTTTCACCCATGAAGGGTGTGATGAGGTTTGGGAAGAGAGGCAAGCTTAGCCCCAGGTATATTGGTCCATTTGAGATTCTTTGGACAGCTGGTGGTGTGGATTATGAGTTGGCTTTTCCCCTTGATCTATCAGCTGTTCATCTAGTTTTTCATGTTTCTATGCTTCGTTGTTATATTTCAGATGATTCTCATGTTATTCATTGAGAGTCGGTTCAGTTAGATGAGCGGTTGTCCTTTGTTGAGGAAACGGTTTCTATTTTGGCTATGGATATTAGGCAGTTGTGCTCTAGAGTGATCCCTATAGTTAAGGTCCAGTGGCGACATCAACCTGTAGATGAAGCTAGTTGGGAGGTCGAGTCTGATATGCGTAGTCCTTATCCCCAACTCTTTTTTGATTCAGGTATTTCTTTTGCCTTAGTTCGAGGACAAACTAGATTTTTAGTGGTGGATGATGTAACGACCTAAAAATTTGATGAAATATGTAAAATTTGTAATTTTGTATGATTTGACTATTTTACCCCTCCCCGTAGTTGCATTATGATATTTTTGGGGTGTGGGAGTAATTGGCATGCTTTTTGATGCATTTTGGTATCGTTTATGCAATATTGTGGTTTTTGATGGCTTCGAGAGCCTTATTTTGGACTTATGTAATTATCTTTTGATCTGTGTGATGGATGGCCGAATGGACTGAGCCAACAACTCCGAAATATTAATTTTAGGCTAGATAGACCTTTGGTTCGGGTCTCGGTGCTCCTGAGCTCATTTTGACCTATTGGTCAGAAAGTTGAGAAATTGAAAATATGGGTGTGGGACCCACATTTGATAGAAACGATCTCGGATGGAAAATTTGACTTTGCCAGCAGATCCAAAATATCAAATTTAGGGTGTTATCATGTTTGGTGTGATTTTAGGGCTTTTAAATCTCATTTTGACCCTCGGTTTGGAAAACTATAATTTTGAGTTTCGGGGGTCAACTTTGTGGAAACGATATTTTTTTGAAAATCGGATATCCCCAACGCATCTGGAATGTCAAATTTAGTATGGTTGCATAGTTCGTTGACTCCAAACGAATCCCGGGTATCCCGTCGAAGTCCATTTGGACATGAAAAAAAGTTGCAACCATTGCAGATTTTCAGCTATATATAGCAGATTTCACCCTATTTTTGATCCATTTTGCTCATTTTTCATCTTGTCTATTGATAGTTAAACCGTACAATAATATGGGAGTTAAAAGTAAAGTTTGTGAGAGCTTGGGAAGCTAGATTAATATCTATTTCTTGGTTGTATTACAGATTTCAGGTAAGAATTCATCCCTTTTCTTAGTAATTTCTTGATAAATTTCTCAAAACCCCAAAAAATTTAGGGCATGATTTTAAACCCAAATTTCACTCTTTTCACTTGAATAGTATTTTTATCTTATAATTTCTAGTTTTTCATCAATTTAACCATCAAAACAACTCTGATTCTTGATTTTAACACTGATTTCTAAGATTTTACCTGGTAAAGCTCAAAAATGGTTTTTCTTCAATTTGAATCTCGGTTTTGACTCGATTTAACTTAGGTTTTCAGTTGTAGGTTCCTAAAAATATGAGGACCATGTTTTTGAAGTAACGTTCTGATTTATTCCTTCTTTTTTGGAAACCCATTTAAGGAGTCCATTTTGATCCCGAACAAAAAGTAGTCAATATGAGTGTCGTTGGTTTTGTCTTGATGCGTAGATTTCATATTCGATGTTTTAGTGGAGTTTGGGATTGTTTGTAAAAAGTAAGATCGCGGGTTCAAGTATAGCGGACCGGTTTCGACTTTTGAGGTAGGTTATGGCTTAACTCTTTCAGACTGAGCTAGGTAGTAAATGATGATACAAAATGCATGTTAAGGGTGGAAACTAATCATAAAAAATATCTATTTATGTTTTGTGCCCATGTGGGGGCCTATATTTGATGTAATTATCGAAATTGATTTATTATGTGATATGTGTGACCGTGTGGAGTCCTATGCGATATTAATAGCCTTGAATACATGTGAATAATTATATTGTGTTGTTAAAATTCTTAATGTGGTACCATTGGTGTATTATGATTATATTCATACCTTATTGACATATGAGACATGTGGAAATTCATGGATGAAATGAAAATAATGAGTGGATATTGGATCATGTGGTTGTGGAAATGTATCATTGTGGTTGGTTATGGAAATATATCATGTTGTTGATTGTGAAAATACTCATTGTGATTGGTTGTGAGCATTATATCTTCATATTATAATAATTCATGAAACATTGGTACCACCGTGGCAACATATGAGAAACACTGTCAACACCTTTTTAAAAGATATTGTAACACCTTATAAAACCCTTTCCAAGGGATGTGCCAGAAAAGGAGATATGACATATGTGGATTGTATATGGGTTGACGAACCCTCCATGGGTCCTGCGTTTGGAGGCTTGCCTCCGTAGGTATATATGGGGATTGTGCGATGATCTCAGAGGTTGTGCGATGACCTCGTGCATCACCATCATCATCATCATCATATACATTGCACTCACTTTATTGTGTTATGTTGTGTTGTATTGGCATATTGACTCTCATCTATGTATTTATCATATCTTCTTTTACTTGTATTTGATGATCTTGTATATGCATGTCCCCCTTGTTCTTTTTATATGTGATAAAATACGTACTTTTGTTCTATCTTGGTGTGATGTTGCAATATATGTGAGATATATTAGAACTGTTAGTGCAAGCAGTGTGGGCTACCGTTGTGGGACATTTTCTGATTGCAGGTGACGTGTCCTTAGTGTATATTTTGTATGCTTTATTTACTACTTTTTGTGGTTGGCCTATGATAACTACTGAGTACAAGTGGACCGTACTCATGCCTACTGCGCCCTTTCAGTGCAGGTATTAGCTCGAGTGCTCCTCAACTTGATTGACTTGGGCGATTGTTGGAGCTTCTAAGGTAGCGATTGGACATTCATGCGTCCGAAGTTCACCTCTATCTTTCTATAGTAGTTATGTTTTTGTTAATATTTGGAGACAATTATTATTCCTTTGTGGTTATTTTTCGGATGTATTTGACTCTCGAATTGTATTAGTAGTTCTTACACTATTGACACCTGGGTTTGGGCATGATTGGTATTTTGGATAAGTTCTTTTCACATTGTTATGATTACTATTATGGTTCGGCTTGATTCTAGAAGGCTTACCTTGGGATATTTCTGTTTTTTCCTCTTTTAATATCAGTTTAGGTGATAGGCTTACTTGTCAAGGTACGCCGCAACAAGTACCATTATTATCCTTGTTTTTGGGTCATGACATCGGTACTTATGAACTATATAATTTTTATAATATATTGATGTCTACCATATTTAAAGTATTTAGAGTTTTGATTTTCTTTATTAAAATATTTATAGATGGCATTTTAAAAATTATTTATAAATTATCTTGTTTAATTTTGTTTCAAAAATTATAATAATTAATATGTGTCATAAAAGAAACTAGTTAATAGTGTGAACAATGTTATTATAAAATTTGGACCATTATGGACAAAACACATTTATTCTTTAAGTTAATAACCATATTAAAGAAGGATATTACTCTTACTCTGCATTAGAGCGAAACTACATCCTATTTCTTGTCCAACAACCAAAAAAGACTTATATAATTTAAACAAGATTGTTTTACAAAGATAAAAATTATGATAAATTTAAAAAATATAAAGTATAAGAGTGAACATATGTTTCTGAGTGGTTGAATTTTTTTTATGGCCAAACACTAATTTTTGACTAAAACAAAATATTTTGAATAAAATTGAAAAAAAATCACAGACAAAATAATAATATTTTAAAGTAATAAGCTAAATATAATAGTAGTAATAATAATAATAATAATAATAATAAAATGGTTGACATATGAAGATAATAGAGGTCGTTTGGTTTGGAAAGAGTTATCCCGAGATTAGTTATCTCACCATGTATATAAGATAATTTATCCCATCACTATGGTGTAAATGGTGGGATTACTACCGTTACTAACTAATACCTCACACAAAATATTGAATAAAATAGTCCTTCATTATATTTCGAGACTATTTATCCCTTATACCTCATACCAAACGACCCCTAAATGTATAGTAGTTTTACTTTGAGCTACTTGAATAAAAAATAATGATAATTACATTGTAAACTAACAAGTAAAAGTGAGATGTGATTTAATTAATGATTAATAATATAATATATAAAATGCTACAATAATGAGAATGAAATATTGGAGACTAATATAGTACACTGCATTGGTTTCTAGGGAAATTTAGTTAAAAGTGAGAAAAGAGTTTTAAAATGAGGTGTAGGTGAATCAAGTTTTAATAATTGAGTGTAGGTGACAATTACTTTATTATGGATTAAGAAAATTGGGGAAGTTTGAGAATAGCCTATAATTTTTTAAATTTACTCTTTGATCCAAATGTAAAACCTAATATAATAAGAAATAGAGAACGGGGGGGGGGGGGACACGTGTTTCTCTCTCTTCTCATTCATTGTTGTTTTCTCTCTCTCTATCTCTCGATTTTTGTTGTTCACTGTTGCTGCTAATTTATTCATTATCTTCTTCTTCATTATTATCATCTTCTTCTTCTTGTTGACCATTGTTGTTGTTGTTACCGCTACTGCTGCTACTTGACCAAATTTTTAGGTCAAATTTTGTTTCGTACGTCACTTTGGTAAGTAAAATTATGATTTTTAGTTGAATTTGTTATCTGGGTACACTGCTACTGCTGTTTTTTCAATAATAGATAGAACTCAAACATGAATTCAACATAAAAGTCATCTATTTCAACAGATGTTTATCTGTTGCAAAGGAAGACTCATATGTTGGATTCGTGATTATGGTTCTATAGTGCTGTAACATGAATCAGACAGATGGCTCATCTGTTGCAACAAATGAGTTATCTGTTGCAATAGATGAGTCATTTGTTGAAATAAATTACTCACTTGTTGCAACAGAACCTAAAGTTGTTTCTAATAGACACGTCATCTATTACAACAGGTGAGTTGTCTGTTGCAACATATGAATCACCTTTTGGTATTTATGTTACAAAACTAGTGAACATGAGTCATCTGTTGTAACAGGTGAGTCATTTATTGTAACAGGCTAGTTATCTGTTGCAACATGTCACTCATCTGTTGGAATCAACTTCAAAGGTTCTTTAGTATTGCAATGTCTATCACAACAGGTGTGTCATCTGTTGCAATAAATGATTCACCTATTCCAATAGATGACTCATCTACTGGAATCATCTTCAGGTTCTATAGTACCATAACATTAATCCCAACAAGTGAGTCATCTATTGTAATAAATCACTAACCTATTGCAACAGATTACTCATTTGTTAGGGTTCATGTACGGTACTATAAAATCACTATTAATTTTATTATGATGTCATTATTAACTTTTTTAACAAATATCTTTATTTAGGCACCATTAATGGAGGGATCAATAACAATAGGGGTGAATTGTCATGGTAAATGGATCAAGAAGAGCAATCTATATGTATGGCAGTGGAAAGAGGGTGAAATGCTAGAGATGATAGCCATGACAGTCCAAAGTTATGTTTTGTATCATGATTTTATGAACTTAATCATCATCTACTATGGACTGAATTGTCTACCAGAAGAACTCGTCAACAACTATATGCACAAATCCTTTGAAAATTAGAGGGTACTACCTTTCAAGATAACCAATCAGGTTTAGTTGCGTATTTATCTAAGTGATTCATCTAGGCCAATGTTAACGGTGTACGTGGTTGAAAAACTAAGAGAGAATGAGAACCAGAATGTAGAAAAACAACAACAATAAGACATGTTTGATGATAAGTTGGATGATCTGGACATGAATATTTAAGATGATGATCAAACACCTCTGCCCTTTGTTGCGAGCAATACGGTGGCTAGTTTTTCTCAATCAACACAGTCAGGCAATCGTTAAGATGATGAGACTAGTTTTCATAAGGTAATATCATTCAAGAATAAGATAGAACTATCTACTTTATTGTTTATTGCTTGCTTGAAAAAAATTCAGACTAAAGAAGGTGACTAATTTGAGCAAAGTCTTTTCTTTTAGATATGCTAATCTGAACTGCAAGTGGTGGTTTAGGGCTGTGAAATACTTAAGTTCTTATAGATTAACCATTAATGTTTATGAAAATTATCACACATGTGGTTCAAATCACATTACGATCCATAATCCTCATGCCACGACAAAGGTCGTCGGTCAATATTTCTAAAATAGATTCCCCAATGACAAAGACCCTTCTACAAGTGATATATCCAATCAAATCCTTAAAGAATAGGGTGTTATGATCAATTATTAGAATATATGTATAACCATCGGGATTTCCAAGGACTTGGTTAGGGGGACACAGGAGCACGGGTATGCAGTCCTCGATGCCTACCGTTACATGCTTGAGTGTACAAATCCCGAAAGGAAGACGGCGTTACATGTTGATGAAAATGGAAGTTTCAAGTAATTTTTTGTATCCTATGGTGCTTGGGTTCTTGGTTTTCAATAGTTCAGAAAATTCATAGCCATCGACGAGAATTTCTTGAGGAGCAAGTATGGAGGAGTTTTTCTAATGGCAGTGGCACAGGATGCGGAGAGTCACATATTTCCTGTCGCTTTTTGTGTAGCATACAAGGAATGTGATGCCTAATATGGATTTTTTTTGAACAAATGTAAAGCTGTGTTGATGATTCCAAAGAATTGTGTTTTATCTCAGATAGACATCCAAGTATCCCAAAGATGGGTTCAATTTCTACACTTTAGCTCACTTTGGTTGTTGCATGAGATATCTTGGAGATAATATTTGAAACAACTTTCACATTGAAAGGGTCATGTCTCTTTTTTGATAAAGCATCTAAATCATATTGTAATACCCCGTATTTCTATCTAGCTTCGATTCGCCCCTAGAACATCAAATATCTTGCTTCATAGATGAATATATTTTATTCTCTGTGGTATTTTCAAGATTTTGACTTTTTATCATGTGGGAAATTGAATACGCTTTCTATCGATACCAAATTCGCCCAAATTCGATACTCGGGCGAAGAGTTAGAGCCATTTTAGTAAGGTAGTGTACCACCTGGTACTTTAGCGTATCGCGGAGCCAGCCAAAATAAAAATTGTTAAAATCCAGTGAGCCTCCGCGATTAGGGCATGTCGCGCCAAGGCTCAATTTCAGAATTGTTAGATTCTAGTACACCAACGCGATTCCACCGCGTCGCGGTGCCATTCCAGTTCGCAACCAAGGGGGTAACGCGATTTCCATTGCATCGCGCCACCAACCAGTTTCCCAGTCGTCCAGTTTCCACTGAGCTAGCGTGATTTCACCGCGTTGTGCTAGCATGAAAAATTTGGATTTTCAGATTCCGTTATTTATTTCCAAGGACCAATTGGTAATTTACTAAAGCCCCTAATCAGCCTATACACGGGATTTAAACCCTTAATAGGCAAAATTGCTCATTTATTTTCACTATTCCTCAAGAACAAAAGCATTCTCTCTCAAAAATAGAAAACCCTAGCCCCTAAGTTTCAAAAGCAATCTCAAGAATCCTTCCAAGATTCTTCAAGAACTTCAAGAATCTAGATTTCCATGTATGTTAGATGTTGATTCTTGGGTTCCTTCCACCCAAGAAGTTCAAGAATCCTTTTATAAATTCAAAGATTATATATTTATGAGTTTTCATGATTCATGTGAATTGAAATTGAAGTTCATGTTGTTATTGAGATTTAATTCATGTTTTGTTTACAAAGTTCTAAGTTTTGATCCTAGTATGTGATGTTTATGTGATGTTCATGATAAATCCCTTCAAGATGCATGTTGATTGATGTAACCATGTTAATTAGGTGTATTGAATGAAGTATGCTCCCCATATGTTTGATAAAATGCCTATGTGAAGGAAATAGAGTCATTATAGCATGTTGACAAGAAATCCCCAATTCTTTATAAGTTAATGCATGCCAAATGTTTGTTGAAAGGCCTTAGTGAATGAATTATGATATGTTGCATGCATTCCTACTCATGTGCATTCCTTATTGAATTAATTATGAGATAATAGTATGCACTTCTTATATATTTACATGTTTAAGACTTCTAAGTGCTTGAAGAGATGCTTCGTTGATTGTGTTGTGAATGATAGCCTATTGCCATGTTATGTACGAGTTGTCCTGTCTTGTATTATTTATGTTATCGAGTCCTGGGGGTATTTATACCCAACAAATTAGATGCTTTTCTAGAGCCAGTGTCAGTTTCATGATAATCTCAGCCATGCCATGATTAGAGTACTCTCAGATAGTCCCAGAACTTAGGAAATCTCAGTAATCTCAGTATCAGTAGCATTCTAGCTTCAGTTAAGTAATCAATTCAGAACTCAAATGTATTCCGTCAGTCAACGGAACTTAGTGAACTCATCTTAGCTCAGTTAATCAGTACGATCAGTAACAGATTCACCTAAGCCTAGTACAGTCTAAGAATCAGTTCAGAGTCTTTCAGTTGGGAGTAGAATTCAGCACCGAGCGATCCTAGGGATGGGGGCTCACCCGTTAGATAGGAATAAGATCCCTAGAAACAATCCCTAAGTTCCAAGAATACGTAGCCAACATAGGTACGAGATGTCACCCGTTAGATAGGACTGGCATACTTAGGGATCACCCGCTAGTACAGGACTGATCTCAAGGGTCACCCGCTAGATTAGGATTGGCCCCATAGTAGTTGTCCTTACCCGTGGCACGGTACTAACACCCTTCCAACTGGGATTACAGGTTGGACCCCAAACTTAGCTAGAAGGGGCATATCGGTTAGATGACTACCTCCTACAGTCTCAGTTTCAGAATTTATCTTAGTAAAAAAACTCAACTTAGTAGCATATATTCAGCACTGTTAGCTACAGTCACCCAATAGTATTATCAATGGATTTAGAGATCACCCTCGAGATAGGACTAATCTCAGATTTAGTCAACAATATCAGTATCAGTACCATTAGATTCAGAGATCACCCTCTAGATATGACTGATCTTAGATTCAGTTAATTATCTTCATTATCAGTATATTCAGAGATCACCCGCTAGATAGGACTGATCTATATCTCAGTCAATCAGATATCAGTATCAGTAGGATCAATAATCAGAAATCCAGTTATTAGAATTCAGTATTCAGTATTCAGTGTTACTACGATTTCAGTTATAGTTTATGCGCTCATGCATGTATCCTCATTAAGTAGTCTCATGTTATTTAGTTAGTATGGTTCATGAATGTAAACCCTTGCATTCAGCCTTAGCTCATATAGCGTACTAGTATATTTCCACGTACTGACACATACTTTTCTCTTGCGCTATAGTGTCTTATACCATAGGTTCAAAAGCACGAGGTCTAGAGCACCCTTAGTAGTTTAGAATCAGCCAGCAGCAGTAGACTTAGCAGTGAGTCCTCATCATTGAGGATGTTCCTTATTTTATTATTGCATTAGATTTAGCATTTTAGTAGATGGAGTTAGTTTGGGGATTGTCCCATCAACTCCACAGTTTAGACAGTTTAGAGGCTTTTAGACTAGATATTCAGACTGTTGTTTTAGTATTTAGTTTTTCAATTGTATTTCAGTTTTTGAACTTTATGGCAAGTTTTTCGCCAATTTTCTGCATTTTTACAGTGTATTATTCATTTCTCAATTACAAATATCTGTCAAGGGTTAGCTTGTGGTCCTTTGGGATTATGAGCACCGTGTAGCATCCGGGGTACCAGACTCGAGGCGTTACACATATGTTATATCTGAGTTTTTTGACCATTTCAGTCAAATAAGGCATATGTCACCCAACGCTGCACAACATCTCGAACGTGTCGATTTCAAAAGATGGAGCTAGGCATTTTGTTCAGTAAATAGGTACATTGTTATAAATTTAATGTCTTGTTTGAGTTACAAGTTTGTAATACTGTATGATTTCGTACTAAGTGATTCTTTTGTATAGTTATAATATTATGACATCAAACATAGTTGAATTAGTGAATTAATTATTTGACATTAAAAGAGAATTTCCCATCATGGCGCTATTTGATGAAATAAATAAGAAGTATGGGAAATTATTTCACGAAAGGCGTATGTAGTTCGTGAACGTAGGAAACAAATTTGTTCTAGAAGTGGAAAGATAAATATTAACAAACGTCAGTTTGGGGAATATGTTATTTGCTCATCAAATAGTAGATTACAAGTTCAGTATTGTCGGTCATGGTGATGTTGCCATAATCAATCTTCAAGCATGATCTTGTAAATTTAGATTTTTTAACTTGGACAGAATACCCTATCCACATGCTACAAAAGCTCTTCGAGCCCAATATGGTTCACAATATGCAGTTAAAATTTATGAGTACTCGTCTCCATATTATTCGGTGGAAATATATGTAATGGCATATAGTGAGAATATAAATTCGGTGCCTCCTGAAGAATTTGGGTTGTTCCTGTAGAGCTTTTGGAGATATTAATACCTTCTCCATATATTGACCCAATCACTATCAAACTGGGAAGAAGGCGATATAAGAGAAGGCGTGGAGTCGGAGAATCATTTTCATCATGAAAATCAAGTGCTCCGTATGTAAGAACGTTGTCCACAAAAGAACTACATGCCCGGATCGTAATACACTGCGATCGTTGTAAAAGTAAAACTTGTGTTGTTGTTTGTTTTCTTATGTACTTTGATATTTTTAACTCATTGTTGTGAGTGTAAATGTTATTATTTTTAACTAGAGTATGTTCTTCCAATAGATGCACTATTTTTTACAACATATCTTTTGGAAGAACACAATACCAATCATCAAACTGGATTGTGTTCATCCAATAGATCACCAATATGTTGCAACAGATGGGCCATCTGTCGGATCAACACAATACAGTTCTTGCCACTTGTTTGTGTTCTTCCAATAAATGACCAATTTTTTCAACAGATAGTTCATCTATTGGAAGAACACAAAACTCTTACTATTGCTACTGGATTCAAAATCGTGCCACCGCTCAATCTTACCTCTAACCCTCAACATGTTTAAAAGAAGATATAGATAGATTTTTTAATTAAACAAAACAAAATACATTAGGTTTAGGTAGAGTCGATATAAATTAAAAAAATACATATGCTAAAAGAAAAAACATAACCTAATTATTATTTTTATTATTATTATTATTATTATTATTATTATTGTTGTTGTCAACCGGCCAATCATCAACCGACATCAGCAGGGCCCTCCTCAGCCTTCGAATCTCATGCACCATCCTTTCTCTCATGGCGCTCAACTCCTACTGGAGTTCATTAACCTGCATTTGAAGTTTCCACAGGTGTTGTGCAAAATTTTCACATCCCAAATCAGATCATCCATATCTAGAACACGCATGCATTAATAAAAAAATATAAAACACTAAAGAAAATAAAAGAGTCCCAACGTAATACAACATATATTACCAATTGCTAGATTTAAAAAAAAAAACTTACCTCAACCAAAAAGGAATCTGCTCTTTGAAGAGAAGTGGTTGCAGATGTAATATGAAAGACAAGATGCAAGAAGTAAATAAAGTGGAGTAGAATGAATGAGTAAGGAAGGGACCTATTTATAGAGGATTGAATTTGAATGTATTAGGCAAAAAGTCACAACTTTTCAACTCTATTTTATTAATTACATGCCTTAATTAAATCAAACTGGTGACTTTTTTATTAATGTGAAAAGTCATGACTTAATTAAATCAAAGTGGTGAATTTTTTATTATTGTGAAAAGTCATGACTTTTCAGCTTTTTAATATTAATTAGTTCTTAAAATTAAATAACCATTTTTTGTAATTAAATAATTGAAGATTTTTCACCTTTTCAGTAATCGTTTCTTTTAATAATAATCATTTTTATTGAGTTGTTTCAATAAATGGTCCATTTGTTGCAATAGATAACCCATCTGTCGTAACAGATTAACCATTTGTTGTATCAAATTGTCCATCTATGCAACAGATGAGCCATCTGTTGCAAAAATGGGTTATCTGTTGTGACAGATGGACTATCTATTTAAAGAGTTATTTTGATTTCTTCCAACAACTGATTCATCAGTTGCAACAGATGGGAAATTTAACTCATCAGCTATTTTGAATGTGCTAGACAAAAAGTCACGATTGTTCACCTCTTTTTAAATAATTATATCCCTTAATTAATTCAAACTGGTGACTTTTGATTAATTAAACTTAAAAATAAAAAAGGTGAAAAGTCATGAATTTTTGCTTATTTAATATTAACATCAATTATTAAAATTAAATAACTATTTTTTATGATTTTAAATTATGTTTATCATTTATTTTCTTATTATTTATCTACGAACCATTTTTTTTATTAAATAATTGAAAAGTCATAATTTTTCACCCTTTTAATAAACTTTTTTTATTATTAACCATTCTTAATCAGTTTTTCCAACAGATGGACCATATATTGAAACAAATTTGTTATATGTTAGAAGAACACAAACCAGTGGCAAGAATTGTATTATGTTCTTCTAGTAGATTTGTTGCAAGAGATGTGCCATCTGTTGGAAGAAGAAGATTTTGAGTTTTTCCAACAGATTACCCATCAGTTACAACACATTGTTTATTTGTTGGTTGAACGCAATCCAGATTGATGA
Organism: Capsicum pubescens; assembly: GCA_030864215.1. Taxonomy (NCBI): domain Eukaryota; kingdom Viridiplantae; phylum Streptophyta; class Magnoliopsida; order Solanales; family Solanaceae; genus Capsicum; species Capsicum pubescens. The sequence continues at coordinate 173,343,805 of CM061541.1, forward strand.
ACTATATTGTGTTCTTCCAGCAAATGTCCATCTGTTGCAACAGATAGGTAATCTGCTGAAAATATTTTTTGTAGTCTGTCGTATTTAGTTCCTATTTTACCTCTTTTTATTGATGCACAAGTTAATAAAAACATATTTTAAATAATAAATAATAACATTTACATCCCTAACAATGATTTAAAATTATCAAAGTCCATAACAAATAACACAAGTTTACTATTACGATGATCATGGTGCATTACATACGTAGCATTTATTTTTCTTGACGGACATGTAGTCTTTTGACATCGAAGATGGTTACTCTTTGAGCTTTCGTAGTTTTGTACACTACTTCATGATGGGAACTGAAGATTAAACACTATTTGAAATAGATAGGGTAGGAAGAATAAGGTTCTTTCAAATGGATGGACCCACTTTCATGCATGGGAGTTATGTATTACTGATCAGGTTATCATGACAACACACATAAAGCACAATGATTTTGTGAATGTAGTTTTTTATCGATTAGGCATTGATCCTTCAAACAAGATCCTGCATTTACAGTTAAGTTTGATAGGTGTGAACTTATAAGGCCCAAGGTTTCCATGAAGGTGGTATCGATACCCTATAACAATTTAATGATGGATTTGCTCATGTTTATGCATTCAGTTTTGAGAAGGAAATAATATTTGATGGTAGTGTAGAGATTCAATAGTGACTGGTATAATTTTAATGGTGCAATGGACTTTGAGAAGGCCTTCGAAGCCTCCCAGTGCAACAAACAAGAATGAAAAACCAATAGAAATTTCCTTGGTACAAATTTATATGGAGGGGTTGCTCGGGGAGATGATTATACAGCAGAACGTGTTGTAAGAGAATACTTGTATAGGAAAGGCCAATTGTTGAAGACTATATCATCTCAGACCTTGTTAAATAGGAAACATAGGGTAGCAAGCAACGAACTTCTAGCCAATTTGTTTAATGAAATTGACTTGAAAGATGAAAAAACTGAATAAGCTACAAATATGAAAGTGTATCCAAAAATTAAAATACGTTAGTCGTTGTTGAAAATAAAAATGGTAAAGTGGACTGGAGATTGACATTTTTCTAGGTAACTGCGACTAGTAGTGTGGCTTGAATGATCACCTCCAAAGAAAGGAACAAAATTCCAAGGAAGCAGCTTTTCAAGCGCCGAGGATTGGAAAGATGTACAGTTAGGAATGAAACTTAAACCAAGAACTTTTGAAGTAAAAATAAAGAAAGCCAAGGCGTTAATTTCTAAAGTCTAACTTACATCCCATGCCTTCTGTTTGTGGTTCTGATCGGGTCAATGGAATTGGAAACAAAAAGGTTTAAAGTTGCGCAGAAATCCTATGCCTTTTTTTCCACTACCTTTGACCTGACCCGAACCACAACCAGAAGACCTAGGATGTAAGTTTAACTTCAGAAATTGCCACCTTGGCTTGATCTCTTATTTTTACTTTAGGAGTTATTGATTTAAGTTTTATTCCTGGCTGTCCATCTTTCCAACCCTTGATGCTTGCAAAGATGCTTTCTTTGATTTATGTTTCTTACTTTGGAGGTGATCATTCAGACCAAATCTAACTAGTCATAATTACCTAGCAAAGTGCACAACTCCAGTCCACCTCACCATTTTTCATTTCAACACCGAGTGATGGATTTTCATTTTTGGATGCACTTTTATATTTTAAGCTTATTTAGTTTTACATTTTTCATGTCAATTTCATCGGCTAGATTCACTACACGTTCCTTGATACCATGTGTTTCTTTTTTAATGAGGTCTAAGTTGATATATAGTTTTCAACACCTCTCCTTTCCCTAGTAGATATTCTCCCAAGCACCTTCTGTTGTATAATCATCACACCGAGCAACCCTGTTATATAAGTTTGGACCATTGCAATAACTATATTGATTTTCATTCTTATTTACAGTAGTGCGAGGCTTCAGGGGCCTTTGAAAATTCCATTGAACCGTTAAAATCAGTCCAATCACTATTAAATTTTTACACTACCACCAGAAACTTAATCCTTTATCCAAACTTGGCAAACCCATTATTAAACCGTAATAGTGTATCAACACCACCTACTTGGTCTCTCAGCCTTATCAGTTTGAACCTATCAGTCTTAACCGTAAACTGCAATACCTTGTTTGAATGATTAATGCCTAATCGGTAAAAAACTACGTTCACAAAATTAGTGTATTTTGTGTGTGTTTCCATAATAACATGATCAGTAATACATACCTCCCACATATGAAGTGGTTCCATCTGCAAGCAACGTATTTCTCCGAACCCATCTTTACTCTAGCCTTCTATGTTGGTCGAGCAAACACTGATCCACTTTTACTTTCTTTTCTTTTGGTAGACATCTTTTATCTACAAATAAGAGAAAAATAAAAATAACATTACAATTAATGTCTGCATAATTTAAAAAAAGGGTAACAAAAAATTCAATAAATAAAAAACATTACAACTACATTCCAATAAATGACCCATCTGTTACAACAAATTCCCACTCTGTTGCAACAGATGACCCATCTGTTAAAAAAAGTGACCGGTAAATTACAACAGATGGGTTATCTGTTGGAAGAGCTATTTAGATTTATTCCAACAGCTGATTTATCAATTGCAATAAATAGAAAATCTATTGGAAGACCTATTTTAATATCTTCCACCATATGTTCCACCTATTACAACATCAATACCACCACCACCACCACCACCAACAACATCAACAACAATGAAACAAATAAAAAAACAAAAAAATCGATACTGACAACAAGGCTATTTTTTTAGCAAATTCCTCTAGGTAAGGTGCCTAGGTTCTTTTTATAATCTTTTTCAAATAAAAAATCATTACAAATGTAGCCAAAGCCAACAAGGCTATTTAAGTTCTCCCAATAGATGATTTTTTTATATATTTTAATAAAAGCAATGGTTTGTTTATTAAAAACCTAAAAAACACCTTTCCTTTAATTTTCTCAATAAATAGGATATGTGATGTTGGGCGTATTTATACGTCTAGAACCATAACTTACCTATGTTTTAGATAAGTTTTGAGGATAAAATACATAATTCTTGCACTTTTAGTCTACTTTCAATTAAGTGAGCTGACCTATGTGATTAACATGCTTTTCAGGTACTAATGCGGAAGATTTCAGTACTTTGGGGACCTGTGGACAGCAAAGGAAAACTTCACATAAAAGGGAAGGCAGCTTTTGGACTAAATGTGATGCATGGGAACTTTTTCCCGGGCAAACTCAACATTTTTAAATAGTTAAGGATGCAGTAGAAACTTAGTAGAGAAGGTTGTTATTAAAAACCTTATTGCTGAATTTTCAGCCATTATTCATAATTCAGATTCTGTAATATTTTTGAAAGCAGAAAACGCCTTAGCTTGAGCAACGGAGAGAGAGAAACACGTTCCTCTCTTATTGTTGCTAGTCATCTCCATCGCCTAGATTGTTCTAAGTTTTGGTACGATGATTATGTCTATTTTGATTTCCGTTGTATTCATGAGTAGCTAAACTTACCTGTTAGGGTTATGGAAACCTTGTAGTATACTCTCTATTGCTATGGGTTTGTGAATTTATGATGTGTAATGCACTTATATCATTACTCTCTTCATTATAATTGAATTCTCGTGGTTGCAAACATAGGGAATACACCATTATAGCAATAACTTGTTCGATAGAAAAGTTGCTATTTGGAAAAGAGAGTGTGACAAGAAATTAGGGTTTCCAACCTCTAGTTACACGTTAATGCCCTAGCAGGATTAACTACTTGGAGAGTTCGTATAATTTGTTGTACACTTTAGGTTCGAGAGAACTAAGGTGAATAAATCCTTGATGGTTGAAAAACACTTGGATTTAGAATTAGAATACGTCTCTCTATAAGTGCATGCATGTATAAAATTCGTATTACCCATAGTTAATATAGAAGTAGAAGCTACAAGGTGGACATAACCCTAACTTGTCATTCTCTGTGATCAATTACTTTTACATATATCGTCTCATTCGTTACACTAATAGTACTATTGTGCACTTAAACCAAACCCCCCCTTATCTTGGAATCTTCGACCAACAGTCTAATAATAATCGCAATACTTAGTGATCATAGTATTCCCTATGGGATTCGACACCTAACCCAGTTGGGTTCTATATTTGACAGCGACCGCTTACACTTTCTAACGAGAGTTGTAATTTGGGCGTATCAATATGGGTAATGGGTAAATAAATAAAAATAACAGATGTAAATAACTAATTTAAATAGCCAATGTAAAAATATGAAATTCACAATTTCAATTTTCATCATAGAAACTATGAAAAATTTGATGAAACATGCAAAGAAGAAGATGAGAAGGAAAGAATAATAACAGAGAGCAAAGATCTAATAGTGAATCATACTAGCCATGTCAAAGCAAAGGGAGCAAAACAGCAATTTCAGGCAAGAAAAGATATAGATTAGTTGAGATCTAAAAGAATTCTCAGGCAAAACAGGAGAGAAAAGAGAGAAAAGAGAGGAGACGATTGAGATTACCCTAAAGAAAAGAGAAAGAGAAAGAAGAGAGATGAATTATTTTATGGTTGAAAGAGAGAATACTAGAGATAGGTTTAAATATTTATTAATAATTTATGGTGGTGAAATGCTTTGAAGAGAATGAGAAGACGGTGACAGTGATACAGAAAAGATAAGATAAGATAACTCAAGGAGGAGATTTTTGAGTTATCCAACAGAATTTTTACTGCCTTAGTATTTTTTATTTTATGTTTTTGACAGAAAATTTCTTTAAAATAAAAAAAATATCTTAAAATAGATAATTCATCTGTTGCAATAAATGTCTATATCTATTAGAAAATTTCTAACAGATTAGTACTCTGTCGCAATATATGGCAATATTTATTTGATATTTCTAACAGATAAGTCATCTGTTGCAATAAATGTCATTATCTGTTTGATAATTTCCAATAGATAAGTCATCTGTTGCAACAGATGTCATTATCTGTTTGATAATTTCCAATAGATAAGTAATCCGTTGCAACAGGTTGAACATCTATTTTAATAGATGTCTATAATTGTTTGATAATTTTTAATAAATATGTTATCTGTTACAATAAGTTAGTCCTCTATTTATTCAAATAAATCCATTGTTTGAAGTATATAAATTGATTTAGCTAGAATTAAGGATGAGTTCATAGGTTCAACTATAATTTCGATTGATGTCATTGCAATTGCATGATGTTGGTATTGTTTTCGACTTGATCGGAATCATTAATTGATCAATTTGAATTAAAATGATTGATATTAAGACATTGTTTGAAATATTTAAATTTATTTAGCTAGAATTAAGGATGAGTTCATAGGTTTAACTATAATTTCAATTGATGTCGTTGCAATTGCATGATGTTAGTATTATGTTCGTCCTAACCATAGTCATCAATTGATTAATTTGAATTAAAATAATTCATATCAAGACATTATTTGAAATATCTAAATTGATTTAGCTAGAATTAAGGATGAGTTCATAGGTTTAGCTACAATTTCAATTGAAGTCATCGCAATTGCATGATGTTGGTATTGTGTTCTTCCTAACCGGATTTATCAATTTGAGTTGAAATGATTTATATCAAGCCATTGTTTGAAATATCTAAATTGATTTAGCTAGAATTAAGGACAAGTTCATAGGTTCAACTACAATTTCAATTAATGTCGTTGCAATTGTATGATGTTGGTATTGTGTTCGTCTTGACTGTAGTCACTAATTGATTAATTTGAATTGAAGATTCATATAAAACCATTGTTTGGAATATATAAACTGATTTAGCTAGAATTAGGATGAGTTCATAGGATCAACTATAATTTTAATTAATGTCGTTACAATTGCATGATATTGGTATTGTGTTTGTCCTGATCAGAGTCATTAATTGATCAATTTGAACTAAAATAATTCATATTAGATTATTATTAAGGTACTATTAAATTCATTAAAGTTCCAATTGAACTTAATAACTGAAAACTAATTTTAGTGAAATTAATTTAATTTATTATGAAACAGTTAAAATTTATCTGTTTTAAAAAATCAATTATGATTAATTTGGGCCAAATTAATATTTTCAAAACTTGTCATCCTTTTTCAATATACAATTCAATCCATACAAATCATCCACTTATGGGAAAAATATTTCATCATTTCAAATATTGAGTTCTCTCTCTTCTCTTTCTCTCTTAATAATACAAACAAACAACTACTCAACATATTGCTCAGCCCTTCACAACATATCAATTTCTTTGCATTTCTGATCAAATAGTTGTTATTTTTTACTTCCTTCTTATTGTATTCATCAGTTTCTCTGTCTTCGCAGGTAACAGAGTTTGAGATGAGTTTTACATTTGTTATTTTTTTTTTCTAAAAATTAGGGATTTTTAGTTAATGTTGAAAAAAAAATACTTTTAGTTGTATTATCTTTGAGAATGGGTTAACAATTTTGAGTTTTGATGCTAAAAAATGTAGGAAGAAGTCAAAAAAACCCTTGTTTTTGTCCCAGTATTCTGTTGACTACCGTGGAATTATTGGATGGTGTTTGTGATGTTGTTAGTGGTTGTTGGTGGTGTTTGTATTATTGGTATTGGTGGTATTGGTGTTGGTGGTATAAGTATTAGGGGTGGTATTAGTATTGGTTTTAGTGGTGGTGTTGGTATTGGTGGTGGTATTAGTATTGGTGGTATTGGTATTGGTATTGGTATTGGTGGTGTTGGTGTTGGTGTTGGTTTTGGTTGTGGTGGTGGTGGTAGTGTTGGTGGTGTTGGAATTGGTTGTGGTATTGGTGATATTGCTGGTGTTGGTGTTAGTAGTGTTAGTATTGGTAGTATTGATAGTATTGGTGGTGGTGTTGGTGTTGGTGTTGGTGTTGGTGTTGGTGTTACTGGTGTTGGTATTGGTGGTATTGGTATTAATGGTATTGGTGATGGTATTAGTGTTAGTGGTGGTAGTGTTAGTATTGGTGTTAGTAGTGGTGATGGTGGTTTGGTATTGATGGTGTTGGTATTAGTGGTGTTGGTGTTGGTACTTTTGGTATTAGTGGTGTTGGTAGTGTTGGTGTTGGTGGTATTTGCGGTGTTGGTGTTGGTGTTTGTGTTGTTGGTGTTGCTATTGGTACTGTTAGTAGTGTTGGGGTGCTGTATTGCCAATAAATTACACATTTGATGTATATGTGGAAGATCTGATTCAATATCTTCCAACAAATGATCCATATGTTACAAAACATGGGTAATCTGTTGGAAATTATATAAACAGAATTGCTACCTATTTTGATAACTTCCATGAGATAATCCACTTGTTGCAACAGGTGTAACATCTGTCGGAAGATATTAAAATAGGTCTTTCAAAACATTCCCTATCTGTTGCAACTGATGAATCAGCTGCTGGAATAAATCATAATAGCTCTTCCAACAGATAACCCATTTGTTGCAACAAATGGAGAACCTGTTGGAAGAAATCAAACCAGTAGCTAGACTGGTTTGATTTCTTCCAATAGATGACCTATTTGTTGCAACATGTTGGTCATCTATTGGAATACTTTTTGTAGTGCATTGTATTCATTGAATTTCGTGTTACCTTTTTTTTAAAAAATTGTGCAGACATTAATTTTAATTTTTTTTGTTTTTTTCTAGAGTGGTTTGATTTCTTCCAATAGATGTGTTATTTGTTGAAACATGTTGGTCATCTGTTGGAATACTTTTTGTAGTGTGTTGTATTTATTGAATTTTGTGTTACCTTTTTAAAAATATTATGCAGGCATCAATTGTAATTCTTTTTGTTTTTTTTTGTTGTTTGTAGGTAAAATATGTCTCTAAAAGAAAAAAAAGTGAAAATGGATTAACTTCTGACCAGCTAATAAAATAGGCTAGAGTACAGATGGATTTGGAGGAGATTCCTGAACAATCTATTTCTCCTCAACAATCTATTTTTGAAAAAAGTGAAGCCGAGGAAAGGTATGAAAACATACTTTAGGAAGATGGTAAAGCTAAGGAAAAAGATGTTGAGGGAGGTAGAGAAGATTCTGTCGAGGGAAGTAAGGAAAACAAAAGTGAGAAGGAAGAAGATGTAGATAAAAGAAGAAGAAGAAGAAGAAGAGGATGTAGAAAGTGAGAAAGAAGACGGATCTGCCAAGTAGATTGAGAAAGATGATGATAATACATCATTAATGGGAGATGAATTAAGATCGAAATCCCAACATAATCCTATAACCATTAGTATTGACAGGTTTTAAGTTGAGATACCGATAGATAACCCTACAGATTTAATTGGTGATTTTGTAGTTAAATATCTTATGGGGAAACCTTTTGATGAATTTAGGAATATTATGAAAAAAGAAAAACTAGATGATTTTTTTAGATCTAGCTACTTTGGACACTTTCTTAAGCTGCCCAAGGAGAACAATACCCACTTTCAAATGAGCATGGTATATGTTTTTCTCAAGCACAGGATCAAGAACGTGGATGATGATAAAGATTTGTAGAAGGGAGACAAAAAGATGAATGAATTCTGGATTAACTACTGTGGCTTACCAGTTTTTTTCGGCATGAAAGAGTTTGTCATAGTGTCGTGCTTAAGATGCCATGAGCCAGAAGAACCTCTCCTCAAGGAAATACCCAATAAAAAGTCCAAGGCAAGAAAGACACCCAAACCACGACTATCAAATAAAGGCAAGACATTGTCCAAGGGTCACCCACTAAAACCAACAAAGGCAATAAAAAAATAAAAGGGTTTCTGGACATTACTGGACGTGGCTACAAATTCCAGACGTTGATAAAAGATCTCAAGAATAAAGACATAACAAAGTAGTATTAGGAGCAATTGTGCTTAGTTTTTTTTGCCCATTCCATTATATTGGCAAAAGACATCTACAAAGTCATAGAAAATGATTTATTGGTGCTTGCTCAAGATTTGGATAAATTCAACATTTATCCCTGGGGATATGACAACTACACGTTGACTGTCAAATATTTATTGACATTACTATCCCTAAAGACGATCAACTTATACGGCTTTTTTTGGGCTTTCATGGTAAATTTAATCATTATTTATTTACTCTTGAATAATTATTATGACTTTTTTTGTTTGCTTCCTATTCATATTTTTAGGCTTTGGTATTTGAATCAATTCCACATCTCCGAAAATAGGTCAAGGATAACCCAAATGAGGTTTCTCATCCAAGGATCCTTAGGTGGTTGGTTGCAAAGAGAAACACAAAAATTAAGGAGGTTGATCTCTTTAACTCTCCGGATGATACAGTAAGTCAAGTCTTCTTTCAAATAAAATAATTTGGCTCAAAGAAAGATATTGAAATAGATGGTCCATTTGTTACAACAGATGAAACATCTGTTGTAATTTGTCTTAATAGATTACTCATCTACAACAGCTGATGCAACATATGGGTAATCTGTTACAACAGAAGATTCATATTTTACAACATATTACCCATTTGTTGCTTTGGTTCTCTGAACCTGGCATAACAGATTACCCATCTACTGCAACTTATGCAACAGATGGTTAAACTGTTGCAACAAATGAATTATCTATTGTAACAAAAAATTATCTATTGCATAAGTTATATGTGTTAACATATTACCCAACTGCCTGCTAATTATTATTTGATTTAAACGTATATACTTTTATTTATAGGTTTCACATCCATGGATTATTCCTATTCGGAAAGAATCGGGGATGAATTCTTTTAATACTCTAGCTCTCATTCATACAATAATAGATCCAACGGTGGTGATAATAAATAAGGAATTGGCTGGAGAAACAACCATAAGAAGAGCAGATAGGCAAGGTCAGCCTCATGTTTAGGCTCTTCATGAACAACCCGTTGCAATAATTATTTTCTTCTTGTGGAGGTATTGATGGTAGAGTTATTGATATTGGTGAAAGCCATGTGTAAGACTCCGCAAGGTTTCCTCATTTTCTAAGCCCTTTAAAGCATGTCAAGAGAGGTTTCACACTTAGAAATTTGATTAAGTGTTGGGACTTAGTCCTTTCTTCTAAGGCCTTTGAACTTTTAGAATTTATTTGATGACCTTTTTGACCTCCTATAGTTGATTTCTTTGTCGATTCATGATGGGGCAAGTTCATAGTACATCTCAGGAGAGTTTTAGATTTTTCGAACCTCGTTTAGACCATGTTTGGAGTCCCAAAGCAGTGGACCAACACGATCATGAAGCGCCCCATCACCCATCGCATTGGTTAATATTTTCCCATATTATCATCATCAATTCCAGTGAGTCAACACTAACTTAGCATGATGCATCGAGTATCCTGTCGACATCATCGATGCGGCGCATTGACCTGCACGTCATTGGGCGTATTTTATTTTTAGTCTTTAAAATTCCGCGTCCAAGAGGGGAATTAAGTCATTTCCCCCCTTTATTCAGTCATAACATGAGATTAAGTCCCCAATACACCAAAATATAGTCATTCCACTCAATTCTCTCAAGAACACATCCTAGGGTTTGAACCCAAAATTCAAAAAATCTCAAGATTCCACCATTACTTTTCAAAATTAAGTCAAGAATTAGAATCCCCAAACCAAGAGCTTCAAGAACCATCCTTCAAAAGTACGAATAGAATCTCAAAAACAAGTGTTCATCTAAAGTTCATCATCCAAGGTATGTGGGGTTTGAACAAGAGCAATTCTTTCGCTCTTGTGTCCAAAGATTTGATTTTTATTATAGAATTTCATGATTTGAAAGTGGAGTTTCTGCCCAATTTTATTTGTGTTTAGATTATGAATTCATAAGCTATTTAAGTATTGACTTGCATGATTATTTCATTTATTTATGTTGTGACTTGATAATTTACGCTATGAATTTCACATCCTTAGTATGATTTGATGTTTTCCAGTGTTTCCAGGATAGATATTAAGATTTAAGCTTCATTATGAAATTGAGATTATTTGAGTATGTGTATATACTTTAAGCCAAGTATGAATTTTGATGTTTTATAAAGCTTATGTTGTTGGCATGTTTTAACAAGAAAGTATCCTAGTTTTAAAGAAAGATTGATCTTTCACCCTAAGCTAACATAGGAGTCCATATTATCTTGTTTTAAAGAAAAGAGAAGCATAGTTGGCTTCCACTATACACTTTTGTACTATTTAAGGTGAATTTTCCTAAAAGTTATGAGCCTAAGTATGGGAGTAGTATTTAGTATCGAGTTGGGAATGATTCCAAGGACTAATGCCCCAGAACTACGAGCCACCGTAGGTCTATGATTTGCCCCTAGTGGGCTAAGAGAAGAGATAACTTAAGTTAAAGTTCTATTCTGATGGCAAGGGTAGAACAACTCTCCCCAACGTGGGCAAGACATTGGAGTCCATGTCAGTTCATATGGTTTATGTCGGTTAGAAAAAACTCCCTCAGTCACTTAAAGATCTAAAGTCCCTAGGTTTCAAAAGAAGTCCCCTATTCTCCCTAAGATAAGAGTATTTACTTTGAAAAGTATTGTTTTAAGATTCTTTTTATTTGTGCTTACAAGTTTTGAGAAACAATCAGAGCATACCAATTTTAGAACCAAGTGAAATGACTCGCAAGATTTATACTATATGCTTTATCATTCTTGATTTACAAGATTTAGATTCAGATTTACTCAAGCTATGTAAGCCTTTTATGTTAGCATGCATGATTTTTATAAAGATTAATGATATTGTTTACTTATTGCATGCACCCCCATATACTCAGTACATTCCCAAAGTACTGATCTACATATATGTCTATGTGCTACATTGTCTCATAATGTAGGTTCAGGTGCTCAGTCTCAGCAGCGACAGTGATCTCCGAGTACCTTCATCTACACTTCTGAAGTTGGTGAGTCCCTATGGTTTGAGCACCTAATTCTCAAATTTTCATTTTTCGTAGTAGTTCTTTAATGATTTTAGTCCAGTTCGATTCAGTTGGGGTTTGTCCCAATGACTCTCTAGTCCCTTAGTAAGTAGAGGCTTGTCGGACTATTAGTTGGAGTTTCCAAATTCTCAGTATTTGTTATCTAGATGATATTTTTAGTTATTTCAGCCCAGATTTGATATGATATGGTGTATTTTCTTAATTCATTTATCTTAAAGTGAGTTCTAGACTTAGTAGCAGGCTCGAAGGGTTAGCTTGGGGCTACTTGTAGCCTTAAGCACCGTGTGTCTCGTGATGAGATTTCGGGATATTACAAACTTGGTATCAGAACCTAAGATTTAGAGAGTCCTTGGGAGTCAGACAAGCCATGTTACGTAGAGTCTTGATCATCGGTTTGAAGCGCATAACATCTTTGAGCAAGAGGCTACATGACATTTTAGGAAAAGTCATCTCTTTCTTTCAAAAGTCATCGTGCCTACAATTGTCTCTATTTTCTATTAATTCATGCTTTTTCATAATAGAAAATGCCTCCCCGCAGAGATAATTCCCATAGAAATGACAATCTACCACCCCAACCTGTCTATCCCTTGAATGAGAATATGTCTCATGCCGAATTTTGGGCTGATTTTCGGATGTTATCCCAAGCTGTGACTACTACTATGAAAGACAATAATCAGGCTGCTGTTCTGCGTTAGCAAAGGGTGATGCCGCTGCATCCAGACTTTGTGACTGTATGAGGATGAACCCTCCCAAATTCTTTAGGTCAAAAGTAGGTGAGGACACGTAGTTGTATCTAGATGAGGTGAAGAGGATCACCCAATTTATGCATATAATTGAGGAGGAGAGCCTAGAATTGGCTTCTTACCGTTTGAAAGATGTTTCATATGATTGGGTAGTGATGTGGAGAAAGAGTAGAGGGGAGAATACAGCTCCTATGACTTGGCAGGTATTTCAGGATGCATTCGTAGAAAAGTTCTTCCAATTTGAAATGAGGAATCGAAGATTGAACAGTTCATGAACCTGAGGCAGGGCTCAATGATAGTAAATGAGCATTGCCTCAAGTTCAACCAATTATCTAAGTATGCTCCTGATTTGATAGATAACCCCAGATCAAGTATGAGTAAGTTCGTGACTGGTGTGTCTGGATTGAAGGTTAAAGAGTGTAGCACTGCTATGCTCAATAGAGACAAAGATCTCTCTATACTAATAATGCATGCTCAGAAGATTGAGGCAAAAAAAATGAAGGAAAGAGAGAGAGAGAGTAAGAGGAAATAAGAGGGCTAAGTCAGAGCAGTTTAAGTATAGCCAGACTAGATCTCATAGAGGGAGCCATCCGCAGTTTCAGAATCGATCATCTATGCCCGCACCTTTATTAGCCAGTTCTCCCGCACCTAAAAATATAGTGGAGTAGGGGAATAAGTCTTCGTTGTCCAAATCTCAACTCAGTGTGAGTGGAAAGCCCAATTATCCCTTATGTGCTAAGTGTGGTAAGACCCATCCCGACGACTGCTTGGCTGAGAAGAATGGTTGTGGAAAGGTTGGAACATAGAATTAGAGAGTGTCCGTTTTCTAAACAAGGGAACCAAGATGTTTGACCCCAAACTCAGGCTACCAGTGCACCAGCTCCTATACCACGTCCAACCACTCCTCAGGGTGCTTCATCTAGCAGTGTCGGCAGTCAGCGCCAAAATCGATTCTATTCTTTGCCATTCCACCAGGAGCAGGAGGATTCACCAGATGTTATTACTGGTATGCTTCGTGCCTTTCATTTTGATGTGTATGTATTGTTGGACCCTGGGTCAAGTTTCTCTTATGTGACCCCGTTAGTTGTTGTGAATTTTTAGATAAGTTTCGAAAAGATACCTGAGCCTATCCTGGTTTCTACCCCAGTAGGTGAGTCAGTTGTTGCTAAGCAAGTTTACAAAAAGTGTCCAATTATTGTTCTTCATAAGGTCACATTTGTAGATTTAATAAAGTTAGATATGGTTGATTTTAATCTTATTCTGGGTATAGATTGGCTTCTTTTTTGTTATACATCTATAGACTGTTGCACCTGTGTGGTTAAGTTTTAGTTTCCAGATGAGCCAATTTTTAAGTGATTCAAAAATTCTGTATCTCCCAAGAGTCATTTCATTTCTTATCTTAAAGCCAGAAAATTGATATCCAAAGGTTGCATCTATCATCTAGTTCGAGTTAAAGACAATAAGTTTGAGGCTCCGTCTATTCAGTCAGTCAGTATAGTTAATGAATTTACTGATGTTTTTGTAGAAGATCTCCCAGGGGTACCTCCTGATAGAGCGATAGAATTTGGGATTGACCTTCTTCCCGACACCCAACCTATTTCTATGCTTCTATATGGTATGGCTCCCATAGATCTTAAGGAGTTGAAAGAGAAACTCAAAGATCTTCAAGGCAGAGGTTTCATAAGGCCCAGTGTTTCTCCATGGGGCGCATCTGTCCTGTTCGTGCAAAAGAAAGATGGTTCACTATGAATGTGCATTGACTATCGTCAGCTAAATAAGGTCATAATCAAGAGAAAGTATCGTCTTCCTAGAATTGATGACGGTTGATCAATTGTAAGGTACATGTTATTTCTCAAAGATAGACCTTAGATCCGGCTATCATCAACTTAAAGTGAGGGAGTGTGACATTCCAAAGATAGCCTTCAGAACCCGCAATGGTCATTTTGAGTTTCTAGTTATGTTTTTCGGGCTAACCAATGCTCCAGCAGCTTTCATAGACCTCATGAATCGAGTGTTCAAACAGTATCTATATATGTTTGTCATAGTATTCGTAGATGATATCCTTTTGTACTCCCGTAGTGAGGATGACCAGGCAGATCATTTTAGAACTGTCCTATAAACTCTTAGAGATCATCACTTGTTCCCCAAATTTAGCAACTGTGAATTTTGGCTAATATTAGTAGGCTTTCTTGGTCATATTATTTTAGCCAAAAGCATTAGAGTTGATCCCCAAAAGACAAAAGTCGTTAGAAATTAGCCTAAACCTGTCTCTCCGACAGATATTAGAAGTTTCTTGGGTCAAGCTAGCTATTACCGCCTTTTTGTTGAAGGTGTTCTTCCATTGCATCTCCGATATCTAGACTGACCCAAAAGAATGTTAAGTTCCTGTGGTTAGATTCTTTTAAGAAGAGTTCTTAGGAGTTAAAGACTCGGCTCACGTCATCCCCAGCGTTGGCATTACCCAATGGTTTAGATGGTTTCATGGTGTATTGTGATGCCTCTAGATTCGGTTTAGGTTGTGTGTTGATATAGAGAAGTATGTTTATAGCCTATTTCTCTAAGAAGTTTAAATCTCATGAAAAGAATTACCCAACCCATGATCTTAAATTATTTGTTTTGGTGTTTTCATTGAAAATCTAGAGACAATTTCTGTATGGTGTTCATGTTGATGTCTTTACAGACCACCAAAGTTTGCAGTGTGTGTTTACTCAGAGGGAGTTTAATATTTGTCAAAGGATATGGTTTGAGTTTTTAAAAGATTATGATATGAGCGTGTTGTATCATTCGAGCAAGGCCGATGTAGTGGCAGAAGCCCTTAGCAGGTTATTTATGGGCAGTGTTGCTCATGAGGAGAAGAATAAGAAAAATTTAGCTTGATAAGTTCATCATTTGGCTAGATTGGGAGTTAGGTTGCTTAATTCCACTGAAGGTAATATTTGGGTTCAGAGTAGTTCCAAATTCTCTTTAGTTTCGTAAGTAAAGAAAACACAAGATATGGATTCTAGCATGGTCAAACTGAAGGAGTTGGTTAAAGATCAAAGGGTAGAGATTTTCTCCCAAGGAGGAGAAGGTGTGTTGAGGTTTCAGGATAGATTGTCTATGCTTTGTATTAATGATTTGAGGGAGAGAATTATGGCTAAAGCGCCATTCATCCCGGCGCTACCAAGATATACCGTGACTTGCGGGAAATCTATTGGTGGAGTGATATGAACAAGTATATAGCTGAGTTTGTGGCAAAGCGTACAACTTGTCAACAGGTTAAGGTAGAGCACCAAAGGCCTAGTAGCACGTTGCAAAGTTCAACATTCCTAGTTGGAAATGGGAAAAGATAAATATGGATTTTGTGACTGGTTTAACCTTTTCGCGTTGTCATCATGATTCGATTTGGGTTGTTATAGAAAGGTTGACTAAGTCAGCGCATTTTTTACCATTGCATACATCTTATAAAACTGAGGATTATGCTAAGTTGTATATGCGAGAGTTTGTCAGACTGCATGGAGTTCCCTTGTCTATCATATTGGATAGGGGTACTCAGTTTACTTCTCAGTTTTGGAGAGCTTTTCAGAAGGGTCTTGGTACCCAACTTCATCTTAGTTTCACTTTTCATCCGCAGAGAGATGGTCAGGCTGAGAGGATCATCTAGACTCTAGAAGATATGTTAAGGGCATGTGCTCTTGATTTCAAAGAAAGTTGGGATAAGTATTTCCCATTGATTGAATTTTTGAAAAACAATAGTTACCATTCTAGCATCCAGATAGTCTCGTTTGAGGCTCTTTATGGTAGGAGATGTAGATCACCCATAGGTTGGTTTAAAGTAGGTGAGGCTCTTTATTCAGACTGCATGGAGTTCCCTTGTCTATCATCTCGGATAGGGGTACTCATTTTACTTCTCAATTTTGGAGAGTTTTTCAGAAGGGTCTTGGTACCTAAGTTCATCTTAGTTCCGCTTTTTATCCACAGAAAAATGATCAGGATGAGAGGACCATCAAGACTCTGGAAGATATGTTGAGGGCATGTGCTCTTGATTTCAAAGGAAGTTAGGATGAGCATTTGTCATTTATTGAATTCGCGTACAACAACAATTACCATTCTAGCATCCAGATTGCCTCGTTTGAGGCTCTTTATGAGAGGAGATGTAGATCACCCATAGTTTGGTTTAAAGTAGGTGAAGATGCTTTGCTTGGGCCTGATGCGGTGTTTGAGGCTATGGAGAAGGTTAAGTTGATTAAAGAAAGATTGAAGACACTCCAGAGTCGCCATAAGTCATATGCAGATGTGAGAAGAAAGGACCTCTGAGTTTGAGGTGGGTGATTTGGTGTATTTAAAGATTTCACCAATGGAAGGGGTGAAATTTTTTGGCAAAATGGGGATGCTTAGTCCCTGTTATATTGGCCCCTATAGAATTCTAAGACGGGTTGGGAAAGTGGCTTATGAGGTAGAGTTGCCTACAGACTTGTCATCCGTTCATTCTGTCTTTCACATCTCTATGCTTAAGAAATGTATTGGTGATACCACTATTGTAGTTCCTTTAGAGAGCTCAGATATTCAGACCAGTCTTTTCTTTGAAGAGATCCCAGTTGAGATTCTAGACCATCAGATCCGTAGACTAAGGAACAAAGAAGTTCCCTTTGTCAAAGTTCTTTGGCGGAACCAATCAGTTAAGGGCGCTACTTGGGAAGCAGAAGCAGATATGTGAGTCAAGTACCCATATCTGTTCTCCACAAACTTAGATTTAGCCGAAGGTACTACATTTCCTTAATTCCACCCCTTTCTAATAAAAGATTCAGCTATATAGTTACTCTTGTTATAAGTTCATGCACTCACAGAAGTACTCTAAAGCTTAGAATGATATAGAGTCAATTTAGCAATTTATTTTAACTGTGCATCCTTAGTTTTCTTTGTATTCTTAGCCTAACTAGCGATATTCAAGTATGAATATTTTCAATGGGGAGATATTGTAAGACCCCGCAAGGTTTCCTCAATGTCTAAGCCCTTTTGAGCAGGTCAAGAGAGGTTTCACACTTAGAAATTTGATGAAGTGTTGGGACTTAGTCCTTTCTTTTAAGACCTTTGAACTTTGAGGATTTATTTGACGACCTTCCTGACCTCCAATAGTTGATTTCTTTGTCTATTCATGATGGAGCAAGTTCATATTACATCTCGGGTGAGTTGGATTTTTCAAACCCCGTTTAGACCATGTTTGGAGTCCCAAAGTAGTGGACCAATGCGATCTTGGCGTGCTACGTCATCCATCGCGTTGGTTAATATTTTCCCCAGTTAGCAGCATCAATATTAGTGAGTCGACGCTAACACGGCGCGATGCGTCGAGTATCACGTTAACACCATCCAGGTTCAATCTTTAAAAATCCACATCCAAGGAGGCAATTAAGTCATCCCCCCCTTTATTTAGAAATAACACGAGATTAAGCCTCCAAAACACCAAAATATAGTCATTCCACTCAATTTTCTCAAAAACACATCCTAGGGTTTCAACCTAAAATTTAAGAAATCTCGAGATTCCACCGTTACTTTAAAAATTAAGTCAAGAATTAGAATCCCCAAACCAAGAGCTTCAAGAACCATCTTTCAAAAGTACGAATATCATCTCAAAAGCAAGTGTTCATCCAAAGTTCATCATCCAAGGAATGTGGGGTTTGAACAAGAGTAATTCTTTCTCTCTTGTGTCCAAAGATTTGATTTTTATTAAAGAATTTTATGATTTGCAAGTGGAGTTTATGCCCAATTTTCTTTGTTTTGAGTTTATGAATTCATAATCTATTTAAGTCTTGACTTGCATGATTATTTCATTTATTTATATTGTGAATTGAAAATTTACGCTATGAATTTCACATCCCTATAATGATTTGATGTTTTCCAGTGTTTCCAAGATTGATGTCAAGATTTAAGCTTCATTATGAAATTGAGATTATTTGAGTATGTTTATATGCTTTAAGCCAAGTATGAATTTTTATGTTTCAAAAAAATTATGTTGTTAGCATGTTTTAACAAGCAAGTATCCTGATTTTAAAGAAAGATTGATCTTTGACCCTAATCTAAGATAAGAGTCCACATTATCTTATTTTAAAGAGAAGAGAAGCATAGTTGGTTTCCACTATACACTTTTGTACTATTTGTGGTGGATTTTCCTAAAAGTTCCAAGCCTAAGTATGGGAGTAGTATTTAGCACCGAGTTGAGTATGATTCCAAGGTCTCATGCCCCAGAACTATGAGCCACCGTAGGTCTATGATTTGCCTCTAGTGGGCTAAGACAAGTGATCACTTATGTTAAGGTTCTATTCTGATGGCAAGGGTAGAACCACTCTCCCCAACGTTGGAAAGACGTTGGACTCCATGTCAGCTCACATGGTTTATGTCGGTTAGAAGAAACTCCCCCAGTCTCTTAAAGATCTAAAATCCCTAAGTTTCAAAAGAAGTCCTTTATTCTCCCTAAGATAAGAGTATTTACTTTGAAAGTTATTGTTTTAAGATTTCTTTTATTTGTGCTAACATATTTTGAGAAAAAAGCAGAGCATACAGATTT
The DNA here is from genome assembly GCA_030864215.1 of Capsicum pubescens. Taxonomy (NCBI): domain Eukaryota; kingdom Viridiplantae; phylum Streptophyta; class Magnoliopsida; order Solanales; family Solanaceae; genus Capsicum; species Capsicum pubescens. The sequence goes on from CM061541.1 coordinate 173,362,991, forward strand.
TAGAACCGAGTGAAATAACTCACAAGATTTATACTATCAGCTTTATCATTCATGATTTACAAGGTTTAGATTCCAAATTTACTCAAGCTATGTAATCGTTTTATGTTAGAATGCATGATTTTTATAAAGATTAATGATATTGTTTACTTATTGCATGCACCCCCATATATTCAGTACATTCCCAAAGTACTGATCCACATATATGTCTATGTGCAACATTGTCTCATAATGTAGGTTCAGGTGCTCAGTCTCAGCAACGATAGTGATCTTCGAGTACCTTCATCTACACTTTCGCAGTTTGTGAGTCCTCATAGTTTGAGGACCTATTTCTTAGATATTATGTCTTCATAGTAGTTGTTTATTGATTTCAGTCCAGTTCGAATCAGTTGGGAGTTTGTCCTAATGACTCTCTAGCCCCTTAGTAAGTAGAGGCTTGTCGGACTATCAGTTGGAGTTTCTAGATTCTCAATATTTGTTATCCAAATGATGGTTTTTAGTTATTTTAGCCCAGATTTGACGTGATATGGTGTGTTTGCTTAAATCATTTGTCTTAAAGTGAGTTCTAGACTTAGTAGCAGGTTCAAAGGGTTAGCTTAGGGCTGCTCATAGCCTTAGCATCATGTGACAACTCGGGATGAGATTTTGGGGCGTTACAAACTTGGTATTAGAGCCTAAGGTTTAGGGAGTCCTAGGGAGTCAAACAAGCCATGTTACGTAGAGTCTTGATCATCGGTGTAAAGCGCGTCATATCTATGAGCAAGAGGCTGTGGGATATTTTAGGAAAATTTATCTATTTCTTTCAAAAGTCATCATGCCTACAGTTATCTCTATCTTTTATTAACTCATGCTCTTTTATGACAGAAAATACGTGGGTGATGCAGCCGTAGCCAGAATTTATGACTTTATGTGGATGAACCTGCCCGAATTCTTTGGGTCAAAAGTAGGTGAGGACCCGCAGTTGTTTGTAGATAAGGTGAAGAAGATCACCTAAGTTATGCATGTAACTGAGAAGGATAGTATAGAACTGGCCTCTTACTATTTGAAAGATATTGCTTATGATTGGGTAGTGATGTGGAGGAAGAGTAGAGGAGAGAATGCAGCTCCTATGACTTGGCAGTTGTTTCAGGATGCATTCTTAGACAAGTTCTTCGCACTTAAGATAAGGGAAGCGAAGATAGAAGAGTTCATAAACCCGAGGCAGGGCTCTATTATAGTAAAAGAGTATTGCCTCAAGTTCAACCAGTTATCTAAGTATGCTCCTGATTTGATAGATTACCGCAGATCTAGTATGAGTAAGTTTATAACTGGTGTTTCTGGATTGGTGGTTAAAAAGTGTATGAATTCTATGCTGAATAGAGACAAGGATCTCTCTAGACTAATAATGCATACTCATCATATTTAGGTAGAAAAGATAAAGGAGAGATAGAGAGTACGAGGAAATAAGAGGGCTAGGTCAGAGCAGTTTGAGTATGGCCAGACTAGATCTCATGGAGGGAGCCATCCGCAGTTTCAAAATTGGTCATCTATGCCCGTAACTTATCACCCAGTGTTCCCACACCCAGAAACAGATAGGAGAAAGGGAATAAGTCTTCTATGTCCAGATATCAACTCAGTGTGAGTGGCAAGCCCAATTATCCCCTATATTCTAAGTATAGTAGGACCCATCCGGGCGAGTTCTTGGTTGAGCAGAAAGGTTGTTATGGTTGTTGCAATTTGGTCCATAGACTTAGAGAGTGTCTGTATGCTAAGCAAGGGAACCGAGATGTAAGACCCCAGACTTAGGCTACCCGTGTACCAGCTCCTATAGTATGTCCAGTCCCTCCTTAGGGTACTTTATCCAGCATTGCTGGCGGTCAGTGCCAGAATCGATTCTATGCTTTGCCATCCTGCAAAGAGCAAGAGGATTCACCAGATGTTGTAACTGGTATGCTCCGTGTCTTTCTTTTTGATGTGTATGTATTGTTGGAACCTGGGTCAAGTTTCTCTTATGTGACCCCGTTAGTTGCTATTAATGTTGAGATAAGTTTTGAAAAGATCCCTGAGCCTATCCTGGTTTCTACCCCAGTAGGTGAGTCAGTTGTTTCTAAGCAAGGTTACAAAAAGTATCCTATTACTGTTCTTCATAAGATCATATTTGCAGATTTAATAAAGTTAGATATGGTTGATTTTGATCTTATTCTGGGTATAGATTGGCTTCTTTTTTGTTATGCATCTATAGACTGTTGCACCTGTGTGGTTAAGTTTTAGTTTCCATATGAGCCAATTTTTAAGTGATTCAGAAATTATGTATCTCCCAAGAGTCATTTCATTTCTTATCTTAAAGCCAGAAAATTGATATCCAAAGGTTGTATCTATCATCTAGTTCGAGTTAAAGACAATAAGTTTGAGGGTCCGTCTAGTCAATCAGTCAGTACAGTTAATGAATTTACTGATGTTTTTGTAGAAGATCTCCCAGGGGTACCTCCTGATAGAGTGATAGAATTCGGGATTGACCTTCTTCCCGACACCCAACCTATTTCCATGCTTCTATATGGTATGGCTCCCACAGAGCTTAAGGAGTTGAAAGAGTAACTCAAAGATCTTCAAGGCAGAGGTTTCATAAGGCCCAGTGTTTCTCCATGGGGCGCATCTATCCTGTTCATGCAAAAGAAAGATGGTTCACTATGAATGTGCATTGACTATCGTCATCTAAATAAGGTCATAATCAAGAGAAAGTACCGTCTTCCTAGAATTGATGACGTTTGATCAATTGCAAGGTGCAAGTTATTTCTCAAAGATAGACCTTAGATCCGGCTATCATCAGCTTAAAGTGAGGGAGTGTGACATTCCAACGATAGCCTTCAGAACCCGCAATGGTCATTTTGAGTTTCTAGTTATGTCTTTCGGGATAACCAATGATCCAGCAGATTTCATAGATCTCATGAATCGAGTGTTCAAACAGTATCTATCTATGTTTGTCATAGTATTCGTAGATGATATCCTTTTGTACTCACGTAGTGAGGATGACCATGGAGATCATCTTAGAACTGTCTTGCAAACTCTTAGAGATCATCACTTGTTCCCCAAATTTAGCAAGTGTGAATTTTGGCTAATATTAGTAGACTTTTTTGGTCATATTTTTTTAGCCAAAAGCATTAGAGTTGATCCCCAAAAGACAGAAGCCGTTAGAAATTAGCCTAGACCTATCTCTCCGATAGATATTAGAAGTTTCTTGGGTCAAGCTATCTATTACCACCATTTTATTGAAGGTGTTCTTCCATTGCATCTCCGATATCTAGACTGACCCAAAAGAAAGTTAAGTTCCTGTTGTTAGATTCTTTTAAGAAGAGTTTTCAGGAGTTAAAGACTCGGCCCACGTCATCCCCAGCGTTGGCATTACCCTATGGTTTAGATGGTTTCGTGGTGTATTGTGATGCGTCTAGAGTCATTTTGAGTTGTGTGTTGATGCAGAGAGGTAAGGTTATAGCCTATGCCTCTAGGTATTTTAAACCTCATGAAAAGAATTACCCAACCCATGATCTTGAATTAGCTGCTGAGGTATTTTCGTTGAAAATCATGAGATACTATCTATATGGTGTTCATGTTGATGTCTTTATGGACAACAAAAGTTTACAGTATGTGTTTACTCAGAGGGAGTTGAATCTTTGTCAGAGGAGATGGTTGGAGTTACTAAAAGATTATGATATAAGCATGTTGTTTCATCTGGGAAAGGACAATGTAGTGGTAGATGTCCTTAGTAGGTTGTCTATGGGCAATGTTACTCATATGGAGAAGAATAAGAAAGAGTTAGCTTGATAAGTTCATCGTTTGGCTAGATTGGGTGTTACATTGCTTGATTCAGCTAAAGGTAATGTTTGGGTTCAGAGTAGTTTTGAATCCTCTTTGGTTTCATAAGTGAAGGAAAAGCAAGACATGGATTCTAGCTTGGTCAAACTGAAGGAGTAGGTTAAAGACCAAAGGGTAGAGGTTTTCTCCCAAGGGGGAGATGGTGTGTTGAGGTTTCAAGATAGATTGTGTGTTCTTTGTATTGATGATTTGCGGCCGAGAATTATGGCTGAAGCACATGGCGCACGGTATTCTATTACTCCCTGTTCTACCAAGATGAACTGCAACTTGAGGGAAATCTATTGGTGTAGTGGTATGAAGAAAGATATCTCTGAGTTTGTAGCCAAGTGTACAACTTGTGAACAAGTTAAGGTAGAGCACTGAAGGCATGGTGGCACGTTGCAAGAGTTTAGTATTCCTAGTTGGAAATGGGAAGATATAAATATGTATTTTGTGACTGGTTTACCCTTTTAGCGTCATCATCATAATTAGATTTGGGTTGTGGTAGACAGGTTGACTAAGTCAGCGCATTTCTTGCCTGTGCATACATCTTATACAATTGAGGATTATGCTAAGTAGTATATCCGAGAGTTTGTCAGACTGTATAGAGTTCCCTTATCTATCATCTCGGTTAGGGGCACACAGTTTACCTCTCAGTTTTAGAGATCTTTTTAGAAGGGTCTTGGTACCCAAGTTCATCTTAGTTCCGCTTTTCATCCGCAGACAGATGGTCAGGCTGATAGGACCATCCAGAATCTAGAAGATATGTTGAGGGAATATGCTCTTGATTTCAAAGGAAGCTGGGATGGGCATTTTCCATTGATTAAATTTGCGTATAACAACAGTTACCATTCTAGCATCCAGATGGCCCCATTTGAGGCTCTTTATGGGAGGAGATGTATATCACCCATAGGTTGGTTAAAAGTAGGTGAGGATCTTTATTCATACTGCATGGAGTTCCCTTGTCTATTATCTCGGATAGGGGAACTCAGTTTACTTCTCCATTTTGGAGATTTTTTCAGTAGGGTCTTGGTACCCAAGTTCATCTTAGTTCCGCTTTTCATCCGCAGACAGATAGTCAGGCTAAGAGGACCATCCAGACTCTGGAAGATATGTTGAGGGCATGTGCTCTTGATTTCAAAGGAAGTTGTAATGAGCATTTTCCATTGATTGAATTTGCATATAACAACAGTTACTATTCTAGCATCTAGATATCCCCGTTTGAGGCTCTTTATGAGAGGAGATGTAGATCACCCATAGGTTGGTTTAAAGTAGGTGAAGCTGCTTTGCTTGGGCCAGATGCGGTGTTTGAGGCTATGGAGAATGTGAAGTTGATTAAAGAAAGATAGAAGACAACCCAGAGTCGCCAGAAGTCATATGCAGATGTGAGAAGAAAGGACCTAGAGTTTGAGGTGGGTGATTTGGTGTATTTAAAGATTTCACCAATGGAAGGGGTGAAAAAATTTGGCAAAATGGGGAAGCTTAGTCCCTGTTATGTTGGCCCCTATAGAATTATAAGACGTGTTGGGAAAGTGGCTTATGAGGTAGAGTTGCCTACAAACTTGTAATCTGTTCATCCTGTCTTTCATATCTCTATGCTTAAGAAATGTATCGGTGATACCAATATTGTAGTTCCTTTAGAGAGCTCAGATATTCAGACCAGTCTTTTCTTTGAAGAGATCCCAGTTGAGATTCTAGACCATCAGATCCATAGACTAAGGAACAAAGAAGCTCCCTTAGTCAAAGTTCTTTGGCGGAACCAGTCAGTTAAGGGCGCTACTTGGGAAGCAGTAGTAGATATGCGAGCCAAGTACCCCCATCTCTTCTCCACAAACTCAAATTTAGCCGAAGGCACTACTTTTCCTTAATACAACCCCTTTCTAATCAAAGATTCAGCTATATAGTTATTCTTGTTATAAGTTCATGCACTCACAGAAGTACACTAAAGCTTAGAATGATGTAGAGTCAGTTTAGCAATTTATTTCAATTGTGCTTCCTCCGTTTTCCTTGTATTCTTAGCCTAACTAGCGACATTCAAGGGTGAATATTTCCAAGAGGGAGATATTGTAAGACCCCGCAAGGTTTCCTCATTGTCTAAGCCCTTTAGAGCATATAAAGAGAGGTTTCATACTTAGAAATTCGATTAATTGTTGGGACTTAGTCCTTTCTTTTAATACCTTCGAACTTTGAGGATTTAATTGATGACCTTCCCGATCTCTGATTGTTAATTTCATTGTCGATTCATGATGGGGAAAATTCATAGTACATCTCGGGTGAGTTTCAGATTTTTTGAACCTCGTTTAGACCATGTTTGGAGTCCCAAATCAATGGACCAATGAGATCTTGTTGTACCGCATCGCCCATCGCATTGGTTAATATTTTCCCTAGTTATCAGTTTCAATTCCAGTTAGTCGATGCTAACATGGCTCGATGCGTCGACCTACGTATTGCTAGGCATATTGTATTTCCAGTCTTTAAAAATCCGCATCCAAGGGGGCAATTAAGTTATTCCCCCCCCCTTTTTAGTCAGTCATAACACGAGATTTAGCCCCCAAAACACCAAAATATAGTCATTCCACTCAATTCTCTCAAGAACACATCCTAGGTTTCAACCCAAAATTCAAGAAATTTCAAGATTCCATTGTTACTTTTCAAAATTGAGTCAAGAATTAGAATCCCCAAACCATGAACATCAAGAACCACCCTTCAAAAGTATGAATAGTATCTCAAAAGCAAATGTTCATCCAAAGTTTATCATCCAAGGTATGTGGGGTTTGAACAAGAGCAATTCTTTCACTTTTGTATCCAAAGATTTGATTTTTATTAAAGAATTTCATGATCTGCATGTGGAGTTTATGCCCAATTTTCTTTGTTTTGAGTTTATGAATTTATAAGCTATTTAAGTCTTGACTTGCATGATTATTTCATTTATTTATATTGTGAATTGAGTATTTACGCTATGAATTTCACATCCCTATAATATTTTGATGTTTTCCAGTGTTTCCAAGATTGATGTCAAGATTTAAGCTTCATTATGAAATTGAGATTATTTGAGTATTTGTATATTATTTAAGCCAATTATGAATTTGATGTTTCATAAAGCTTATGTTGTTAGCATGTTTTAATAAGCAAGTATCCTGGTTTTAAAGAAAGATTGATCTTTGACCCTAAGCTAAGATAGGAGTCCACATTATCTTATTTTAAAGTGAAGAGAAGCATAATTGGCTTCTAGTATACACTCTTGTACTATTTAAGGTCGATTTTCCTAAAAGTTCTGAGCCTAATTATGGGATTAATATTTAGCACCGAGTTAGGTATGATTCCAAGGTCTCATGCCCCAGAACTACGAGTCACCGTAGGTCTATGATTTGCCCCTAGTGGGCGAAGACAAGTGATCACTTAAGTTAGGTTTCTATTTTGATGGCAAGGGTAGAACAACTCTCCCCAACATGGGAAATATGTTGGACTCAATGCCATCTCACATGGTTTATATCGGTTAGAAGAACGCCCCCAGTCTCTTAAAGATCTAAAATCCTTAAGTTTCAAAAGAAGTCCCCTATTATTCCTAAGATAAGAGTATTTGCTTTGAAAGTTATTGTTTTAAGATTCCTTTTATTTGTGCTTACAATTTTTGAGAAACAAGCAGAGCATACAAATTTTATAACCAAGTGAAATGAGTCGCAAGATTTATACTATCTGCTTTATAATTCATGATTTACAAGATTTGGATTCCAGATTTACTCAAGCTATGTAAGCCTTTTATTTTAGCATGCATGATTTTTATAAAGATTAATAATATTGTTTACTTATTGCATGAACCCCTATATACTCAATACATTCTCAAAGTACTGATCCACATATATGTCTATGTGCTACATTGTCTCATAATGTAGGTTCAGGTGCTCAGTATTAGCAGCGACAGTGATCTCCGAGTACTTTCATCTACACTTCCGCAGTTGGTGAGTCTTGATGGTTCGAGCACCTATTTCTTAGATTTTCAGCCTTCGTAGTAGTTGTTTATTGATTTAAGTCCAGTTCGAGTAAGTTGGTGGTTTGTCCCAATGACTTTCTAGTCCCTTAGTAATTAGAGACTTGTCGGACTATCAATTGGAGTTTCCAGATTCTTAGTATTTGTTATCTAGATGATGTTTTTCAGTTACTTTAGCCCATATTTGATGTGATATGGTGTGTTTTCTTAATTCATTTGTCTTATAGTGTGTTCTAGACTTAGTAGCAGGCTCAAAGGGTTAGCTTGGGGCTACTTGTAGCCTTAAGAACTGTGTGACATCTCGAGATGAGATTTCAGGGCGTTACACCATGCTGATGAGTATGTTGCAGATGCTCAAGCAAAAATAAATATGTTTGAAACAAAGATTAACCTTCTAGAAGATGAAGATTTCCCAGTCACCTCTTTCAGTGGTCCAACTCACCCCTTTTAAAGCTTATGTTCTCTTTGCAAATGCAAAAACTGCATGGACAAATAGAATGAGCTCTTAAAAATAGATGACCTGACTATTGTTGTCAATGAATTGAAATCTAATAGGGGTGTCATAACATCCAAAAAGGTGAGAGATCCATACACTCCTACAAATGAGGTTAGGAAGAAGAAAAAAGCAATTAGACGTATACTCTCAAATAGGAAATCAAGAAAAATTGGAAATCCTCCTCCATCAAATGTTGATGAATTTTGGGTACCATTGAGGAAGGTGGACATATACGCAACCATTGACACCAACAAGCTTACATATCTGATAAACCACAAGAATTTCAACAAAACCGCAAAGTGCTTCATGATGAATCCACTTTCCTTCAAAGACTTCAAGATGAAGAAAAATATGTATGAGTGGTACGAGGATAGGGTAAGTTTTTACTTTTAATAACCTAACCATCTAAGTCATCTTTATTAATAGATTACCCATCTTCTACATAAGTTGCATTAGATTGGGCAATCTGTTAACATAGGTTCAGAGAAGCTACATAATAGATGAGTCATCTATTACAAAAGGTGGTCTATATATTGCATAAGTCGTAGAAGATGGCTAAACTATTGACAGTTTCATAGAACCTATGAAACAGATCGACCACCTGTTGCAACATATTACCTATCTGTTGCAACTTATAGACAATCTGTTGCAATAGATGGGAAATTCGTTTCATCATTTTAGTTTTTAAAAATTACTAACCTATTTTAAATTTGTATTCTTACATAATAGCATGTTGATGAAATTGTCTACCTCATGAGGGTAAGGCACCTCAAGTACCACGAAGTATATGATCTTTGCAATAGGATAATGGACCTCAAATTTTACAACTACTTCAAGAGTAGGTACGACGTAATTTGTACCAAAACGGTCACTCCCGGTGGCCTATATCTTGAGATGTTAATTTCACAGTTCAAATGGGATCAAGATATGATTAACTACGTTAGAGAGAAGAGGCCATTTCCATATGACATGAGTTGGATTGGGGAAAATAGAATTTTTGCAGTCATGAACCTAGAAAAAAACATTATGTGAATCTTGAGAATCTCTACCATAAGGGACACATTAATGCCTATGACTGCGACTTACATGCTTCGAGGACCATGAGTTTTTCCCCATGGTGAAGTCAGTATTGGAGTTCCTCCGTAAATTGTTGGAGAAAAGTGGCTTAATGAATGACGACCTTCCATAGGAAGTGTTACAAAATGGACTTTTGAGGGTCAAAAAAAGAACCTTGACAAAAATGAGATTAGTTCGACGTGTGGGTCATACTTGCTTGTATATATTGAATGTTTGCTAACCGGCACCAAAATCTCATTACCAAGGTCCTTTCTGTGTAGAACACTTGGCAAAGATGCAAGAGGTCTGGGCTGTTGGAATATTATATAGAAGTTTGAAGCCTGTGTTTAAAAAGAAAATGTAAAAAAATGATGAAAATTATTATTCTATGTTTTTAACGTAATTATATATTGTTTAAGTAATGTAAATTTTTTTATTTTTTATGATTAATGACAATTGTATGGTTTTATTAAATTTGCAAACTTATGAATCAGTACAAAAATAATGCAGTAGATGATGGATCTGTTGCAACAGATATCATAACTATTGTAAAATATCAAATAGGTCTTCCTACAGGTTTGAATTATTCCAACAGATAGACTATTTGTTGAAACAGATGGTTCATTTGTTGTAATAGTAATATTGTTTTAATTAGTTCCAACAGATGAACCATATGTAGCAACATATAGTATATCTGTTGGAACAATTAAAACCTGTAGGAAGACCTGTTTGATAGTTTTCAATAGATGTGACATCTGTTGCAATAGATCGATTGTTTGTTGCAATATTTGAATCTACTATTCCATTTCAATTAATAAAATTCATAGACAAAATAAAATAAATTAAAGCCTTCACAAATTACATTACATTAAATAAAACAATAAATAAATGAAATGTAAAAAAATTATTATGAATTTGACAGACTCGATCTATAAAGCTCGACTCAATATTGACAAGTTGTTCTTCATCTGGTGTTATGGAATTTGGCTTTGGTTGTGTGGATCTTTAATGTTGCTGCATAAGGTTTCTGAGCCTCTGCTACTCCATATTTTCATAAAAGAGTAGCATATCTTATATGAAGTAATTCGGCATCAAGTCCATCATTTGGAACTTGTAACCATCACTAAAATACTCCAAGTAAGCGGCAACAAAAAGACCACAATCCCTCTATTTGTAAAAATTAGATAGTCCATATCTTGCAATTAATGTAAGAGTTGTTAAATTTATAAAATGAAACAAAATCATGATACTTACATGCTACCACTAGATTATTGAGCAATTCCTTCAACATATTCTACATCAAATGGATTACCCATTTTATCCCGATATGCTTCAATCGTTGATCAATCAGTATAAATCTTTTGATCCAAAAATCCACTCATATCAAGGTAAGTAGGCAATATTTTGTCAAACTTTTGTATCTCAAATAATGGCCTAGAATGTTTCCTTCACGACATTGAGTCATAAACTCGGATATGTGTCATTTTTAGAACAATGACAACCAACACCCAATAGAACACATCACCATAATTAATTGAGATGTACACTTCGTTGTAATGACCCAAAATCATCTCCCGGGATGACGCACGGTGCCTAAGGCTATGAGTAGCCCCAAGCTAACCCTTAGAGCCGGTTTCTACCAATGACACTTAATTCAAGATAAGAATGGACTCAACACTAGTATAGTCATATCACATGAAAGGAAATATGGAAAATATACTCGGTCCATAAGACCACAATATAGAGAAATATCAACAAAACCACAATATCGAGCCCTCAACACATCACAAATATGACACTATTCTGACAAGCCTCTACAAATCAAAATCTAGAGAGCCATTGGGAAGGGTCCCCAACTGAGTCAAAATGAACTGAAGATAAAACATAGTCTCTCAAGTATGGTAAATATCTAAAGATCGATCCTCGAATCATGAGGACTCACCACTGTATAAAACATAGGCAAGGTACTCAAAGAATCACGAGTGAGGCTGGGACTGAGCACCTGAACCTACATTATGACATAATGTAGCACATAGACATATATCTGGATCAGTACTTGGAATGTACTGAGTATGCGGGGGTAAATGCATATGAATAAAATAGTAACAATCTTCTTTAATCAAATCATGTATGCATTATGAGATGACTCATATGGCTTGAACAAGTATAAAATATAAAGATCATAAGTCATGTAGAATGGAGCATGTAACACATATCTCGTGAGTCATTATTGTTTAATCTCAAAATTCAAAATCTTCTATTGTTCTCAATACCCAAAGGCTAAGGGACTTTAAACGATACTTTCAACTCATGTATAAGTCTCACGGAGAGTAAAACTTCTTCAATGCTCAATATTTCATAACTATTTAGAACTCATATACTTGGAATTCAGAATCATATAACATGAAAACATACTTGAAGGCATTTTATTCACTTTAGAAAAATATCTCATCTCAAGATTTAGGGAAATCACTCCATCTCAAATGGAAAGGCATTCTAGTTTATGGAAACAAATTATCTCAAGGTTTTATAAAAAGAACTATAACAGGGGAAGATGCTTTTATTTTGGAAATAACTCACATCAAGGAAATACTTTAGTAGGGGAAACATCTTTGCAATTCAACCATTTAGGAAAATAGCTTATAGGGAAGGAAAACAAGTATTTGATCTCAAAGTCTAAATGTCAAGGGAGGTTCACGTAACCGACATAAACCATGCGAGCTACATGGCGTCCAATATTTTATCCTCCTAAGGAAGAAACCTCACGTTGGGGAGGAGCGTCATACTCTTGCCAGGGAGTATAACCTAGGTATAGTGATCACTAAATGAAACTCGGCCTCGGGACTAATCATAATCATCATAAACTCGGCCTCAGGCCCAGCCTATGGTATCACGTAGTTTTGGGGTAAGAAACCGTAGTAACTTACCCACTCGGTGCTAAATACTACTATCTTTAGATTATCTGCTCTCATCTCATAAAAAATCCACTTTTAGAATAATCACATGGTTCACCATGAACCCAATAATTAAATCAATAATCTCATATAGTGAAGTAGATTTCAAAGCTCAAGGACCATTAGGTCAATTCATTTCTCAATCATCTCAAAATACTTAAAACATGGGTGCTCATAGCACAAGAGTTCATAATATCACAAGTCTCAAATAGGGCTTACTACCTCGTTATTCAATCTCAAGTTAAAGCTTATAAAAAGCATAATATATAGCATATAGATTCACAAATCATGTGGAAATCTGGGAATTTCAGCAAGTTACCTCAAAATCTCAATATAGCCATATGCTTCAATATCTCAACAATGCAAATATTAGCTTATCAAGGAGTAAAATCATGGGGTTTATACCCAGCTGTAAATACTCAAGAAAACATGTAAAAATTATGCCATTTGACTCTTAATTCATGGGAAATATCAATATAATGCATTCAATAATAATGGGTGAAAAACCCAATTCAAATTCATGTAAAAACCTCATACATTTCAAGAATTTCATGATGTAAATAGTTTTGACACAAGGGTGAAAGGGTTACCCTTGTTCAAAAACCCCACATACCTTGAATTAGAAACTTTTGATGAACTCTTACTTTTAGAACTCTATTCGTGCTCTAGAATGAGGGTTCTTGAGATCCTTGACTTAGAAACCTTGAATCTTGACTCAATTTAGGAAATCCATGGTAGATTCTTGAGATTCTTGGAAGAGGTTTTGGATACTTAGGGTTTATGTTGAGAGAAAACTTGAGAAAAACCTCATAAGATGCTTGTAAATGGATTTAATTTAATGTTTCCATGATTTTATAGGCTTGGAAAAGGTCCAAAGTGACCTTTTAAACATCTATGCTAAACTGGAAAAATTGAACTGGAACCCGATTTCATTGGCCTCCGCGACGCGCCACTTATTGCGGTGGCTCACTGGAATTTGACAATTGAGAAATTGGCAGCCTCCGCGACACGAAGCCATCATGTTTTCCCACTAGTTGGGACCTGGGACTCCTCCGAGATGCACCACTATCACGGGGTTCCACTGAAAATTGAAAATTGCCAAATCAACCCTCTCCGCGATGTGTCAGGCAGTTAAATAATGCAGTTTTACGACTAAGGCTTAAATTAGCCATAACTTCTTACCCGAGTGTTGGATTTGGGAAAATCTCATATCGATGGAAATATTATCAGATTTCCCACGTGAAAAAAGTAGAAATAAGGGAAATTCTATATGATTAACATGTTACTCACTTAGGAAGCAACTTTTTAATCTTTTAGGGACAGAATTACGCCTCACTCGACATGCCCTATGGCTCAAACTACAAGGGAACTTTGCGGGGCCTTACATTCGTTGACCAAGTGCCGAGGTAAGCCAGTTGGAAAGCTAAAACCTTTGTTGATGTTGATTAAACATTCATCATTTCGGGGAACTTCCAACTATTGTTGACAAAAATCTTTGGCCTAATTGATGTAAACTTTGAACAAATAGTTGCTTGTAGTGTATCTATATTGTTGTTTTGTTTGAAACTTGGCCTTTCTTTGGAGGTAGTTAAAAATGAAATCGACGGGCTGCACATATTAGATTATGTAATAATAAAATTAATAAACAAAAAAATTAAATATAGTGTTAATAGTAAGATATATATATATATATATATATATATATATATACATTCCATCAAGTTTGGGGTTGTGACATCAAATAGAACCAATTTTTCATTCTTAGATGTGCAATAACAAAGTCGAACATATCAAAACCAAGACTCGACTGGTTCACTTTACAGTGTTTGTCTTTTCTGCATGATTTATATGGGTTAATGTCTTTTTTTACCCTAAGAATGGTATAAATCAATATTTTTAAAAATGAATTATATACCTGATGGCATGAAGCTTCTTTAACAGCCTATCATTAATCCATTCTGAATAGTCATTGATCAACTTTGTTAGTCCTTTGGGAGCCTCGTCTGAGATGTTGAACCCGTCAAATAGATAGTTTTTCCATTCTTCCAGACTGACAGGATTTACTTTTTCTTCCTCTTTGGAAACAGTTGATGGATTATCAACTATGGTATGCTGTTCAATAGTAGATTCTACTGTGACATCCACCTGGAAATCCAAAATTGTTTGTGCTAATCATAGAGATACCAAAAAAAAGGAAAAAGATAACTCATCAGTTGGAGGAAATCAAACAGGTTTGCCTACTGTTTTAGTTTGTTCCAACAGATGAGTCATATCTTGCAACATATAGGTTATCTGTTGGGATAAATTATGACAGGAGGAACACCTAAATGACAATTTCTAATAGATGACCCATATGTTGAAACAGATAACTCATCTGTTTAAACAGATGACTCATTGTTGGAATAATCTAAAACAATAGGGAAGTCTTGATCAAATATGTCCCAATAGATTACCTATCTATTTCAAAAAATGGGTATCTGTTGGGACAAATTAAAATAGTTGGAAACCTATTTGATTTCCTCCAATAGATGAGACATACGTTGCAACATATAATGCATTTGATGCAACAGGTTAGACATCTGTTGCAACAAATGCCTATATTTATTTGATAATTTTCAACAGATGTGTCATCTGTTGGAACAGATGATAAATATTCACCTTCTTCTGCTCATGGTGCTCTCCTATGGCCCTCGTACATTTCTCAAAAGTCCAAGACAAAGACAGAGGAGTTGCAATTTTTTCTTTTTTTGATGCTTGATAATGCCTTGGAAATTTCTTTCCTTCTCCTCTTAGATGCCTTAATCTCTAATAGAGCGTATTGATATGAAATCTTCTTTGATAAAATGACACCCTCCTTAGATGTCAGTTCCTTCATAGAAGCAGTTAATGCATTAATAACATTAATAACCCCATCATGTTTCGCCTTGCAGTTTTAACGTTTGCATGCAGAACATTTGCTAGGAGGGGTAAAATCTATAAAACTAGTATGATCATGATCATAATGATTTGTTGTTTCAAACACTGAAAGAGGAGCATCATTATCCCTAATGGCAGCACCACAACCACTATCACCATCAACAACTCCATCACCACTAACACCATCAACAACAACAAGCCCACCCTCCAAAATTATTTTTCTTGTGATGGTTGTTGCTCCAAACAATTCCCTTTGTTATTCTATCAATGACCTTAGGGTTCGATAAAGTTTTCACAGACCGTAAATTAAGAAAAAATAACATTTTTACCACTCTATTGGTCAGAACAAGCCATGGATGCACAATCTAAAATAAATAAGAACATATATTAGAATGATGATTAAATCATTTTAAATAATCATTAATTAAAATAAAACTTAATTAGAATTAGACTTACTGCTTCCTTCGAAGGTTTGACGAGATAAAATATTTTGCTTTTTTATCAGTTTTGACCGACAACCATCTCAGAATTCTTGGACATGAAACTCCTTCCTGGTAGTTCAGTTGTTGTCTCAAATTAGGAATGACTTCAAATGCCCAAGCCTATAAATAACACCAAAAAATCAAAAGCACTATTCAATAAAAAATAAATGAATCATAATAAAAGAGATATTCACCATGAAAGCCCATGAAAACCCATTTAAGTTGAGTGTCTTTGGCGTTAACAGAGTCAACAAATATTTGATAGTCATTTTGAAGCTTTCATAACCCTAAGGTAGCTATTAAATGCCTCAAGATCCTCCGAGAGCTTTATTAAACCAAGTGATATGTTGTTGTTAACGTCTCTCGCCCAAAGAATATTATGTACAAAGCAAACCAAGCACAATGATTGCTTGTGCTTCTTTGAAAGTCTTTTACCTTTCAACGTTTCTATCAAATTTTTATTTTTAAAGCCTGGACCACTAAGGGAAAATAAGTCATCACCATCACTTAACTTGCCTTTGCCTTTTTTTTGTTGTGTGGGGTGCCTTTTTTGGGTTAAAATAGGTATAGGTTGAGAATGAGGATAACATTTTAGTTTAGTAACTATGGCAAACTCCTTCCAACCAAAACAAATAGGCATGCCATAGTAATTTAGCAACACCTCACCGATCTTATTTTTATTTTCATACATAAACCTATGCTTGAGAATATCATGTACCGTGATCATTTAGAAATGAGCATTATTGTCGTCCAACAAATCAAGATATTTCCCAAAGAAACTGTCACTGAAATAAGCATCCAATTTTTGGTCTCAAAGTATTTTTCTGAAGGTATCAAAAGATTTTCACATGACCGACTTAACTACAAAATCACCACTTAAAATTGTGGCACCATCGCACTGCATTCTCACAAGATAACTATAATGCTGAAGGTTTTGACCAACTTTTCAGTGGAAGGGCTATTAGCATTTGGATCATCTCTTTTGCAATATTCCTCACCCCCATGCTCATTATCTTCTGCTTCTGATTGAGATATTGCTTGTAAAACAAGCTCATAGAGTGGTAGATGTAGCTTAGCTGCTTTACTTATTCCTTTACTTGGACTTGATTTGATTTTTTTCTTTTGGGAGCCATATTATCTAAAAATAACAGGAAAATAAAGAAGATTATAATTGATTAATGCATCGTTAAAAAAAAGATAACAATAAATCTAACATGTACAACACAGTAAAATAACACTTCCAATAGATTACTAATCTATCACAACATGTGAGTTATCTATTGCAATATATAAATAACCTGTTGCTATAGATTAGTGATCCGTTCGAAACAATAAAAAAAGTTTTAATACAGTTGTAAATTCATCCAACAGATAACTTATCTGTTGAAATAGATGACTTATCTGTGCAATAAATCATTTATTTGTTGCAACATATGAGTGATCTGTTGGAACTGTTATCAACTGCTAATATTATTTAGATTTCTTCCAACAGAAGGATCATCTGTCCTAATAGATGAATGATCTGTTAAAATAAATTAAGTCTTGGACATGTCGTTCTGTTGATAATTGATAGAATTTTACCCGACAAATTATTTGTTGCATCATATAGTTCATCTGTTACATCAGATGGTTCATCTGTTGCATCAATTGGTTAATCTGCTGCAAAAAAAATAGTAGCAATATTTTGTTCAATAGAACAACAACAATATCACCATTTAATATCAAATACACCATTTTTACCTAGAATAAGAGAAAATCAACCCAGCAACACTAACACAACACACACACACCAAGAACATTAATAGTGACCAAAAACACCAACATTGTTATTTTATTCGTACAAACACAAGCAACAAAAATAAAACTTCAAAAAATAAAACAAGCACCAACAAATCGAATCAACATTTCGACATCACAAACTACAATAACAATAAAAAATTATATTTCACTCCGAAAAGAAAATAGGAGAAATATCAGATATTAGGGTTTTCTTCAGTCCCCATTTCAAATTTAAACAAAAAATATTGAAATGTTAACCAATACTAGAAGAGAAGTTAGCTCAAGTTCCTCTTTTTTCATAACTAAAAAGCCATAATTTTTTGCCTGTGAAAGAAGAAAAAGGACGAGGAAGAACTCAAAGCTGTTGTTGCCGAAAAACAATGTTGTCACGTCGATTGATGGTTTAAAATAAAAAAGAAACTCAAAGCCCAACTATTTATCGCCAGAGTTTGAAGTCGTTGGGGACGAGGGAAGAAAATTGAAGAACTATTGGTTGAGAGAAGTTTGAGAGAAACTGTTGAGAGAGAAGGGAGACAGGAGAGAGATGGTTGATTTGGAGAGGAGAAAGGTGCGAGTTGATTTGTATTTTTAAAAAGATTAGAAAGTTTTAAAAATATTAATCAAGTCTATAATTAACTTAATCAAGTTTCTTAATTATATTTAGCCCTTTAAGTTGATCAATGCCATCAATCCTTCATTCAAGACTTAAAATACACCTTTCCTTCAATTTTCTCTAGTTTCTAGGGGATAGAAGAATTTGACTTAAAAGGGGGTGTAGTAGAAGTGGGACCCATACACTATAATTTTAAAAAATAAAAGAAATAACACCTCACACACCAAGTCTCATCCATCATAAATTTTTTCCATTCTCGTGTATTGGATAGTTTTCAATCTATTGGGAATTGAAAATAAACGATGTAATAATAGAATTTTAAATGTAGGATAAAAGGGGTAAAAATATCCAAAAAAAATTAATTTATAGTGTGAATAGGATTTTTTTACTATTGTGGTCATATTTGGATCAATTTTTTGTGGCCAAAGGGATTTATTCTTTATTTATATATAAATTTTGTAGAAAAAATTAATCTCAAAATATATATTGATTCACATAAGAGTGCAA
Organism: Capsicum pubescens; assembly: GCA_030864215.1. Lineage (NCBI taxonomy): Eukaryota > Viridiplantae > Streptophyta > Magnoliopsida > Solanales > Solanaceae > Capsicum > Capsicum pubescens. The sequence continues at coordinate 173,381,607 of CM061541.1, forward strand.
CTATTAAAGAAATTAATTTAACATATGATTAAGTTCAATTTAAATTGTTAGATGCTATATTCTCAAAACATTCTATGAAAATAACTTTTATATTACATACCAATTTGAAAATACAAATAAATTCTCCTTTAACTTGCCAATACGTTTATACAATGATTTAATTTTTAAGAGTTTGCAGGAAATTTCGAACTACTCTTTCAATAACTTAATGTCACAAAAAACGAAAAGATAAAAAGGTAATTACAAATTTAACCTTTTATATTAGTTTGAATCCAGACTTATAAGCATCGGTCAAATATAAAATTTAAATAGTTCTGAAATTTATCAACTAGATACGATTAATCTGAATAACATTAAATTAATTATGTAGTTGAAAATATGGAACAAATTATACTTATTTGATAAATTACATATTATTTTTATGTCTTGAGGTTGGGCCCGGACTTAGCACGAGCTACCAATAACTAGTATAACTATAACTATGACTTTTTCTTTTTCACTAAAGGCACATCACAATATTTAATAATAGAAAATCACAAAATTTTTACCTTATTACTACAAAACTCACAGTTTCCGAAAAACCAACCTTCTAGCAAGTGTTAATAGTTTACTCTACATTTTAATCGTTATTTATTTTTTAATCAAATAAATGCTAATTCTGTTTAAAATTGGACCAAACTACTCCAATTTTGAAATTGTTTAGTTAATATATATTAAAAAGATTTATATTTTATTGGATGATTATAAGAAACTGAATTTTATTAGGTAATTGTTATTATTACTAGTTATCAATGCATCAAAATTATCTTGTGATAATCAATTTTGCGTTTTCAGTGTATTTTGTATGATGTCCGAATAAAAATATGAAAGAAAAGGTAAAAATAAGGATATAGATTATTAGATTCAGATAGTTCTTGAGACAATAATAACCAATAAGTTTAAATGGAAGAAATAGATTAACAATTACTACCCATTACACAGTTTAGCCAACAATATTATAGGATTGCTAAGAAATTAGTCAATGTTTCATACTTCTTTGTAGTGTTATCACTTATAATCATACTAGATGGTGAAGCCTGTGCTAGCGCAGGCCCAATAGTAATGACGTAGCTATTGTTTGATCACACCTAGATAGAACAATTTTGAATTAGGAATGCCAAATATACCCTTTTTTTGCAAAAGAAGATGGTATGATTGTGACCATCTTTAAGTTTCATATAGTCAAACAACAATGACACAAAATATTAGAATAGCAAAGTGTCTAAGAGCAGAAGCATATATTGCACCTGCGAACAAATCCCTTTGTCTCCAAATGATGCTGTCAAAGGAGTTGTAATATTTCCCAATAATGTACAACTGCCTCTGTAACATCCAAATAGAACAATGAGTGAATGCAATTACATATTATATAATCTTTTCTTCTAATTTAGATGTCTAACACAAAATGTTGTAGCATAATAACTTACTTGCAAGGAACGTCGCCGATAATATTCCAATCACCATCCTTGTCTTCATTAGTCAGTACATATTCAGATCCGTTGAGAAAATCCATCAAGTGAGTTTCACTAAGTTCCAACCTTCTTCGAATTATTAGTGCTGAAATGAACCAGCAGCTTTTCTTCACTGTGGCCAACCACAAATTTACAGTCGTTGGAGCAGATGCCTCTTATGTTAAACCCTTCACAACGTCAGTTCTTATGGTCCACAACCAACTAGATATTACATGGCTGCAAAAAATGGAGAAAACAGAAGAGGGGCAAGGGAAGCAAGACCAGAGAAGGAGCTAATACCGCTTAGGAATTTTACTAATGCTCTCACACTAAAACAGAGAAATCTATTACCACAACCACAACCATTCTCGAGTACAAGATAGCTTCTTGCTTTTCTAATTGTGTTAATACAAATCCAATTTCCCATCTAAACCAACATATAACGCCATAACCAGTGCTACAACTTTCACAATAAAATTCAGAAGCGCAAGAAAGGTTGAGGTTCCCATGAAAATCTATTCTTTATAGTTGGGCTGGGATTTAGTAACTGACCAAGCGATGCACCCTCCAGTAACTATCAAGGTCCAAATGGAACTCGATTTGCTAATACCATCCAATTTTTCGTTGCTACAAGTACATCACCAAGGCATACCTGGAGTTTTCTCAACTAATTTTCCAGCTATTCCACCTGTAAAATTTGATTATATACTGACAACGTAAGTCAGTCATTTTGGTAACCTATTTGAGGAACTAAGTTGTACAACAAAAGACTGCAAAGAACTATTAGTTTTACTATAATTACTATGATTACTACAGTTAGCATAGGATGTATACATCTTTAAGAAATTGGACGGTACTAACCGTAACCAAAATAAATTGAAACTATAGTTCAAATATATTATTCAAAGGGTTCTGTTGTTTTTATCTCAATATGCTCCTGTCAAATATTCTGGTCTTTTTTATTTCTAATCATGGTGTCTGAGCCAGTTTGAACACATGATCCTTGGTAACAACAAATAATAAGCTCATCTAAACTCTAGATAATAAGTAATTCCGGCCTTACAGTTTCTATGTTATACATTATTTATCCATGTATGTAATCCCTGCATAACTTGTTTTAAAATTAAAAACTCTTTAGGATTGCAATGCCAATTATTAGGTATGAGCATGTGATATAAGCCTAGGAGGGGAAGTGTAATTCTATTTTACCTATGATCAAAGGAGGTGAGATTGAAGAGAGATTGTTATAATAAACAAAGCAAGCTATAATATTTTGTATCTCACTAAAAGTGTGATGGTAATTTATTGCGAATTAGATTGCACGATCAAGACACCAACAAGACAAAGTCAATACATTCATGTTTGCAGACAACTTGGCCAAATAAAAAGAGGGGTAGAACATTTAAAGCATTGAATCATTCTGAATACCCAGGATAAGCATCTTTCAAACCCTAAACTGGGGATTGGAAAGAAATAGGGAATTAATCCATTTTCTTTTTCCTGCATATCTTTTCTTTTGAATAGAGGGCCATTTGCACGGAGGCGGAGCCAGCCCTTTCTAGAGGGTTCGTCCGTACCCCTTCAATGGAAAAATATACTATTTATACATGATTACAATTATTTTTTATGTGGTTATAGTAGGTGTTGACACCCTTTGACTTAGGTTTCTTTGAATATTGAACCCCCTTACTTGAAATACTGGCTCCTCCTTTGCGTTTGCAAATGTGGAACATGACACCACGTATATAGAGTGAGAAAATGGGTAAATTATGGTGTCTTGCATTGCTTAGTAGTTTTCTTCATCTCTTTATACATATTTGTTCGAGGCAGAATTCGTACCTATCAATGAAAGCCAGTTGGATTCTCTGGAAACACACCTTGATATAGCCTGCAATTACATTCCATCATTGTCGTTTCTGGTGAAAAGATTATCAAATTTTTTATCAGTTTTTAAAATTTCACACGATAGAGGACAATACATACAAATATAAAAGAAGATTTAGACAAAAATTGGAGTAGCTATTAACCTGAAAATTAAAAATAAAGAAAAGATTGAAAAAGAAAGGACGTTGGTAAATAACAATTCAATCGAGAAACTTAGCAAGAGTTGAAGAAACTATTAGAGTACAAAAATTTAGAAATTACAAAAGCAACCATCATGTAGTGAATTAAATTAAGCACAAAAATAAAAGTACGTTAGAGCGATCACTGTAATGATTGTGAATTAATTAGCTTACCATAGGTTGGTTTAATTGATACACTTGAATATAGAAAATGATATGATGTTACGGAAAAACTTTTTGAATAATTTTATCATAGACTATATTATACGTAGACTGGTCATCATTGCTATCAGCAGTACGTGGTCGTGTTAATAATTTTATACAGTTAGAATTCTTTGCTCTTGATAAATCCACATATAATTGACAATGAGAGAATACAGGCTTATGAAAATAAATTCCAACATAATCTAATGTTTATCCTTGAGCTTTATTTATTGTCATAGCAAAACATAGGCATATTGAAAATTGTATTTTTTTTAACTGGAATTGCTAACTTTTCATCATTTGAAGATAATAATGGTATTCTGAAAATAAATACATGTGTATTTTTAAAATCGCCACTGGCAATTTTAACGCTTATAACACAATTCCTAAAATCACAACATATTAGTCATTTACCATTGCACAAACCTTCACAAGGATTTAATCTTTTGAGTAAAATAATTGAGCAATTTTCTTTTAATGTTAGTTTGTAGGGAGGTAGACCAGGAGGATTTAATGAATGTAAGAAATCTTTAAACTGACTTTGATCACTTGGTTCAATAGTTTCATCAAGCGAAACAAATGTGCAAGCATCTTTAGAAAATTGGTTTATAAGTCTATCATTTAGTTCATCAACAAAGTTATTTTTTATTGTTAAAATCACATGAAAAGTCCAAAAAGCAGAATCATGTAAAGAGTTGCTAAAGTCGGGATATAGTATTTTGAATAAAAGATCTAGTGATTCTTTTTCAGTAGTATAAGGAACAATGAAACATCTTGGGATATTTATTTTTTCATTCATATTTATTTTTTCTTTTCCATTTCCTATTCGCATTAGATACTCACAAAAAGAGTGATCAATTTTTGCAAGCATATTTTTCAATAGATGTAGTTTTTCAAGATGATTCAACATTTTTGGATTTAATATGCTTTCTCGAACGAAGTCTTCTTTTTTTCACTCCGAACGACAGGTAGAGTTTGTCTAAAATTTCCTCCAAACACAACCACTTTTTCACCAAACAATGTATTTTAATCCATCATATCTTTCAAAGGAGAATCAAATGCTTCAATCATGGTTTTTTGCCATTGATATTTTATCCCACAAAATTAATTTAGCGTCATGAATTAAAGATGATAATGAACTCTTATTTCTAATATTTCAAGTGAACTTTTCATCAATATTAATTAGAAATTTAAAGCGAGAATGAGCCATTCGTCCTCCTGGAAGGAGAGAAGCAACAATACCACCAGGACCATCTATAAAGAATGCCCCTGATTTATTGCTAAATATTCTCTGAACGATTGTATCATATGCTTTTTTTTATGTATTTAATTTTTATGTAATAATAATTTTTTATGTAATAATAATTATTTATCGCTCACTATAATATTTCTTTCTAAGATTATGTCTTTTTCTTCAGTTGCAATTTTTGAAGAGGTAATAGTTTATGGAACAAGGTTGAACTCATTGATATCACATCCCATTTAATGTAATATATCATTGATATGGTTGAAAACTACTCGATGAATATATTTTGTTATAATGTTTCCCACATTCTTAAAATCTTCAGACATTGAATATTTAAATTATTCCCATAATTCCTTTGGATTATCACGATTATAATATACTAATATAGTAGCAGATAGATGTCTTAAACTATAAGGTATTTGATTACATGTAGCTTCTAACATACATTCAACTAAGTTGTTATCTCGATGTAATAGTCCTTTTTTTTCAGCAGATTCTATAAACGTTTTGCAACGTATTTTATTTACTTTAAGAAGAGAGTTATATGATTTTAGTGCTTTTACATTCATTAGTAATAATCAAAAATAATATCTTTCTCCTTCTGTTGGATGACAAGTTACAACACAACCGATAACATTATCATGTCTTCGTCGAGTCCATATTTTATAGCTAGGCAACCACACAAAGTGTTGGGGGGGGGGGAATCTTTATACAATAATTAAGATCTTTATCATGTTTATTTTCTTGGTTCATTAAGAAAAATTCGGTTAACATAGTCTTCTTAAGCATTGGATTTTTTAAGATGCTATCTATGCTATCATTTTTTTTAAAAGAGACAAATCGTTGTCCTTCAAGATGTAGCTGAAGGTGATAAACAATTGGAGTCATTTCACTAATAGAAAATGAAAATAAACATCACATAGCTTTCGGTGGAGACACCTATCTAGCTGATTGATATTCTTATATCTCATCTATTTCTATATTTGTTTTCTCTTTATGTAAGTGAAATAAATTTTTATCATGTCCTTCGCAAATATATTTATATAAATATTTGACAACATTAATATCAGAACAAACTTCAACATTTATAGGAAAATTATATTTAGATAATAGATAAGGATTTTAAGAGACAACCCATGAGTTATCTAGCAAATGTTCTCTAACTTTCACAAACTTACCAGTATTTCTTCTTTTGTAAATTGGATAAGCGTTTTTTCCTTTTGTTGTGTTGTCAGCAAAGATTTTAGGATACTTAAATTTACACACTCCTTTTTTATTCATACTAGAATTTATAGGATTTAAGTGACCACAAGGTCCATAATTTATGTCATAATTTATATGGAAACAAATTTGTCATAAGCCTCAGGTGTCAATAATTTATGGTCATCGTTGAGTATAATAAGAAAATGAGCATGAGGTAAATCACACTTTTAAAATTTTATAGTGTATATACAAGCTGCAACTTTTTCAAAATGTTCCTTTTTGGAATGTCTGTCTTTATTTCTTCAACTTTAGGTCTGACTATACGACTAATTAAATCAGGTCAATTTTGTTCATCATTAGTTGAGAGCATATGTTTTTTTATTTTTGGACAAGAGGTATTACATGTCATAGGTACAAATATATCCGTCCTTCCAAAATGTTGCACTAATGCAATAACGTCCATATAATGGCGACACATATCTCTTGAACAACCTGTGAAACTTAATGGAAGAAAACTTTTTTTAAATAACTTAGAAGACTCTTTTTCGCCAACTTTTAGGATATCAAGAATTCCTTATAGTATATCAACCCGAAATAAATCTTGATTTAAGGAAGAAAAATCTAACCTCTGAGTTTCTACCTTTATGAATTCATCAATCGAATATTGTTGAAATAGTCATCTAGAATGTAAAATAATATTTCTCATCATCTCTCATTTGAAGTTTATAACAATAGTATTCTCGACACAAAATAATATTTCTTTTTTTTTTCTTTGGTAAAATTTCATCTCCATATAAAGCAGTCCATCAATTGAACACGTTAGATAAACTTGGAAGTTGATAGTTTTTGTAGCAAACTCTCTTTATCTTTTTTGATTTATGCATTGGTTGTACAATCTTTTGAATACCACAATGCCATTCATTTTTCCATAAGAAAACAAAAATGAATATTGCAAAGGATTGTAGCAACCATAGTAGTAATTTACTAATTGGCTCTTGTTACTATGAGTATAAATTCGAATATATGGTGTAAGATTGTTATTACTTGTTTCTTGTTCTAGAATAATGCTGCTACTTCTGATACACTCGGTAGGTTGTATACTCGTTGATCTAACTTGGTATCACAATTTAATGCAATATAGAAACTTGACAGTTGTAGAACATGTAGTATAGATTTCAAGAAAACACAATAAGGATTGATCTTTAGTATATCTATTAATTTCTCATCGATAGATTCTTTGAGTACATTTGATGAAGCCACTCAGTTCATCATTTCCCTATTAGCATCATAAAAATATAGCTGCAAATTGTTTGGTTGTTTAATTGATGGAATGAAATCTTTAATAAAGTGATACATTTATCCTTGTACTATAAACATGTAAATATTATGGTCTCTTTTTGCTAGCGTTTTGTCATATTTCACTCCAAGTGAATTAAATGCGAACATGTTACTGTACATTCTAAGGTAGGTACAAAAGTGATCAGATTCTTCAATATTTTCTAAATAGAGATTCAACAATTCAGCAGGTATTCTATGTGATGTCAACTTGACTATACCATTGCTACAACAAAATGAGGGTGACTCATACTCAAATTATTTTGCACCATAGTATTTACAGTTTGAAACTTTTCTAAAAATATTTAAACTATTGGGCAACTGCTTAAAGTTCCATTTGTTTTTGTAGATTTAGAACCTGTATATATTAGCTGCAGTAATATATAAGATTAGTGGTAGGAAGAAATCAATAGTAAATATTGGTAGAAAGATGGAGGGAAGAAGAAACTGTGTTTGGGGTAGCCAATGTCTCCACGTTTGGTTGTTCACAGATTAAAAATCCCCTCTTTAAAGAACAAGAAACCCTATCTCTCAAGAATCAAGGTCAGATCTCAAGAACTCTCCATCAGTCCTTCCAAATTCATCATCCCAGGTAAGTTAGATGTTCATCCATGGATTACTTTTATGCATGGAGTCCAAGTATCTGTTTTAATTATAAATCTATCATCTTTTCAAGATCTATGATATTAAATTGTGAACTGTGAATCACCATGAACTTCCTTGAATATTGATTTTTATACCATACTTTAATGGAATTATCGTTGTTATCAAATCCCCAATGTTTTAATATTTTCATTCTTCGAATTAGATCATAATTTAGTGTTAGAAATGTTGAAGTCATGCTATTATTTCAAGTTTTATACTATTCCCATGAATTGACTAAACTATGAAGTACAAGTGTTTGATAAAATGCCTACAAGAGTGATTTATTTAATAAGAGCTTTCATGTTTTGGCCTTCAAGCTTTAGTGTCTTTCCAGTATTGTTGTTTTGAGTTCTGGGGGTATTGAATACCCAAAAATCATAGCTATTTATTTAGTCTAGTCTCAGTATATTATAGAATAGTCTTCAGATTATATTATGAGCATTATCAGAATAGTCAGATATCAGTTATTCAACGCAAAATAGTCTAGTATCTCAGTGTCTTTCAATTAGGAGTAGGATTTAACACCGAGCGAGTGTAGGGATGGTGGCTTCCCTATCAATTAGGCAGAGTCATTATTTGCAGTCCCTATACTCCAGAACTATGTAGACAGCGTAGGATATGAGTAGTCACCCGTCAAATTAAGCTTGACTATCTTGCAGGGGTCACCCATCAGTTCAGGGTTGACACCATTAGTCCTTAGGACATTATATTATCTTAGTGGATCCAGACATCCATTTTTCATACCCGTGGAACCGTATTAACACCCTTCCAGCTAGGGTTATAGGTGGGACCCCGATTAGCTCAAATTAGGGAATGTCGATTAGATGATATCTCCCACAGTCTCAGATATAGTCTTAGTTACAATTCCAACTCAGTTATTTAGTCTTAGTATTGTTTGACCAAAGCATACAGATTTCAGTTATCTCAGTATATAATTTTATAGATTTTACTTAGTTTATGTTATATGCTTGGTCATGCATCTATAATATTTACAGATTTTCTTGCATTTTCAGTATCTACAGATTCCATGCTCTTTATTCAGTAGTCCCTGCTTTATATGTATGTCCAGTTAATTATTATCATTTCTATTTATGTGACCATGCATATCAGCCTACCTCATTTAGTATACCAGTACATTCAAAGTACTGAATGCATACCTTTTCTTTTGCGCTATGATATCTCATATCATAGGTGCTGATGCTCAGTTCTCGGATCACACCTAGATTCTCAGATTTATCAGTAATACAGTAGCAGTGGTGAGTCCTCATCATCCAAGGACATATTATATTACTTCATGTCTTTATCTCAGTAGTTAGTAGTAAGTTAGGGCCTGTCCCATTAACTCACAGTATCTAGTTTAGAGGTTTTTTAGACACTACAATTAGCTATTTAGACTATTTAGATTTTACTATTTTTATCAGACTCATAACTCAATAATTATTTCATTCTTAAAACCTTATGGCATTTCAGTTACTCTTCCACATTTATGATTATATTATTCAGTGCTCACAACAGGTACCAACTCATGGTTTAGCTTGTTGTCTCTCAGGGCCGTAAGCACCGTGTAACGACTAGGGGGTAGTCTAGGGTCATTACAAACTTGGTATCAGATCCTAAGGTTTTAAAGTGTCCTAGGATGTCTGAAAGCTGCATCGAGTAGAGTCTTGTGCATGGGTGTGTAGCACACCATACTTATGGATGAGAGGTTACAAGGCATTTAAGAAAAAGTTTCCCTTCTTTCAAGTATTCATGTCATGCGATTGAGCATAATCTTAAGTTAAACTCTCAGTCTAATCAGTTTCCTCCTTCCATTTATAGAACATGCCTCTCAAGAAGAACGGAAGAAAAACAGGAACTCAGCCATCCCTTTAGCCCATCCAGGCAGATCCTCTGGACGAGCATGTCTCTCATACAGAATTCAGGGTTGCGTTCACTACTCTATCAAACTCTATAGTAGCACAGAATGAACGGCCAGTTGTTGTTCCAACCAACCCAGTGGCCAATATTATTGTAACTAGAATTCAGGATTTCACCCAGACAAATCCTCCTTCTTTCACGGGATCCAAGTTAGAAGAGGATCCACAAAAATTCTTACATATAGTTTAGAAGGTCACAGATGCTATAGGGGTGACGTCTAGTCAGAGTGCCGAGTTAGCTGCATATTAATTGCAGGATGTATCCCATACTTTGTTTAAGCAGTGGAAAGTTGATAGAGGTGTTAATACAGGGATAATAGAATGGGAAGAGTTTGCCACGACTTTCTTGGACATATTCTTTCCATTAGAGTTAAGGGAGGCCAAAGTGTTAGAATTTATTAATTTGAGGCAAGGAAACATGAGTGTGAGGGAGTATTCTCTTAAGTTCACTCAGTTAGCTAGATATGCTCCTTATGTAGTGGCCGACAGTAGGTCCAAGATAAGTAAGTTTATGTCTGGTATGTCTGATAGTTTGGTCAAAGAGTGTAGGACCACAGTGCTGATTAGTGAGATGGATTTGTCTAGGCTGATGGTCCATGTTCAACAGATAGAGGAGCAAAATATTAAGGAGATGGAGAGAGAAAACAAGAGAGCTAGGACGGGTAGGTTTAATTTCAATTAGCCAAAGTCAGAAGGTGGTAACCGTCCTTTATTTTATTAGAGGTCTTCAGACTTAGTACCTTCTTTAGCCAGTGCCCCGGTACCCAAATTCATAGACAACAATAGGGATAGGGCACCAGGCTCTAAGTCCCAGGTCAGTGTTAGTAGTGCTCAGATCAATCCCTTATGTCAGAAGTGTGGCAGACTCCATCAGGGTGAGCGTAGAGTGGGTATTGATGTGTGGTTCAGTGTGGCAAGCCAGGCTATCATATTTGGGAGTGTCAGGTAGTTGCTCAGAAAGGTAGGGATACGTGCCAACAGGGCTAGTCTCATCAGTTGTCAGTTCCATCCAGCCGCCCAACTCATTAGGGTTCTGCTTCCAGTGCAACCAGTGGTCAGCGTTTGAATAGACTATATGCTCTTCAGTCCCGCCAAGATCAGCAAAATTCTCCTGATGTAGTTACTGGTACGTTGCATGTCTTTAACTTACATGTTTATTCTTTACTAGACCCTGGAGCTTCTTTTTCTTTTGTAACTTCATATATAGCTGTTAATTTCAGAGTCATCCCCAAAACTCTAGCTGAGCCCTTTTCAGTGTCTACCCCAGTAGGTATTTCAAATGTAGCTAGACAGGTATATAGGAACTGTTCGGTCACAATATTTTAGAAAGTTACCTCAGTTGATCTCGTGGAGTTAGTGATGATGGATTTTGACGTCATTATCGACATAGATTGGATTCACTCATGCTATGCCTCAGTTGATTGTAGAGATGGAATAGTTCATTTTTAGTTTCCAAATGAACCAGTCCTTGAATGGAGGGGTAGTACTACAACTCTTAGGGGTTAGTTGATCTTGTACCTTAGATCGAGAAAGATGATATCCAAGGGGTGTGTCTACCATCTTGTATGAGTCAAAGACTCTAACTCAGAAACTCCTACTCTTGAGTCAGTTCTAGTAGTAAATGAATTCTCAGACATATTTCCTGAAAATCTCCTCAAAGTTTCTCCCGAAAGGGAAATTGACTTCCGAATAGACCTTCTCCTTGATACTCAACCTATATCTATTCCACCATATAGAATGTCTCCAACTGAACTAAAAGAATTGAAAGAGCAGTTGAAGGAAATCTTAGATAAGGGATTCATTAGACCCTACGTCTCCCCGTGGGGCGCACTCAGAATGTTATTAACTACTGTCATTTGAACAAGGTCACAGTCAAGAATAAATATCCACTTCCTAGAATTGATTATTTGTTCGACCAACTTTAAGGTGCTATTTACTTTTCCAAGATAGACCTCAAATCAGTCTATCATCAGCTTAGAGTTAGAGAATGTGATATCTCAAAAACAGCTTTCCAAACTCGGTATGGTCACTTCGAATTTCTAGTCATATCCTTTGGTCTTACCAATTACCTAACAACCTTCATGGACTTGATGAACCAAATTTTTAATCAGTACTTGGACATGTTCATCATAGTCTTCATTGATGACATTCTTGCCTATTAGCGTAGCGAAAACGATCATGCAGACCATCTCAGAATAGTGTTGCAAACTCTTAGAGCCCATCAATTTTTCGCTAAATTCAGTAAGTGTGAATTCTAGCTAAGATCAGTAGATTTACTTGGCCATATTATTTCTTGTGATGACATTAGACTCGATCCTCGAAATACCGAGGCAGCGAGAAACTGGCCTAGACCCATATCTCTATCAGATATCAGGAGTTTCTTGGGTTTAGATGGATATTACCATGGGTCTATTGAAGGGTTTTCTTCTATTTCATCCCCCATGTCTAGATTGACTCAAAAGAAAGTTAATTTTCACTGGTCAGATTCACGCGAGAAGAGTTTTCAAAAGTTGAAGACTCGACTCACCTCAGCCCCAGTTCTTACTCTACCAGATGGTTTATATGGTTTTGTCATGTACTGTGAATCATCTAAAGTAGGTTTGGGTTGTGTCCTCATGCAGAGAGGTAAGTTCATATCCTATGCCTCTAGACAGCTCAAGCCTTATAAGGAGAAATATCCAACTCATGATATTGATCTAGCAACAGTAGTATTCTCCTTAAAGATTTGGAGGCATTACTTGTATAAAGTACATATAGATGTGTTCACAGATCACAAAAGCCTTTAGTATGTATTCTCTCAGAAAGATTTGAATTTGCATCAGAGAAGGTGGTTAGATTTATTGAAAGATTATGACATGAGTATTCTGTATCACCCGGGAATGGCCAATGTAGTGGATGATGCTCCCAGTAGAATGTCTATGCGTAGTGTAGCTCCTGTTGAGGATGGTAAGAAGAAGTTAGCTCAGGAAGTTTATCAGCTTGCCTTACTAGGTATCCGTTTACTCGATTCACCAGAAGGTAGTATATGGGTGCAGAGTATCTTAGAGTCATCTCTAGTTTCCTAGGCAAAGGTAAAGCAAGATAGATATCCCAGTCTAGTAAAGTTAAAAAAATTAGTCAGAGATCAGAAAGTGGAGGTTTTCTTCTAAGGGTAGATGGTGTTTTGCGTTGTTAGTGTAGATTATTTGTGCCTGGTGTAGATAAGTTGAGGCAATGAATTCTTGCAGAAATGCATAGTGCGCGTTACTCTATTTATCTAGGGGCCAATAAGATGTACCGCAATTTATGGAGATCTATTGGTAGAGTGAAATGAAGAGAGATATTATAGAGTTTGTAGCTAAGTTCTCTACATGCCATCAAGTTAAGATTGAGAACCAGAAGCCTAGTGGGTCCATGTAGGAGTTAAGTATTCCCATGTGGAAATGGGAGAAAGTGAACATAGACTTTGTGACAGGTTTGCCTCGTACCCGTCATCTGCATGACTCTATTTGGGTTATCGTAGATAGGATGACCAAATTAGCTCATTTCTTGCCAGTCCATACCTCTTACTTAGCCGAGGACTATGTTAATCTCTATCTCAGAGAGTTGATTAGGTTTAACAATGTTCCCTTATCTATCATCTCAGATAGAGGTACTCAGTTTACCTCTCACTTCTAGAAAGCATTCCAAAAGGGTCTTTGTTCCCAAGTCCACCTCAGTACAACCTTCCACCCTCAGACAGATGGTCAACCAGAACTAACCATTCAGACTTTAGAGGATATGCTGAGAGCATACATTTTTTATTTCAATGGTAGTTGGGATGACTATTTGCCTTTGATTGAATTTGCATACAATAACAGCTATCATTCCAGTATTCGTATGGCTCCAATTGAGGCTCTCTATGGTAGGAGATATAGATCTCCAATTGGTTGGTTTGAAGTAGATGAGGCTGCAGCAGTAGGGCCTGACTTAGTATTTAATGCATTAGAGAAGGTTCATTTGATCAGAGAAAGTCTTAGGGCTGCCCAGAGCCGACAGAAATCATATGCAGATGTGAGGAGAAGTCATCTTGAGTTTGAGTTTAGTGATTTTGTGTTCTTGAAAATCTCTCCCATGAAGGGAGTGAGGAGATTCGGCAAGGAAGAAAAACACAGTCCCCAATATATCGGTCCATATAGAATCCTCAGCCTTTTCGAAAAGGTAGCTAACGAGATAGAGTTGCCTTCAGATTTAGCCTTGGTACACCCAGTGTTCTTTGTCTCATCGTTGAAAAAGTGTATTGGTGATCCAGCTGTATTTGTTCCCTTAGAAAGTGTAGATATTCAGAACAGCCTTTCCTTTGAGGAAGTTCAAGTCAAAATTCTTGATCATTAAGTTTGTAGACTATGGAGCAAAGAAGTTTCACTTGTCAAAGTTCTTGGGTAGAATAAGTCCGCTGAGGGAGCCACTTGGGAAGCAGAGGCAGATATGCGGACCAAGTACCCTCATCTCTTCTCCGCGAATCTAAGTTCAATATAAGGTACCAAGTCTTCTTAAGATTTTTCTCTATCATGCTCAGTTTAAGTGCATATCATGTTCATGTCATTCGTGCATTCATAAATTAGTTCAGTTATGCATTCCATGCATCAGACAAGCATATTCAGTGTGTAAGCTCAGTCCATCAGTTCCCTCAGCTTAATCAGTTTCATTCGGGGATGAATGATCCCAAGGGGGAGATTTTGGAACACCCCATATTTCCCTAGCATAATCTAAGTCCCAGTGCATGAGTATTCGTATATGAAATTTTTGAAACACTCATTATTTTTCAGTTTAGAGCCTGCCATTGCGTAGGAAATTCAATTAACTTTCCAACTATATAAATTTTTTTCCAAATTCGATAACTGAGTAAGAAGTTATGGCGATTTTAAGTTTCAGTCGCAAAACCCTGTCATTTTAACCTCTAGTGCGTCGTGGAGAAGGCCAATCTCCCATTTGGCAAAATATAGCGAGGGTCCGCGATCCTGGTACATCGCACCATAGGTCAATTTGATAGTTGTCGATTTCTAGTGTGACTCTGCGATAATGGCGCATCGCGAAGCTGGCCAATTTCCCGTTTGTCAATTTCCAATGGGCCTCTGCAATCATGGCACATTGTGGAGATGGCCAAAATGTCATCCACAGGCTTACCACAATGGTGGCGCATCACGACATTTATCCAGGTCCCTGTTGTCCCTTTTTCAGTGGCTTGGCGCGATAGTGGTGCATCGCGCCAAGGTCAACAAGCGAGATTCCAGTTTCTACCTTGTGTTTTTAAATTCATTTAAGGGTATTTGGGTCTTTTCCTAAGTACTAAACTCACCCTAAACAAGAAATTTAACCTCTAATTGACCTAAATACTCATTATTATGCATTTTCTATCAAATTAAAAATCCCCTATTTCAAGAACAAAAGACCTTATCTCTCAAGAATCAAGGTCAAATCTCAAGAACTCTCCATCAATCCTTCCAAATATATCATCCTAGGTATGTTAGATGTTCATCTATGGATTCCTTTCATCCATGGAGTCCAAGTATCCATTTAATTACAAATCTATCATCTTTTCAAGATATATGATATTAAAT
Organism: Capsicum pubescens; assembly: GCA_030864215.1. Taxonomy (NCBI): domain Eukaryota; kingdom Viridiplantae; phylum Streptophyta; class Magnoliopsida; order Solanales; family Solanaceae; genus Capsicum; species Capsicum pubescens. The sequence goes on from CM061541.1 coordinate 173,397,288, forward strand.
TGTGAACTATGGATGTCCATGAACTTCCTTGAATAATTATTTTTATACCATACTTTAATGGAATTATCATTGTTATCAAATCCCCCATGTTTTAATATTGTCATTCTTCAAATTAGATCATTATTTAGTGTTATAAATGTTGAAGTCATGCTATTATTTCAAGTTTTATACTATTCCCATGATTTGACTAAACTATGAAGTACAAGTGTTTGATAAAATGCCTACAAGAGTTATTTATTTAATAAGAGCCTTCATGTTTTGGCCTTCAAGCTTTAGTGTCTTTCCAGTATTGTTATTTTGAGTCCTAGGGGTATTGAATAACCAAAAATCATAACATTTTATTTAGTCTAGTCTCATTACATTACAGAATAGTCTTCAAATTATATTATGAGCATTATCAGAATAGTCAGATATAAGTTATTCAACTCAGAATAGTCTAGTATCTCAGTGTCTTTCAGTTGGGAGTAAGATTTAGCACCGAGCAAGTGTAGGGATAGAGGCTTCCCCGTCATTTAGGAAGAGTCGTTAGTCCCAGTCCCAATACTCTAGAACTATGTACACAACATAGAATATTAGTAGTCACCGGTCAGATTACGCTTGACTATCCCACAGGGGTCACCCATCAGTTCAGGCTTGACACCCTTAGTCCTTTGGACATTATATTAGTTTAGTGTATCCACACAACCATTATTAGTACCCATGGAATGGTATTAACACCCTTCCAGCTGGGGTTATAGGTTGGACCCCAATTAGCTCAAATTGGGGAATGTTGGTTAGATGATATCTACCACAGTCTCAGATATAGTCTCAGATATAGTCTCAGTTACCGTCCCAACTCAGTTATTCAGTCTTAGTATTGTTTGACCAAAGCATATAGATTTCAGTTATATCAGTATATCAGTTTATAGATTTTACTCGATTTATGTTATATGATTGGTCATGCATCCACAGTATGTACAAATTTTCCTACATTTTCAGTATCTACAGATTCCATGCTCTTTAGTCAGCACTCCATGCTTTACATGTATGTCTAGTTAATTATTATCATTCCTATTCATGAGACCATGGATATCAACCTACCTCATTTAGCATACCAGTACATTAAAAGTACTGATCACATACCTTTTCTTTTGCGCTATGATATCTCATATCATAGGTGCTATTGCTCAGTTCCCGGATCGCACCTAGATTCTCAGATTTATAGCAATACAACAGCAGTGGTGAGTTCTCATCATCCAACTAAAGATTATATTACTTCATTTCTTTATCTCAATAGTTAGTAGAGTTAGTTGGGGCATGTCCCATCAACTCACAATATCCATTTTAGAGGCTTTTCAGATACTACAGTTAGCTATTCTGACTATTTAGATTTCACTATTTTTATTAGATTCATAACTCAGTAGTTATTTCATTATTAAAACCTTATGGCATTTCAGTTACTCTTTCGCATTCATGATTATATTATTCAGTGCTCACAACAGGTACCAGCTCATGGGTTAGCTTATGATCTCTCGGGATTGTAAGCACCGTATAATGACTAGGGATAGTCTCGAGTCATTACAGAAACACGGTGTTTCATACGCATCATTTAAATAAGAAAAAACGTTTATTATATTACTCAATTTTGTTTTAACTCCCACTTATCCATATTTAACAAATTAAAAAGAAAAATTATATTTTTCACACTCTTCTAAAAAAGACCAATGTTTTATATTCCCCAAAATTCGACAATCATTCATTTCTTTATCATTGTAAGCAACAAAAATTTCTTTCATATTCATGTCCTTCATTTTCTTCATTAACTTAAGAATAATGCACAAATCGTTCATCAACACCTCAGCGTTGCATCTCCACATTCAACATTGAATCTTTCTTGTCTATTCAAATGTTATTCAAATTTAATTTTACCTCTTCAATGGTTAATTCGAATTTAAAAATTAAAAATTAGTGAGAAGAAATTGTAACCTTATGTTTTGAACAAACAAAGAGAACCAAAATGGGTTTTTGAAAAGAATGGGTAAAACTAAAATTTTAGTTCATAAAAACATTTACCATGATTAAAGAATGACATAAAAGAAAACTGAAGTAAAAACAGGTTAAAAATGAGGTTGAAATTAAAGAAAAACCATTTTAGGCCTTTTGCACTAAAATCCCCGAATTTCACTTTTGAAATCACAAAAATACATATTTTAGATGACAAGAATTGAAGCAAAATAATTGAAATAGTGATTTGGATCTTACCCAAGCTTGAGAATGAAGGAAATTGCCCAAAAACTCTAAAATCTGAAGCTCAAAGTTTCAAAAATAGAAGAAAAAATCAAGAAAAATGACTTTTATATTATACCAACTTTGATCGTTAAAGAGGACAAAAGACAACTTTAGAGGGCAAGTGCCACTTTAGCAGTACCAGTATGCAACCCTGTCCACTTTAGCAGACGAGGGATCAATTTAGCATCCTCCTCCAAAGCGGACGAGGCTCTGCTAAAGTACTCTAGATGGGAGCTGGGTCGCTTAAGAGATCGGCTGGACGCTTTAGCAGCCACTGCTAAAGTGACCCAAGTTGTAGTTTAGTGGTTGCAGTAGTTGGGTGGTGAATTAGCTGGGACTTGAAAATTTCCATGTCTCCACGGACCCCTCGTGATTTATTCGAAATCCCGAGAATGCAAACAAACTATGCTACCTTATCAAATTCGATGCTCCAGACTCTATGGTGACATTAAATTTTTTAAAAAAGGTTGTTTTCAAAAAATTGACTTTCGAGATGTGATCTCATAATTTCCCAAACCAAAGGTTAAAGCGAGATAAAAAAGCCATAAAATCGAACCAAACACCCTATTAACCCAAAATCAACACTCTGTATCTGCTGGCACAATCCATTTTTTCATCTATCAAAAAAAAAAAAATATTGAACAAAGTCAATTATAATGCTTTTTTAACCTCCAAAAACCACCAACTCACATAAAACACCAAAATGTATTGAGAACCATGTAAATCTGCACACCTAGAAATATTGTATAACAACCATGGAGAGAGATAAAAAGGTCAATTCACATAAAATTTTATAATTTACAAAAACAATGTTCTTACATGTTGTATGCATGGGAACAACTCTGTTGTAACATATGTTATATCTCTTACAACAAATGACTCATTTGTTAAAAATAATCAAAAATATATACGTATATGTTGCAATAGATGAACATATGTTTAATTATTTCCAACATGCTTTTTCATATGTTTAAAGTAAAATGGTTCATATTAAACCATGACTAGTAATAAATAAAGTTTTTTTAAACTATAATGAGCTTTCAATTAGTAAGATTAATTACAATCTAAAAGAAGACTACAATTAATTTATGCATCAATAAGAAAAATTAATAGGTAATTAAATAAATACAATATAGTACAAAATAATTCCATCAGATGACCCATCTGTTGTAATAGATGAGTCATCTATTGGAAGAAATCAAAACAGTCTTGCTACTAATTTGATTTCTTCCAACAGATGGCTTATCTGATGCAACAGATGGTTCATTTGTTGGAATGAATCAAAATAGTCTTGCAAGTGGTTTGATTTCTTCCAACAGACGAAATCATCTATTTATAGAAATCAAACTAGCAGAACCTATTTTGATTCATCTGTTGCAATAAATGAGTTATCTATTGGAAGAAATCAAACCAGTAAGATGACCCATTTTGATTTCTTCCAATAGATGAACCATCTATTGTAATAGATGAGTTATCTATTAAAAGAAATCAACCACTAGAAAGACTTGTTTTGATTTCTTCCAACGGATAACTCATCTATTACAACATATATCTTTATATGTTTGATAATTTCCAACAGATGAGTCAGCTATTGTAATAAGTTAGTCATCTATTGTAACATATATCTATATCAATTGACTAATTTGATGCAAAATTCTTCATATTAAACCGTGATTAGTAATACATAAAGTTATTTAACTGTAATTAGCTTTTAGTTAATAAGTTCAATTACAATTTTAATGAATTTCATAGTAGTTACATATCCAATTAAGTGTATTCGTCCTAATAGAGTGATCAATTGACCAATTTGATGTAAAATGCTTCATATTAAACCATGATTAGTAATAAATAAATATATTTAAATACAATTAACTTTCCATTTATAAGTTCAATTACAATATAAATGAATTACGTAGTAATTTTATGTCCAATTAGGTGTATTCATCCTAAATAGAGTGACTAATTTAATCCAAAATGCTTCATATTAAACCATGATTAGTAATAAATAAAGTTATTTAACTATAATCTGTTTTTAATTAATAAGTTAGTTATAATTTTAATGAATTTCATAGTAATTACATATCCAATTAAATGTATTCGTCATAAATAGAGTGATCAATTGACTAATTTGATGTGAAATGCTTCATATTAAAACATGATTAGTAATAAATAAATTGATTAAATAAAATTAGCATTTAATTTATAGATTCAATTGCAATCACAATAATTACATTGTAATTACATGATCGACTAAGTGTATTCGTCCTAAATAGAGTGATCAATTGGCTAATTTGATGCAAACTGCTTCATATTAAACCATTATTACTAATAAATCAAGTTATGTAACTATAATTATATTTTAATCAATAAGTTAAATTATAATTTTAATGAGTTTCATAGTAATTACATGTCTAATTAAGTGTTTTCTTCCTAAATAGAGTGATCAATTGACTAATTTGATGTGAAATATTTCATACTAAATCATGATTAGTAATAAATAAATTGATTTAACTATAATTATCTTTCAATTTATGAGTTCAATTATGATTTCAATAAATTACTAGTATTTACATGATAAACTAAGTGTATAACCTATTGCAATAGATTGTAACCCATTGCAACAGATGCCTGTATCTATTTGTAATTTTCAATAGATGAGACATCTGTTGTAATAGGTTAGTCATTTGTTGAAATAAATGTCTATATCTGTTTGATAATTTACAACAAATGAGACATCTGTTGCAATAAGTTAGTTATCTGTTGCAACAAATGTCTATATCTGTTTGATAATTTCTAATAGAAGAGATATTTGTTGCAACAAGTTAGTCATAGATTGCAATAAGTGTCTACATCTGTTTGTTTATTTTCAACATATGAGTCATCTGTTACAATATGTTAGTCATCTATTGCAACATATATCTATACCTGTTTTATAAGTTTCAATAGATAAGTCATCCATTACAAAAGGTTAGTCATCTGTTGCAATAGATGTCTATATCTATTTGATAATTTCCAACAGATGAGTTATCTGTTTCAATATGTTAGTCACCTATTACAATAAATATTAACATTTATTGGATTATTTCTACCAGATGAGTCATTTGTTGCAACAAGTTAGTTATCTATTGTATTGCAACAAATGTCTGTGTTCGTTTGATTATTTTCAATAGATGAGAAATCTATTGCAATAGAAAATTCATCTATTGCAATAGATGACTCATCTATTTGATTATTTCTAGTAGATGTCTATATTTGTTTGATTATTTCCAAGACATGAGTCATCTATTACAACAGATAATGTATCTGTTGCAACATTTAAACTTAGTAATTTATTTTTAGTAATAATTCATAAGTTTCCAAATCTAAAATAAAATAAAATTCATGACAAAATAAATGGGCATCAATTAAATTACTAAACTATTATTATCACCAATGAAATAATATACTTAACTATACTAAAAAGATAGTGTCATCACCAATATTGTTACCCATATAGATAAACAAATTACAATCCACATCAGGGCTCCAAACTTTTACATGCTACCTCAACAACAGAAACCTCCTGCATCTTTGCCACAGTATTGTCATTCAATAAGGTCCTTGGAGTTGTTAATCAGTGTCAGTTATCAAATGCTCAATAAATATAAATGAGTATGACCTACACACGACATCAGTCTCTTTTTTGGGAAGGTATTATTTTTGACCTTTAAAAGCCCATCATTTATTGAGAAACTTTTTTTGGCAAGTGATTCATTATGCCAATTTGCTTCACCTATTTTGAGAACAACTCCACAGAGGCTCCATGCAATGTAAAAATTCCCACTCTTCCAAAATTTGTATGTTGTGGTTGTAAACATTCGTGACTCCCTCATTTATGATGATCTCAACAGTAACAAAATATTTATACTTCAAGTTCATCACCACTAGAATCTTATTTTCCCTAGTCCAATCTATGGCACCTGAATATGACCTCTTCCCTCTACAATAGTCAATTATGTCCTCGTCCCATTAAAAATCAGCACGTATCTCATTAGTTTTTTTGTTACCAACCGTTGTTGCTTTTTTGCTGAGTTTGTTGTACCTACTTAAAAGTTACTATAGAAGTTGAGGTCCAGATCCTATCCCCCAGATCATAGAAATTAGTGAATTTAAGGTGCCTCTACCGCATGAGGTAAAAAATTTCATCAACATACTAATATAAGGGTACAATTTAAATAGAGTAAATACATAATTACCCATCTGATGTTTGCTGAGATTTTCACAAAGAAACTTAAACTTTGAATTCGACCTATTAACCCACGGTTCTTCTTTATTCCTTTTCAAATACACCATTTTTCGCTGAATTTCAGTCACACCAAAGAGGGTGCAATGCACGTGCCAATCAGGTGTTGCCATGTGTAAATACGTTTAATTTTATTTTTTAATAAAATTTTCCTTTTAATTTTATTTATCAATTAATCAATTTTAATTTCTTCTTCTCCAATTCTCCATTAATCAATCTTCATATCTTCTTTCTCAATTCTCCATTAATCAATATTCATTTCTTCTTCCCCAATTATCCATTAACAACCATTACTCTTTTTTTCCTTTTTTCCCAATTCTCCATTGAAGCTAGAAAATTTCAGAAAAAAAATTCTCCTTAATGAGTCGAACTAGTGGGATACAAAATCATGTATTGACTTTAATATCTTCTTTATTTGTTTAAAATTTGTGACATCAAGTTTTCATTTTGTGATTAAATTTATTTTCCATCTTCAACACCATTTACTTGAATCATAAAACTCCATTAATGGATATTTAATGGAGGAGTTGAAGAATACAATGGTATTGAAATATCATTATCATTCGTATGGAGTAATTTCTTCCTTCTTCTTCTTCTCCATCAATCTTCATTAATGATTTATGAATATTTGACGGAAACTAAAAGTTTTAACTTCAGAGAAAATCGAGTGACATAATTAACGGAGATTAATGGAGAAGAAGAAGAAGAAGAAGGAAGTAGAAGAAAAAATGAAGGAAAAAGATGGAAAATGAAGAAAAAAATGAAGAAGATGAAATGAAGGAAGAAGATGGAAAATGAAGAAAAAAGAAATCTAAAATACAAAATTTAAAAAGTGGGTCCTTTTTATTACACGTGGCACATTTTAATTCGCTGGTACAATTTTTTTACATTCACGCGCTTCAGGTGCATGTAGACACGCAGGGTCAAAAGTTTGGCTAAAATGGTTCATTTACAATGGTTTAGGTAATATTCGTGAGGTAATAGGTCGAAAGTATAGTTTAGGTGTCTTTTTAAAAATTTCGGCCAACATCAGGGGGGTAATTATGTATTTACTCTTTAAATAAATTTGTAAATTATAATAAAAACTAAAAAGATACAATAAATGAGCTATCTGTTATAATAAATGAGTCATTTGTTGCACAAGTTCTCTGAACATGTTAACAAATTACCCATCTACTGTATCTTATGAAATCGATGGGTAATCTATTGCAACAGATGACTCATCTGTTTTAATAGATGGTCCATTTGTTGCAACAGATGATAGATGAATCATCTGTTGCATAAGTTCTCTAAGACTATTAATAGATTACCTATCTACTACAACTTATGCAATAGATGGTCCATCCATTGCAACATATGGGCCATTTATTGCAACAGAAGTGCCATCTATTGCATAAGCTCTTTGAACCTATTAACAGATTACTTAATCTACTACAAACTTATGTAACAAATGCGTAATCTATTGCAATAGATAAGTTAGAAGGTTTAAAATAGAATGTATAAAATCTTGGAAAAAATAACTTACCCAGTCCTTATACCACTACTCTATCTCCGTCATATTCTTGAAGTCTTTTGGTCCAAATAATGCATGAAGTAGACTTTTGAGGCCTTTCTGGATTTCATCAGTGTGTTCAACTTAGAATTTTTGTGGGATTTCAACAAATTATAGACATTTACCTTCTTCAGTTGTCCTTGATATTCTGTGTCCCCTTGATTTGATCAATAGTGGAAGGAAGAGGAATTTCAATATTCCTTGATTTAGTATCTGATAGTACCTTGAAAATTGATTTTTTTCTCCCCTTAACCTCCAATGGAATGAATAGCTTTGTCAACTTCCTTAATGGTATGACACCCCTCTTAGATGTAAATTTCTTGACATTAACAGTCAAAGCATCAATGCTTTTAATCAAGTTGGTATGTCTTTCCTTGCATTCTTGGCATTTGCAAGCAGAACATGAGCTTGAAGAGGGACCAAAAGAGGTGGTATGCTAACTTAAAGGGTTGAATCCACCATATCCACCACCAGTATGGCAATTAACATGGTCAATTTTTTTCTCAAACAAATTTTAACGAATATCATCTACATGCTCATCACCACCCCTGACATTAACATCACCAACACTAATACAAAAATCACCAAAAACAAAAACACCAACACCAACACCAACACCAACAGAAACACCAACACCAACACCAACACCAACACCATTACCAATATTAACACCAACACCCAAATCTGTTACAACATCACTAAAAACCTCAACTACAGGCTCACCAAGAACAAGTTGACCTTTCCTAGATGCTTCTCTTTTGATGGTTGTTTCTTCAACCAATTCTTTCTTTATCAAGTCCATATTTGGGTCTGGTTTTGGTTCAACATTACCTAGAGTAAGAAAGACAGGCATCTCAAACTCTTGCTCAGTAATACATGACAGGGATGCACAACCTATAAATAAAAGTAGTTATATTAAAATCATCCTATTATTTGCAAGAGATTTGCAACATATAAGTCATCCATTGCAATAGATTACCCATCAATTTCCTTAGCTTATAGTAGATTGGATAATCTATTTAATAGGTTCAGAGAACTTATGCAATATATGAATCATCTATTACATAAGTTGTAATAGTTGGGTAATCTGTAGAGATAAGTTGGAATAGATAGGTCATTAATTACAATAGATGAGTCATTTATTGCAAACCGATGGCTAATCTATTGCAACAAATGACCTATTTGTTGTAATGTGTTAACTTGAGTAAATTATTCTATTTAAAAGAAAACTTATTGCATCATCAGGAATGTTGAAGAGATTAAGGGGATTTATCCTTGAGTTGTTCTTGGAAGACAACCACCTAAGGATCCTTGGATGAGGAACCTCTTTCGAGTAGTCTTTGACCTTCTGCTGGAGGTGAGGAATGGCTTCAAATTCCCAAACCTAAAAATGTAAACATGATGCAAAAAATTAGAATAATTATCAATAACATGAATAAATAAAACACTAAGGATATAGGGATGAAGATTATAATGAAAGGCCAAGGAAAGCCATATAAATTGATAGCCTTTGGATATAACTTTGCCAATAAATATGTGACAATCAAGAAACAACATTCATATAACTATGGATAACTTTTAAATGCCTCTATATCCTGAGCAAGCAACAACAATTCAGGTTCTATGACTTTGTTGGTGTCTCTGGCCCATAAAATGTAATATGCACAAACTAAACTATGCACAATGGCTGCTTCTGCTTCTTCAAAAAACTTTTATTCTGGAGATCAACTATCAACTTCATGGCTTTGTAACTAGGTCCATAAATGGCCATCAACTCATTTGTTTTTTTGTTGCATTTGTTGGTTTTGGTGGGTGGCTTGGTTAGTATCTTGCCTTTCTTTAATGCCTTGACTGATTTTGGTGTCCTACTTGCCTTTGACATTTTTAAGGGTACGACTATAGGAAGAGGTTTAGATGGAGGATGGCATCTTAGGCCAGTAACTGTGACAAATTCTTTCATGCCAAAACAAATAGGTATGCCACAATAGTTTATACAAATATGATCCTTCTTCTTGTCCTCAAACTTCAATGTTTCTTCATCATTACCTTGTTCTTGATCCTATGCTTGAGAAAACCATACACCATGGTTATTTAAAAACATGCATTATTATCCTCCAAAAGATCAAGAACGTATCGAAAGTAGTTAGACTTAAAGTAATCCTCTAATTTTGCATCCCTCAAATTCTTCCTAAACCATCAAAATTTTTACCCATGATAGATTTAACTACAAAATCACCAGTCAAATCTGTAGGTTTATCTATAGGTATCTCAACTTAGAACTTGTCAATACTAAAAGTTTTGTCAAGATCATGCTGGGTTTTTTATCTACGTTCATGACTGATCGAAGATATCATAACATTATCATCAATACTTTCCTCTTCATTCTCTCTTTCGTTTTCCTTTTCAGATCCATCTTCTTTATCTTTATCTCCTTTCTTATTTTCTTTTTTCTCTTCATCATCACTTTTATCCTCATCTTCAACTTAATTTCCTTTATGACTTTATTCATCATCTCCACCTTCTTCCTTATTTTATTTTCATCTTTCGCCTCTACAATCTCGTTGTCATCCCCTCTCACCTTCTTTTTCAACATTATCACTAGATCTTTCAACTGGCTCTCATTCAATATATTGTTCAATATCTTTTTCCATATCTTCATTCTCTTTCAGTACATCTACAGATGGTAACACTTCATTTTTTTGTGATAGAGCTTGTTCAACAAGTTCTTCTAATTGTGTTTGTAATTTAGCTATTTTAGTTGCTTTGTCAGAGTGATCCACTTTATTTTATTTTGTGAGCCATTTTTATCTATAAAAAATAGGAAAACAAAAAAGATTACAATTGATTTGTGCATCATTTAAACAATGGTATTAGGAAATTTAATAAATACAATATAGTACAAAAATATTTCCAACAACTAACCTATCTATTGGAGGAACCAAACTAGTAGCAAGACTATTGGAAACATTATATATCAAAAAGAACATCACCACCACCACCACCACTACCACCACCAACAACAAGCTATTTCACACAACAAGAACATCACCACCAACAATACCAAGCTATACCACCACTTGATGTCACGACACATTTTCTTACGTCATGATGGCACCTACTATAACCCACCTATAGGCAAGCCAAAACCCGTAGTCCAGAATGGATAGTAATGGACCATAAAATACAATAAGGAAAGAATTCAAATTAAGTATAATAAAAGTTCAAATACATGAATAAATCCCAAAACCTGGTGGTCTAGTACAAGAGCTTCCAATATAATAAGATTACAAAAGTGGAATAGATGAAATAAATTACACTAACATAACTTATCTCGAAATACAATATAGAGGCTAGTCTAATACATAAGAAAGATAAGTAATAAGATAAGTAATACTCTAAAAATTAGGAGATAACTCTAAGTCTCTAAACCATGGCTACTCCGCACAATGACACATCAACGATGATAATCCATACTATGATGTAAAGGCTATAGAAGTATTGTATGAGTACCAAACGAATGGTACTCAGTAGGCAATTGCCAAGTAGGTTTCAAAGACAAAGTAGATATACATATCATATAACTAGAATGGAAACTACACCCCAAGGGTCCAAAAATCATATAACAAGACAAAGAGATAATAAGGAACACCTAACCAATTCATGTCCAATGGTACATAATAGGGCTAAGTAAGTAATAAGGGTGAACTATCTTATTCAAGACATACTTAGGAATCTCATCACTATAATGTGTATCCTAGTCCAATGTATAAATAAATGATGGAAGAAGATTATATAGCAATATACAAGGATAAGGAATGAGTATACAATATGAACAAATGAAGGAAGGGATCTACGGTAATTCCATAGCTACATATAGATGGATATACATATACGTATACATATATAGATATGAGGTCAACACAAAGCATAAGATAAATCATCATGTCTTTATTTTAAGATCTTATTGTAAACCTATCTAGATCTAATGCTATCATACTCAGGGTTTCTAATCTATTTGTCTCATCGTGACTTAATCATGCATAGTAATGAATTCATAAGATAGGAGAGGCCAGAAACATACCTCAGATCTCGATACCGAATAAATGGCCAATCTGTCATAAACTAGCTTCAAAATAATTTGAGGGCACATAAGGTTCAAAACCATAACCAAGTAATTTGGGGTGTCCATAGAACCCTGAAATCAATTTACCATTAACATGCATCTCACAATATCAAAATCATACTAAAAGCATGAAAGAAAACATAATTAAACCATGAGAACCATTATTCAACCATAAACATCCAGAACCCCCAACCATTATTTCAAACCATAAAAATATCATGAAAATCATACATTAAAACATTTGGTCTTTGTAAAATTAAATAAGGGAGGAGTAATATGCCTTACACACCAAGGAAGATGGAGAGAAACAACCCTTGAGAGACTTAATTGATTATCCTGATTAAACCTTAGACTTTTTCTTAAAACAGGGTTTGAGAGTATTTGATTTAGAATAATGGGTTAATGAAGTCCCAAAAAGTGTTTTATGTTTTGGTATCCAAAGCATTTGCAAAGGGTAAATGTCTAGAATGCCCCCAACCTAAAACTGTAGAATTACCATAGGTGGTTACGAGTCGATCCTGTGACTCGTGACCACAACAAATGATTTATACCATTAGGTCGTCACCAAGACAGTGAGTTGGACATTGACACACTTTCCACCGTATGACTCCTTAATCCCCATTCGTGACCAGTCCATACGACTCGTATGGTCCAGTCGTACCCAAAACATAATCCAAAGGGGTTAACACTGGAAAACATATGACTTCTCACAACTACTCGTAACCTATCCTTACGTATCTTAGTGATCCACTTGTACTAAGAACCAAGTCAAGACACTATGTTACTGATTTGATTAATGGACCAACAAAACCAACATTCACCACCACTAGCAACTCGTACCACCAAACCGTAACCACCTCAGAAACCTAACCATCCTTCACTGGATACCTTACGAGTTGCATCACCTGACCCATACCCACGTCATACGACTTGTATGGTGAGTCCTTAAATGGACATTAATCTAAAAGATCAAGAAACTTTCAAGGTCCAATACCAAGGGTATTTCAATTCTCCTTCACTTGGATCATTTATCCTTGAATGATGGGATAAGGAAGGGACTAGATGGATTAAACCCCCAGACACCCCTATGCTTCCTTTAAGACAGAAAATAGATCACCAAGTAATTGACAAACCACTCATACCTTTTACTAAGTTAGAAACAAAGATGTGAAGAACAACATATACCTTACGCACAAATTTCCAAAGTGGAAACATGAATGGATATTTGGGCTTCATGTCCTTTTCATCTTGCCAAGTAGCCTCTTCAACCTTGTGGTTCCTCCATAGAACCTTTACTGAAGCCACATCTTTGGTTTGCAACCAATAAACCTATCGATCCAAGATCTCAACCGAGATCTCCTCATAAGATAGGGAATCCAAAATACCAATATCCTTGATAAGTACATTTCATGACGAATTACCCATACACTTCCTCAACATAGAAACACGGAATACCAGGTGAATGAAGCTCAAACTAGAAGGCCACTCTAACTCATATGCAATGTTACCAACTCTTCTCCAAACCAAGTACAAACCAACATACCGGGGAATAAGATTCCCCTTCTTCCCAAACCGCATCACTCCCTTCATGGGAGACACCTTAAAAAATACCCTATCCCCAACCTTAAACTCTAACTTCCTATGCCTCAAATTTGTATAGGACTTTTGGAAACTTTGGGAAGCCTTAAGTCTATCCCAAATCACCTTTACCTTCTCTATGGCTTGGTGAACCAAATTTGGGTCAAACATCTCCGCCTCACCAACCTCGAACCACCCAATAGGAGATCTACACCTTCTACCATACAATACCTCAAACGAAGCCATTCCAATGTAAGAGTGGTAGCTATTATTATAGGCAAACTCTATAAGAGGAAAATGCTCAACCCAACTACCACCATAGTCAATCAAGCGAGCTCGAAGCATATCCTCTAATGCTTGAATAGTCCTTTCTACATTCCTGCTCGACTGTGGGTGGAAAGCAGTACTAAGACTTACCTTGGTCCCCAAATTTTTTTGAAACAAACACCAAAAGTGAGATGATATAAATAGGTATCCCATATAACCTTACAGTCTCTTGGAGGTACAACCTCGCAAAATAATCAGTCGAGAAATTTATCCTCACTATCAAGAACTGAGCTGACTTTGACATCCTATCCATGATGACCCAAACATAATCAAATTGATTCCGATATCTAGGAAGACCGATAACAAAATCCATATTGATCACTTCCCACTTCCATACAGGAAACACAATTTCTTAATACAATCCTCTGGGCTTCATATGCTCAACTTTCACTTGTTGGCACACCATGCACTTAACCACAAAACTAGCCACATCCCGCTTCATGTTATTCCACCAATACATCTTCTTAAGGTCGTGATATATTTTTGTTGAACCGAGAAGGATAGCATAATGTGACTAATACGCCTCAGCTAAGATTCTCTCTTGAAAACCATCTATATTGGGAACATATAACTTCCCTTGATACCATAAGGTACCATCACCACAAATCTCAAAGGCTATCATCTTGTTCCCACCTAAATCACCTTTGATCCTTATCAAGAAAGAATCCAACACTTGTTTCACCTTTACTTCAGTACTAAAAGGAGACTGCACCACCTCCTTCATAACCACACCACCATCCTCAGAGTCAAAGAGATGAACTACAAGGTTGTCCAAATGGTGAATATCTTTCACCAACTCCCACTTCCCTTTATCTAGATGAGCCAGAATTCCCATGGATAACCTGCTAAGAGCATCAGCAACCACATTAGCTTCACTTGGATAGTAGTGAAGACTTATTTCATAATCCTTGAGCAGCTCAAGCTATCTCTATTGCTTGAGGTTAAGCTCTTTTTGGTAAGCACATATTGCAGGCTCTTATGATCAGAAAAGATATCCACATGCATGCTATATGGATACTGATTCCATATCTTCAGCATGAATACCACTGCTAACAATTCTAAGTCATGAGTCAGATAATTCTTCTCATGCACGTTCAACTGTCTAGAGGTGTAAGCTATCACCTTGCCATGTTTCATCAAAACACAACCAAGCCCCACATAGGACCCATCAAAATATACAAAAAATTCATCCGTTTTTTTAGGGAAAGTCAAGCCCAGAGCTGAAGTAAGCTTATCCTTCAGTTTCTCCAAAATATCCTCACAAGCATCTGGTCACAAGTACTTCACCTTCTTCTGAGTTAACTTAGTCAACAGGGGAACTATAAAAGAGAAGCTTTCCATGAACCTCCTATTGTATCCAACTAAACCCAAGATGCTCTGAATATCAATTTTTAGTCATGGGTCTGCCACTTCTTAACCACTGCAACTTTCTATGTATTCACCATGATACCTTCACTAGAAATGACATGACCCAGAAAAGTGAAAACGTTCAACTAGAATTCATATTTCAAAAATTTGGAATACAACTGCTACTCTTTCATGGTCTGCAACACAATGCGAATGTGATTAGCATAATCCACCTCACTCTTTGAGTACACCAAAATATCGTCTATGAACATAATGATTAAAAAATCCTTAAACTAATGAAAGACTCTATTCATCAAATCCATGAATGATGTCTGAGCATTAGTCAACCCAAAAGTCATAACCAGAAACTTAAAATGCCTATACCGAGTATGGAAGGCAATCTCAGGAATATCCTCCTCCCTAATCTTTAGCGGTGATACTTAAACCAGAGATCAATCTTGAATAAAATCTTAGAACCATGCAACTAATCAAACAAATCATCTATTCTTGGAAGAGGGTACTTATTCCTTACCTTCACCATATTAAATTGCTGGTAATCAATAGACATTTGAAAGAAACCATCTTTCTTACGCACGAATAACACCGGTGTACCCCACAAAAACAAACTAGGATGGATGAAACCCTTGACTAAAAGATCCTTTAGCTGCTCCTTAAGATCCATCAACTCAGCTGGAGCCATTCTATATGGGGGAATAGAAATAGGACGAGTGTACGGAACAAGATCTATCCCAAAATCAATCTGCCTATCGGGAGGAATGCCAGAAAGGTAATCATGGAAGACCTCAGGATATTTATTTACCACTAGGATGGAATACAAGGAAGGACCCTTCGAGTTAGAATCTTTAACCCAGAACAGATGATAGAGACACCCCTTGGAAATTAATCTTTGGGCTCTAAGATACAATAGAAACTTCCTCTTCAGATTTAGGGAACCACCTTCCCACTCAATTACCATCTCATTTGGGAATTTAAAGATGACCTTATGGTCCGACAGTGTAGAGAAGCACAGCATGAGTGCAACCAATCCATCCCTAATATGACATCGAAATCAACTATATCAAATTCAAACAAATCCACCAGAGTTTCCCGACTACCCACAGACACCACACATCCCATATAAACTCTTGTAGGAAATAAAAAGTCACCCACATGGTAGAAAAACTCAAACTAAAGACAAAATACACAACCACAAATGGGGTCACATAAGAAAGAGTAGACCACAAATCAAGTAAATAGTACACATCATTGGAATAGAGTTTCAACATACTAGTCACGACATCAAGAGATGCCTCGGACTCCTGGCAGGTAGTGAGAGCATAGAGATGGTTTCAACTAGTGTAGGAGCAAGATGGTGCACTCTTTTATGCCAGAGATGAAGAAGAGGAAATAGGAACCTTGTATTTTCCTGAAGCAACCTTACCAACATGACAGTTACTAACCAAAGACCATCCCCATTTACCCAACTGCAACAGCCCTGCACCCTATGTCTAATGAATTTCGAACATATAAAAAGATACATCAATAATAATTCTGAGAAATTAAATAAATTCTATATTCGTAATCCAACAACCTCAATCAAATATCCAACCAGTGCCAACCCCAGTGCCAATACCAATATCAAAGTTGACACCAATACCAATACCACTCATGCCCACAGTTGTCTGACAAAGCCTCTATCTAGAATCAATAAAATCCAGTCGGGACAAGCCCCCAACCATAGCCAAAACCAAACCAAAGAAATAACAAAAATAAAAGACGTCCATAGAATGAAATAGAGCCTTTTGGAGTATAGAAACTCACCAATTCAGTCTAACTCAAAGCTATCTCTGAATCCAAGTCACTGAGCAGGAGGAACAACTATATGGCCGATTTCTGCATCGCGTAGGGATACAACGCCCGAAGACAGTTAGTGAAGTGAATGCTAGCTTATACTCAGAGATAAAGATAAAATAATCCCATCATTCAAAACCAAAGTAAATAACCATCTGCAATCACATAGATACATATATATATATATATATATCATGCCGGGAAAGGGAACCGACTTTAGCATACATTTAAAACATTAACCTGGTATGTAGAGCTCTTCCATCCAAATATCCACCTATGGGATATATGGGTTCATTTCCCCTTGCTGAAATGGCCTCGGTGCATGTTAGCCGCACAAATCAAAGAAAAAAACCTAAGATAATTAGTACATATCCCATAATATAAAGTGTGACATTATGCACACGGTCACCATGACCAAATCTCATATCGGCAAATGAGAGTTTCCATTATTGGTCCTCCTGAGACCTCCACCTTCCATGACTTTGCTAACATAACCCTCTTTAAGCTCATATTAAAACCAATAAAACATTCCAACCATTTACTAAGGAGACTTTCGTTAGGGCATTTACTGTTGGTATTGTCATACCAAAATTAGATCTTGCAAGTCTATCATTTTATGCCATAAGAAAACCATTAACCAAGTTTAGTACTAAGTTTCTAATTAAACCAAAATCATGGCCATCAAGGCCTTTCCAAACCATTTTAAAAAAACCAAACCAAACCAATTTAGGTTCAATTACCTTTTATGCAATGCAAAGATTTCAAGAATAGTCATACTATGTGACAAAATCATTCTCATTAGAATTTTATCAAATAGGTTGAGGGCACATAAGTTTTAAAACCATAACCAAGTAATTTGGGGAGTACATAATACCCCTAAATTCATTTACCATTAACATGCATCCCATAATGTCAAAATAATACTAAAAACATAAAAAATGTAATTAAACCATGATAAACATTATTCAATCATAAACATCCAAAACCCCAAACCATTATTTCAAACCATAACAATATCATGAAAATCTTACATTAAAACACATGCTCTTTGTAAAATAACGATGATGGAGGTGTAACATTCCTTACACACTGAGGAAGACGGATATAAAACCACCCTTGAAAGCCTTAATTGATTATCTTGATAAAATCATACTATTTTGCTTGACAGAGAGTTTCAGAGAGGATTTTGAGAGTGTTTCATTGAGAATAATTGGTTAATGGAGTCCCAAAAGGTGTTTATGTTGTTGTATACAAAGGATTTACAAAGGGGAAATGTCCATAAGGCCACAACTTAAAAATGTAGAATTACCGTAGGTGGTTACAAGTCGACCCCATAACTCGTAACCACAACATACGACTCGTACCATTGAGTTGTCACCGAGTCAGTGAGTTGGACACCCATACACTTTCCAATATATGAATCCCAGATCCCCAATTGTGACCAGACCATACAACCTTATGGTCTAGTCATACCCATGATAAAATCCAAAGGGTTTGACACTAGACAACATATGACTTGTCACAACAACTTGTAACCTATCCTCATGGATCTTAAAGACCCAATCATACTCAGAGATAAGTCAAGACACTAATTTACTGATTTGCTTATGGGACCGACCAAGCAAACCATCACCACCACTAATGAATCGTACCACCAAACCATAACCACATCAGAAACCCAACCATCCATCACTGGACACCTTAGAAGTTGGGTCACCTAAACTATACCCAAATCATATGACTCATATGGTGAGTCATTACAGGGATAGTAAACTCAATGCTCAGGAAACTTTCAAAGGACAAAACCCGAGGTATTTCAATTCTCCACCACTTGGATCATTTGTCATCGATTGACCGGACAAGGCAGTGACTAGCATGATTAAACCCCCAGACACCCATATACTTACCTTTAAGAAAGAAAATAGATCACCAAGGAATTCAGAATCCACTAAAACCTTTAACCAAGTTAGAAAACAAAGATGTGAAGAACAACACATACCTTACGCATGAATTTCTACAGTGAAAAATAGGAATAGATATTTGGACTTCATGCCCTCTTCAACTTTCCAAGTAGACTCTTCGACCTTGTGGTTCCTCCATAGAACCTTTACCAAAGCCACATCCTTGGTATGCAATTAATGAACCTACCAATCTTAGATCTCAATCGGTATCTCCACATAAGATAGGGAATCCAAAATACCAATATCCTTGTTAGGTACAATTCACGACAGATCACCCATACACTTCTTCAACATAGAAGCATAGAAAACCGAATGAATAGAGCTTAAACTAGAAAAAAACTATAACTCAAACGCAATGTTACCAACTCTTCTCAAAGCAAGTATGGACAAATATACCGGGGACTAAGCTTCCCCTTCTTCCCAAAATGTATCACTCCTTTTATGGGAGACACCTTCAAGAATACCCTATCCCCAGCCTCAAATACTAACTTCCTATGCCTCACATTCGCATAGGACTTTATGAAACTTTGGGAAGCCTTAAGTATTTCCCGAAACAGCTTAACCTTCTTTATGGCGTGGTGAACCAAATCTGGGTCAAACAACTTTGCCTCACCAACCTCAAACCATCCAATAGGATATCTACACCTTTTACCTTACAACACCTCAAATGGAGCCATTCCAATTCTAGAGAGGTATCTATTATTATAGGTAAACTCTATACGAGGCAAATAATCAACCCAACTACCACCTGTCATAACCCGAACCAGGGCCTAGACATAATGGGCATCCCAAGTCCAACCAAGATCGGGGACTGCCCCTATTACCCAACCTAACCACCTTAAGCAACCTTAGATAAGCTGAATTTTGAGTATATAAAAAGATTGTGCAAATTCTCTCATGAAAACTCTGGGATAGGATAACGATTACGATTGACCCAACCAAGTCTGCCCATACCAAACCAACCATCCAACCGTACCAAACCAAACCAAACCAAACCAAAGAGGATAACAAAACATAATATGATAATCAATCCCAAAATTTAATATAATGGAATAGTGAGAAATTATGTCCGATAATGCCAGCCTCGTAGCTTATTCCAATGCCAAGGCCAACACTAATACGGATCCCGTCCATACCACCCCCTAAAAGTACCACAAGGCCTCGAGTCAAAAGAGTAAAAGTATCCCGTTAGGACATGCCCCCAACAAAGGCCAAAACCAATATCTAAAATAAAGCCAACATGTCTAACAATATCTATAATATGAAATGATGCCTTCCAAAAGGAAGAAAGCTCACCACTTCAGTCCAAATGCTATCCCTTAGTCAGTCAATATGTAGGAGGAGTCAGATAGATGGTACCTACATAGCGTGGGTATACAACCTCCAGTAGATGGGCTAGCGAATGACCGGTACTATAAAACTCAAGGTTAGGATAAAATAATGCCAGTTATAAAACCAAGTAAAACCATCCATAATGCATACAACCATATACGTATATATATATAAGTATTGGGAAAGAGAACCGGGTTTAGCATGCCTTTAAAACCTTTACCCAGGCTGTGTAGCTTGGCCATCCTAACCACCCACAGGCGATATGGGTTCAGCTCCCCCTGTTAAAGGGACCCAGTGCATGTAGCCACATAACCAGGGAAATATCCCATGGGATGACTATAAAATATGACATACGCATATGGTCATCAAGGCCCCTCATATCGGCAAATATGATTTTCTAGTTTTGGTCTCCCTAGGACCGCCACCGTATATGACTTTTCTACACACCCAACCATTAATACCCCATTAAAACTATTTCAAAGTAGCAATCCAATCCATTCACCATTTTATAAATCAAGGCTAATATTAGTGGTGTCATCATACCACCCCATCACTTGAAAGCTATATCCATAGCCAAACCATTAAGGATAAAGGGACCTTCAAGTTCCTTTCCATATATCATATAAACTACTTGAGAGACTTCCATATTCCCCACAAGCATAACCATCTAGCCTTTAGCCTTTTCAAACCATTTAAGTCATTTAAAGATTTAATATATAAGCTAAAAAAAGTAATAGTTCGATTAAAAGAAGTTAATACAATGAACATACCTTTCTAAGAATTTAATCAAACACTTAGGGGCATAATATAACAAAAACCAATTCCAAAGACCATTAAACCATTACCATGGAATCCAATAGTCCAAAACTACCATTAATGCATATAAAAACATACTTAAAACCATAACCAAGCATTCAATATCAAAACCCCCAATAATAGTTGAAATCCATAATCATTATATTGGTAAACCATGAAATCAGTCATATAAACCATGCCTTTAGTTGAAATTACAATGAGGGAAGAGAATCATGCCTTAAAACAAGAAATATGATGGAAGAAAATTACCAAAGAAAGCCCCTAAGTAATCCCTTAATCAAAACCCTAGCTTCCTTGCCCCAAATTCTCTTGAGAAAATTATTGGATATTTAGGAATAGTTTGTAAGTGTTCATGAATAGAATAATAGGCTAAAAAACCTCCTAAGTGTATTAGAAGTTGTGGGTTCTAATTAGGTTAGGTAGGGAAATGTCCAGAATACCCCCACTTAAGTTGCACAAAATCCCATCCCAAGGATACGACTCACCCATACTTGTCATATCCTTTCATACGATTGGTTTCCACAAATCATATCCAAGCCTCAACCCTTAGATCAAACACTATCCACTATACAACTTATTCAACTGAGTCGTAACCATGACATACAATCCATACCCATTACCCGCACCCCTAGAAGAATGAAATACTAGGAGGAGCAAACACTTTCCACCATATGAGTCCCTGATATGACTCATACCAATACCTTAGACTCGTACCCCTAAGTCGTAACCATTCTAGTGACCAAAACAATCACACCAACTAACACTGGTCAAGATATGACATGACCATACCAATCGTACCCCAACATACGGATCATACCCTTGAGTCTTATTGGGTCCAGAGAACGGGAATACCAGGAAATTTTTTAAGGCCAAAACCCAGGATGTAACATTCTCCCCCACTAGGAGAATTTGTCCCCAAATAATGGATAAGGTGGGGGTAACCACACACAGAGTCATTTGCATTAACAAACATCCCTTTAACAAAGTTTGAAAACAAAGAGGCAAAGATGTAAGTCTTTCCTTTAGCAAACTCAGAAAATAAAGATCTGTTCAAGAACATATACCTTCCACACGAATCCCAAGAGAAGAAAATAGATGCTGTTAAGTGGACTTCATGGCCTCTTTTGCTTTCTATGTAGCTTCTTCCACTTTATGGTTTTGCCAAAGAACTTTAACCGAAGCAACATCCTTGGTTCGTAACCAATGAACTTGCCTATCGAATACTTTAAGCTAGACTTCTTCATAAGTCAACAAATCCGAGATATCCAACCCTTCAAAAGGAATAATTGATGAAGGACCACCAATACACTTCCTCAAGTTAGAAACATGAAAAACCGAATGAACCAAACTTAAGATAAATGGCAACTCTAACTCGTAAGAAAAATTACCAACTCTCCACAAAATCACATAAGGATCAATAAACCGAGGACTGATCTTCCACTTTTTTCAAAACTGCACTACTCTCTTTATTGGAGACACCTTCAGGAAAACCCTGTCCCTAACCTCAAACTCCAAGTTTCTATGCCTAACATTTGCTTAAGACTTTTGGCGACTCTAGGAAGAGTTAAGCCTATCCCAAATCACCTTCACCTTCTCCATAGCTTGATAGACCAAATCAGGACCAAAAATATCTGCCTTACTAAGCTCAAGCTACCCAATAAGAGATCTACACCTCTTACTATACAATACCTTAAAATGAGCCATACCGATACTAGAATAATAGCTATTATTGTAAGAAATTCTACCAAAGGTAGATGCTCAACCCAATTGCAACCAAAGTCAATCACACATGTCTGAAGGATATCCTCCAAGGTCTGAATAGGTCTCTTCTCTTGCCCATCTGATTGTAGATGAAAAACAGTACTCAAACTAACCTTAGTCGACAACTCTTTCTAAAAAAACTGCCAAAAGTGAGATATAAACTGCACACTACGATCAGAAATAATTGAGACAGGTACCCCATGCAGCTTTACCAACGAAAAAGAAGTCATTACCAACAAAAGTGAGCAGACTTTGTCATCCTATCCACGATGACCCAAATCAAATCAAATTGGTTCCAAGACCAAGGAATACCGGTAAAAAATCCATATTAACTACTTCCCACTTCCATTCGGGCAACTCAATTTCTTGATGCAATACACCAGGCCTCATGTGGTCAACCTTAACCTTTTGATACATCATGCACTTGGCCACGAAATATGCCACATCTTTCTTCATGCCATACCATCAATAGATCTTCTTGAGATCATAATACATCTTTGTCAAGCTTGGATGAACAACGTAGTGAGACTCATTCACCTCATCCAAAATCCTTCGCCATAACCCGCTGACATTAGGAACACACAACCTCCTTTGGTACCGTAAAGTACCATCACCACTAATCTCAAACACCACTACCTTTTACCAACCAATGCCGCTCTTGATTTTCATCAAGACAAGATCCAACACTTGCTTCTCCTTAATCTCCACACCATGAGACGATCAAACTACTTCTTGCAACATCACACATATATCCTTAGAGTCCAAAAGACAAACTCCAAGATTGGCCAAGCGATGAATATCCTTTAATAATTCTTACCTATCCACTTCTAATGAGCCAAACTCTCCATGGATAACGTGCTAAGAGTATCAATAACCACATTAGCCTTACCTGGGTGGTAGTGAAGTCTCATATCATAATCCTTGAGAAACTAAAGCCATCTTCCCTGCCTGAGATTAAGATCTTTCTGAGTGAAAACGTACTGAAGATTCTTGCGATTAGAAAAGATATCCACATGAACACCATATAAATAATGTTTCCATATTTTTAAAGCAAACACAACTGCCAATAACTCCAAATCATGAGTACAATAATTCCTCTCATGCACCTTCAACTGTCTGGAAGCAAAGGCAATCACCTTCACAATCTGCATCAACACACAACCAAGACCCCCCAAGATGTATTACAATAAACCACAAACCCATTATTGCTCTCCGATAATGTTAGGATTGGGGACGAAGTCAACTTATCCTTCAACTTCTCAAAACTCCTTTAACAAGAATCTGACCAAGAAACCTTAGCCTTCTTCTGAGTCAACTTGGTTAGAGGAGCAACTATCAAAGAAAATCTTTCCACAAACCGCCTATAATATCTAACCAAACATAAGAAGCTCCGGATATTGGATTGAGTCGTAGTCCTAGGCAATCTTTTCACCACAACAACTTTCTGTGGATCCACCATGATCCCTTTACTAGAAACTATATAACCTAAGAAAGTCACCACATTCAACCAAAACTCACACTTAGAGAACTTGGCATACAACTATTGTTCCTTTAAGGTCCGCAATACCACACAGAGGTAATTAGCATAATCCACTTCACTCTTTGAATAAACCAGAATGTCATCAATAAACATAATTATGAAGAGATCCAAAAACTTCCTGAACACCTTGTTCATCAAATCCATAAACGTTGCTAGAGCATTGGTCAACCCAAATAAAATCACTAAGAACTCAAAATGTCCATACCGAGTATGAAAAACCATCTTACGAATATCCACCTCCCTAATCTTAAGATGATGGTACCCATACCAAAGGCTATCTTAGAGAATAACTTGAGACCCTACAACTAATCAAACAAATCATCTGTCCTTGGAAGAGGATACTTATTCTTGACCGTTACCTTGTTCATCTACCTGTATTCAATGCACATCTACATGGAACCATCCTTCTTGTGCACAAACAACATCGGTGCACCCTATAGAGAAACAATAGGATGAATTAACCACTTGTCCAGAAGATCCTTAAGTTGTTCCTTGAGTTCCCTCAGCACCCTATACAGAGGAATATATATTGGACAAGTGTTTGGAAGAAAATCAATACCAAACTCTATTTGCCTAAACAGATGAACAGAAGGAAGATTATACGGGAAGACCGCTGGAAACTCATTAACCACAGGAGCCGAATGTAAAGAAAGTCCTTTCGAGTTAGAATATTTAACCCGAGCTAAGTGATAAAGATACCCATTAGAGATTAACCCCGAGCTCTAAGATAAGAAATAAACCTCCCCCTAGGAGCAATTACCTTCCTATTCTATAACTGACTCATCGGGGGACCCAAAGATGACTTTATGAGTTTGATAGTCTAGATATGCATACCAAGAATGCAACCAGTCCATACCCAAAATTACATCAAAATCCACCATTCCCAAGTCAAACAGATCAATCAAGGTCTACCTGTCACCAACAGATACCACACTCCTCCTATAGACCCATAAATCAATGACCGAGTCTCCTACCGAGGTAGAAACAAAAAAAGGACCAGAAATAATTTTTAGATCAAAACCAAAAGACCCAACCACATATGGAGTGACATAAGATTGTGTGGACCACGGATCAAGCAAACATGAGAGAAAAGATATAACGTACTAATAATGACATCAGGTGATACCTTGGATTCTTGTCGGGACATTAAAGCATACAACCTGTTTCGACCAATACTAGAACCAGGAGCAATAATAGAAGAAGATGTCATACCTTCAGGTGAATAAGCTAAAAATGATGCTATAATAATCTTATTCACCCCCGTAGCGACTTTACTAATTGGACAATCCCTAAGACGATCGCCTGTCTAACCATACATAAAGCATTTATCCCTTTCTTTCTTATAATAACTCCAATGAGGACGACCACAGAACCGACAAGAAGGACATAAATAAATTGATTGACCTCTGCTCGCCTGAGATTGGGCAACATGTACTTGAAAATTGTCACCACCTTGATGATGCCTGGATCCCAACTACTGTGGGTGAGGAGCACTGGCAGTAGAGAAAGATCCAGAACTCCCCCACTTTTTTTAGGTACTTTCCACCATCTCTACCTCCTTGAGACTGTTCACCACCCTGGTCAGAAAACCTGCTCTGCTTTCTCTTCCTATCCCTAAACTCCACATAATTTCTCTTCTCATCCTCGAACTGCTGCATATGAAAAGTCAACCTTGAGATGTCCATATCTTTAATCTACTCTAGAATTAAATCTCTATTCAACCCAGAAATGAACTTTCTCATTCTCGACCTTATGTCAGCCACCAAATCAAGAGCATACCTCTACAAATGATAGAACTTTAAGGAATATTCCCTTACAAACATCCTCCCTTACTTGAGGTTCACAAATTCCTCTATCTTTGCTTTCCTCAACTTTTGAGAAAAGAAATACTCCATGAAGGCAATAGAAAAGGCCTTCCATAATCCTTCCTCTTCATATCACCCTTATCTTTGTCCTATTTCTCATACCACTGATAAGGGACATACTTGAGCAAATAAGCCATAAAGTTAACCCCTTCACATTAGTAGCCCGCATCACCTAAAACATCTTTTCTTTTTCATTTAGGAAGCCTTACGAGTCTTTTTCCATCTTCACTCCCATAAAAGTAGGAGGAACCATCTTTATAAATTGACTAACCCTTGTGGTCTCATCATAAAAAACACCATTCATACCCCGCTCATCCTGAATATCAACTATCTGAGTAATAACATGAATAGATAAATGAAACTCTACGTTTATTATATTGCCTTGAGGGACCTGAGGAGCAGTAGGAGGGATAGAAGAAGCTCCAGTATAATCAGGAATAGGACCCTAAGATTGAAGATGTACTCCAGATGTAGGACGTACCCCTTCAGCATTATCCCAAGATAGGATGAAAGAATTTCCTTGTGTTCTAGATCTAAGAGGCATGATCTGAAAGATGAACAAACGAGCATTAGACAAGATTCCTAGACTGAGAACTCAATCTTAAAGATAGAATGCCAAGAAAGTGAAACAATCCTATATATCTTGCAGCCTCTCTCTTATGAGTGTGGCATGATACAAACCTCCAAAAGAAACTCTACTAAAAATGGCTTTGTTGACTCCCAGGTTACCATGAACATAAATCTATGATACCAAATTGTTATGATCCGAACCAGGGCCTAGATGTAATGGGTATCCCAAGTTTATCCAGGATGGGGAACGCCCCCTTTACTCAACCCAACCACCTTATGTAGCCTTAGATGAGCTAAATTTTGAGCATATAACAATATTGTGCAAATTCTTTCATGAAAACTAAGGGACAGGATCATGACCGTGACCAACCAAATTGAGTCCAACCTCATCAATCCAACCATCCAACCATAACCAACTAAACCAAAGAGGATAAAAAACATAATATGCTAATCAATCCAAAAATGTAATATGATGGAACAATGAGAAATTATGTTTGATGATGCCAGCCTCCCAGCTCA
The DNA here is from genome assembly GCA_030864215.1 of Capsicum pubescens. NCBI lineage: Eukaryota > Viridiplantae > Streptophyta > Magnoliopsida > Solanales > Solanaceae > Capsicum > Capsicum pubescens. The sequence goes on from CM061541.1 coordinate 173,424,980, forward strand.
TTCCAATGCCAAGGTCGACACCAATATCGATCCCACCTATACCAACCCCCATAAGTACCACACAACCTCTAACCAAAAGAGTAAAAGTATCTGATAGGGACATGCCACAAACAAGGGTCAAAACCAATATCCAAAATAAAGTCAAAATGTCTACCAATATCCATAATATAAAATGATTCCTTCTGAAAGGATAGAAGCTCACAACTTTAGCCAAAATGCTATCCCTGAGTCAATCACTATGTAGGAGGAGTGTAACGCCCCCAAATTTTTCCTAGCTAAATTTTATCCCTAAAGTGTCAAGCTTTGGCTTCTAGAATGATTTACACTTATTTCACTATGTAATTCCATAGATTTCAACTTTTTATTATGTATATTAATGAATAAGATTTCCATCGATATAAGATTCATCCAAAACGGACACTCGGTGAAGAAGTTATGGCTATTTTATGTGTTAGTCATAAAACATCATCATTTTGGTGTTTAGCGCATCGCGGAGATGGTTTAATTAGAAATTGTCAAATTCCAGTGGAACTTTGCAATAGTGGCACGTCACGGAGGATCCCAATTTTGCATTCATCAATTTCCAGTGAGCCACCGCGATAGTGGCGTGTCGCGGTGGCCCATAAAATGGGGCACCGGTTATATTTTTTACTCCATCTCATTAAGGGTAAAATGGTACTTATCCAACCCCTTATCATCTCTAACATGGGATTTAATACCAAGAACACCAAAGTAATATTATTTTCATCAAAATCTCTCAAGAAACTCTATTAGGGTTTCAAACTAAAAATCGTCGTAACGCAAGATTCAACCGTGAGTTTTTGAAGATAATTAGAGATTTGGAATCCCCAATCCATAAGCTTCAAGAATCATTCATTATTCTTCGAAATAGAGGTACGCGGGGTTTTCCTAAAATCTCATGGACATAGAAATCATGATTTTAAGAAAGGGGTTTTCAGATTTATAAATACATTCATGTTTTAGAAATCTTGACGGTATTGTTTTGGACTTTTGACCTTCCCCCACATTGATTCAAAATTGTATATAAATGTATGCTTGTGTTTTAAGGTTGATGATTTAATTGAGAGCATTACTTATGTAAAATTCCTCTCTTTTTTTTATTTTCCTTTACTTATCATATGCTATAGATATTTTGAATGCATCCTTGAAAAACATGGTTTAAAATGTCTTGAATTGTGTTATGATTGGATTAAGATTTAGATTTCAAAAGAGAGGGTAGTTTTGATGATAGATGTTGAAAATATTTATATAAGGAAAGTGTGCATGATTTTGCCAAAAGCACATGACCACCATATGTTTAAAGGATTTCTACATAGTTTTGATTTATGCTTCAGAACATGAAATCTCTTGTACTATTTATATGTTTGGGTGGTATTAACTATGTTTTAATGAAAGATCATGCTTATTATAATATGGATCAGAAATAGGACTTGAATGTCTTGGTGTGACGACACCAATTCATATTATGCCCTAATAATTCAGAACAGAATAGAATGCATGCTTGAAATCAGACTTTCAGATTTTAATATTTAGAATGATGTATGTTTTAGAGGTGGTTAAAAATGGGCATAAAGAGACATTAGGTGGTTACCCAAAGTAGGCATGAGTTCATACAACTCATTTCCCAAAATCGTGATTTACCGATCCGGGTATATTATATTACGCTGGCCTAGTGCCGTGTGGCGTATAAGAAATAGAAACTCCAACCCTTGCGGTACACTCGGGTTGGGGGCTTCCCTGCCGAGTCAATGGCGGATTTTATACAGCCCATGGGATTTTATAATTGTAGGGGTATACCACCTAACTCAGAAGTAATACAAAGAACAGACAGTCCATTGACAAGAATGACTTCTGATTTGCAGAAAGTGCCTATGTGTTTTTGAGAACTATTTATGCATGATGTTTTAACAAATTTCTCTCCACTATATCACTTATATAAAAGTTTTATTTTGGATTACTTTTCATACTAGTAGATCTATATTGACCCCCCTCCTCCCTCCAGGTTTTGAGGCTCAGTCTAGGGGTCCAAAAAAGTAATAGATTTTATCAGACAGAGTTAAAGTGCCTAGTTGGTGAGCCTTCTTTATTCCGGAAGGCCTATTTACTTTTAGACAACTATTATTAGATATGGTTTTGGTCTACTGGGGGCCTTGACCCAGTTTCAGACAGTTGTCAGATTTTCATGTAGTAGAGATTTCGCAGATTGAGTCTGATGTTATTTAGATGTAGTTGATTTACAGTTTCTATACTTATGATGAATTCAGAATTGACCATGTTTCCATAGCAGAATATGTTTCCGCATCTTTTTTTATTATATGAATGTTGTGCATGATTACTAGATAGAGAAGGGAGTTCCAAGCCTTCATGGTTCGGGATGTCCGTCACAGCCAAGCCCTAGTTTGGGTCATGACTAGGAGTCTAATGGCTAGTTCCTACATAGCGTGGGTATAAAACCACCAGCAGATGGGTTAGCGAATGACCGCTATCATGCAACTCAGGGTAAGGATAAAATAATGCCGATTATAAAACCAAGTAAAACCATCCATAATGCATACAACCATACATATATATATACATATATATAAGTTCCAAAAAATGGGACCATGTTTAGCATGCCTTTAAAACCTTTACCTAGGCTGTGTAGCTTGGCTGTCCTAAAACCTCACAAGAGTTATGGGTTCAGCTCCCCTACTGAAAGGGCCCCAGTACGTGTAGCTACACGACCAGGGAAATATACCATGGGATGACTAGTACATCCCCCAATATAAAACATAACACACACACATAGTCATCAAGACCCTTCATATCGGCAAATATGGGTTTCTAGTTTTGGTCCCCCCGGGACTGCCACCATCCGTGACCTTGCTACAGAACCCGCCATTAATGCCCAACTAAAATCATTTCCAAGTAATCAAACCAATCCATTTACCATTTTATAAATCAAGTCTAACATTAGAGGTATCTTCATACTACCCCATCACTTGCAAGTAATATCCAGAGCCAAACCATTAAGGATAAGGGGACCTTCAAGTGCCCTTCCATATACCATATTAAACCACTTGGGAGACTTCCATGTACCCTACAAGCATAACCTTCTTGCCTTTAGCCTTTTCAAACCATTTAAATTATTTAAAGATTTAATAAATAAGCTGAAAACAAGCAATAATTCCATTAAAATAAGTCAATACAATGAACATACCTTTATAAGCATTTTATCAAACACCTTGGGGGCATAATATAACCCAAACCAATTCAAAAGCCCATTAAACCATTACCATGAAATCCAATTTCCCAAAACCACCACTAATGCATATAAAAGCATAATTAAAACGATATGAAACCATAACCAGACATTCAATATCAAAACCCCCAATAATAGTTGAAAACTTTAATCATGAAATAGTAAAACCATGATATCAATCATATAAACCATGCCTTTCGTTGAAATTACAATGAGTGAAGAGAATCATGCCTTAAACTAAGAAATATGATGGAAGAAAATCACCAAAGTAAGCCCCAAAGTAATCCCTTAGTTGAAACCCTAACTTCTTTGCCCCAAAAGATCTTGAGAGAATTATTGGATGTTTAGGAATAGTTTGTAAGTGTTAATAAATACAATAATAGGGTAAATAACCTCCTAAGTGTATTATAAGTAGTGGGTTCTAATTATGGAAAGTAGGAAAATATCCAGAATACCCCCACTTAAGTTGCACAAAATCCCATCCTAGGGATACGACTAACTTTTACGAGTTGTATCCTTCTATACGATTGGTTTTCACCACTCGTATCCAAGTCTCAACCCTTGGATCAAACACTGTCCATTATATGACTCATCCAACTAAGTCGTAACCCTTGCATATGATCCATACCCATTTCCTGTATCCTTAGTAGAATGAAATACTAGGAGGATCAAATACTGTCCACCATACGAGTCCCTCATATGACTGGTACCAAGACCTATGACTCATACCCCTAAGTTGTAACCATTCCAGTGACCAACACTATCCTACCAACTAATACTGGTCAGCATACGATACGACCATACCACTCGTACCTCAACATATGGCTCGAACCCTTGAGTCATATAAGGTCCGGAGAATGAGAATTCCAGGAAATTTTCTAAGGCCAAAACCTAGGATGTAACATCAACATAGTCAATCACGTAAGCTCAAAGCATATCCTCTAATATTTGAATAGTCCTTTTTATATGCCTAAACCGTAACCATATCATAAACCCAACCACTCTTAACTGGACACCTTACGAGTTGGGTCACCTGAACCCTACCCACTTTATATGTTTTGTATGATGAGTCGTTACAAGGAAAGTTTGCTTAAAGCTCAGGAAACTTTGAAGGGCCAAAACCCAGGGTGTTTCAAGTTCCATAATTCATCGTTCATCAATATCACATCGTTAATAAGTATTTATATAAGGGGTTCACAAACTCTAGCCATGGCTAAAAGAGTGTAAATTTACAAGTCCATTGCCTAAAGTGAACTTCTGTACTAAATTATTATTAACATGTAAAAAGGGTCAAAATATCTCACGACTAAAGAAAATAGTAGTGTCAAATCATGGACCAGAATATATCTTGGTCAAATCTTTAAAACATCATTATTAACCTCTTTTACACATTTAACTTATTCATTAAACTAGGTAGTTATTATTGTGAAGAAATCCATTTCAAGGTAGAAAGTGGGATTTAGCCCATAGTTAGTGACAACAATAATAAGATTGTAATCTAGTTAGAATATTATCAGTTATTGAAGCAACAACCCTGAATGTATCGAATTTATGCATGCCATCGCCAGTATTCAAATTAATGAAACCATAGACATCATACCATATCTTTGTCCATCCCATACCAGAGATATGTGTATGTAAATACACACACACATATATATATATATGTATATATATATATATATATGTTCATAAAATGCAATTCTATCCTTTAGAGGGATAAATACTTTTTAGATATCCAACCAATATCATAATATGACCTTTAGCCCAATAATGTGTCAAGGATAATGATAACATCATAATCATGACCTTAGGCCCACTTACATACCTGAAACTCATATCAGTAATGATATTAGAAATCCATCTCATATTTATAAGTCATAGCCTAACTATGAGGCATAACATCTCTATAGGCTATTAAGAATATCAATAAACATCTCGCATATAAGAGTTATCTGATGATATCAATAAGTACCTCACATCTATAGGTCATATATCATGACTTTGAATAATATCATTTCTAAAGGCCATTTGTTATATATAAGAGGGATTAGAATCTCTATGGCCCCAATATCAAGTCTAAGAAGGAATGGCATCTTTACTGGACAAATAACATATCTCTGAGGAATACCATATCTAATGACCCAATATTATAACTAGGAGGAAATAACATCTCTAAAGGCCTAATATTAGTTCCATAAGGAATATCATAGCCATAACTAATAATCCATAATTCGGGGGAACATCATCATAATTTACCGAATCCTAAGGTAAGACTATTCTAAAGGCTCACTAGTCTCAACTAGGCCTAACATCCATAACTAAGTCCAAAAGGCTAACATAAGTCTTGCCTATTATGGCCGGACGAATCCACCTCTAATCCTCAATTTTCAAACATAGGCAAATTATAAACCAAACTAGGCTAAGGTATCTAGTTTAACATCTAAATGTCAAGTAAGCCATAACCAATCCTAAAATAGGAACTTCATCAAGAAACATGGGAAATTATGTCAATTCTACCCCAAGATATGGTTTCACGATAACTAGACTAGCCCAACCAAGGATAATAATACTAACCCTAATTCCACATTTAAACCACATACCAAACAAAGCATTATATCATATCCATGCTATAATTTAGTCTAATCTAGAGAGAGGCAACGATATTCTAAAAGGGTATTACACGTTTCAACTTAGGGGTCAAAAACCTCGTCTAATTCCTAAACATCAATATTCAACGCTAAGTCATTCTAGTCATAATCAAGATTAACATTCACATTCACATGCACTATATATCACACATCATCTATGGAGAAGAGTAGATAGAAACCTACCTCAAAGCCGAATCACAAAACCTTACATCATTCACAACACGTCCATCTTTACTTCAAAATCACAAAAATGCCATATACACTATCAAAATAGTAATCTAATCATCAATACGAGTCTCACGATTCCCATATTGAACAATTGTGCTTCATGCCCAAAAATGACACCATAAACCCCTAGTGGGCCTCATTTATGCAAAATATGTTTTCGAGGTCAGCCCAAGTTCATACATGAAAAGTGAATCATAACCCTATAGAAATGGGTGAAAACAAGGCTAATTTGGGGGTAAAATTAAGCCCTATGCTATATTAGGGTTTTGGGTCAAAATTAAGAAATTCATTAAAAAATTGATGGACTCTTAACTTAAATCTAATGATAATCACGATAATAGATGTTAAAAAAACTCCTAAGGCATCCATAATACTCAATTTTGAGTTATCATACCTATTTAGGGTTTTTGGCTCTCAAGGATGAAGGACAAGTGGCCAAAATTGTGACCTTGGTGTCTATTTATGGACCCCCAAGGAAGGAGATGTAGCGATCGCCCTAAATATATTATGATCACTGAAGGGAAATCTCTATAGGATATGCACCATGATCGCGTTAACCTCTACCATCACAGATGAAAATTGAAACTTAGAAAAATTTCAAGTTTCAGCCAATTCCTCGGGACTCGTTAGAGTCTGATTTTTGAAAATAAACTATGTAACCCTAGTAAATTCAATGTTTCGAATGCAATGGCACAATTAGATTTTTAATCGAAGTTTGTTTCAACAAAATATGGGTCCTATCCCCATACTTTTGGATTTTCAACTTTTCAACTAATAGGTTGAAATGAGCTCAGGTGCATTGGGACCAAAACCAAAGCTCTACATAGCCTAAAATCAATATTTTGGATCTGCTGGCAGAGTCAAAATTTACATTTGAGATTGTTTTACTGAAGTTCTTACTCGGTATCCATTTGGAACCAGAAGACTTTCAATTAGGGAATTGGTTCTACAAAACAAATGAACTGTGCGGTAATCGGACGCTCAGTCCCAACATGTTATAAATGACTTGGGGCAGCTATAGAGAAGTCCTAACAGTGAAGATAAGTGAAAATTTGGAAAATGACAAGAAAAGTAATTACACTTGAACAAATCAATGTTTATGTTTTGGCCAATACACTAACTGCACCACAACCACCAACAACACTAATAATACAAAGAAAATCAAGACAATCACCAACACCAACAAACCCAAGAAAATCAATAAAACCAACAATACCATGAAAATAAAAAACACCAACACTACCAACAACACTAACAACAACAACAGTACAACCACCACCACCACCAACAAAAATAATATCAATGCCACTACCACCAACACCAATAAAACTAAGAACACCAAGAACATACTTAGAACACAAACAACACTAACAAAACAAACAAATAATATATGTTGGAAGAAATCAAAATAGGCCTTTCTAGTGGTTTGATTTCTTCAACCAGATGACCGATTTATTTCAATAGATGAACAGTCTGTTTCAATAGATAGGTGATCTGTTAGAAGAAATCAAATTAGTAGTAACATGTTCTTTGATTTCTTCCAACAGATGAACCACTTGTTGAAACACTAACACCACCACCAAAAACAACAACAACAACGACACCAATAAATCTAAGAAAATCAAGAACACCAACTACACCAACAATACCAACACCACTAATAACTCCAACAAAATAAACAACACCAAGAACATATCTAGAACATAAAGAACACCAATAAAAAAAATAAACAACATCAAAAACACCAACAACACCCACCAATAGCACCAACATACACCAAAAATACAATAAAAATACCAAGTGAAGTGATTCAATACAACAAACAAATAAGAAGACAAATTGTCACAATAAACATCTTTAGAAAAGGTCAAAGTTCAAATTTCATTATTTTTACAGAAATATTCTGAGAACAAGAACAAGAACAACAATATAAAATCTCATTTCACTTAGACTAGATGCCATATATACATCAACTACTATATAAGAGAAAAAATACCACAAATTAGAGTTTTCTGGGGTTCTTCTTCCTCTTTTGAGAAACAAAACTTAAAATTATTAACCCATATTTGAAGATAATACAACTAAAGTTCCTTTTTCTTCATTAACTAAAAAGCCCTAATTTTTTGAAAATCAATAAATATAGAAGTCTTACTTGTAAAGAGAGAGAAAGTGATAACTACAAAGAAAGAAAGAAGGATGAACAAGTCGAATATGGGTTCTAAAATAACTGATAGTGATTAGAAATGGTACAAATATCGATATGTTGTCTTGTTTGAGGTAATTTGTTGGCGGAAAGTTGAGTTGTTGAGAGAAGGAGAAAATATTTGAGTTATTTAAGAAACTAATGTCTGATGGGAAATGATTGATTGGTCTCTTTATTTTTATTACACATTAAATTAGAGTTATAGGTTGGTTTGTATTTTGAAAAAGATTATCATTTTTTAATTATATTAATTTTGTCCCAATTAACTGAATCAATTTTTTTAAAGGGATTTTGACCCTTGCCTTTGGTCAATGTCCCCAAAATTTAAAAGGAGACTTAAAAGAATCATTTCCTTTAATTTTCTCAAGTTTGCATATAACCCAATTTTTATTCACCTTGATTTTAGTGTTTTCATTGTATGATGATATGATATGTCTCGCCTTTAGTCCTACTAAATCATTTTCCATTGAATCATTCAATATGTGCTCAGTTTTCTTTATTATCTCATGTACTAAATGCAATTACATTATTTGGTAAACAAGAAAAGTGATACCAATAAATCTATTATATTTGGTTTAAAGGTGTCTTTGATGAGGCCAACATATTCTGCTTATTTGACTTAAGGGATGTGTTAATTTTTCATTTCAGACTGATCCTTAAGGAAAACAAAATTGATAGTCCACTACATAGTTATGTGCTAAATTAAAAAAGATGATTATTGATTTATCCTTCCTAATAATACTTGATGGAAACACATGATCCAATGGTAAAATTTAAGATTTTTGATTTAATACTAAGAGCCTCTCCAGTTCATCTGAGGTAGTGGCATAGACTGCGTATACTTTACCCTCCCTAGAACCTACTTTGTGGGAATACATTGGGTATATTATTGTTGTTGGTTTTATATTGACTGCATAACTTATTATAAGAGTTCAACCAATTCATTTAATTTATATGAATCCTTTGTTCATTTTCTTTCACTTAGTATAAATTATAATGACCCTTCAGGTTATTTTCCATATTTTTAATTATTTTTGTTGTTCAATCTTTTCTATAACTGTCCTAAGTTATTGATGACTTGATGGAACTGACAGTTCAATTACCAAGTAGTTCATTTAGTTCTTAGAGACAATTCCATGTTTTGAAGTTTTCTCTAGTTCCAAATGGCCGCCAGGCAAAAACTTTAGTAAAATAATCTCAAATGTAAATTTTGACTATGCCAATAGCTCTGGAATATAAATATTTTGCTAGGAGGACCTTTAGTTCATGTCCCAAGGCACCTGAGCTTATTTCAACCTACTGGTCAAAAAGTTAAAAAAATGAAAAATGAGTGTGGGACCCACATTTCATCAAAACGACTGCAGATTGAAATTTCAAATATACTATTAAGTTTGGAACATCAAATTTAGTATGGTTACATAGTTTGTTTGTGATGATAGGCGAATTTACACGCCTATATCAATATATTTTTCCCATATTTTAGCCTAGTTTTGAGAACAAATTATATATTTCATGCACTTTTAGTCCTTTTTCCTGTAAATGATCTAACGAACATGATTAGTAAAGTTTCAGGTATAAATGATGCAGAATTCAGCATTTTATGGCTTACTTGATGCAAAAGAAAGCTCACGAAGGAAGGGAAGGGAGTTTACACGCCTAAGGACCAAAACTGCTGCATGGAAAATCTATCCCGGGCTAAAACAATAATTCTGAAGACTTTGGGGACTTACAGACACAAAGCTGGATTTTGACAATGATACATTAACCTAGTACAATTAGGTTATGTATTTCATTATTTTATGTGGATTATGATAATGTTACCTTAACCTAGTACATTTGGGTTAAGGCTTTCATTAGTCTAGTAGGATTTGGTTATTTATTTCATTAGCTTAGTAGGATTAGGATATGGGTATTATAAATACCCTATCATGCTAGAGATTTTAAAAACATCTTCTTAACAACAAATCTTACATTCATCATTCAGCAATTAATTTTCTTCCATCCCTCCCATCTTCCACTACAAACATCTTCTAACATCTTCTTAACTTCTCATCTTACAATTCAATTCTATTACTCTACAACTCTTCTAATCTTTCCATTAATTCTATTTTTCTTCTTCTACTCTTCCATTCTTAAATTCCACAACAAGAGAATCGTTACTTTGCCTAGGAATTCACGCCTCACGCCTACCACCTAAGATACACGAAATTACTCAATCTTGTGGTATAACAACAATGTCAATCATGATCTCCTTCGCATTCATGGGTAACTAAACTTCTCTGTTGGGGTTATGGAAGCCGAATGAGTTACTATCTATTGCTGTGAGTTTGTGAGTTCGAGGCACGTATATTGCTTATATCATTATTCTCTTCATCTTAATCTACATTTTTTGCGGTTGCAAGCGCAAGAATACGCCAGTCTAACATTTAATTTGTTCGAGAGAAAAGTTATTTGTCTGGAAAAGAGATAATGTCAAGGTAGTAGGACACCCCTTCCTATTAAAAAGCTAGTGCCGTAACTGGACTAACCTCTTGGAGAATTCGTACCGTTAGATACGCTTTAAGCTCGAGAGAGTTAAAGTGAAATAGTCCTTGTTTAGGTCGAGAGACGCTTGGATTTACCATCGACTACAATCCTCTATAAGCAATTACATGACAGAATTCTACACACTCATAGCTAATAGAGACGTATACCTCAGAAGGTGGACATAACCCCAACGCTTCAATTCTCATTGTTTACAACCAACGTAACAATCTCTCTCTTTTTACTTTATTATTTTCAGCCTTTGTTTACATTACTTGCAAAACAAGAATCCCCCCTTCTTACGAGACTTGCACCAAAAGTTTAGTAATTTTACTTACTTGTTGGCCAAGCTATTCCCTGTGGGATCGACACCCAACCCAGGTTGGGTTCTATATTTGCTAACGTCCGCTTTAAACTCAAACGAAAGTTGTAGATTGAGCGTTATCAAAAAATTGGCGCCGTTGCCGGGGAATACAAGTGTCAATTAAGTTTGTGAAAATTACTAAACCCTTTGGTCAAAGATTCTCGTACTTTTACTTTTAGTTTTTTTCTTGTCTACTGCAGGTTTTTATTTTAGTGCATGCCCCATACTCGAAGTTCTGGTCAACCGTTATTACCAATCAATCCTGAACCACAACGCATTGGTAGAATGGAAGCACAAGCTGAAATCGCAAGGATGGCTGCTCAACAGGAGCAGGCGAGATTAGCTGCTCTTGCCGCCGCCCAAGTACACCAACAAAACATTGATAACCCTGGGCGAGCAACAAACCCTGACGATGAGGATTTAGGTGATGACGAGTTACTAAACCCAAGGCATGATGCTGAAATCACAACACCTGCCAACAGAAGAGGTCGACAAGCTCGGTATAGACATGATCACCAACCTATGCAGCCAGCCTTCGACGATGATGATGATGATCTTGATGGTGCCGGAGCCACTGGAGCTATAATTCCACCACCATTAGTGCCCGGAGCCAAGTTCAACATCACAAGCACCATGATTCAGTTATTGCAACTCAAGGGATTATTTGGTGGACTAGCAGGCGATGATCCGAATATGCATCTCATCAACATTATTTCTACATGCAAGTCTTTTGACAATCCTGGTGTTGGTCAGAATGCAATTCGATTACGTCTATTCCCATTGTCTCTGTCTGGGGAGGAAACACTATGGTTGAATGGGCTGACTCCTGATTCAATTACAAATTGGAGGCAATTGAGAGACGCTTTCCTAGAAAGATTCTTTCCGCCTTTTAAAAGGGCACAATTGAGAGATGAAATCAGCAACTTTCATCAGCTTCTAACTGAAGCTCTTCATGAAACATGGGAGAGGTTCAAGACAAAGCTAGCGAGATTCCCAAACCATCACATGACTAATGTTCACCTCATGGAGATATTGTATAGAGCCTTGAATTCAATAACTAAGCCAGTGGTGGATAACGCAGCTGGAGGATCTTTTATGGACCTCACCTTTGGTCAAGCAAGCAATATGTTAGATCGTATGACGAAACAAAGTAGAGCTTGGCATACCAGGGATTCTGAGGTAGCAAGCCCCACTTTATCTATTGGCATGACTGCAGACCAAAGGAGAAGAGAAGAAGAACGTGATCAAGATATGGCGCACATGAAAACACAAATGGATCTTCTTACAAAGCATTTATTATCAGGGAAGACCGAAAAAGTGAAAGCTGTGGCGCTAAAAGGAAGAGACGAATCTGATTCGGAAGAGGAGGCCAACTACTTGAACAATCAGGGGGGTTTCCATGGGAATACCCAAGGAAACCAAGGTCGGAACTATTATGATAAATATGGAAGAAAATACCAAGGTAGTTGGAAGAAAAACAATGAAAAGAGTGGTTTGTACGTTCCCCCTGGTAGACGTGATACCACCATATCTAATTCTGGAAGTATGGAAGACATGATGGCTAAATTATTGAAAGGAGTGGAAGCAATGAGCGCGGGAGTTACTGAGGTAATTAATGATTTGTCCTCCATGAAACAACTAGTTGATTCTCATTCCACTTCAATCAAGCAAATAGAGCAGCAACTGAGCCAACTTTCAGCAGCACTCAATGAAAGAAAGGCTGGAACTTTACCTAGCGATACTGTGCAAAACCCAATGAATGATGGGTCATGCATGGCCATCACTACCAGAAGTGGTAAGGTGCTGGAACCTTCAGAAAAAGTCAAGCAAGTGGTTGACAAAGTTGCGGACATGGATGATAACGTAAAAGGAGAAAATGCCGCAACAACCAGTCCTGACGTCAAGGATGTCACGCCCAGTGACGTGAAGCCTGAAAAAATAGAAAAACAGAAGCAAGAGAAGAAGAAAGCCATGGAGAGAACACTTCCATACCCACCACCACCTTTTCCCCAAAGATTGAAGAACGTGGCGGATGACACTAAGTTCAGCAAATTTATGACTATGTTGAAGCAGATGACCATTAATGTTCCATTGGTAGAGGCACTTGAACAAATGCCTGGGTATGCGATGTTTATGAAAGATCTTTTGACTAAGAAGAGGGCAGCAAGTTATGAGCTGAAGGATGATGTGCATCATTGGAGTACAATTGCCACAAGGTCCTTAGTACAGAAGAAGGCAGACCCTGGTGCTTTCACTATTCCTTGCACGGTTGGATCTATGAATTTTGCTAAGGCATTGTGCGATCTGGGTGCTAGCATTAATTTGATGCCACTATCTGTCTACAAGAAGTTGGGGTTAGGCGATCCGACACCAACCAATATGAGGCTCGTGATGGCTGATAGGTCGGTAAAATGACCTGTGGGTATCTTAAATGATGTGTTGGTGAAGGTGTCTACCTTCATTTTTCCTGTAGACTTTGTAATTTTGGATTGCGAGGTGGATTCTGAAGTTCCCATAATCTTGGGACATCCTTTCCTTGCAATAGGAAGTGTGCTTATTGACATGAGAGATAATGAGCTTTTATTTCGAATAAATGATGAAGTGATTTGTTTTGATTTGTGCAAAGCAATGAAGCAACCAAAAGATATGGATGTGTTCTCTGTAGATGATGTTCATTATGAAGATAAGAAAGCATTATCTGTAGAGAAATAGCTTACTGTTGAGCCATTGTCTGCTGCGCTGCTGAAGGTTGAGCATGAGGACGATGAAGATTATGAAGAACTTATGGGTGCTCTAACAGAAATAGAGTCCTATTCCCATACTCCTAAGCAACCGGACCGTGATCTTAAGAATCAACCTTCACCTACAGCGAAGACTTCCCTTGAAGAGCCACTAATGCTAGAATCGAAAGAGCTCCCCGATTATCTAAGGTATGTGTTCTTGGAAAGTATAAAGATACTTCCGATGAGTGCGGATGATTTAAGTAAATAGCACGTAAAGGCTCTCATTTCTACTCTGAAGAGATACATGAGAGCTATGGGTTGGACTGTTGATGATATAATTGGTACCCCTCCTACAAGTAAGCCTCATTATCGTCTGAATCCATTCAGAAAATGATCCACCATCTATCCCGATGAAGTCTGAGTACTCGAGGTAACTATGTCGTGCCGCGACAATAAATCAAGCGCTAGATGGGAGGCAACCCATCGTTTATCGTTTATCATTTTTTATTTTTCATTTCGTTCTAGTAAGTGTTTTGATTTTGATAAATAAAAATCCAAAAATAAGAGTCGTGCCACGACCAAAACTAAGGCGCTTGATGGGAGGCAACCCATCGTTCTAATCATTTTTAGTGTTTTTGAGAAAATGTAGGTGCAAGAGGTATTCAACGAGGAGATTGATTTCAATTGACGATTTGGACACATTGTATGGTAAAGTTGGTAAGTTAGGAAGGGTGATGTATAAGGCTATGGATTGAGCCTTTCTCACGCCAAAATAGGCTTCGAGGAAGGCTAGGCCTTGGTAAAACTAGGCCACGAACGATGCACAACCTATCCTATAGCCTAAGGTCTCGGAATCTAGTGTGCTATACACTATGCGCCTCCTATTCCTAGGTATGCTTTTGACTATGCGTCGCCTATGCTATGGCATTTGGTCTCAGTATCTCATATGCCATAGACTATGCGGAGCATATGTCTACAAATGCCATAGACTATGCGGCGCATATGTCCCATTATGCCATAGACAATGCGCCGCATATGTCATTGATATGCCGAGTATTATGCGCCGCATATGTAGGATTTTTGTCCCCAAAACCGAGTGTAAATGGGTCATAACCCGACCCATACCCTTCCTATATAAAGGGGACTTAGTTTTATAACACAACCACAATAGAAAATACCCTAAAGGCACCGCATACTCTTCCAAATCTTCTCAAAATTTTCTTCTTTTGGTCTTCCAATTCACAAAACCATCTCCACAAAGTTTCAAGCAAGTAAGTACTCTCTTATTCTTCATTTATTTCTCGTAATACTACGTTGCTATGGCTATTATGAATTGCTAAATTATATAAGATTGTTGGTGATGTTCATGTGTTTGGATTGTTGTTGCAAAATCATGTGAGTGAACATATACGTAGGAAAATCTTGACTTGTTTCCGACTTGAATTTGGTTTCAATAGCATTATTATGATATCTGCGGAATTGCTATGGCCATGAATATTGCTTAAGATTGTTGTTTGGATACTTACATGTTAGGCTATCCCGGCCATCGGGATAAGACTTATAGTGCCTACCGACTTAGGAGGTTGTGATTGTTGTAAGAATAACGATTCCATGTGGTAAACCCTATGTAGTAGTGTTGCTATATCTACCATGAAAGTAGTCCAATGGCTGAAAGTAAGTGATGCATTGCTGATTTTCTTGCCGGAATACAATCCTTAAATGTATGTCAACGAAATCTGAGCAATCGACCACTTTCACTTCACTGATTTGTGTCAACAAAACTAAGTGTGGAGTGGTACCCCTACTGCTTGTTTATAGATTGTATCAACTGAGATTGTGCTGCCATTAACACTATTTCTAGTCTCAGGTACAATGGCACCTAAAGCGAGGCAAGGCAAGGAGAAGGCTACCACTTCCCAAAAGGGCAAGAAAAGAGGCCGAAAAGAGCAAGGAGAACCCTCCTCGCTGCAAATACCTCGACTCACTATTGGAATTAAGTGGGATACTTATAAGGAACTTCTGAGAATGACGACTCTGATGATGATTCCGATGCAAAGGGTATGACCCCCGACATTGAGGACGAGTCCGACTGACCAGGTTCTTCGTATTTATTTTCCACTGAGGACAGTGTCCCGACTATGTGTGGGGTGGTGGTATTGCATGCTATACTTCTCTACTCGCATCTATGTTTGCTTGCTTTGTTTTTGCATGCAATAATTCTCTACTCGCATCTATGTTTGCTTGCTTTGTTTTTGTTTCGTTTTTTTCATTTTTTTTAGTAGTAAATTTTTTCTAGCTTCGCATGAAATTATTTTGATAGGCAGCATGAGATTATAACAAGAGTATGTGCTACAATTGTGACTATTGAGACGTTTAGGCTCTAGTTGTGACTCATTATGTGATATTGTGTGGTTCAATTCCTTCACTTGTTGGGTCGAGAGTCTATATTACTTCAAAGCAAGTCGACCATGTGCCTTGTGTGTGTGAGATAATCGTATATTCTATGATTGTGGCTGATGCTAGAACTTGCCTGGTATGTATGCAAAGCGAAAATAAGGAGTGTAAGTTTAGGATATGATTTAGGCATTTCTTTGGCAACCCATATTTGTTTACCTTCAGTTTTACCTACCCATGGACATCATCCTAGTTAAACCCTTTTGAGACTTTAGCCTATTTCTTTGACAACCTTGTATGTAAGCCTAATCCATTTTTATTCAAGACCATAATTTGATCCAAATTCCTAAGTGCTTTAAAGTGAAAAAGTCATGTGACAAAATAAGAGGAAATTGGGTGAGTATGATGCTTTAGAATGCATTGGTGCTTGAATGAGTTATGAAAAAGAAAGTGCTATCATAAGAGGTATGTTATCAAAAGAAAAAGGAAAGGAAAACTGAAAAGTTAGTTATGTTTGAAATTGAAAAAAACAAAAGAGGAGAAAAAAAGTGGTGGAATAAAAGAAAGTAGAAAGGTTGTTTGAAAGAAAAGTGTTAATGATACAAAGTGATGTATTAAAGCGCTTAGGAACTTAGTCACTATTCCTGGCCAAAATAGTCCTACCCGTCCCTTAGCCTACATTACAACCATCAAAAGACCTACTTGATCCTAAGCTTAGCATTCTGACATTTAGTAGAGTATTACATTAAGGGCAAGCCTATGGTCATCAGTTGCTTCATATGAATTCTTTGTGAGAGCGAGAGCAAGGATATTTTGATACCCATGTTTGAAAAATATTCTATACTTGTGAGTGATTATGGGTACTATAGTGTGAGACACACAAGGTTGATGAGTTTTGGGTAGTTATATATGATTCCTTGTACCTTAACATTTGCATGCGAGTTGATCACCATCACGAGTCTATGCTAGAGGTTAAATTGTTTCTACCTATAATCGAAAAGCTACTCTTTGTTGATAATTGTTGTGCCTGTCTGGACAAATGTTTTGTGTTGTTGTTGTGAAACCCTAAGTTGATGTTTAGAAGGACATGGTATTTCGTTCGAGGACGAACAAAGCTTCATGTGTGGGGTGTTGATGATAGGTGAATTTACACGCCTATATCAATATATTTTGCCCATATTTTAGCCTAGTTTTGAGAACAAATTATATATTTCATGCACTTTTAGTCCTTTTTCCTGTAAATGAGCTAACGAACATGATTAGTAAAGTTTCAGGTATAAATGATGCAGAATTCAGCATTTTATGGCTTACTTGACGCAAAATAAAGCTCACGAAGAAAGGGAAAGGAGTTTACACGCCTAAGGACCAAAACTGCTGCATGGAAAATCTGTCTCGGGCTAAAACAACAATTCTGAAGACTTTGGGGACTTACAGACACAAAGCTGGATTTTGACAATCATACATTAACCTAGTACAATTTGGTTATGTATTTCATTATTTTATGTGGATTATGATAATGTTACCTTAACCTAGTACATTTGGGTTAAGGATTTCATTAGTCTAGTAGGATTTGGTTATTTATTTCATTAGTTTAGTAGGATTAGGATATGGGTATTATAAATACCCTATCATGCTAGAGATTTTAAAAACATCTTCTTAACAACAAATCTTACATTCATCATTCAACAATTAATTATCTTCCATCCCTCCCATCTTCCACTACAAACATCTTCTAACATCTTCTTAACTTCTCATCTTACAATTCAATTCTATTACTCTACAACTCTTCTAATCTTTCCATTAATTCTATTTTTCTTCTTCTACTCTTCCATTCTTAAATTCGACAACAAGAGAATCGTTACTTTGCCTAGGAATTCACGCCTCACGCCTACCACCTAAGCTACACGAAATTACTCAATCTTGTGGTATAACAACAATGTCAATCGAGATCTCTTTCGCATTCATGGGTAACTAAACTTCTCTGTTGGGGTTATGGAAGCCGAATGAGTTACTATCTATTGTTGTGAGTTTGTGAGTTCGAGGCACGTATATTGCTTATATCATTATTCTCTTCATCTTAATCTACATTTTTTGCGGTTGCAAACGCAAGAATACGACAGTCTAACATTTAACTTGTTCGAGAGAAAAGTTATTTGTCTGGAAAAGAGATAATGTCAAGGTAGTAGGACACCCTTTCCTATTAAAAAGCTAGTGCCGTAACTGGACTAACCTCTTGGAGAATTCGTACCGTTAGATACGCTTTAAGATCGAGAGAGTTAAAGTGAAATAGTCCTTGTTTAGGTCGAGATACGCTTGGATTTACCATCGACTACAATCCTCTATAAGCAATTGCATGACAGAATTCTACACACTCATAGCCAATAGAGACGTATACCTCAGAAGGTGGACATAACCCCAACGCTTCAATTCTCATTGTTTACAACCAACGTAACAATCTCTCTCTTTTTACTTTATTATTTTCAGCTTTTGTTTACATTACTTGCAAAACAAGAATCCCCCCTTCTTACGAGACTTGCACCAAAAGTTTAGTAATTTTACTTACTTTTTGGCCAAGCTATTCCCTGTGGGATCGACACCCAACCCAGGTTGGGTTCTATATTTGCTAACAACCGCTTTACACTCAAACGAGAGCTGTAGATTGAGCGTTATCAGTTTGCATATACGATATTCTGATTGAATCCCAAACACCCAATCAAGACCATTTTTGGCCTTGGAAAATTGGTACACTAGGTTTCTCGTGCACCACCATAACGATACTTTGGACTGCAATTATGACTAAATGTGCAGAAGAGATACTACTTAAACTTAAGGGTGTCACAATCGTGACTCGTATGATAGATGAATGGTATTGCAATCACGAGGACTCAGGTTGCAATAGTGACTATCGAGGACCTGGCCCAAAATCATAGAAATCTAGAGTAACATTTATTTTTATGATTATCTTCCAACTTGAGGTAAGCATTCACCTTTTTCTTGGTGAAATTTCTTGATTTATTTCTCAAAACCCCAAAACCTTTAGGACTTGATTTTATCGCTAATTTAGATTAGTTTTAACCCATTTTTAAGTTTAATGATTCCCTGAACTTGTAAGAATATTGGATTGGTTTTAAAAACTCAACTTTTATAAGTGGGACCCACATGGGGTTTTTGTATGATTTTTGGACCCAAAGAACAATGGTACAATATGGGTTTAGTTATTATTGTATTAATGAGTAGAAGGTGTTTATGATAGCTTTCCATCTTGAGGAGGCTTCTCTAAAGGAAAAAGTGGTGGTTTAGCAGTTCATTAAACTTTTTTGACATCGATGTAGGCTAGGTTTATTCCTTGTTAGATTAGGTTATTTTATAGTATTTTAATGATATTGTGTTAGATATGAGATGGGTTTTAGTTGTTGGATTTATGAAATACAAGACTTGGGTCAGTTGAACCCTTTAAGCTACTATTTATCATAGAGTTGGAATACTTAGCTTATTTCCTTAAGCCTTAGGTGAATTGGACTTCATTCCTTATGTTTAGTATGATAATGCCTTAGATTACATAAATTAGGCATAATTGACCTAGTTGCTCATATTTAGGTAAATTTCCTATCTTAGGGCTAATTGAGGCTTGTCTATATCTAAAAGTAGATACTGGATACCTTAAGCGTAGAGTTTGGGTGGAAATTTTCCTAAAATGGAACCCGAGGATTAAAAGTAGGCTTTTAACCCACTTTTAGCTATGAAATATTTTAGCATTGGTAAAATCTTTTACGCTTATTAGACTCTTGGAAATGTGTATTAAGGTAATATTGAGAAGTCTTGATACTTGGTGGTTATATTAGTTAATGTAGTGATTGACGCCCATTGATTATGATATTATTTATGCATGTTAATGATACTATTAATGATGTTGATCTTATATTTATCTGGTTCGAGTCCATAAGATGATTATGTTGTTGATTATATATACCTGGTTCAAGTTTAAAAGATGATTATGGCACTAATGATATATTTACCAGCTTGAGTTCTACTATTCATAATATTTACCGGTTCGAGTCCAACTATATGTTATATTTATTTGCTTGAGTCTAGCTATTGATTATCTACCGTTCATGTCTGACTATTCATTATATTTATCGGTTTGAGTTAGGATATACATATTATGCTTAATGATATGTTTTATTATGATTAATGACATCGGGGTGTGACATTGAAGGTAGAAATTTTGATAAGTCAAAAAATAGGGAAATGATTATATTGTGGCATGACATGAATGGACTCTAGTGTTAAAATAACTAGTTGATAAATGATAGTTATGTAAAAATGGAGATTACTGGATATGTGGTGAATAGTTGTTAAATGATGGTAATATTATGGAAAGTGGGTACATTGTGAGATCTTGGTAAATGGTGGAATACTGGGTAAATAATGATGAAGGTTAGTTATAATGTTGGTTGATTGCTTTATTCTATCCTTGAGTGTACTCTCCAGGCATATAGGAGTCTCTGATAGGTTATTTACTTTTCTACACCAATTGGCGTATCAAAGCCAATTTTGTAGTATGATTGCGTGTGTTGATTATTTATGTTATGTTATATTGATACTCTAGTTTATTTCCTTATTTCTATACAATAATATTGAAGACGGTTCAGGTTTTTTTACGTACCTTGACTTAGTTATGATATCTTGCATTTTATCACACTAATATCATAATTTAGCTCAGTTAGCTAATGATGCCTACTAAGTAACCATTGTTTTGGTACTCATACTGCACTTCTGTACCTTTTTGGTGTAGATCCAAGTACTAGTTGCCACTGTTGATCAACATTCATATGGTTATTGATTTTTGGAGATAGGGTGAGATTTTCAACTTCAAGCCACCCATTTCCCTCTATCTTTTATATTTAATGTTTTTTTAGATAGATGTCTTGACTATTCTAGACATTAGAATTGTATTATTATTAGATTCTCTTATACTGGCTCTATCAGGTCATGGGATGGTATCTTGTATTGATTTCTTTTATCTATTTAGAACACTTGGCTTATTTATATATTGTGTTAAAGAAATTTGCCTATGTTGGGAATTTCCTACTGAATTAAACCATTGCGGTAGCTTTGGGTTATGGGTTGGCTTATATAATGGCGGGATTTAGTAGGTACCATGGTGACTCATAAATTCATCCATGACAAATTGGTATCAGAGCCTTGGTTTCACCAGTTTTGTTGGTTCAAGGGAATGTTTTTAGTAGAGTCCTGCAGGTTGGAATAATAATGTCCATTTTCTATATTTGGAAGGCTTTGGGATGTTCTTAGGGATACTTCACTTTTTTCACTTATATTGTGCTAAGTGTATGAGTTAGTTTATAGAATTATTCCCTTGACTTTACTTTTTTGTAGATAGCCAGGACATGTTCTATCCACTATATAAGTTGAGTTTTTTGAGACCGAGCCTTGGAATCCTACTCCTATTTTTAGACTACTTAGAGGTTGTGGATAACTGTAGGATGTGTCCCCAGTTAGGGTCCAGGATAGGCCACCTTCCCTAGGTCCTATTCTCGCTCTTGAGCCATAGATTCTTTCACCCCAGTATTTGGTGGGCTAGGGCAGGCCCAAGCTCCACCAGGGTTTATTTTTTCATTAGTTCTTAGAGATGTGTTGATTTAGCTTTTGAGGATAGTTGGCAGTGTGTCATCTGATGGTGCACAATATATAGATCAGAGTGGTACTAAGGCGAGCACACATCTTGTAGTTTTGGATCCTAGAGTAGAGGTTCCTCATTCATCAGTAGTTGCTTGATCGATAGATGCTCAACCAGTGGTTGCTCAGCCTGCTATGTTTTTTAAGAAACAAAAGTTGTTAGGTAGATTCTTGAGATTGGCTCCGCCTAGGTTTTCTGGAGCTCCAGGAGAGGATGTATATGAGTTTTTGATTACTTGCAAGGATAGGATCCATTATTTGGGCCTTGTTGAGACTCATGGCATGGATTACCCCACATTTCAATAGGATTAAACTACTCGACATTGGTGGAGAGGTTTTATGGATTCTAGACCAGCTAGATCTTCTTCTTTGTCATAGACTTTGTTCTCTAAGATGTTCTTGAAGAAGTATATGCCTTGTAGCCTTAGAGATCGTATGAGGTATTAGTTATCTAGATTGGAGTAGGGCTCTAAAAAAATTGTAGAGTATGAGGCTCATTTTCATGAGTTGGCTAGTCATGAACCTTCTTTTCTAAATACTTTGTATGAGAGGGTTTGTTGCTTTGTCAGAGGGCTAAGACTTCCTATTTGTATGTCCACTCAGAGTTTGGTTGCTCTGGGGTATTTTTGTATGGTTTTAGATCACACTCAGGCGATGGACGAGATGCATCATCAGGCCCAAGGGGGCAATGATAAGCGTCCTAGATATCAGGAAAGTTTTAGTGGGAGTCATAGTAGCTCCTGATTTAGGGGTAGTAGTTCTCATGGTTGGCATTCTACACATCCATCTTATCGGAATTAGAGTTAGCCTAGTCGACCTATTCAGGAAACACTTCAGATTACTAACAGAGGTTAGTCTAGTACCAAAGACTGCCCTGGTTAGGGTGGCAAGAATTTTTCAAGGTGTTTATCTTCTGGTCATTCAAGTCATGATGGTTACTTGGTCAAATAAATCTGTTGGTTCTGATTTAGCCTTGGGATCATGTTATACTTTTGGAGCTCGTGGTCACTCTTTGCGTGAGTTCCCTAGTCATGGAGAAATTGTTGTTTCATCATAGAGTGCTTCCCCTATTAGAGTAGTTCATCCCTTATATAGATGTGTCTTGCATGGTCGTAGTGGTAGTTTTTAGGGTACTCAAGAAGGTTTATAAAAAGGTAGGATAGGAGGTCAGTCAGGGGCCCAGCCAGATGGCGAGTGTGGTCAATTGTGACCAGTACCTACAAGACCTAAGGGTGAGACTTTGGATGGTGTTGTTACAGGTATGATTTTGGTATGCCTCTAGTATTCCCTTGCTTTATTTAATTCGGGATCCCCTTATTCTTATATATCTACTTATTATGCACTATGGTTGGAGTTGTATTATGATTTATTATCTGTGTAATTGCACTTATCTTCTCCTATGGGTGATTCTTTAGTAGTGGATCGAGTTTTTAGATCATATGTTATGACTGTTAGAGATATTAATACTTATGCTGACGTTATTATTTTGGATATGGTGGATTTTGATGTAATTTTGGGCATGGACTGGTTATCACACTATCATCCGGTCATCGATTGTTTTGCCAAGATCATTACTATAGCCATGATTGGCGTACCCCTAGTCATGTGGTAGAGAGCATTTGGCCGTGAGCTGAATTATTTTTTATGTTCATGCTAGAAGGCTTATTTTGAGGGGTTGTGAGTCTTATCTAGCTTATATTTGTGATACTAGTGCGGAGAGCCCATCACTTAACTCTATTCCTATTGTTTGTGAGTTTCTTGATGTTATTATGACTGACTTTTTTAGTATTCCCCCTATCCATGAGATTGAGTTTGCTATTGATATCTAGCCTAGAACCCAACCTATTTTATGGTACCTTACTGTATGGCTCTTGTAGAGCTTACTGAGCCAAATTCTCTACTTCAGGATCTTCTTGGTAAGGGTTTTATTAGACCAAGTATGTTCCTTTAGGGCGCTCCCACATTGTTTGTGAAGAAGAAATATGGAACCATACTTATAAGTATTGATTATAGGCAGCTTAATAATGTGATGGTGAAGAACCATTATCCTATGCCTCGTATTGATGATTTGTTTGACCAGCTTCAGGGAGTGGTAGTGTATTGTAAGATTAATTTGAGATCTTGTTACCATTTGTTGATGATTCGGGATGAGGATTTCCTGAATACAACCTTTAAGACCCGTTATTG
This sequence comes from Capsicum pubescens, assembly GCA_030864215.1. Classification (NCBI taxonomy): domain Eukaryota; kingdom Viridiplantae; phylum Streptophyta; class Magnoliopsida; order Solanales; family Solanaceae; genus Capsicum; species Capsicum pubescens. The sequence continues at coordinate 173,449,212 of CM061541.1, forward strand.
TCATTATGAGTTCTTAGTGACATAATTTTAGTTGACTAATACCCCATTCAAGTTCATGGACTTGATTAACCGAGTATTCAGACCTTATTTAGATTCCTTCGTGATTGTGTTCATTGATGACATCCTTATGTATTCGAGGAATAGAGAGAAATATGTACAATATTTGAGGATTGTGCTCCAGGGGATCATGTGGTTTTTGCCAAGTTTTCTAAGTGTGAGTTTTTTCTTAAATTGGTGCCTATACTTCAACATGTGGTGTCTAAGGATGATATTATAGTAGACCCAACCAAGATTGAGGCGATTCATGATTGGGAAAGACCTACATCTCCAACTGAGGTTTGTAGCTTCATTGGTTTGTCCGATAATTATAGATGGTACATTGAGAGTTTTGCTACTATTTTAGCTCCTATGACCATATTGACCCGAAAGAAAGATCCTTTTCGATGGTCCAAGGAGTGTGAGGTGAGATTTGGAAAGCTTAAGGATTTTCTCACTTCGGCTTCTATTTTAGATCTTTCTGTTGAGAGTGAGGGATTCACGTATTTTGTGATGCTTTTAGTGTCAGTTTGGGTTGTGTATTGACGCAATAGGGTTATATTATTAATTATTCATCTAGAAAACTTAAGGTACATGAGCAAAACTACCCCACTCATGATTTGGAGTTGGTGGTGGTAGTTTTCGTTGTTAAGATTTGGAGGTATTATCTTTATGGTGTGTATTATGAGATTTTCAATGACCATCGTACACTTCAGTATCTTATAACCTAGAGGGAGCTTAATGTTGGACAACATAGATAGATGGAGTTGCTTAAGGGCTATGATATTTCCATCTTGTATCATCCGTGCAGGGCAAATATGGTAGTGGATGACTTGAGCCAAAAGGCAGTGAGTATTGGTACCTTGGCTTGTATTTCAGTTTCATAGAGGCCATTGGCACGTAACCTTTAGTTTTTAGACAACCTAATGTCTTGCCTTGATATCTTCAACCCTAGGAGGATTCTTGCTAGTGTTGAGGTGAGGTTTTCATTATTTGAGCATATTCAGGATTGTCAGTTTGAGGATAGTAAGCTTTGATTCATTTGTGATCAGGTGTATAGTGGTAAGTCTAGGAGAAACATCATAGATTATAAGGGTGTATTGAGAATTGATGGATGCATTTATGTCCAAGGATCGATGACTTGATTCAGTTGATTTTGCATGAGGCTCACAACACTATATATTCCATTCATCCCGACATAAGATGTGTAGAGATTTGCAAAAACATTACTGGTGGAGTGGTATAAAGAGAGATATGGAAGACTTTATAGATCATTGCCTATATTTCCATCAAGTAAAGGCCGAGCATCAGTGGCCAGGTTATTTGACTTAGAGGTTTCCCATTCCCGATTAGAAATGGGAGGGGATTACCATAGATTTTGTTCGTGAGTTGCCTCACACTTCCCATGGTTCCAATGGTATTTGGGTCATTGTAGATCATTTGACCTAGTTAACATATTTTATTTCTATTCAGATGTCCTTCAGTGCTGAGAGATTGGCCCATATCTATGTTTAAGAGATAGTCCGTTTACATGGTGTACCCATTATTATTATTTCAAACTGAGTTTTTTTGTTTACATTGAGAATTTGGAGAGCATTCTAGGAGGATTTAGGACTCAGGTGGATCTCAGTACAACTTTCCATTCGTAGACTGATGGTCAGTCAGAGAAGAATAGACAGATGCTTAAGGATATGCTCTGAGCCTATGTTATGGATTTTGGGGGACAGTGAGAGAAATAGTTAGAACTAGCAGAGTTCGCATATAATAACATCTATCATCCGAGTATTGAGATGATGCCTTTTGAGGCTTTGTATGGTAGGAGATATCGTTCTCTAGTTGGATGGTTTGAGACTTTTGAGGTTAGGACCTGTACAGACTTGCTTCAGGAGTCATTGGATAGAGTCTGGGTGATTTAGGCTAGGTTGAGAGTGGCTCATATTAGGTAGAAGGCCTATACAAACCATAGGCTTTTTGCCTTGAGATTTGGAGTTGGTGATTATGTATTCCATTGTATATTGCCCATGAAGGGTGTGATGAGGTTCGGGAAGAAGGGGAAGCTCAGTCCTAGATATATAAGACCTTTTGAGATTCTTTGCACAGTTGGTGAAGTGACTTATGAGTTTGATGTACCTCGAGAATTTGTTGTTGCTCATCTAGTTTTCCATGTTTCGATGTTGTAGCGATACATTTATAATCCATCTTATGTTCTTAGACGGGACTCAGTCTAGTTGAACGAGCATTTGACCTTTGCAGAGGAGCATGTGCTTATTTTGGCTAGTGATGTTAGGCGGTTGTGCACTGGAGAGATTCCTGTACTTAAGATTCAGTGTAGGCACCACCCGGTAGAGGAGGCCACCTAGGATATCGAGAATGAGATATGGACCCAGTATCCTCCCCTATTTGAGACTTCAGGTATATCGTAATCCTTAACTTTCATGGATGAAAGTTCCTTTACTAGTGGATATTATAATGAGCCTTCAAGTCATTTTCCATATTTCCATTTATTTTTGCCGTTAGATCTTTTTATAGATGCCCCAAGTCATTTATGAGTTGTTAGAGCTGACAGTTCAGTTGGCGAGCAATTCGTTTAATTTTTAGAGCTAATTGCCTATTTTTAACTCTTAGCTGGTATGGTCATCAGCTGACAACCTTAGCAAAATGATCTTGAATGCAAATTCTGAGTACACCAGTAGCTCCGAAATAATAATTTTAGGCTAGGTGGACATTTGGTTTGGGTCTCGAGGCACTCGAGCTCATTTCAACGTATTGGTAGGAAAGTTATGAATATAAAATATGGGTGTGGGACCCTCATTTAGTCTAAATAACCTCAGATGGAAATTCGGGTAGCACCACTGAGTACGAAACATCGAATTTAGTCTAGTTAAATAGTTCGTTTGTGTATACCGGATTTTGAACAGATCCTGAGCACCCGGTCGAGCCCATCTTCTGACTTTGAAATTCTGGTGCTCCAGGTTTATAGTGCACTGCGATAGCGGCACTTTGGACTATAATCACGACTTGATGTGCAGATGAGATACCATAATCATAAAAGGGTTTCACGGTTGGGACTTGGGTCACAGACGAGAGGTACTATGACCGCGAGGCCTCAGGTCATGATAGCGACTGTCGAGGGCTTGGATTGGGTATAAAATGACCTCTTTTCCTCAATTTTGGGCCATTATTCATCACTACCTTGAGAGATAAGAGCTCTAAATAGCGCGAGAGCTTAAAATTGAAGCTTGTTGATGATTGGGAAACTAGAGTAACATTTATTTTCTTGATTATCTTCCGATTCGAGGTAAGCATTCACCTTTTTCTTGGTGAAATTTCTTGATTTATTGCTCCAAACTCCAATCTCTATATATATAATTATGTTGGGAAAAGGAACCGGGTTTAGCATGCCTTTAAAATAATTAACCTGGGTAGGTGTAGCTTAACCATCCTAAAACCACCCATGGGATATATGGGTCCAGTATAACCCCCTGAACGGGCCCTAATGTGTGTAGCCGCATAAACCGAAGATACCATAGCTGTAGGGGATTCCCAAGTACCCTTCGCTCTACATAATAAATATGTACAATAGTATTTAGGGGATTTCCTTATACCTCATAATTATCATATATGGTCGTCATGACCAACCATTATGTCGACAAACATGAGTTACTAGTGTTCATCCATTGGACTCACACCTTCATGGTTAGCTATCACACCCCACAATTATTGCCCAATTAAAACCATTACCACATAACTAACCACCATTCCATTTAATATTAACCAAGGCTATGAGTAGTGGTATCATCTGTCATGACCCGAGGCTACCCCCTAGTCACGACAACGGTGCTTACGGTCATAAGTTACCATAAGCTAACCCATGAGCTGGTACCTGCTATGAGCACTGAATAATTATGAACATAACACCAATGCAGAAGATAAACTGAGAAGGAAATATAAATCTGAACACTGAAGTACCGAATCAATCATAAGTTTGAAACATCTGATAAAAACTAAAAGTGACTGACTGACTGTCTGAACATCTGAAAGCCTCTAAACTGACTGAGGAGTTGATGGGATAGACCCCCAACTAACTCCGATTGACTAAATAAAATGGAATATTAAACTAACTAATTAACATAACCTGTTCTCAATGGATAAGCACTCACCACTATGTCTGCTGGAGTACACTGAGCTATCTAACTACAGTCGGGAAACTGTGCATCTAAACCTATGATATAAGAAATCATAGCGCAAAGAAGAGTATGCGGCTAGTACTTTAAATGTAATAATATGTAAGATGAGGTTAGGCTGATATATATGGGGTAATGTGCATATGAAATAAGGACTAACTAAATAACATGCGTTAACTGAAAATGAATGCATGAAAACCATAACATCTGAGAATGTAAGACCAAGCATAAATCTATAATCTAAAATAAGTCTAAAATCTGAAAGATTGTAAACTGTATAATTGAATAACTAAAGGTCTGTACAATTGGTCAAGCAAACCTGGACTGAGAATACACTAAAGTACTATATTAAGACTGTGGGAGGTATCATCTAACCGACATGCCATAATATAAGCTAATCGGGCTCCAACCTGTAACCCCAGTTGAAAATGTGTTAGTACCGTGCCACGGGTACTAACACTGGTGGAGTGGATCCTCTAAACTGGTATCCCGAAGGACTAAAGAGTCACCCTCAACTGGCAGGTGCTCTCATGAGATATGTGTCACTCTCAACTGGAAGGTAGACACTTACTCAACCCTTAATTTGCAGGTAGACATCTCTAACCTACACTAGCTACGTAGTTCTGTAACTTGGGGATTGTTACTAAGGGTCACACCCTCTACTGTTAGGTGAGACCTAATCCCTATGTTTGCTTGGTGATAAATCCTACTCCCAACTGAACTGACACTGATACTGGAATGGACTGAACTAGACTGGACATTATTACATAATTGATAGTGCTCATCATGATCATAAACATGTAAGTATACTTATAAGAGTTATGGATTAACTGTTCCAGTACTTGAAAAGTTGAATTAATGTAAAACACATAGGTATCAGGTGTTCATAACCCACCAGCATTGAATGAACATAAGTACGAGATATCAAACTTAAAATACAATAATACATGATTATGGATCAAAGACCCAAACATGGCATCTCATCAAAACATGTGAAAATCATACACTTAAACATGAGTATATCTAAAACATGAGGAAATAATAGGATTTTATGGCTAAACTGGTAACTTGAGGATTCATCCAGAAACCAATTGAACATGATATGGAAATTCCAATACTCAAACATGATACAGTTTATTATACTTGAAAATACTTGTAACCATAACTTGTAATTGAATTAACAGGAGATTCATGGAATTAGTTAAACTTGAACATTTAAAACTCATAATTTAAAACACCAAAACGGGGTTCTAGGACTCCATGGGTAAAGGGAACCCATGGATGAATATAACACGTACCTCACTAGATGAATTTGTGAAGATTCTTGGAAATTTCATAAGGTTTGAAGCTTGAATTCCTTGATTGATTGTGAAAGAGTTAGGGTTTCTTCTTGAGAAAATGAATGCTTCTTTTCAGAGAATTTGTGATAAAAAGAGAAAATAATGCTCTTTGGGAACCTAAATTTTTTGGTATGGATGAGTTGGATGAAGGGGAAATGACCTAAATGCCCTTAAATGACGAGGAAAAAAAGTTGGACAAAAAGGGGAGGGGACGACGCGGGCTCTGTACCAGTGCATTGAGGGGCACGGTACGGGCTCTAGAGTGGTGCATTGGAGGGCGCGACGTGGGATTATCTCGGTGCTGCCACTATTTTGGAGTCCTAAACACACCCTACGCTCATTTAAAAATTCTGAAACTCACCCGAGACAAACTTTAAAAAATCCCAATCATGAATTAACTTTAAAGTTGATGTTCCGAGGTCGGGAAGGTCAAAAATAAAATCATCAAAGTTTAGGAGCCTTGGAAATGACTAAGTCCCAACACTAAGGATAATTTCTAAGCTTTGGACCCCTTATGCATGCAATTGAGAGCTGAAATGAGCTAACACTCTTATGGGGTATTGCATCATCATACCGACTATAGCTTGAAAGCAATGTCCTTAGCCAATGTTTCAAAGATTAAGGGATTCCCTTGTACCCATAGGTTTCATTATTAAGTTGACATGGGGAAGTCCTGTGTACCCCACATGTCTCATTATTAAGTTTACTTGGGGGATTCCCTTGTACCCCACAAGGCTTTTAATTAAACCGACCATAACTACCAAGATCTTACCATTTAACAATTCCAAACCGTTTAAACAATTTATACCATTTAGGGTTCCATTACCAAGTTATACAATGCAATAGTTCCATTAAAAGTCCAACAATGTAGTAAAAGAATTCTCATAGGCATTTTATAAAACATATTAGGGGAATGTTGTTTCCCAAGCCAAAACCAAGTACTAATTAACCATTCCCATGCAACCAAATGTCCAAACCACAATTAAAGCAAGTAAATCCATAATTAAAACATTGGAAAATCATAACCAAGAATTTATAACCAAAACCCCCAACATATATTTGAAGAACCAAATCATACAACAATTTTACCATGAAAAGAATTCATAAAACATGCATTTAGTTGGAACTAACAATGAGGGATAAATATCTTGCCTTAGATTTTAGAAGAAATCACCCCTATGAGCCTCAATTAACCACCTTGAAGGAAACCCTAACTCTTGCTTTACCCAAGAGCCTTGAGAGATTTTGAGAGAGTTTAGAGTGTTTAATTGTTTGCAAATAGGTTAGTGAAGCCCCAAAAAGTGTTTTAAGTAATAGGGTCCCAAAGAGTTTTAAGGGGAAATATCCAGAATTTCCCCACTTAAACTATATAAAAATCCTGCAGGAAGGTATGATCACCTCCCTCATCCGTACCTTAGGGTATGAGTAGTACCTACCACTGGTACCCCGAAGAAAAATTCCAGCCCCCACACTAGCCAACCTACGACTCTAATTTCCCACTCGTACCTAATCATACAATTAGTACCCATAAATCATATCCTAGGGAGAATCAAGAGAGGTTGACACTGTCCAACGTACGAATTAGACTATACCACTTGTACCCTATCTCACGACTCATGGTAAGACACTCGTACTCAGATGAAGTTAAATTATAATGTTTTAAATTAAGTGAAGGAAAACCCAACCATACGACCTGTCAACCACCATACGACTCGTACCCATATAAGTCATACCCATTCCAGAAACTTAACTATTGAATACCACCTAACACAGGATAATCTACAACTGGACCATCCTACCTGTACCCTACCATACGACTAGTATCTCAATTGGTATGATATCCAGAAGACAAAAATCTAGGAAAATTTCTAAGGATAAAAACCTAGGGTCTTTTAGTCTCCCCTACTAGGATCATTCATCCCCAAATGACTGACAAGATAGTACAAGTTGTAATTACATCCCAAAATAACCATTCCAACCTTTTACTAAGTTAGAAACCAAAGATGCTAGGAAATAAACCTTCTTTTAACCAAGTTAGAAAACAAAGATGTTATTAAGAACGCATACCTTCCACACGATTATCTATACGGAGGACATGATAAAATTGACTGTGCCCGACTAGTTGAGATTGGGCACCTTGTTCCCTGAAGTTGTCGCCACCTGCTGATGCTTATTACCCGACTTCTTCGGGTAAAAAGTACTAGTTGTAGAGAAAGAACCACAAGTCTCCCATTTTTTTGTTTTTCAACTTACCACCATCCCAACCACTTTTATATTGACCACCCTACTCAGAGAACCTAAACCTCTTACCCTGGCCTTCCCCCACCTTAGCCTGCTTTCTCATTTCCTCCTCTACCTATTGCATACGAACAACAAACTTATAGATATCTATGTCTTTGATTAGCAATGCTGTCTTGCTTTCAAGGATCAACTCACGAGAAAGTCCTGAAGAAAACTTTCTCATTATGTCCATTATATCAGACACTATTTTTGGAGCATACCTAGACAACTGGTGAAATTTCAAGGCATACTCTTTGACCGACATCTTTTCCTATTTTAGATTAAAAAAATTCCTTTGCTTTCGCTTCCCTTAATTCCTAAAGAATGAAGCGGTCCAGAAAGTCATTGGAGAAGGTCTCTCATAAAAAAGACTCCTCAACATCATTCACTGCCCGATCCTATTCCTCGAACCATTGGTACGCCATATCCTTGTGTTGATAAGCTGCAAACTTTACCCCTTCCACATTTGTGGGATGCATAATCCTAAATACTTTTCCATATCATCTAGAAAACACTACGAATTATCCTCTACCTTAACACTAGTAAAGGTATAAGGTCTCAATTTCATAAACTAGCCATCCCTTGTAGCCTCAAAAGATGGAAGACATAATGCACCACGCTCAGCCTGAGAAGCGACCAACTGAACAATCATATGGATCGACTGAAAAAACTCTGCATTTATCACGTATGATTGAGAAGGACTAGAAACAGATGATAAAACTCTAGAAATATCAGGGACTGGACCCCTAAATCGAGTATCAATCCCTTGAGTAGAACGTGGCCCATCAACATATCCCCAATTATGATAAAAGAGTTTCAAAGATCTTCTAATAGTCGAGGAATGATCTAAAAGGCGAACAAAGAGGAATTAGAGAATATTCTAAAACTTAGACTTTAATCTTGAAAATAGAACACAAAGAAGAGAAACATTCATAAATTCCTGGTAGCTTATCTCTTATGAGTGTGGCGCGCTACACACCCTTAAAAAAGACTCTACTAGATATGGCTTTGTGGACTCCCAATTTACCATGAAACTAAAGATTTGATACTAACTTGACATGATCCAAACCGAGGCCTTGTCATTATGGGCATCCATGTCCAACCATGACTCGGTACCACCCCTATTATCCAACCCGACCATCAAAACACATACCCTGAGTCATAGGAATTCCAAACATATAACAAGATAGCATAAATATATCAATCTTCCCAGGTCCATAACTGTGACCAACCCAAGAAATTCCACCCATTCAGTACCCAACCAATAACAATACCAAAACCAAAATAATAACCAAGTTCCTATCTATAACATAACATAAAAGGATAGAACAATCATAAATTTGGTCAGATGATATCAACCCTAATACCAATGCCAATATTAAGGATGACACCACAATCGACACCGCTTATTCAACCCTATAGTAGTTCCACAAAGCCTCTAACTAAAAGAACAATATTTGGTGGGGACATGCCCACAACCATAGCCAAAACCAATATCCATGAAATAAAAAAGTATGAAAAGACATCCATGATAGGAAATGCAGCCTTCCAGAGTATGGAAGCTCACCACTTCAATCTAACCAAGATGATACCGAGTCCGAGCACTAAGCAGATAAACTCTAGCAAGTACTCAAGATAAGGATAAAATAATACCAACCTTGAAAATTAGTTAAATCAACCATATGCATTCACAACCATACAGATATACATATATATAATATATATATATATATATATATAAATAATCATGCCAGGAAAGGGAACCAAGTTTAGCATACCTTTAAAATTATTAACCAGGGTATGTGTAGCTTAACCATCTTAAAACAACTTATGGGCTATATAGGAACAGTGTAACAACTTGAATAGGCCCCGATGCGTGTAGCCATATTAACCAGAGAAACAATAGGAGTAGGGGATTATTGAGTAGCCTTCTCTTTCTATGATACATATGTAGAAGTGTTCTTAGGGGATTCTTATGTACCCCAAAAGTATCATATATGGTCTTCATGACCAACCCTTATGTCGGAAAACATGAGTTTCCAATGTCCGTCCATTGGACTCACACCTTGACGGTTAGCTATCACATCCTGCCATTATTACCTAATTAAAACTATTACCACACAACTAACCACCATTCCATTTATTAAAAACCAAGGCTATGAGTAGTGGTATCGTCATACCGACTATAGATCATAAATAATCTCCTTAGAAAACCTTTCAAAGATTAAGGGAATCCCTTATACCCATTGATTTCATTATCAAGTTGACTTGGGAGAGTCCCGTGTATCCGCAAGTGTTTCATAATTAAGTTTACTTAGGGGATTACGTTGTACCCTACAAGTCTTTAAATTAGACTAACCATAACCACTAAGACCTTACTATTTAACCATTCCAAACTATTTAAACCATATTGGGTTCCATTTCCATGTTATATCCTGTAATAGCTCCATTAAAACTCCAACAATGTAGTAAAAGCATTCTCATCGGCATTTTATCAAAAATATTGGGGGCATAGTGTTTTCAAAGACAAAACCAAGTACTAACTAACCTTTCCCATGTAATCAAATATCCAAACCTTCATTAAAGCATGTAAATCCATAACTAAAACATGGGAAAACCATAACCAAGAATTTATAACCAAAACCCCCCAACATATATTTAAAGACCGAAACCATACAATAATTTTTTCATGAAAACAATTCATAAAACATGCCTTTACTTGGAACTAACAATGAGGGAGATGTATTTTTCCTTAGATTTGAGAATAAGATAAGAAGAAATTATGCCTATGAGCTTCAATTGACCACCTTAAAGAAAACCCTAGCTCTTGCTTAACCCAAGAGCCTTGAGAGATTTTGAGAGAGTTCAGAGTGTTTTATTATTTTCAAATAGGTTAGTGAAGCCCTAAAACGTTTTTTTAATTTGTGGGGTCCCAAAGAGTTATAAGAGGAAATGTCTAGAATACCCCCACTTAAACTATATAAAAATTCTATAGGAGGGTATGACCTTCCCTCATCCGTACCATAGGGTACGAGTGGTACCGACCACTCATACCCCAAGAAGAATCCCAACACCCATACTGGCCAACCTAAGACTCCAAAGTCCCACTCATACCCAATCATATGATTGGTACCCATAAATCATACCATAGGCAGAATCAAGAGAGGTTGACATTGTTTAACGTATGAGTTGGACTATACCACTCGTAACCTATCTCATAAATCATGAAGAGACACTTATACTCAGATCTAAGTTAAGTTACCAAGTTTTAGATTAAGTGAAGAAAAACCCAACCATATGGCCCGTCACCCACCATACGACTCATACCTACCTAAGTTATACCAATTCCATAAACTCAACCATCCAAGACCACCTAATACTAGAAAACATACGACTGGACCATATCACTCGTACCTTACCATATGACTAGTACTTCAACTCGTATGTTGTCCAGAAGCCAAAAACCCAAGAAAATTTCCAAGGACAAAAACACAGGGTGTTTGGTTAAACTAATTTAGGCTATGACACATGTTAGCATTAGTAAAACCTTTTATTCTTATTAGACTCTTGGAAATATGTATTGTGGTAATATTGAGAAGTCTTGATACTAGGTGGTTAGATTGGTTAATGTGGAGATTCACTCCCATTGATTATGCATATTGATGATACTATTTATGATGTTTATCATATATATGTATATTTAGTTTGAGTCCAAAAGATAATTATGTTGTTGATGTTATATACCCGATTTGAGTTTGGAGGATGGTTATGGCACTAATGATATATTTATCATCTCGAGTCCAACTATTTATTATATTTGCTGGTTTCAAACTATCTATTTATTATATTTATTGGTTTGAGTCTTGCTATTAATTATTTATCGATTCAAGTTTAACTATTTATTATATTTACTAATTTGAGTCCGGATATGTATACTATGCTGTGATGATATTTTTTTGATTAATGACATTGGGGTGTGAGATAGAAGGTAAAAAAATTGGCTAAGTCAGAAAATGAGGAAATAATTATAATGTCGCATGACATCAATGGACTCTAGTGACAAAATGACTAGTTGATAAATGATGATTATATAATAAATGGAGATTAGCGAATATGTGGTGATTAGTTGTTATATGATGGTGGCATTATAAAAAGTGGGTATATGGTGAGATATTGGTAAATGGTGGAATGATGGTAAATGACGATGAAGGTTAGTTATAATGTTGGTTGGTTGTTTTATTCTATCCTTGAGTGTACTCTCCAAGTATATGGGAGTCTCTGATGGGTTATTTTCTTTTCTGTACCAATTGGTGTATGGGAGCCAATTTTGTAGTATGATTGCATGTGTTGATAATTTATGTTATGTTATTTTACTACTCCAGTTTATTTACTTATTTATATACATCAGTATTAGAGACGTTTCAAGTTCATTTTTGTACCTTGACTGAGTTATGATATCTTACATTTTATCATACTTGTATAATAATTTAACTTAGTTAGTTGATGATGCCTACTGAGTACCTATTGTTTTTGTACTCATATTATACTTCTGTACTTTTTTGGTGTAGATCTGAGTACTAGTTGCCGCCGTTGATTGATGTTCGTGCAGTGATTGATTTTCGGAGATAGGGTGAGCTCTTAGAGTTTGAGTCACCCATTTCCCTCTATATTTTATATTTAGTCTTTTATTTTTGAGACAAATATATTGACTATTCTAGACATTGGAGTTTTATTATTATTAGACGCTCCTGTACTTACTTTACCAGTTTGTGGGATGGTACTTATATTGACTGTTTTTATCTATTTAGAATACTTGGCTTATTTATATATTGTGTTCTTGAAATTTTCCTATGTTGGGTATTTCCTACTGAATTAACCCATTGCTTTAGCTCAATGTTATAGTTTGGCTTACCTACTAGCGAGATTTAATAGGTGCAATCATGACTCGTAAATCGGGTCGTGACACTAACTATCTTAGTCTCGACAAACATGACATTATACAATGTTCTAACATTAATCATTCACCAAAAATATATATATTTTATTTTTTCAAATTTAGTTTAATAATATTGATCACTATCTTACCAATTAATATATTATATGACTTATCATACACATGCAATGCACATGCTGAGAAACTTGTAATATAAAAGATATTGATAGATAGAAAAATATATATAAATATGCCATTATTTATTTTATAATCCACAAATAGATAGCTCAGATTGGCTTCCTTAAAAAAGAGCCAAAGAAGATATGTGTTGGAAAATATAAATAATAAACACCGGATTGGAGACTTGAAATATGAACAAAACACTTTCCTAAAAATGATATTTGCTCTCTCTCATCGCCTAGATTGATGTGGGATTTAACGCAAGTAGTTTAAGTAGATATGACAAGTCTTTGGATTTTTGCTCCAAACAAATAGTAAATAAATCCTATTGGAAAACAAGAAATCTAAGACTTGATTATTTGTGGGGAAGAAAAATTTTTTTGTAGAGAGTTGAGAGGAAATCAAAGTTGTTCTGTAGAACAATTCTTGAACAATTTATATAGTTAAACTTTTAACCAACAAACCCTTTCTCAAAAGAAATATCTTTTCAATAAAAGACGTATCTTTTCACTAAAAGACACACCCTTTCAATAAGAGGCACATCTTTTCAATAAAAGACACACCTTTTCACCAAATTATAAATTATTTATTTAAGCAATTACTAATAATCCCCCACTTGTTTAGATATAAATAATGACTCGATCAAGTTATTTCTATTCATAAAGTAATCTATCTATCAATTTTAATAATACATTAGTGCAATGTCATAAGACAAAATCAAAATTTCATGTAGCATAATAGCTTTGAACGTGTTATTCCTTATGATAACATCGGTGACACTCCACACATAAAAATTTCATTCTATGTTCATATAGGTGATATCTTTTCAGTGTCTTTTTCATATTTGTGAAAATGATTCTTTGAACTGAACCTCATTAAGAGTAAAAAAACTCAACCCTCTAATCTATGACAACCTGTACCAGTATATCTCTTAGTTAAGTACTGAAATATCCATATATCAGTAGCTTGTTATTACCCTTTAAACACAAAACTATTGATTTTATAATGCAAGGTAGGATTGACATTATTGGTGGACTTAATTTAAGAGTTTTAACCCAATTAAACTCAAAGTTTCTTTCACCAAATCTTTTGTAAGAGGTTTAGTGAATGGAACAAGCAAATTACTTTTTTACTTCATAAATGTGATAGATATAATTCCATCTTTAATCAATTTTTCCAGACAATTATTTCAAAGACTTGCATCTTTACTTTTCATTATATATATTACTATAAGCACGAGTTAAAATGGCTTCCCTATCAAAGTGAATTGAAATTAAACTCACATCTTTTGAGATTAATGAAATTTCTAAAAGAAAATCCCTCAACTAATCAGCTTCTTTTCATCCTTTTGCTAATACAACAAATTTTGATTCTATAGTTGAATTAATTTTGCAAGTATATTTCATGGATTTCCAAGAATTTTCACCTTTTCCTAAGGTAAATACCCAACTAGTTGTGGACTTGTTTATTCCTAAACTTGATATCTAACTTACATCAAATATCATTCTAGAATAGTATGAAACTTTGAATATTGAATACTTAAAGCTTTTGTTTTCTTAAGAAAACCAAAAACTCATTCAATGGCGCCTTCCAATGATCAATACTAGGATTCGTAGTAAATATTCTCAATTTATTAACTTCATATGCTATGATAGGTCTTGTACACTGCGTAGCATACATAACACTTCTAATTGTGCTTGTATAATAAAGTTTAGCCACAATTCTTCCTTCATTCTGAATTATTGATTCTTGGATTAAATGGGGTAATCACCTATTTTATTTTTAAGAGAATTAGTTTATTTAGAACTATTTAAATGCAATGAGATTGACTCAATACATAACCTCCATAATTTCTTTTAATCTTAATACCAATATGGTATCAACTTATCCAAGATTCTTCATCATGAATGTGGAAGATAGAAATATCTTTATTTCTAACATTCCACTTGTATCATTGATTACAATTATAATGTCATCAACATAAAAAATCTAGTACTAAACAATTACTACAACTTTTAGAATAAAACATTTAACAACAATATTATGCTTAAAGCCAGATGATAAAATAGCTCTATCAAATTTTTTATGCCATTGTTTTGGGGCCTAGTTTATTTCATATAAGGACATGACAAGATTATAGACTTCACGTTCATTTCCCAATAGAATGATCCTTTAGGGTTTTTCCATATAGACCTCTTAATATAATTTGGATAAGCTCAAAACCCTTTACTTGAAGCCAAGATCGGTAACTTCAAGTGCTCCAAAGAGTTTTCATGAAATACGAGGTTCTTGAAGAAATCTTATCACTATCAAAAGAGTGTTATGTGATATTTATTGCACCTAAATTTGATCAAGGGACCTTTAAGGGGTCAAAAAAGTGTGAGATGGGGATAAAAAGCCCCTTAAAGGGGACCTACAACCCATTTTCTTTGGAGGTGCGCCAGACCTACTAGAGTAGGTCAAAACATAATCATCCACTCTGGGTATTCCCATGATATGCACCACATCTTCCCTAGATCTGCTCTAGGTGGGTTGTTTCGGAATGTTATTGCAAATGGATCACTTTTAGGCCCTAAATATGTAATAAATACCCCAAGGTTATAAATACTTGCTAACTTAATTTATTTTCTTAGTTCTTATTGAATATTGATGAAAACTTCTCCTTTGAGAGAGAGAGAGTGGGTGAACTTTTCTTGAACTTTGGCATAGAAATGAGTGATTTAGAGGGTAATTAATTCTCTCTTGGTCACTGTAGGAGTTAGGTGTGATTTGAAGATTGTAATAAGGGGTTTAGGGTTCCTATATCCAATAGTTCTTAGTTCCTTTTTCTTATTTGTGTCAAATGATATTCTATCTTAATATCACTTACTATTGATATTCTATTTCTAGGTTTTGCAGTTTGAACTTAATCATTTGGTATCAGAGATGAGCTTGATTTCGTTACCACAAAGTCAATATTGGGTCTTGTCATCTAGAAAATAAAAAATCACAAAGAAAAAAGAAAAATATATTCTTAAAAAAATCCTAAAATTTGTTTGAGTGTTGAGTCATTGTCCAAGTTTCTATGCTAGATTCATCTTTATCTAGTGTTTTGGTCAAGAACTTGAGTTTTAGTGTGGCTTGAAGGTATTGAAGATAAAATCCACCATTGTTGTCATTAAACTTGAAGAAAAGAGAAAATGGTCTTGTTGATCTATAAGTTTTGGTATGGAATTAAAATTTAAGGTTGGCAGGATAGTGTTCCTTACATTGAAGGGAACCCATAATTAAAATCTTGGGCTATTTGGAGCAAAAATGCAATAGTTTGAAATTTTTGTGTTCATAGTGTTCTTGAGGATCTTAAAGTCTGCAAGAGCCAAACTCATTGAAAAATTATTGTTTGATACAAGAAAGAGAAATACAAAGTAGACAAAAGTGTTGGTACAAAAGCATATCCAAACTCCCAAGGAATATTCCAAAATAAGAGAATAAAAGAGGACTACAAGGATGGCATTTTTGGCCTTCTACCAGATTTTTTTGGCCAATCTATATTAGTGGTGCACTGGAACTTATCCTGACCTGCTAAAGTAGGAAAAAATAGTTCCTTTTATGCTCGGTCTGCACTTGACCTGCTAAAACAGGTCAAAATAGCCCTTCTTGCATTTAAACTGTACCTGGGGTGAGCCTAAGCATCTCTAGTAGATAAAAAATGCATCTCAGGTTCAATCCATATAGTTTTACTTCTTGTTTCTTATATTTATATTTTGATTCTTAAACTACTCAACAACTATAATTCACCTACCAAGTAGGTTTATTAGTTCTAGAGTCCGAATTGTTTCACCGTCCTACTTCTTTCAAGTTTTTCTCATTTTTATTTAGTTGTTAGTTCTTAATCCAAGTCCGTACACATTTATTTGTCTTTCAAACAAGAATACAATCTGATCAAGAGTTGTATTTGACACTTCAACTACTCCCGGGGTATAAGCCATTCTTTAATACTTGTGACCCAAGTGTGAGGGATACAAAGGTGTGTAGAGTTGTGTGGTTATTTCTCCAATACTAACATGTTTTCTATTTATGTTAGTGTCTTTCTTCTAGGTAAAATAGCCCCAGACTATGAAACATTACAAACCATGGATAACAATACCTTAAATGCTATCTCAGCGGCCCTTTAAGATCTAAACAGTAAATTTTGAATCCTTGGAGGCTAAGGTAGGATCACTTCATAGAAGTGTGTATAGAATGGAATCTAAGGAAGGGCAAATTGGAATAAGTATGTCTAGTATATTTGGATGGATGGATAGAATGGAAGGCTGACTAAACTCATTCCTATCCACGCCCTAAAACTGTCATGCCTAGTCTAGAGGGCCTGCCCAAAACACCTCTGCTACCATTTCCCTAAAAACCCTTCACCAAATGCTCAATCCACCAAGACAAACACAAGATCCCATGACCCAAACAACCACCTATCCACATGATTAAAATCAAGTTATACCGCTCCAACCTCAATTCAACCAAGCACAACAAGAAGAACCTCAAAACTAAGTACCCCAACCTCCACTAAATCAAATTCCCCCATTCTAAGAACTACTAAACAAAAACCAACTTATCTAAATAGAAAAAAAAAAGAATCAACAAAAGGAGATTATAGTATTCAATGAAGTAGATACATGGATAGAAGAAATAAGAAATACACCAATGGGTCAAGGAGATCATCGAGGTCAAGGAGGGGGATTTGTTCTGGTGCCTAATGGGAGAGGAAACTTTAGAAATCGGCCCCAAGGTTATGATCAATAGAACCAATAGGATGATAGGGATCGAGGTGTGGAAATTAATTCAATCAAGTTTAGCCTTCCAACTATTAAAGGCAAGACTGATTTTGAGTCTTATCTCACATAGGAGTCCACTTGTAAAATGATCTTCCAAGTGTATGATCTCATCATTGAGAAGAAGAGTTACAACTCCATAGCCCCCTTTAAGGGGTTTACCAATATATAATGACCCTCTAGGTTAATTCTTTGATTTGCATTCAATTTTAGCATTTTGAGCCTTCCTAAAGAAGCTATATGCCATTTAAGACTTGCTGAAATTATTGATTTGGTGATCGTATAATTCATTTAAATTTTAAGTTTATTTTCTTATTTTGGAGCTTTCACTATTTAGGATTTGATCTCAGATGAAAACTCCTAGTAGATGACCTCAAAAGAGATTTTTGGTAGCCCCATCAGCTTCAGAATATTGATTTTAGGCTAGGGGACCCTTTCTTCAGGTCTCGAGGCTTCCAGACTTATTTTGAGCTATTAGGAAAATTTTACGAAAAATAAAACTATTGGTGTGGGGCCCACATGTAATCAAAACAATCTTAGATGAATATTTTGATGATTTCACTTGATCCAAAATATGGTTACAATCAAATATCACTATTGGATTATGTTCAAAGGGATTTAGATGAGTTTCAATGGTCAAAAATAAGTTTTTGACTTTGCTGGTGCTGGTTTGTTCATGAAAGTGACTTTGTCCATTTGACCTGATCAAGTTCAAAGAAAAATTTATACCCCCCAATCAAGTCTCTTAATCGATCAAAGTTTCACTTAAGCAACCATCTCTGAGGATAAAAAACCATATTCGTATTTTTTATTATTTAGGGAGCTAGGAAGCACATATTTTGATAATTTTTGATGCATTTTTCTCGTAAAATTTTTGCATAGCAATTTAAAAATATATTTTCCTAATTTCCCAAGAACTTCTACTTTATATGTTTTGATTTTACCCAAGTTAAGAATTAAAACCCTATTTTCACCATTTTGGGACTTGGGAGCTCTGATTTGGGCGTCTCCAAAGGATTTTTTGAGATTTATTCCATGGATAAGTTTTATAATCGTATAATTATAATTTTTCCCATGATTTCATCTTTAAAATGGGTTTTGGGGGGTTTTTGTCGGTAAATCTAGAAAATAGTTTTTCTTTAATTTGAACATCTTTTTTAACTCGTTTTCACATGATTTTTCAGATCTAGACTCCTATAAGTATGGAGAATATATTTCAAAATAAAATTAGAGTTTTACCTCTTTTATTTTGAAACCCATTTTTGATGTCCATTTTTTAACCCATCTTGAACATAACAATATGAGTCTCATTTTACTTCTCTTGTTTAACTCCTAATGATGTGTAGATTACTATTTAAAAGCGTAGTGGAATTTTTAGATTTTTGAGTGAATTTAGACGATTTAAGGAATTTTTATTCAGCAACAAGGTAGGCTTCTTTCTACTTTTATTAATTAGATGGTGTATTTTATACATTGCATGTTAAATAGGAATATTAAGATTTGATTATAGGTAGAACACTGTGACTTAGCCTAGACGATTGATTTTGGGGTTTTGATATGTGAGTTGACCCTTAATGAGAAACACTTATTATACTCCTCTTATCATATTACCTTTTTCATAGACAGATAAAAGATTAGTAGTATACCTATAGTGTTATGATAGATATGAGATTTGTAATCTAATTGGGGCATTGTGCTAGATATGGGATGTGATTTAGATATTGGAAGCATAGATGATACGATTAATCTTATTTGGGCTATTCAGACTACCTTGATATCATCACTTAGGTGATATTGTTACCTTGCAGATAATTATGGATCATGTAACATCTAGAAGTGAATGTAGATACTTTATCCTAATTGTGAGTAGAGGCTTGCTTAAAAATGACTTTCGGAGATTAGAAGTTGGCCCTCCTGTGGCCCACCTTAGGCCTAGACTTGTGTTATCCTTATAGTCTCATTTATGCATGTTATGCCCTTATTAATGTTTTGTTCAGGCTTAAGGTGATTGGATATGTTTAATAAGTATATTAGTGGGATGTTTAAGGGTTATGATAATTTCGAATATACTTAATGGTATAGCTTATAGATGTAATTATTGGTATGTCATTTGGATATGGCTAATACTATGGTTTATGGTTATGTTAGATATATATTATGTTGGCCCAAGGCTATGTTTATGATATTTGTTGAATTTTCGGAAATGGTGTATCCTTGTAAAGGATAGAGCCATAGTCTATAGATATTTTAATGCTTATGATCGGTTTGTTTGGATATTCGTGATGGCATACATAGATTCAGTACATTCATTATCACTAAAATAGTAAATGGTACAATTTCAACTAGAAATATGGTTTTACTATTGTTTTTCCTAAAAAAGGATTTAATCTCACGTTATATTTTTATAAAAATATTCTTTATAATGGGAATTGTATTATCTTAATGAATGATTTGTCAGCCTTTGTGATTGAAAATGATGTTTCAAAGATTTATCTGAGATAGATTCTGGTCCATGGTCTTAATACTATTATTTACCACGATCGAGAGAGATTTATATACCTTCTACAATTTTTTTGGTGATATGATAACCGATTCAAGTTCGACAATTAAATTTTGATATTGATGATATGAGCACTGGTTCAAGTATGATAATTAATTATGATATTAATGATATGAGAACTAGTTGAAGTTCAATAATCGATTATGATATTTATGATATGAGCACTAATTCAAGTCCGACAATTGATTATGACGGGTCACATTATGATACCTGGATTGGTTATGGTATTGTAGAATCTGTTGCATTTATCCTTACATGCGGATTGCCTATAACTAATATGCACTATATCTATCAGCCTTCTGGGGGTTGCATAGGTATAGGTATGAGTGTTTTTGGTAGCATTAACTTTTGTTATTGAGTTTTGATTGTACCATCTGAGCCTATGTTTGTGGTGGTTTAGGAAAGTATTGGTTAGGTGTTATGTTTTAAAATTTGCCAATTACTCGCATTGTTACTATTATTATTATGATTGTTATCACTAGTATGACTAGTCCTTGACATATTGGCTAATGATCCGGTATTGAGATTCGAGGTATGTTTTGGATACCTTCTTTACATTGCTTTATTACGGGTAATTATTTCATGATTAGATGTATGGATTAGTAACCCTGATTATGGTAGTACTAGTTCATGCTATGATTATGAGGCCTTAAGATGCTAGTCTGATGACTTAGGTGTTACCTTGAGTTGACCTTGTTTGTATATATATATACATATATATATATATATATCCTTACATACATACATATACATATGTATATAATTGTATATATATATATATGCATATCTATCTATATGTTGCTTGGTATTACTATATATCCCTTCATACCTTTATTTATTCAGATTGTATATTTCTTCCTTTACCTTGTATACTATTATATATTCTTCTTTCACCCTTTATTCATATATTGGCCTTTGATGTACTTTATAATGTTGAGTTTCCTAAGTATGGTTTGAATAGGATAGTGTATCCTTAATACCTCTTTAGCCTTATTATGTTAGTTTTTTAGATATGAATAAGATTGTTTATCTATATTATCTCATTATCTTTATTGTGCAGTTGTTGGCTATTTAGGTGTAGTTTACATTTCTGCTTACATGTTTTATATATCTGCATTATCTTTTGAGCTCAATCGATAGTTGCCTATGGAGTATCATGTGTTTGGCGCTCATACTATAATTTTGTAGCCTGCAGATCATAGTACGATTTATCGATGTTATTGTGTGCATCGTTTGGAGTAGCTATGGTTTTGAGACATAGGGTGAGCTCCAAGCGTTCAGAGTATTACTTTTATATTTTTTGTGTACTAGACTAATCTCAATGTTATATCTAGAGATGATTGTATATGTATATTAATTTAGCACTTTATTTTGATCCTTATAAATAGTAGAAGTTCTTGTACTAATTCCACTAAGTTTTGGGATTAAATTATGTATTTTTAGTCATTTAGTTTTTTATTCCACTGTATTTCATCATTTCTCTTGGTAGTTCGTTACTAGTAGTTCCAATCTACAGGTTGGCTTGCCTACTGGTGGGCTATAGTAGGTGGCATCATTACTTGAGAAATTTGGTATTGGCAAATTGGCTCCAGTAGGAAGAGCTATGTGTCTAGTAGAGTCATGTGGATTGGGGCATAGACGTCCATATCCTATCTTCGAGAGGCTATAAGACATTCTTAGTAAACTCTATTCTTGACTTCTTATTGTGTGTTCATATTTTTATGAGCCTCAAGTGTATTCCTTGACTCTACTCAATCCACTTTGATGATGTAAGGTTATTGATGGATGAAGATGGGACTTCAGTATGCATTTCTAGAGTTCCAGTATGTAACGCCCCGAATATGGTACCCGAAATGCTACACGATGCTCATGACCCCGAAGGACCACAAGCTAACCCATGACTGATATCTGTACTTGAGCACTGCATAATATACTATATAAAAGCAGAAATAAAGGATGTAAGGCTGTAAGGTTCAAAATTGATAAAATAATCTCTGAATGATATAGTATCACAATACCAAAATAAAACCTGAAATAAACTGTCTGGACATGATAGCTTGAAAACCCTCTAACTGACTGAACTGTCTGAATAAGGAGTTGATGGGACATGTCGCCAAATAACTCCAACTACTGAAATAAATTAATTAATGAGATAATAAAGTAATGGTCATGTCCTCGAAAGATGACGACTCACTGCTAACTCTGACTGCTGAGACAGGAATGCTACTGATGCTCTGGAGCTCGTGCTTTTAAACCTATAGTATAAAACACCATAGCATAAATGCGTTAGTACATTTGAATGTACTAGTATGCATGTGAGGTAGGCTGAATGCAAAAGAGTTCACATGCATGAACTATACTAACTTACTGTATAACATGAATGCGAGAATACATATATGACTACATAATAACTATTATTGAGTGCGTGATAAAATGATTACTGATATTTGTATAATTAAAATAACTTATACTGAGCAACTGTATCTGACGGTCTAGGTTCTGGTGGAACTAGCTGAGTTTCGTACTATTCTGAGTTGATTATATCTGATAGTCCTGAATCCTATAGAACTATCTGAGTTCTATTACTAAGACTGAATGACTGTATCTAACAGTCCTGATTCTGTACTGAAACTGTGGGAAGTAGTTATCTGACCGACATGCCCCAAAAAAAGTAATATAGCTGAGTTGGGGTCCAATCTGTAACACCAATTGGAAGGGTGTCAATACTACGCCACTAGTAAGGACAAGCTGTGCGTGACCCTTATCTGACAGTGTCCCCAAAAACGAATGGTGGGACCCTCATCTGACAGTGTTTATCCACATCATCAACCCTCATCTGACAATGTTGATGTCTCAACCTATGCTGGCTACATAGTTATGGAACGCAAGGATGACTTCTAAGAATCACACCCTCATTTGCCAGTGTGTGTTCCCATCCTTGGGTTCACTCGGTGCTAATTCCTATTCCCATCTGAATAGACACTAAACATGGATTACTGAACTGAAATGGACTGAATTAACTGAGTTTCATTGACTGACGGAATACTAATGAGATTACTGAATTTTTGAGATTTCCTGAGTCACATGACTGACTGAATTTCAATGAAAATGGATCGACTGAGAGTATCTTGAAAACATGACACTGGCTCTAGGCACACAACTAATTATCGGATACAAGTACACCGAGGACTCGATAGCATGAAACTGATAAAGCATGACTTTCTCGAATACACGGCCAACGTCACAATCCATAATACAATAATTTGAAGATTTCATGAATTAGAAGTTTTAAAGCACCACAAGGGCTACACATGTATCCATCATTCACTGACTAAGACATTTCATCAAACATTTGACAAGCATAAACTTGTATATGATTGGGGATTTCATATTATCATACTAGTATGACACTTTTCCTTCACATAGGCATTTAATCAAACACATGAGGAGCATACTTTAGATATACCATCATCAATGTATCTAATTGTCATGGTTGCATGAATAATTTTGCCAATTTGAAGGGTTTATCATGATTATTATGCAAATCTTCACATACTAGGGTCAATCATTGGAATATGTTATTTAAAACATGAATAAAAACCCCATAAAAGAATGAACATGAATTTTAATTCAATTTAAATCATGAACATTCATACATACACAAATCTTAGATTTTGAAAAGAGATCTTGAGCTTCATGAGTGAAAAGGACCCATGAATCAACACATGACATACCTAGGTTGTGAGTTCCTTGAAATTCTTGGACTTGAAGAACTTGAATCTCTTGGTTTCTTAAAGAAGGATTTAGATTTTGTTCTTGGGATTATCTTTGAGAGAAAAGCCTAATTTGTTGTTGTAGATGGATAAAGAACTTATGAGACTTGGTCTGATATAATTAGGGGTTAAAACGGGTGGAAAAGACCCAAATACCCTTTTATAAATGCCATTGAAATAACTAAACAAACTATGTGACAGTGGGTACGATGGTCCATCGCTGGGTCGATGGTCCATTAGTCCTGACCGTCGCACCTGGGGAGAATAGAGGTTAACTGCCTCTGCTACGATGGATTGGACAATGGTCCGTCGCTAGCTCGATGGTCCATCGGCCTGAGTGGTCTCCCTTAGGCAGAATGTGTTCTCACTACCTCCTCTATGAAGGCTTTTTCTACGGTCCGTTTCTAGCTCAACGGTCAGTTGCACCTGGGCAGGTTTGACTGCTCTCTGTAAAACAACCATAACTTTCTACCCCGATATCAGATTTGGACAAAATTGGTATCACACCTTACCATTATTGCCTAATTAAAACTATTACGTCACAACTAACCACCATTCCATTTATTAATAACCAAGGTTATGAGTAGTGGTATAGTCATACCAACTATAGATCATAAATAATGTCCTTAGACAATCTTTCAAAGATTAAGGGAATCCCTTGTACCCATTGATTTCATTATCAAGTTGACTGGGAGGAGTCCCATGTATCCGCAAGTGTTTCATAATTAAAATTACTTGGGGGATTCCATTGTACCCTACAAGGCTTTAAATTAGACCAACCATAACCAATAAGACCTTACCATTTAACCATTCCAAACTATTTAAACCATTTAGGGTTCCATTACCATGTTATATCATGCAATAGCTCCATTAAAAGTCCAACAATATAGTAAAAGCATTCTCATCGGAATATTATCAAAAATATTGGAGGCATAGTGTTTCCAAATCCAAAACCAAGTACTAATTAATCTTTCATATGTAATCAAATGTCCAAACCACCATTAAAGCATGTAAATCCAAAACTAAAACATGGGAAAACCATAACCAAGAATGTATAACCAAACCCCCCCAATATATATTTAAAGACCCAAACTATATAATAATTTTTCCATGAAAACAATTCATAAAACATGCCTTTAGTTTGAACTAACAATGAGGGAGAAGTATTTTGTCTTAGATTTGAGAATAAGATGAGAAGAAATCACCCCTATGAGCTTCAATTGACCACCTTGAAGAAAACCGTATCTTGCTTAACCCAAGAACCTTGAGAGATTTTGAGAGAGTTCATAGTGTTTGATTATTTGCAAATAGGTTAGTAAATCCCTAATAAGGTGTTTTAATTCATGGGGTCCCAAGGAGTTATAAGGGGAAATGTCTAGAATACCCCCACTTAAACTGTATAAAAATCCTGCAGGAGGGTATGACTTTCCCTTATTCGTACCATAGGGTACGAGTGGTACCCACCACTCGTACCCCAAGAAGAATCCCAACCACCACACTGACCAACCTACGACTCGAAAGTCCCACTCATACCCAATCATACGATTGGTACCTAGAAATCATACCATAGGCAGAATTAAGAGAGGTTGACACTGTCCAATGTACGAGTTGTACAATACCAGTCGTACCCTATATCACAACTCATGAAGAGACACTTGTACTCAAATCCAAATTAAGTTACCAAGTTTTAGATTAAGTGAAGAAAAACCCAACCATATGGCCCGTCACCCACTATATGACTCATACCCGCCCAAGTTGTAGCCATTCCGTAAACTCAACCATCCAAAACCTCCCAATACTAGAAAACTTACCACTGGACCATATTACCTATACCCTACCATATAACTAGTACTTCAACTCGTATGTTGTCCAGAAGCCAAAAATCCAAGAAAATTTCCAAGGACAAAAATATAGGGTGTTTTGTTAAACTACTTTAGGCTATGAAACATGTTACCATTGCTAAAACCTTTTATTTTTATTTGACTCTTGGAAATGTGTATTGCGGTATTATTGAAAAGTCTTGATACTTGGTGGTTAATTTAGTTAATGTGGGGATTGACGCCCATTGATTATGCTATTATTTATGCTTGTTGATGATACTATTTATGAGTTTGATCATATATATATATATATTCATTTTGAGTCTAGAAGATGATTATGTTGTTGATTTTATATACCCGGTTTGAGTCTGGAGGATGGTTATGGAACTAATGATATATTTATCGGCTCGAGTCCAGCTATTTATTATATTTACTGGTTTTGAGCTGTCTATTTATTATATTCATCGGTTTGAGTCTTGCTATTGATTATTTACCAATTCAAGTTTGGCTATTCATTATATTTACAAATTTGAGTTTGGTATGTATACTATGCTGTGATGATATTTTTTTGATTAATGACATCGGGGTGTGAGATAGAAGGTAGAAAATTGGCGAAGTCAGAAAATAAGGAAATAATTATAATGTCTCATGACATCAATGGACTCTAGTGACAAAATGACTAGTTGATAAGTAATGATTATGTAATAAATGGATATTAGTGAATATGAGGTGAATAGTTATTATATGATGGTAGCATTATAAAAAGTGGATACATTGTGAGATTTTTGTAAATGATGGAATGATGGTAAATGGCGATGAAGGTTAGTTATAATGTTGGTTGGTTGCTTTATTCTATCCTTAAGTGTACTCTCTAGGCATATGGAAGTCTCTAATGGGTTATTTACTTTTCTGCACCAATTGGTATATGGGAGACAATTTTTTAGTATGATTGCATGTGTTGATGATTTATGTTATGTTATTTTACTACTCCAGTTTATTTACTTATTTATATAAATCGGTATTGGAGACGGTTCAGGTTCATTTCTATACCTTAACTGAGTTATGATATCCTACATTTTTTCATACTTATATAATGATTTAGCTTAGTTAGTTGATGATGCCTACTGAGTACCTATTATTTTTGTTTTCAAATTATACTTCTGTACTTTTTTGGTATAGATCTGAGTACTAGTTTCCGCCGTTGATAAACGTTCATGCAGTGATTGATTTTTGGAGATAGGGTGAGCCCTTGGAGTTTCAATCACCCATTTGCCTCTATATTTTATATTCAGTCTTTTGTTTTCGAGATAGATATATTGACTATTCTATACATTGTAGTTGTATTATTATTAGCCGCTCTTGTAATTGCTTTACCAGTTCGTGGGATGGTACTTGTATTGACTTCTTTTATCTGTTTAGAACACTTGGCTTATTTATATATTGTGTTCTTGAATTTCACCTATGTTTGTGTAACACCCCAAATCTAGTACCTGGAATGTTACACGATGCTCATGACCCCAAAGAACCACAAGCAATCCCATGACTGATATCTGTAATTGAGCACTAAAAAATATATTGTAAATACGCAGAACCATGCACTGAATGGCCATAAGGTTGAAAACAGAATGAACATCTGATAAACAATGTCTAAAAATTGTATAACAATACCAAAGAAAATCTGAAATAACTGTCTAACATGCTATAGTATGAAAGCCTCTAAATTTTCTGAATAAAGAGTTGATGGGTCATGTCCCCAACTAACTCCGACTACTGAAATAAACTAAAAACTAAAATATGATTGTAATCATTATGTCCTCGAAGGATGAGGACTCACTGCTAACTTTGATCACTGAACTTGGATGCTACTGGCTCTCTGGAGATCGTGCTTCTAAACCTATGGTATAAGACACCATAGCGCAAATATGTCAGTACTTTGAATGTAATGGTATTCAAGTGAGGTAGACTAAATACAATAGATTCATATGCATGAACAATACTAACTGACTGACTAAAATAAATGTGAGAATATATACATGCATACGTAACTGTAATTGAGATTGTGATAATGCTGAATCATGAATTCTGATAACACTAATTTACTGATATTTGAGCACTAATATTGGGATACTAAATGACTGAGTCTATTGAGTTCTGAGGAACTAATGTCATATTACAGATAAAGGAATGTCTGTTTCTGATAGTTTTAATTATGAAGAACTGGTCTGATTGACTGTATCTGACAGTCCTGAAACTGAATAATGATAACATGAGTTTCGTATAAATTAATACACTATTAACTGGGTTCATGATAACATAATTACTGAGTCTGAATACTGATAACATTATTGACTGTATCTGAAAGTCCTAATACTACTGGAACTAGCTGAGTTTTGTACTGTAGTGAGTTGATTGTATCTGACAGTCCTGGATTTCCTTAGAAATGAACTGAGTTCTATTACTGACACTGGATCTGTAACTGAAACTGTGGGAAGTAGTTATCTAACTGAGATGCCCCTAATACACCATTATGGATGAGTTGGGGTCCAATTTGTAACCACAATTAGGAGGTGTCAATATCGTGCCACTGGTAAGGACAATCTATGAGTAACCCTTATATAACAGGTAGCTCTAGTGAGAATGGTGGGAACCCTCATATAATAGGTTAAGCCACCTCATATACCCTCATATAGCAGACTATAAAGTCTCAACCTACGCTAGCTACATAGTTCTGGAATGCAAGGATTTCTTCTAAGAATGACACTCTCATATAATAGGTGAGTTTCCATCCTTGAGTTCACTCGGTGCTAACTCATACTCCCAACTGAATAGACACTGAACTAATTAACTGAACTAAACTGATACTAATGGTATTGTTTGGCGGAGCTAATCTAAACTGAATTTACTGAGTTCCGTTGACTGATGGAATATACTAAGTTCTGAGGACTGACTGACAATACTGAAGTTACTGAGATTTACTGGGAATACTGAGGTTATCTAGATTACTGAGTACTGAGACTACTGATATTTCTGAGATGTCTGGGTTTTCCTGAGTCACATGACTGACTGAGTTCTATGGATCATAGGTTGACTGAGAGTATCGTAAAAATATGACATGGATCTAGGCACACAACTAAGTTGTCGGGTACAAGTACCCTTAGGACTCGATGGAAAGAAACTGACATAGCATGAATTACGTGAACACATGACCAACAACACAATTCATAATTCATTTATTGAAGCACTTCATCAAACATGTGATATGCATAAACTTGTACAAAGATGGGGATTTCATAACATTATGCTAGTTGGGAACTATTCCTTGATATCGACATTTAATCAAACACATGATAGGCATAATATATGTAGACACCATTATTTAACAATTACACATCATGATTCAATATCTAATTTCACTATCCTAGGGTTTAATCATAGGTTCACATGAATATACATCTATACAAATCAATTCCACATAAAATTAATCACCCAATATGTATTTGAATTCAATTTATCATTCGCAACAAAAACAAAATAAACCCAACATGAAGTTCATAAAGAAAATCAAAAATCTTTACTTTAGAAAAGAGATTCTTGGGCTTCATGGATTAAAGGAGTCCATGAATAAACACTATGCATACCTTAGTTCGTTATTTCGTGAAGATTGACGGTGAAAACTTCTTGAATTTGAATCCCCAATAGAAACCCTAGCTTGTTCTTGAGAGAAACTAGTATATTTTGGGTGAAGAATGGCTAATTCATGTGATATTGGGTTTATATAGGGTTGAGAAATTGACCCTTTTAACCCATGGATGCGTATTTTATTTTTGAGAAAATTTTCCGATATGGAAGGCTCGCGCGACGTAGTGCTATCTCACCATATAACTAGAAATTTCCAACTGGGAACTGGACTGATGGCACGACGTGGTGAAATCGCATTGTAATACTGGATGGGACCTGGAAGTTCACCGCGACGCGATGGTATCGCGCTGAGACACTGGATAAAGGACGATTCTGAATTTGAGTCCTAGCACGACACACCATAATCGTAGAGACTCACTGGATTTTGACGATTGCCATTTTGACCTTCTCCACGACGCGCTGATGGCTCAGGTGATACACTGTCTCACTAAAAAGGCTCTAACTCTTCGCCCGGGTGTGGTATTTGGGAAAATTTGGTATCGATGGAAATCTTATTAAATTTCCCACATGAAAAAAGTGAAAATATTGAAAATACCACTTGTATAAAAGTGAATTCATCTTTGAAACATGTCTTTAGCATTTATGGGATGAATTTAAGCTAGGTAGAAGTAAAGGGTATTACAGTTGGGTATTTCCTACTGAATTAACCCATTGCTTTAGCTCAAGGTTATAGTTTGGCTTACCTACTAGCGAGAT
Organism: Capsicum pubescens; assembly: GCA_030864215.1. Taxonomy (NCBI): domain Eukaryota; kingdom Viridiplantae; phylum Streptophyta; class Magnoliopsida; order Solanales; family Solanaceae; genus Capsicum; species Capsicum pubescens. The sequence goes on from CM061541.1 coordinate 173,479,518, forward strand.
TTAGTAGGTTCAATCATGACTCGTAAATCAGGTCGTGACACTACTTATCTTAGTCTCGACAAACATGACATTATACAATGTTCTAACATTAATCATTCACCAAAAAAATATATATTTCATTTTTTTAAATTTAGTTTAATAATATTGATTACTATCTTACGAATTAATATATTATATAACTTATCATACACATGCAATGCGCATGCTGAGAAACTAGGAATATAAAAGATATTGATAGATAAACAAATAGATATAAATATGCCATTATTTATTTTATAATCCACAAAGAGATAGCTCAGATCCACTTCATTAAAAATAGCCAAAGAAGATATGTGTTGGATAATATAAATATTAAACACCGAATTGGAGGCTTGAAATATGCACAAAACACATTCCAAAAAATGATATTTGCTCTGTCTCATCGCCTAGATTGATGTGGGATTTAATGCAAATAGTCTAAGTGGATATGACAAGCCTTTGGATTTCTGCACCAAAATAATAATAAATAAATCCTATTGGAAAACAGAAAATCTAAAACTTGATCTTTTGTGGGGAAGAAAAATTTATTTGTAGAGAGTTGAGAGGAAAGAAAAGTTGTTCTGCAAAACAATGCTTGAGTAATTTATATAGTTAAACTTTTAACCGACAAACCCTTTCTTAAAAGAAATATCTTTTTCAATAAAAGACGTATCTTTTCACTAAAAAAAACACCCTTTCAATAAGAGGCACACCTTCTCAATAAAAGACACACCTTTTCACCAAAATATAAATTATTTATTTAAGCAATTACTAATAATCCCCCACTTGTTTAGATATAAATAATGACTCGATCAAGTTATTTCTATTCATAAAGTAATCTATCTTTTGATTTGAATAATACATTAGTGCAATGTCACAAGACAAAATTAAAATTCCATGTAGCATAATATCTTTGAATGTGTTATTCTTTATGATAACATCCGTGACACTACACACATAAATATTTATTATTTCATTCCACTAAAACATTCTTAGTAATTTTATGGTCTTGTGCTATCCAAAATTCATAAAAATTTATGAGAGAAACTCCAACTATCAATTAAAAGGACATAACCTCTATGTTCATATAGGTGATATCTTTTCAGTGTCTTTTTCATATTTGAGACAATTGTTCTTTGAACTGAACCTCATTAATAGTAATAAAACTCAACTCTCTAATCTATGACAACCAGTACTAGTATGTCTCTTAGTTCTGTACTAAAACATCCATATATCAGTAGCTTGTTATTTCCCTTTAATCTCAAAACTATTGATATTTCAATGTAAGGTAGGGTTGACATTATTGGTGGACTTAATTTAGGATTTCTAACCTAATTAACATCAAAGTTACTTTTACCAAATCTTTTGTAAGAGGTTTAGTAAATGGACCAGTAAAATTAGTTTTTGACTTCATAAATGTGATAGATATAATTCCATCTTTAATCAATTTTTTCAGACAATTATGTCAAAGACTTGCATCTTGACTTTTCATTATATATATTACTATAATATAGAGTTATTATGGCTTGGATATCAAAGTGAATTGAAATTAAAATCACGCCTTTTGAGATTAATGGAATTTCTAAAAGAAAATCCCTCAACTAATCAGCTTCTTTTCATTCTTCCGCTAATACAACAAATTTTGATTCTATAGTTGAATGCATTTTACAAGTATATTTCTTGGATTTCCAAGAATTTTCACCTTTTCCTAAGGTAAATACTCGACTAGTTGAGGACTTTTTTTCTCCCAAACTTGATATTTAGCTTTCATCAATATATCCTTCTAGAATAGCATGAAACTTTGAATATTCAATACTCAAAGTTTTTGTTTTCTTAAGAAAACAAAAAACTCATTCAATGGCGCCTTCCAATGATCAATACTAGGATTCCTAGTAAACATTCTCAATTTATTAACTGCATAAGCTATGATAGGTCTTGTACACTGCGTAGCATACATAACACTTCTAATTGTTCTTGCATAATCAAGTTTAGCCACAATTCTTTCTTCATTATGAATTATTGATTCTTGGATTAAATGGGGTACTCACCTATTTTATTTTTAAGAGAATTAGTTTATTTATAACTATTTAAATGCAATGAGATTGACTCAATACATAACCTCTATAATTTCTTTTAATCTTAATACCAATATGGTATCGACTTATCCATGATTCTTCATCCTGAATATGGAAGATAGAAGTATCTTTTTTTCTAAAATTCCATTTGTATCATTGATTACAATTATCATGTCAGCAACATATAAAATCTAGTACTAAACAATTACTACAACTTTTAGAATAAAACATTTATCAACAATATTATGCTTAAAGCCAGATGATAAAATAGCTCTATCAAATTTTTTATGCCATTGTTTTGGGGCCTATTTTAGTTCATATAAAGACATGACAAGATTACAAACTTCATGTTCATTTCTCAATAGAATGAACCTTTAGGGTTGTTCCATATAGACCTCTTAATATAATTTGGATAAGCTCAAAACCCTTTACTTGAAGCCAAGATCGGGAACTTCAAGTTCTCCAAAGAGTTTTCTTGAAATACGAGGTGGTTAAAGACATATTATCACTATCAAAAGAGTGTTAAGTGATAGTTATTGCACCTAAATTTGATCAAGGGACCTTTAAGGATTCAAAAAAGTGCGAGATGAGGCTAAAAAGCCCCTTAAAGGGGACCTACAACCCATTTTCGTTGGAGGTGCGCCAGACCAACTAGAGTAGGTCAAACATAATCATCCACTCTTGGTATTACCATGATATGCACCGCATCTTCTCTAGATCTGCTCTAGGTGGGTTGTTTCGGAATGTTATTGCTAATAGGTCACTTTTAGGCCCTAAATGTGTAATAAATACCCCAAGGTTACTTGCTAACTTAATTTATTTTCTTAGTTCTTATTGATTATTGATGAACAGGTCTCCTTTGACAGAGAGAGTTGGTGAACTTTTCTTGAACTTTGGCATGGAAATGAGTGATTTAGAGGGTAATTAATTCTCTCTTGGTCACTGTAGGAGTTAGGTGTGATTTGAAGATTATAATAAGGGGTTTAGGGTTCATCTATCCTATAGTTCTTAGTTCCTTTTTCTTATTTGTGTCAAACGATATTCTATCTTAATATCACTTACTATTCATATTTTATTTCTAGATTTTGCAGTTTGAACTTAATCATTTGGTATCAAAGCTGAGCTTGATTTCGTTACCACAAAGTCAATATTGGGTCTTGTAATCTAGAAAATCAAAAATAAAAAGAAAAAAGAAAAAAGTATTCCTAAAAAAAATCCCAAAATTTGTTAGAGTGTTGAGTCATTGTCCAAGTTTCTATACTAGATTCATCTTTATCTAGTGTTTTGCTCAAGAACTTGAGTTTTAGTGTGGCTTGAAGGTATTGAAGATAAAATCCACCATTGTTGTCATTAAACTTGAAGAAAAGAGAAAATGGGTTTGTTGATCTACAAGTTTAGGTATGGAATTAAAATTTAAGGTTGACAGGATAGTGTTCCTTAAATTAAAGGAAGCCCACAATTAAAATCTTGGGCCATTTGGAGAAAAGATGCAGTAGTTTGAAATTTTAGTGTTCATAGTGTTCTTGAGGATCTTCAAGTCTGCAAGAGACAAACTCATTGAAAAGTTATTGTTTGATCCAAGAAAGAGAAATACAAAGTGGAGAAAAGTGTTGGTACAAAAGCATATCCAAATTACCAAGGAATATTCCAAAATAAGAGGATAAAGGAGGACTACAAGGATGGCATTTTTAGCCTTTTACTAGCTTGTTCTGGCCAATCTATATTGGTGGTGCACTGGTGCTTCTCCTGACCTGCTAAAGTAGGACAAACCAGTTCCTTCTACGCTTGGTCTGCACTTGACCTGCTAAAACAGGTCAAAACAGCCCTTCTTGCATTTAAACTGTACCTGGGGTGAGCCTAAGCATCTCTAGAAGATAAAAAATGCATCTCAGGTTCAATCCGTATAGTTTCACTTCTTGTTTCATATATTCATATTTTGATTCTTAAACTACTCAGCAACTAGTAATTCACCTACCAAGTTGGTTGATTAGTTCTAGAGTCTGAATTCTTTCACCGTCCTACTTCATTCAAGTTTTTCTCATTTATATTTTGTTGTTAGTTCTTAATCCTAGTTCGTACACATTTATTTTTCTTTCAAACAAGAATACAATCCAATCAAGAGTTGCATTTGACACTTTGACTACCCTCGGGGTATAAGCCATTTTTTAATATTTGTGACCCAAGTGTAAGGGACACAAAGGTGTGTCGACTTGTGTGGTTATTTCTCCAATAATAACATGTTTGTTGTTTATGTTAGTGTCTTTCTTCTAGGTAAAATGGCTCCAGACTATGAAACATTACAAACCATGGATAACAATACCTTAAATGCTATCTCAGCGGTCCTTTAAGATCTAAACAGTAAATTTTGAATCCTTGGAGGCTAAGGTAGGATCACTTCATAGAAGTGTGACTATAATGGAATCTAAGAAAGGGTAAATTGGAATAAGTATGTCTAGTATAGGTGGAAGGATGGATAGCATAGAAGGCTGACTAAACTCATTCCTATCCATGCCCTAAAACAGCGATGCCTCATCTAGAGGGCATGCCCAAAACACCTATGCTACCATTTCCCAAAAAACCCTCTACCAAATACTCAATCGACCAAGACAAACACAAGATCCCACGACCCAAACAGTCACCTATCCACAAGATTAAAATCAAGTTATACCGTTCCAACCTCAATTCAACCAAGCACAACAAGAAGAACCTCAAAACTAAGTACCCCAACCTCCACTAAATCCAATTCCCCTATTCCAAGAACCTTTTAATAAAAACCGCTTTATCTAAATAAAAAAAAAGAATCAACAAGGGGAGTTTATAGAATTCAATGAAGTAGATACATGGATAGAAGAAATAAGGAATAGACTAATGGGTCAAGGAGATCATTGAGGTCGAGGAGGGGGATTTGTTCTGGTGCCTAATTGGAGAGGAAACTTTAGAAATCGTCCCTAAGGTTATGATCAATAGAACTAATAGGTTGATAGGGATCGAGGTGTAGGAATTAATTCAATCAAGTTTATCTTTCCAACTATTAAAGGCAAGACTGATTTTGAGTCTTATCTCACATAGGAGTCCACTTGTAAAATGATCTTCCAAGTGTATGATCTAATCAATGAGATGAAGTGTAACAACTCCATAGCCCCCTTTAAGGGGTTTACCAATATATAATGACCCTCTAGGTTTTTTCTTTGATTTTCATTCAATTTTAGCATTTTGAGCCTTCCTAAAGAGGCTATATGCCATTTAAGACTTGCTTAAATTATCGGTTTGGTGATCGTATAATTCATTTAAATTTTAAGTTTATTTTCTTATTTTGGAGCTTTCGCTATTTAGGATTTGGTCTCAGACAAAAACTCCTAGTAGATGACCTCAAAAGAGAATTTTGGTAGCTCCATCAGCTTTAGAATATTGATTTTAGGCTAGGGAACCCTTTCTTTAGGTCTCAAGGCTTCCAGACTTATTTTGAGCTATTAGGAAAATTTCATGAAAAATAAAATTATTGGTGTGGGCCCCATATGTAATCAAAAAAATCTTGGATGAATATTTTTATGATTTCACTTGATCCAAAATATGGTTACAATCAAATTTCACTATTGGATTATGTTCAAAGGGTTTTGGATGAGTTTCAATGGTCAAAAATAAGTTTTTGACTTTGCTGGTGCTGGTGTGTTCATGAAAGTGAACTTTGTCCATTTGACCTGATCAAGTTTAAAGCAAAATTTATACCCCCAATCAAGTCTCTTAAGCGATCAAAGTGTCACTTAAGCAACCATCTCTGTGGATAAGACCCCATATTCATATTTTTTATTATTTTGGGAGCTAGGAAGCTCATATTTTGATAATTTTTTATGCATTTTTCTCGTAAAATTTTTGTATAGCAATTTAAAACTATATTTTCCTAATTTCCCAAGAACTTCTACTTTATATGTTTTGATTTTACCGAAGTTAAGAATTAAAACCCTATTTTCACCATTTTGGGACTTGGGAGCTCTGATTTGGGTGACTTCAAAGGAGTTTTTGAGATTTATTCCATGAATAAGTTTTGTAATCGTATAATTATAATTTTTCCCATGATTTCATCTTCAAAATGGGTTTTGGGTGTTTTTGTCGGTAAATCTTGAAAATGGTTTTTCTATAATTTGAACCTCTTTTTTAACTCGTTTTCACATGATTTTCAAATGTAGACTCCTATAAGTATGGAGAACAAATTTCAAAATAAAATAATAGTTTTACCTCTTTTATTTTCAAACCCATTTTTGAGGTCCATTTTTTAACCTGTCTTGAATATAATAATATGGGTCTCATTTTACTTCTCTTGTTTAACTACTAATAATGTGTAGATTACTATTTGAAAGCGTAGTGGAATTTTTAGAATTTTGAGTGAATTTAGACGATTTAAGGAATTTTGATTCAGCAACAAGGTAGGCTTCTTTCTACTTTTATTAATGAGATGGTGTATTTTATACATTGCATGTTAAATAGGAATGTTAAGATTTGATTATAGGTAGAACACTATAACTTAGCCTAGATGATTGATTTTGGGGTTTTGATATATGAGTTGACCCTTAATGAGAAACACTTATTATACTCCTCTTATCCTATTACCCTTTTCATATACAGATAAAAGATTAGTATTATGGCTATAGTGTTGTGATAGATATGAGATTAATAATATAATTGGGGAATTGTGCTAGATATGGGATGTGATTTAGATATTGGAAGCATAGATGATACGATTAATCTTATTTGGGCTATTCAGACTACCTTGATATCATCATTTAGGTGATATTGTTACCTTGCAGCTAATTATGGATCATGTAATATCTAGAAGTAAATTTAGATACTTTATCCTAATTGTGAGTAGAGGCTTGCCTAAAAATTGACTTTCGGAGATTAGAAGTTGGCCCTCCTGTGGCCCACCTTAGGCCTAGACTTGTGTTATCCTTATAGTCTCATTTATGCATGTTATGCCCTTATTAATGTTTTTTTTTGGCTTAAAGTGATTGGATATGTTTAATAAGTATGTTAGTGGGATGTTTAAGGGTTATAATAATTTTGAATATACTTAATGGTATAGGTTATGGATGTAATTATTGGTATGTCTTTTGGATATGGCTATTACTATGGTTTATGGTTATGTTAGATATATATTATATGGGCCCAAGGCTATGTTTATGATATTTGTTGAATTTTGGGAAGTGGTGTATCCTTGTAAAGGATGGAGCCATAGTCTATAGATGTTTTAATTCTTATGATTGCTTTGCTTGGATATTCATAATGGCATGCATAGATTCGGTATATTAATTATCACAAACCAGTAAATGGTACAATTTCAACTAGAAATATGGTTTTACTATTGTTTTTCCTAAAAAGGGATTTAATCTCACGTTATATTTTTTTAAAAAATTTCTTAATAATGGGAATTGTTATATCTTAATGAATGATTTGTAAGCCTTTGTGATTGAAAATGATGTTTCAAAGATTTGTCTGAGAAAGATTCTGGTCCATGGTCTTACTACTATTATTTACCATGATCGAAAGAGATTTTGATACCTTCTACACTTTTGTTGATGATATGAGCACCAATTCAAGTTCGGAAATTAAATTTTTATATTGATGATATGAGCACTGGTTCAAGTATGATAATTAATTATGATATTAATGATATGAGAACTAGTTGAAGTTCAATAATCGATTATGATATTTATGATATGAGCACTAATTGAAGTTTGACAATTGATTATGACGGGTCACATTATGATACCTGGATTGGTCATGGTATTGTAGAATCTGTTGCATTTATCCTTACATGCGCATTGCCTATTACCAATATGCACTATATCTATCAACCTTATGGGGGTTGCATAGGTATAGGTATGAGTGCTTCTGGTAGCATTAACTTTTTTATTGAGTTTTGGTTGAACTTTCTGAGCCTATGTTTGTGGTGGTTTAGGAAAGGATTGGTTAGGTGTTATTTTTTAAAATTTGCCAATTACTCGCATTGTTACTGTTATTGTTATGATTATTATCACTATTATGACTAGTCCTTGACAGATTGGTTAATGATCCGGTATTGAGATTCGAGGTATGTTTTGGATACCTTCTTTACATTGCTTTATCACGGGTAATTATTTCATGATTAGATGTATGGATTAGTAACCCTGATTATGGTAGTACTAGTTCATGCTATGATTATGAGGCCTTAAGATGCTAGTCTGATGACTTAGGTGTTACCTTGAGTTGACCTTGTTTGTATATATATATACATACATTTATATCCATACATACATACATATATATATGTATATATTTGTATGTATATATATATATATGCATATCTATCTATTTGTTGCTTGGTATTACCATATATCCCTTCATACCTTCATTTATTAAGATTGTATATTTCTTCCTTGACCATGCATACTATTATATATTCTTCTTTCACGCTTTATTCATATATTGGCCTGTGATGTACTTTATAATGTTGAGTTTCCTAAGTATAGTTTGAATGGGATAGTGTATCCTTAATACCTCCTTAGCCTTATTATGTTAATTTTTTGGATATGAATAAGATAGTTTATCCATATTATCTCATTAGCTTTATTGTGCAGTTGTTGGCTATTTAGGTGTAGTTTACATTTTTGCTTACATGTTTTGTATATCTTCATTATCTTTTGAGATCAATAGATAGTTGCCTATGGAGTATCATGTGTTTGGCACTCATACTACAACTTTGTAGCCCGCAGATCATAGTACGATTTATCGATGTTGTTGTGTGCATCGTGTGGAGCAGCTATGGTATTGAGACATAGGGTGAGCTCCAAGCGTTCAGAGTATTACTTTTCTCTCTTTTGTGTACTAGACTAATCTCAATGTTATATCTAGAGATAGTTGTATATGTATATTAATTTAGCACTTTATTTTGATCCTTATAAATAGTAGATGTTCTTGTACTAATTCCACTAAGTTTTGGAATTAAATTATGTATTTTTAGTCATTTAGTTTTTTATTCCACTTTATTTCATCATTTCTCATGGTAGTTCGTTACTAGTAGTTCCAAACTACGGGTTGACTTGCCTACTGGTGGGCTATAGTAGGTGTCATCATTACTTGAGAAATTTGGCATTGGCAAATTGGCTCCAGTAGGAAGAGCTATGTGTCTAGTAGAGTCATGTGGATTGGGGCATAGATGTCCATATCCTATCTTCGAGAGGCTATAAGACATTCTTAGTAAACTCTATTCTTGACTTCTTATTGTGTGTTCGTATTTTTATGAGCCTCAAGTTCATTCCTTGACTCTACTCAATCCACTTTGATGATGTAAGGTTATTGACGGATGCAGATGGGAATTCAGTATGCATTTCTAGAGTTCCAGTATTTAACGCCCCGAATATGGTACCCGAAATGCTACACGATGCTCATGACCCCGAAAGACCCCAAGCTAACCCATGACTGATATCTGTATCTGAACACTGCATAATATACTATATAAATACAGAAATAAAGGATGTAAGGCTGTAAGGTTCAAAATTGATAAAATAATCTCTGAATGATATAGTATCACAATACCAATAAAAAACCTGAAATAAACTATCTGGACATGATAGTTTGAAAAGACTCTAACTGACTGAACTGTCTGAATAAGGGGTTGATGGGACATGTCTCTAAATAACTCCACCTACTGAAATAAATTAATTAATGACATAATAAAGTAATGGTCATGTCCTCGAAGGATGACGACTCACTGCTAACTCTGAATGCTGAGACAGGAATGCTACTGATGCTCTGGAGCTCGTGCTTCTGAACCAATAGTATAAAACACCATAGCGTAAATATGTCATTACGTTTGAATGTACTAGTATGCATGTGAGGTAGGCTGAATGCAAAAGAGTTCACATGCATGAACTATACTAACTTACTGTATATCATGAATGTGAGAATACAAATATGACTACATAATAACTATAATTGAATTCGTGATAAAGTGATTACTGATTCTGAGTACTGATAACATGAGATATTAATATCTGTGTAACTGAAATAACTGATACTGAGAAACTGTATCTGACGGTCTAGGTTCTGGTGGAACTAGTTAAGTTTTGTACTATTCTGAGTTGATTGTATCTGACAGTCCTGAATCCTATAGAACTATCTGAGTTCTATTACTGAGACCGAATGACTGTATCTAACAGTCCTGATTCTGTACAGAAACTGTGGGAAGTAGTTATCTGACCGACATGCCCCAAAAAAGTAATATAGCTGAGTTGGGGTCCAATCTGTAACCCCAATTAGAAGGGTGTCAATACCATGCCACTGGTAAGGAAAAGCTGTGGGTGACCCTTATCTGACAGTGTCCCCAAAAAAGAATGGTGGGACCCTCATCTGACAGTGTTTATCCACCTCATCAACCCTCATCTAACAATGTTGATGTGTCAACCTATGCTGGCTACATAGTTATGGAATGCAAGGATGACATATAAGAATCACACCCTCATCTGACAGTGTGTGTTCCCATCCTTGGGTTCACTCGGTGCTAATTCCTACTCCCATCTGAATAGACACGAAACATGGATTACTGAACTAAAATGGACTGAATTAACTGAGTTTCGTTGACTGACAGAATACTAATGAGATTACTAAATTTTTGAGATTTCCTGAGTCACATGACTGACTGAATTTCAATGAAAATGGCTCGACTGAGAGTATCTTGAAAACATGACACTGGATCTAGGCACACAACTAATTGTCGAATACAAGTACCCCGAGGACTCGATTGCATGAAACTGACAAAGTACGACTTTCTTGAATACATGACCAATATCACAATCCATAATACAATAATTTAAAGATTTCATCAAGTAGAAGTTCTAAAGCACCACAAGGGTTACACATGTATCCATCATTCATTGACTAAGACATTTCATCAAACATTTGACAAGCATAAACTTGTACATGATTGGGGATTTCATTTTATCATACTAGTATGGCACTTTTCTTTCTCGTAGGCATTTAATCAAACACATGAGGAGCATACTTTAGATATACCATTATCAATGCATCTAATTGTCATGGTTGCATGAATAATTTTGCAAGTTTGAAGGGTTTATCATGATTATTATGAAAATCTTCACATACTAGGGTCAATCATTGGAATATGTAATTTAAAATATGAATCAAAATCCCACTACAGCATGAACATGAATTTTAATTCAATTTAAATCATGAACATTGATACATACATAAATCTTAGATTTTGAAAAGAGATTTGAGATTCATGGGTGAAAGGGACCCAGGAATCAACACATGACATACCTGGGTTGTGAGTTCCTTGAAGTTCTTGGACTTGAAGAACTTGAATCTCTTGGTTTCTTAAAGAAGGATTTGGATATTGTTCTTGGGATTATCTTAGAGAGAAAACCCTAATTTGATGTTGTAGATGGATGAAGAACTTATCAGACATGGTCTAATATAATTAGGGGTTAAAATGGGTGGAAAAGACCCAAATACCCTTTTAAAAATACCTTTAAAATAACTAAACAAACTATGTGACAGTGGGTACGATGGTCAATCGCTGGGTCGATAGTCCATCAATCCTGACCATCGCACTTGGGCAGAATAGAGGTTAACTGCCTCTGTTACGACTGATTGTGAAATGGTCCGTCGCTAGATCGATGGTCCGTCGGCTATGACGGTTTTGTCTACGGTCCATTTCTAGGTCAATGGTTCGTTGCACCTGGGCAGGTTTGACTTCTTTCTGTAAAACGGCCATAACTTTCATCCCCGATATCAGATTTGGACGAAATTGGTATCACACCCTACCATTATTGCCCAATTAAAACTATTACCACACAACTAACCACCATTCCATTTATTAACAACCAAGGTTATGAGTAGTGGTATAGTCATACCAACTATAGATCATAAATAATGTCCTTAGACAATCTTTAAAAGATTAAGGGAATCCCTTGTACCCATTGATTTCATTATCAAATTGACTTGGAAGAGTTCCATGTATCCGCAAGTGTTTAATAATTAAGGTTACTTGGGGGATTCCATTGCACCCTACAAGGCTTTAAATTAGACCAACCATTACCAACAAGACCTTACCATTTAACCATTCCAAACTATTTAAACTATTTAGAGTTCCATTACCATGTTATATCATGCAATAGCTCCATTAAAAGTCCAACAATATAGTAAAAGCATTGTCATTGGAATATTATCAAAAATATTGGAGGCATAGTGTTTCCAAAGCCAAAACCAAGTACTAATTAATCTTTCCTATGTAATCAAATGTCCAACCCACCATTAAAGCATGTAAATCCATAACTAAAACATGGGAAAACCATAACCAAGCATTTATAACCAAAACCCCCAATATATATTTAAACACCCAAACCATACAATAATTTTTCCATGAAAACAATTCATAAAACATGCCTTTAGTTGGAACTAACAATGAGGGAGAAGTATTTTGCCATAGATTTGAGAATAAGATGAGAAGAAATCACCCCTATGAGCTTCAATTGACCACCTTGAAGAAAACCCTAGCTCTTGCTTAACCCAAGAACGTTGAGAGATTTTGAGAGAGTTCATAGTGTTTGATTATTTGCAAATAGGTTAGTAAATCCCTAATAAGGTGTTTTAATTCGTGGTGTCCCAAGGAGTTATAAGGGGAAATGCCTAGAATACCCCCACTTAAACTGTATAAAAATCCTGCAGGAGGGTATGACCTTCCCTCATCCGTACCATAGGGTACGAGTGGTACCCACCACTCGTACCCCAAGAAGAATACCAACCACCACACTGACCAACCTATGACTCCAAAGATCCACTCATACCCAATCATACGATTGGTACCCATAAATCACACCATAGGAAGAATCAAGAGAGGTTGACACTGTCAAATGTACGAGTTAGACTATACCACTCGTACCCTATCTCACAACTCATGGAGAGACACTTGTACTCAAATCCAAATTAAGTTACCAAGTTTTAGATAACTGAAGAAAAACCCAACCATATGGCCCGTCACCCACTATATGACTCATACCTACCCAAGTTGAAGCCATTCCATAAACTCAACCATCCAAAACCACCCAATACAGGAAAGCATATGACTAGACCATATTACCCGTACCCTACCATACAACTAGTACTTCAACTCGTATGTTGTCCAGAAGCCAAAAACCTAAGAAAATTTCCAAGGACAAAAATATAGGGTGTTTTGTTAAACTACTTTAGGCTATGAAACATGTTAGCATTGCTAAAACCTTTTATTTTTATTAGACTCTTAGAAATGTGTATTGCGGTAATATTGAAAAGTCTTGATACTTGGTGGTTATTTTGGTTAATGTGGGGATTGACGCCCATTGATTATGCTATTATTTATGAATGTTGATGATACTATTTATGATGTTGATCATATATATATATATTCATTTTGAGTCTAGAAGATGATTATGTTGTTGATTTTATGTACCCGATTTGAGTCTGGAGGATGGTTATGGCACTAATGATATATTTATCGGCTCGAGTCCAGCTATTTATTATAGTTACTAGTTTTGAGCTGTCTATTTATTATATTTATCGGTTTGAGTCTTGCTATTGATTATTTACCAGTTCAAGTTTGGCTATTCATTATATTTTCAAATTTGAGTTCGGTATCTATACTATGTTGTGAAGATATTTTTTTGATTAATGACATCGGGGTGTGAGATAGAAGGTAGAAAATTGTCTAAGTCAGAAAATAAGGAAATAATTATAATGTCTCATGACATCAATGGACTCTAGTGACAAAATGACTAGTTGATAAATGATGATTATCTAATAAATGGATATTAGCGAATATGTGGTGAATAGCTATTATATGATGGTAGCATTACAAAAATTGGATACATTGTGAGATGTTGGTAAATGATGGAATGATGGTAAATGGCGATGAAGGTTAGTTATAATGTTGGTTGGTTGATTTATTCTATCCTTGAGTGTACTCTCAAGGCATATGGGATTCTCTGATGGGTTATTTACTTTTCTGCACCAATTGGTGTATGGGAGCAATTTTTTTAGTCAGATTTCATGAGTTGATGATTTATGTTATGTTATTTTACTACTCCAGTTTATTTACTTATTTATATACATCAGTATTGGAGACGGTTCAAGTTCGTTTCTGTACCTTGACTGAGTTATGATATCTTACATTTTATCATACTTATATAATGATTTATCTTAGTTAGTTGATGATTCCTACTGAATACCTATTGTTTTTGTACTCAAATTATACTTCTGTACTTTTTTGGTGTAGATCTGAGTACTAGTTTCCGCCATTGATAAACGTTCATGCAGTGATTGATTTTTGGAGATAGGGTGAGCGCTTGGAGTTTCAATCACCTATTTTCCTCTATATTTTATATTTAGTCTTTTGTTTTTGAGATAGATATATTGACTATTCTATACATTGTATTTGTATTATTAATAGACGCTTTTGTAATTGCTTTACCAGTTCGTGGGATGGTACTTGTATTGACTTTTTTTATTTGTTTAGAACACTTGGCTTATTTATATATTGTGTTCTTAAAATTCACCTATGTTGGTGTAACATCCCAAATCTGGTACCTGGAATGTTACAAGATGCTCATGACCCCAAAGGACCACAAGCTAACCCATGACTGATATCTGTAATTGAGCACTGAAAAATATACTGTAAATATGCAGAACCATGAACTGAATGGCCATAAGGTTGAAAACAGAATGAACATCTGATAAACAATGTCTAAAAATGGTATAACAATACCAAAGAAAATCTAAAATAACTGTCTAACATGCTATAGTATGAAAGCCTCTAAATTGTCTGAATAAAGAGTTTATGGGACATGTCCCCAACTAACTCCGACTACAGAAATAAATTGAAAACTAAAATAGTACTATAATAATCATGTCCTCGAAGGATGAGGACTCACTACTAACTCTGATCACTAAACTGGGATGCTACTGGTTCTCAGGAGCTCGTGCTTCTAAACCTATGGTATAAGACACCGTAGCGCAAATGCGTCAGTAATTTGAAAGTACTGGTATGCAAGTGAGGTAGACCAAATGCAATAGATTCATATCATGAACAATACTAACTGACTAACTAAAATAAATGTCAGAATATATACATGCATACGTAACTGTAACTGAGATCATGATAACGCTGAATCATGAATTCTGATAACACGAATTTACTAATATTTGAGCACTAATATTGGGATACTGAATGACTGAGTCTATTGAGTTCTAAGGAACTGATGTCATTTTACAGATAAAGGAATGACTATTTCTGACAGTTTTAATTATGAAGAACTGGTCGGATTGACTGTATCTGACAGTCCTGAAACTGAATAATGATAACATGAGTTTCGTATAAATTAATATACTATTAACTGGGTTCACAATAACATAATTACTGAGTCTGAATACAAATAACATCAGTGACTATATCTGAAAGTCCTAATACTACTGGAACTAGCTGAGTTTCGTACTGTCGTGAGTTGATTGTATCTGACAGTTCTGGATTTCTATAGAACTAAACAGAGTTCTATTACTTAGACTGGATCTGTAACTGAGACTGTGGGAAGTAGTTATCTAACCGAGATGCCCCTAATATACCATTATGGATGAGCTGGGGTCAAATCTGTAACCCCAATTAGAAGGGTGTCAATACCGTGCCACTGGTAAGGACAATCTGTGAGTAACCCTTATATAACAGGTAACTCTAGTGAGAATGGTGGGAACCCTCATATAATAGGTTAATCCACCTCATCTACCCTTATATAGTAGACTATGAAGTCTCAACCTACACTGGATACATAGTTCTGGAACGCAAGGATTTCTTCTAAGAATGACACTCTCATATAATAGGTGAGTTCCCATCCTTGAGTTCACTCGGTTCTAACTCCTACTCCCAACTGAATAGATACTGAACTAATTAACTGATACTAATGGTATTATTTGGCGGAGCTAAACTAAACTGAATTTACTGAGTTCCGTTGACTGTTGGAATGTACTAAGTTCTGAGGACTGACTGATAATACTGAAGTTACTGAGATTTACTGGGAATACTGAGGTTATCGAGATTACTGAGTACTGAGATTAATATGATTTCTGAGATTTCTGAGTTTTCCTGAGTCACGTGACTGACTGAGTTCTATGGATCATAGATTGACTGATAGTATCGTAAAAATATGACATAGATCTAGGCACACAGCTAAGTTGTCGGGTACAAGTACCCCCAGGACTTGATGGAAAGAAACTGAAATAGCATGACTTATGTGAACACATGACCAACAACACAATTCATAATTCATCTATTGAAGTACATAATCAAACATGTGATAAGCATAAACTTGTACAAATATGGGGATTTCATAATATTATGCTAGTTGGGTACTTTTCCTTCATATCGACATTTAATCAAACACATGATAGGCATAATAAATGTAGACATCATTATTCAACAATTACACATCATGATTCAACATCTAATTTCATCATCCTAGGGTTTAATCATAGGTTCACATAAAAATACATCTATACAAATCAATTTCACATAACATTAATCACCCAACATGGATTTGAATTCAATTGATCATTCTCAACATAAACAAAATAAACCCAACATGAAGTTCATAAAGAAAATTTAAAATCTTTACTTTAGAAAAGAGATTCTTGGTTCATGGACGAAATGAGTCCATGAATAAACACTATGCATACCTTAGTTCGTTATTTTGTGAAGATTGACGGTGAAAACTTCTTAAATTTGAATCCCCAATAGAAACCCTAGCTTGTTCTTGAGAGAAACTTGAGAGAAACTAGTATATTTTGGGTGAAGAATGGCTAATTCATGTGTTATTGGGTTTATATAGGGTTAAGAAATTGACCCTTTTAACCCTTGGATGCGTATTTTATTTTTGAGAAAATTTCCCGATATGGTAGGCTCGCGCGATGCAGTGCTATCGAACCATATAACTTGAAATTGCCAACTAGGAAGTGGGTTGATGGCGCGACGTGGTGAAATCGCATTGCAATACTGGATGAGACCTGGAAGTTCACCGTGACGCGGTGGTATTGCGCTGAGACACTGGATAAAGGACGATTCTGAATTTGAGTCATGGCGTGACACACCATAATTGTGGAGGCTCACTGGATTTTGACGATTGCCATTTTGACCTGCTCTGCGACGCGCTGATGGCTCAGGTGATACATTGTCTCACTAAAAAGGCTCTAACTCTTCGCCTGGGTGTGGGATTTGGGAAAATTTAGTATCGATGAAAATCTTAAAAATAACACTTGTATAAAAGTGAATTCATCTTTGAAACAAGTCTTTAGCATTTCTGGGATGAATTTAAGCTAGGTAGAAGTACAGGGTATTACAGTTGGGTATTTCCTACTGAATTAACCCATTGCTTTAGCTCAAGGTTATAGTTTGGCTTACCTACTATCGAGATTTAGTAGGTTCAATCATGAATCGTAAATCGGGTCGTGACATTACTTATCTGAGTATCGACAAACATGACATTATACAATGTTCTAACATTAATCATTCACCAAAAAATTTTTTTTTTTTTTTAAATTTAGTTTAATAATATTGATTACTATCTTACGAATTAATATATTATATGACTTATCATACACATGCAATGCGCATGCTGAGAAACTAGGAACATAAAAGATATTGATCGATAAACAAATAGATATAAATATGCCATTTTTTATTTTATAATCCACAAAGAGATAGCTCAGATCGACTTCATTAAAAAATAGCCAAAGAAGATATGTGTTGGCTAATATAAATAATAAACACCGAATTGGAGGCTTGAAATATGCACAAAACACATTCCAAAAAATAATATTTGCTCTCTCTCATCGCCTAGATTGATGTGGGCTTTAATGCAAATAGTTTAAGTGGATTTGACAAGCCTTTGGATTTCTGCACCAAACAAATAATAAATAAATCCTATTGGTAAAATAGAAAATCTAAAACCTAATCTTTTGTGGGGAAGAAAATTTATTTGTAGAGAGTTGAGAGGAAAGAAAAGTTGTTCTGCAAAACAATGCTTGAGCAATTTATATAGTTAAAGTTTTAACCGAAAAACCCTTTCATAAAAGAAATATCTTTTCAATAAAAGACGTATGTTTTCACTAAAAAAAATACCCTTTTAATAAGAGGCACACCTTCTCAATAAAAGACACACCTTTTCACCAAAATATAAATTATTTATTTAAGTAATTACTAATAATCCCCCACTTGTTTAGATATAAATAATGACTCGATCAAGTTATTTCTATGCATAAAGTAATCTATCTTTTGATGTGAATAATACATTAGTGCAATGTCACAACACAAAATTAAAATTCCATGTAGCATAATAGCTTTGAATGTGTTATTCTTTATGATAACATAGGTGACACTACACACATAAATATTTATTATTTCTTTCCACTCAAACATTCTTAGTACTTTTATGGACTTATGCTATCCAAAATGCATGAAAATTTATGAGAGAAACTCCAACTTTCAATTAAAAAGACACAACCTCTATGTTCATATAGGTGATATCTTTTCAGTGTCTTTTTCATATTTGAGACAATTGTTCTTTGAAATGAACCTCATTAATAGTAATAAAACTCAACCCTCTAATCTATGATAACCAGTACTAGTATGTCTCTTAGTTAAGTACTCAAACATCCATATATCAGTAGCTTGTTATTACCCTTTAAACTCAAAACTATTGATATTATAATGTAAGGTAGGTTTGACATTATTGGTGGACTTAATTTAGGATTTCTAACCTAATTAACCTCAAAGTTACTCTTACCAAATCTTTTGTAAGAGGTTTAATAAATGGACCAGTCAAATTAATTTTTGACTTCATAAATGTGATAGATATAATTCCATCTTTAATTAATTTTTTCCAGACAATTATGGAAAAGACTTGCATCTTGACTTTTCATTATATATATTACTATAAGATCGAGTTAAAATGGCTTGGCTATCAAAGTGAATCTAAATTAAAATCACACCTTTTGAGATTAATGGAATTTATAAAAGAAAATCCCTCAACTAATCAGCTTCTTTTCATTCTTCTGCTAATACAACAAATTTTGATTCTATAGTTGAATGCATTTTACAAGTATATTTCTTGGATTTCCAAGAATTTTCACCTTTTCCTAAGGTAAATACCCGACTAGTTGAGGACTTGTTTTCTCCCAAACTTGAATATTGAATACTCAAAGCTTTTGTTTTCTCAAGAAAACCAAAAACTCATTCAATGGTGCTTTCCAATGATCAATACTAGGATTCCTAGTAAATATTCTCAATTTATTAACTGCATTTGCAATGATAGGTCTTGTATACTGCGTAGAATACATAACACTTCTAATTGTTCTTGTATAATCAAGTTTAGCCACAATTCTTTCTTCATTCTGAATTATTGATTCTTGGATTAAATGGGGTACTCACCTATTTTATTTTTAAGCGAATTAGTTTATATAGAACTATTTAAATGGAATGAGATTGACTTAATACATAAACTCCATAATTTCTTTAAATCTTAATATCCCATATGGTATCAACTTATCTAAGATTCTTCATCTTAAATGAGGGAGATAGAGATATCTATATTTCTTAAATTCCATTTGTATCATTTCTTACAATTATCACGTCATCAACATATAAAAGATAGTACTAAACAATTACTACAACTTTTAGAGTAAACACATTTATCAACAATATTATGCTTAAAGCCAGATGATAAAATAGCTCTATCAAATTTTTTATGCCATTGTTTAGGGGACTATTTTAGTTCATATAAGGACATGACAATATTACAGACTTTATGTTCATTTCTCAATATAATAAACTTTATGGTTGTTACATATAGACATCTTAATACAATCCAGATCAGCTTAAAACCCTTTACTTGAAGACAAGATCGGGAACTGCAAGTGTTCCAAAGAATTTTCATGAAATACGAGGTTCTTAAAGATATCGTATCACTATCAAAAGAGTGTTTTGTGATGGTTATTGGACCTAAATTTGATGAAGGTACCTTTGAGGGGTCTAAAGAATGCGAGATAGGGCTAAAAAGCCCCTTAGAGGGGACCTACGCATTGGAGGTGTGCCAGACCTATTAGAGTAGGTCAAAACATAATCATCCACTCTTGGGATTCCCTTGACATGCACCACATCTTCTCTAGATCTGCTCTAGGTGGGTTGTTTCGGTATGTTATTGCAAATTGGTCACTTTTAGGCCCTAAATGTGTAAAAAATACCCCAAGGCTATAAATACTTGCTAACTTAGTTTATTTTATTAGTTCTCATTGAATATTAATGAACACTTCTCCTTTGAGAGAGAGAGAGAGTTGGTGAACTTTTCTTGAACTTTGGCATAGGAATGAGTGATTTAGAGTGTAATTAATTCTCTCTTGGTCATTGTAGGAGTTAGGTGTGATTTGAAGATTGTAATTAGGGGTTTATGGTTCATCTATACTATAGTTCTTAGTCCCTTTTTCTTATTCGTGTCTAATGGTATTCTATCTTAATATCACTTACTATTCGTATTCTATTTCTAGGTTTTCCAGTTTGATCTTTATCTTTTAGTATCAGAGCTGAGCTTGATTTTGTTACCACAAAGTCAA
This sequence comes from Capsicum pubescens, assembly GCA_030864215.1. NCBI lineage: Eukaryota > Viridiplantae > Streptophyta > Magnoliopsida > Solanales > Solanaceae > Capsicum > Capsicum pubescens. The sequence goes on from CM061541.1 coordinate 173,500,289, forward strand.
TCTTGGGTCTTGTATCTAGAAAATAAAAAATCACAAAGAAAAAAGAAAAATATATTCTTAGAAAAAAATCCCAAAATTTGTTTGAGTATTGAGTCATTTTCCTAGTTTCAATACTAGATTTATCTTTATCTAGTGTTTTGGTCAAGAACTTGAGCTTTAGTGTGGCTTGAAGGTACTGAAGATAAAATCCACCATTGTTGTCATGAAAGTTGAAGAAAAGAGAAAATAGGTTTGTTGATCTACAAGTTTTGGTTTGGAATTAAGAGTTAAGGTTGGCAGGAAAGTGTTCCTTACATTGAAGGGAGCCTACTGTTAAAATCTTGGGCCATTTGGAGCAAAGATGAAATAGTTTGAAATTTTGGTATTCATAATGTTCTTGGGGATCTTTAAGTCTACAAGATCCATATTCATTGAAAAGATATTGTTTTATCCAACAAAGAGAAATACAAAGTGGACAAAAGTTTTGGTACAAAAGCATATCCAAATTACCAAGGAATATTCAAAAAATAAAAGGATAAAGGAGGACTACAAGGATGGTATTTTCTGCCTTCTACCAGCTTTTTTGATCAATCTATGTTGGAGGTGCACTGGAGCTTCTCCTGACCTACTAAAGTAGGACAAACAAGTTCCTTCTACACTTGGTTTGCACCTGACCTGCTAAAGCAGGTCAAAACAACCCTTCTTGCATTTGGACTGTACCTGGGGTGAGCCCAAGCGTTTCTGGCAGGAAAAAAATGCATCTCAGGTTCAATCCTTATAATTTCACTTCTTGTTTCTGATATTCATATTTTGATTCTTAAACTACTCAACAACTAGTAATTCACTTACCAAGTTGGTTGATTAGTTCTAGAGTCCGAATTCTTTCACTATCCTACTTCTTTCAAGTGTTTCTCATTTTCATTTTGTTGTTAGTTCTTAATCTAAGTACGTACACATTTATTTGTCTTTAAAACAATAATGCAATCTGATCAACAGTCGCATTTGACACTTCGACTACCCCCGGGGTATAAGCCATTTTTTAATATTTGCGACCCAAGTGTGAGGGATACAAATGTGTGTAAAGTTGTGGGGTTATTTCTCCAATGTTAACATGATTGTTGTTTAGGTTAGTGTATTTATTCTAGGTACAATGGATCCATACTATGAAACATCACAAACCATGGATAACAATACCTCAAATGCTATCTGAGCGGCCCTTTAATCTCTAAACAGGAAATTTTAAATCCTTGGAGGCTAAGATAGGATCACTTGACAGAAGTGTGACTAGAATGGAAGCTAAGGTAGGGTCAAGTGAAATAAGTATGTCTAGTATGTGTGGAAGTATTGATAGAATAGAAGTCTGACTAAAATCATTCCTATCCACGCCCTAAAACTACCATGCCTCGTCTAGAGGGCATACCCAAAACACCTCCACTACCATTTACCCAAAAACCCTCAACCAAATTCTCAATCCACAAAGATAAACACAAGATCCCACGACCTAAACAGCTACCTATCCACAATTTTGAAATCATGCTATACCGCTCCAACCTCAATTCAGCCAAGCACAACAAGAAGAACCTCAAAACTAAGCACCTCAACCTCTACTAAATTAAATTTCCCCATTCCAAGAACCTCTTAACAAAAACCAACCTATCCAAATAGAAAAAAAAAAGAGAATCAATAAGAGGAGTTTAGATCATTTGATGAAGTAGATACATGGATGGAAGAAATAAGGAATAAACCAATGGGTCAAGGATTTCATTGAGGTCGAGGAGGGGGATTTTTTTTGGTGCCAAATGGGAGAGGAAACTTTGGAAATTGGCCTCAAGGTCATGATCAATAGAACAAATAGGTTTATAGGGATCGAGGTGTGGAAATTAATTTAATCAAGTTTAGCCTTCTAATCTTTAAAGGCAAGAATAATTTTGAGTCTTATTGTAATACCCCGAAAAATCCAAACCAATATTAGTGCCACATTTCAAGCTCATGCATAGTACATCATTGTTCTTTTATAGTTTTATGACAAAGTTATATGTATATTAAATCTTCAAATAACTCCCAGCTATCAGACGAATCAAAACATTCCTTACCGATTGAATTCTTAGGAAGGATATTGCTATAGTCAACTTCGAATGAGCATATCTCTCGTTATACTACGAATTTTTGAGCTCATGACCTACCAAAAGATAGATAATTTAATTATATTTCCAAATATACTAATTTTGCCTAAATTCAATATCGGAGCAAGGAGTTATGCTCATTTTACTCCAGCATATCAGGCTGGAAAACTGAGTGACGACATTCGTGATAAGCTGTCTCAAACGTGACGACTTATCACCAATGTCGTCAGCCCTGAGCAGATTTCTAATCCCATTGATGACATTTTGTGACAATCCTTCATGCCCGTGATGAATTATCACCAATGTCGTCAACCTTAACTAGAAAATCAAGATTTCACCCTTTTGTGATGACATTTTGTGACGACTTATCACAAGCTTGACGACTTGTCACGAATGTCGTCAGCTATTTTTTCCAGCAATTGAGGGACGTTTTTGCAAGGGTATTTTGTTCTTTTCCTTCACTTCTCATGACTTATAACCCTCAAGGAGTGTATTATCTTTCATTCTCTTTAGTTAAACATCTCAAAAAGCTCTCTCATACACTATCAACCACAAGATTATGGTTTTCTCTCAAGATCATCTCCTCAAGAACAAGAACATTCTCTCCCAAAGGTGTTAAATCCTTGTCAAGAAAAATCAAGAACAAGCCTAAGGATTTCTTCAAGAACCTTCAAGAAACATTAAATCTCTTTCAAGATCAAACTTTAAGGTATGCATAGTGTTCATCCATGGGTCCCTTTAATCCATGGAGCTCAAGAATCATGTTTTAAATTATAAATTGTGATTTTTTTATTGTGTTATGAATATATTCATGTTGATGATTGTTGTTTTGATTCAAGGTTGTATCTTGATGTTTTTTTAATGAAACATGTGAGTAGGTTAGTTGAAACCCATGAATTTTGGATGGATTAAGATTGTCAAATTGATAAGTACACCTATGCCTAAAGTTATGCATGTAAGGTGTTTGATAAAATACCAAGAATGATAGAATCCATGTTTTTGTGACTTAATAGTGCTTAAATTACAAGCCCATGTTCTATTCTTTATGATTCCACATAAACTCCACGTTATTGTTGTGTGTTATTGTTGTGATATGAAATAAGCATGATATTGAAGAAACTAGAGTATATACATGTTGTACGCATCCCCTTCCATGTATAAGATGTTGAGAACCAAGTGTGGTATGAAATCCCTTACTTATGATATTGTGAATTGTGGACTCTATTCTTATGATCAAGTCAGTCATGTGTGTCAGTTTCCTTCCATCGAGTCCTGGGGGTACTTGTACCCAAAATAATATAGTTGTGTGCCTAGTGCTATGTCATTTTATCATGATACTCTCAGTCAAGCCATGGTCTATAGAATTCAGTTAGTCATGTGACTCAGGAAAACTCAAAAATCTTAACAGTCTCAGTAGTTCAGTAACCTCAGTACTCAGTAATCTCAGTTATCTCAGTAATAATAGTATTCCTAGAAATCTCAGTAATTTCAGTACTCTTAGTCAGTCCTCAGAACACAGAACCTTCCTTCAGTCAAGGGAACTCAGTAAAATTAGTTTAGCTCTGCTAAATAATACCACTAGTATCAGTTCAGTTAATCAGTATCAGTTCAGCTAATCAGTTTAGTTTAGTTATTCAGTTTAGCTCAATTATCCAATTCAATGTCTTTTATATAGGAGTAGGATTCAGCATCCAGTGAACCTAGGGATGGGGACTTACCCGCTAAAAATGATGGAGATCCTTAGAAGCAATACCTAAGTTTCAGAACTATATAGCCAGCATAGGTACGAGATGTCACCCGTTAGATAGGACTGGCATACTCAGGGTTCACCCGTTATCACATTTATATGTAAAGGACAGATCCTAGGAGTCACCGCTAGATTAGGACAAACTCCACAACAGTTGTCTTTACTGGTGGTGCGGTACTGACACCCTTCCAGTCAGGACAGTGATTAGACCCCAGTCAGCATAGCATGGGGCATATCGGTTAGATGAATATATCCCACAGTTTTAGTTACAGATTTAGGACTATTAGATACAGTCAACTCAGTTCAGTAGTACAGATTTAGTACTGTTAAAGACAGTCAATCCTTATCATTATAAATAGACTTCAAGATCACTTAATAGACAGGACTGATCTCAAATATAGTTAATCAGTATCAGAATCATCAGATTTAAAGATCACCCTCTAGATAAGACTGATCTCAAATTCAGTTACTCTATATAGAATGAAACTAAAATAGTTCCATCAAAACTCAGACTGTTAAATACAGTTGCTCAGTATCAGTTACATCGGTCTTATTGATCATCCCTGTTATATCAGTTGTGCCAGTTGTCATAGACTATGTTATCAGTATTCAGTTTCAGGACTGTTAGACATAGTCAATCAGACCAGTTCTTCATAATTCGAACTGTCAGAAATAGTCATTATCTATTTAGTATATCAGTATCAGTAAAGTCATGTTGTCAGTATTCAGACCCAGTAGTCAGTATCACTACGAGTTTAGTTATAGTTATTTATGCATGCATGTATTCTCACATTCATATTAGTCAGCATTGTTCATACATATAACCCTTTGCATTTAGCCTACCTCACTCGTATACTCAGTACATTCAGATGTACTGACGCATTTGTGCTATGGTGCTTTTTCTTATATTACACCATAGGTTCAGAGGCACATGTTCCAGATCAGCAGTAGCATTCCAGTCACAGAGTTGCAATGAGTCCTCATCCATTCGAGGACGATATTATTTTATTTCATTTATTATTTTAGTTCAGCTTTACTAAACGGAGTTAGTTGGAGACATGTTCCTTCAACTCCTTACTCAGATAGTATTTAGAGGCTTTCAGATTTAGTTCAGATTTAATTCAGACTTCAGTTGTTTTTGGGTATTTGCCACCCATATGGATATTACGTTTGTCAGATATTTTATTCAGTTAAACCTTATGGCCTGTTCATGTTTTTTTTCATTATTACATCATATATTATAGTGTACAGGTACAAATATCAGTCATGGGTTAGCTTGTGGTCCTTCGGGGTTATAAGCACCGTGTAGCATTCTGGTTCAGAAAATTGAGATGTTACACTTATCTCACATAAGAGTCCACCTGTGAAAGGATCTTCCAAGTGTATGATCTCATCAATGAGAAGAAGAGTTACAATGCCACAACCCCCTTTAAGTGGTTTTCTAATATATAATGACCCTCTAGGTTATTTCCTTGATTTTCATTCAATTTTAGAATTTTGAGCCTTCCCAAAGAGACCATAGGTCATTTATGACTTGTTGAAACTGTCGGTTTGGTGATCATATAATTCGATTGAATTTTAAGTTTATTTTTCTATTTTGGAGCTTTTGCTATTTAGGATTTGGTCTCAGACCAAAACTCCTAGTAGATGACCTCAGAAGAGAATTTTGGTAACCCCATCAGCTCTAGAATGTTGATTTTTGTCTAGGGGACCCTTTCTTCAAGTTTCGAGGCTTCCAGACTTATTTTGAGCTATTAGGCAAATTTTATGAAAAATAAAACTATTGGTGTGGGACCCACATTCAATTAAAAAAATCTTGGATGAATGTTTTGATGATTTCATTTGATCCAGAACATGGTCTACAATCAAATTTCACTATTGGATCATGTTCATAGGGTTTTGGATGAGTTTCAATGGACAAAAATAAGTTTTTGACTTTATTGGTGCTGGTGTGTTCATGAAAGTGAACTTTGTCCTTTTGACCTGATCAAGTGCAAAGAAAATTGTTTACCCCCCGATCATGTCTCTAAAGAGATCAAAGTGTTTCTTAAGCAATTATTTTTTAGGATAAGACTCCATATTCGTAGTTTTTGTTATTTTGTTTGCTAGGAAGCTCATGTTTTGATGATTTTTGATGCATTTTTCTCATAAAATTTTTGTATATCAATTTAAAACTATATTTTCCCAATTTCCCAAGAACTTCTACCCTATTCATTTTGATTTTTACCCAAGTTAAGAATTAAAACCCTATTTTCACCATTTTTGGACTTGGGAGCTCTGATTTGGACAACTCCAAAGGAGTTTTTGAGATTTCTTCCATGGGTAAGTTTTCTAATCGTTCAATTATCATTTTTCCCATGATTTCATCTTCAAAACTTGATTTCAAAATGGGGTTTGGGGGATTTTATCGGTAAAGATTGAAAATGGTTTTTCTTTGATTTGAACCTCTTTTTTAACTCATTTTCACATGATTTTCAGATGTAGACTCCTATAAGTATGGAGAACATATTTAAAATAAAATTATAGTTTTACCTCTTTTATTTTCAAACCCATTTTTGAGGTCTATTTTTTGACCCGTCTTGAAAATAACAATTTGAGTTTCATTTTATTTCTCTTGTTTTACTCCTAAAGATGTGTAGATTACTATTTGAAAGCGTAGTGGAATTTTTAGATTGTTGAGTGAAGTCAGACGATTTAAGGAATTTTGATTCAGTAGCAAGGTAGGATTTTTACTACTTTTATTAATGAGATGGTGTATTTTATACATTGCATGTTAAATAGGAATGTTAAGATTTGATTGTAGGTAGAACACTGTGACTTAGCCTAGATGATTGATTTTGGGGTTTAGATGTGTGAATTGACCCTTAATCAGAAACACTTATTATACTCCTATGAGCCTATTACCTTTTTCATAGACTGATAAAAGATTAGTAGTATGGCTTTAGTGTTGTGATAGATACGAGATTCGTAATATGATTGGGGTACTGTGCTAGATATGGGATGCTATTTAGGTATTGGAAGAATAGATGATACGATTAATCTTATTTGGGCTGTTCAGACTACCTTGATACCGTAATATAGGTGATATTATTACCTTGCTACTAATTATGGATCATGTAACATCTATAAGTGAATTTAGATACGTTATCCTAATTCTGAGTTGAGGCTTACCTAAAAATGAATTTCAGAGATTAGAAGTGGGACCTGCTGTGGCCCACCATAGGTCTAGACTTGTGTTATCCTTATAGTCTCATTTATACATGTTATGCCCTTATTAATGTTTTGTTTGGTCTTAAGGTGATTGGATTTGTTTAATAAGTATGTTAGTGGGATATTTAAGAGTTATGAAAATTTTGAATATGCTTAATGGTATAGCTTTTAGATGTAATTATTGGTATGTCTTTTGGATATGGCTAATACTATGGTTTATGGTTTTGTTGGATACATATGATGTAGTCCCAATTTTTATGATATTTTTTTATGTTTATGATATTTGTTGAATTTTGGGAAGTGTTGTATCCTTGTAAAGGATTGAGCCATAGTCTATAGATGTTTTAATGCTTATGATCGGTTTGTTTGGATATTGGTAATGGGATGCATAGATTCAGTACATTCATTATCACTAAAATAGTAAATGGTAAAATTTCAACTAGAGATATGGTTTTACTATTGTTTTTCTTAAAAAAGGATTTAATCTTACGTTACATTTTTTTAAAAATATTCTTTATAAAGGGAATTGTATCATCTTAATGAATGATTTGTGAGCTTTTGAGACTGAAAATGATGTTTCAAAGATTTTTCTAAGATAGATTCTGGTCCATGGTCTTACTACTATTATTTACCACGATCGAGAGAGATTTTGATCCCTTCTACATTTTTGTTGATGATATGAGCACCGATTTAAGTTCGGCAGTTAAATTTCGAGGTATGTTTTGGATACCTTTTGCACATAAATGTGGCGCGCAATACACCCATCTACAAGACTCTACTAGATGTAGCATTCAGACTTCCTAGGACTCTATTGAACCTTAGGATCTGATATAAATTTTGTAACACCCTAAATCTGGTACCCGAAATGCTACTCAATGTTCATGACCCCGAAGGACCACAAGAAAACCCATGAATGATATCTGTACATGAACAATGCATAATATACTGTATAAATATACAAATAAATATTGTAAGGCTGTAAGGTTCAAAACTAATAAAATAATCTCTGAATGATATGTATCACAATACCAAAATAAAACCTGAAATAAACCATCTCAACATGATAGTCTGAAAAGACTCTAATAGTCTGAACTGCCTTAATAAGGATTTGATGGGACATGTCCCCAACTAACTACAACTACTAAAATAAATTAATTAATGAGATAATAAAGTAATGGTCATGTCCTCAAAGGATGGGGACTCACTGCTAACTCTGACTATTGAGACTGGAATGCAAATGATGCTCTGGAGATTGTGCTTCTGAACCTATAGTATAAAACACCATAGCGCAAATACGTCAGTACATTTGAATGTACTACTATGCATGTGAGGTAGGCTGAATGCAAAAGGGTTCACATGCATGAACTATACTAACTGACTGCATAACATGAACGTGAAAATACATACATGACTACATAATACTATAACTATGTTTGTGATAACATGATTACTGAGTCTGATTACTGATTACATGATATACTGATATCTGTATAACTGAAATAACTGATACTGAGCGACTGTATCTGATAGCTTAGGTACTGATGGAACAAGCTGATTTCCGTACTGTTCTAAGTTTACTGTATCTAATAGTCCTGAATACTGTAGAACTATCTGAGTTCTATTACTGATATTGAATAACTATATCTGACAGTCATGATTCTTTACTAAAACTCTGGGAAGTAGTAATCTTACCAATATACACCAAATGAAGCAATATAGCTGTGTTGGGGTCCAATCTGTAACCCCAATTGAAAGGGTGTCAATACCACGTCACTGGTAAGGACAAACTGTGGGTGACCCTCATCTGACAGTTTCCCTAAAAGAGAATGGTGAGACCCTCATATGACAGTATTTATCCACCTCATCAACTCTCATCTAACAGTGTTGATGTCTCAACCTATGCTGGCTACATAGTTATGGAATGCAAAAGATGACTTCTAAGAATTATACCCTTAATTGACAGTATGTGTTCCCATCCTTGGGTTTAATCATTGCTAATTCCTACTCCCATCTGAATAGACACTGAACATGGATTACTGAACTGAACTGGACTGAATTAACTGAGTTCCATTGACTGAAGAAATACTACTGAGATTACTAAATTTCTGATATTTCTTGATTCATATGACTTATTGAATTTGTATGAACATGGCTCGGCTGAGAATATCTTGAAAACATGACACTGGCTCTGGGAACATAGCTAATTGTCGGGTACAAGTACCCCCAGGACTCGATAGCATAAAACTGACAAAGCATGACTTTCTTGAATACATGTCCAACATCATAATCCATAATACAATAAGTTGGAGATTTCATGAAGTAGAAGTTCTAAAGCACCACAAGGGTTACACATGTATCCATCATACACTGACTATGACATTTCATCAAACTTTTGACATGAATAAATATGTACATGATTAGGGATTTCATATTATCATACTAGTATGGCACTTTTCCTTCTCGTAGGCATTTAATCAAACACATGAGGAGCATAATTTGGTTATAATATCATCAATGCATCTAATTGTCATGGTTGCATGAATAATTTTGCAAGTTTTAAGGGTTTATCATGATTATTATGTAAATCTTCACATACTAGGGTCAATCACTGGAATATGTAATTTAAAACATGAATCAAAACCCCACAACATCATAAACGTGGATTTCAATTCAATTTAAATCATGAACATTCATACATAAACAAATCTTGGATTTTGAAAAAATATTCTTGAGCTTCATGGGTGAAAGGGACCCATGAATCAATACATGACATACCTGGGTTGTCAGTTCCTTGAAGTCCTTAGACTTGAAGAACTTGAATCTCTTAGTTTCTTGAAGAAGGATTTGGATCTTGTTCTTGGGATTATCTTTGAGAGAAAACCTTAATATGATGTTATATATGGATAAGGAACTTATGAGCCTTGGTCTGATATAATTAGGGGTTAAAATGGGTGGAAACGACCCAAATACCCTTTTAAAAATGGCTTTAAAATAACTGAACGAATTATGAGATGGTCCATCGCTGGGTCGACGGTCCATCGGTCCTGAATGTCGCACCTGGGAAAAATAGGGGTTCACTGCCTCTGCTACGACGGCTTGGGCAACGGTCCGTTGCTAGCTCAATGGTCCATCGACCTGAGCCTTTTCCCTTAGGCATAATGTGGTCTCACTGCCTCAACTGCGATGGTTTTGGCGATAGTCCGTTGCTAGGTCGACGGTCCGTCGACTCTCATCATAGTACCTGGGTAATTTTGACTGCTTTCTATAAAACAACCATAACTTTCTACCCCAATACCGGATTTGGGAAAAATTGGTATCGTTGGAAATATAATTCAATTTTACACATGAAAAAAAGTGAAAATCTTAAAAATTCCACGTATATAAAAGTGGATTCATATTTCAAAGTAAGTTCCTAACATACTTGGGATGATTTCAAGCTAGGTAGAAGTATGGGGTATTACAATATCTCCCCCTTGAAAACATTCATCCTCGAATAAGACTGAGTGAGAGGGAAAAAGATAAACTAATGTAAATACTAAACATGAATGACTGGAACATGATTCCATGACTGATATGACTGATAACTGAACATATCATACTGAACATGAATATCTGATGCATGTGTAATTGATTCATGAATGAATGACTTAGTGTTCCGAGGAACTAAGTTTCTCACAAGGAGAATGCATATCGGATGCATGATTATATGACTGAACTGGCACATGAATGCATGACTCACTATGCAATGGTATTTAATACCAATTTTATAATGGAATTTAGAACATAAAGTGGATTCCAAGTTTTTCACTAAAATCTGAACATGAAACTGAAAAGCTTAAGGAGAACAATTACCTTAAGCTAGATCTGAGTTTGCGGAGAAATGCTGAGGATACTTAGTCCGCATTCTGCCAAATAACTTTGACTAGAGGGACTTTTTTGTTCCTCAGTCTACGCGTCTAATAGTCTAGGATTTCAACTGGAATCTTTTCATAAGAGAGGTTGTTATGAACACCTATGCTATGAATAGGGACTATGACTGCTGGGTAACCAAAGCACTTCTTGAGAAAATAGACATAGAAGACTAGATGAACTGAGGCTAGATCTAAAGGCAATTCAAGCTCATAGGCTACCTTTCCAAAATGATTGAGAATTTTGAAGGGACCGACATATCGAGGACTGAGCTTTCCCTTCTTGACGAATCTCTTCACTCCCTTAATAGGAGAGATCTTTAGATAGATATAATCACCAATATCAAACTAAAGATCCTTTCTACGCATATCTGCAAAGACTTCTATCGGCCCTGAGCAAACCAGAGTCTTTCGCTGATCAGCTAGACTTTTTCTAAGGCATCGAATACTAAGTCAGGATCTATAACTGAGGCCTCACTAACTTCGAACCAACCGACTGGAGATCTACATCTCCTACCATAAAGAACTTTGAATGGAGCCATCCGAATACTAGAATGATAGCTGTTATTATATAGAAACTCAATCAAAGGAAAGTGGTCATCCCAAATACCCTTGAAATCAATTGCACATGCCCTTAGCATATCTTCTAACATCTGAATGGTCTATTCTGCTTGACCATCTGTCTGAGGATAGAAGGTTGTACTGATATGAACTTGGGTACCAAGAACCTTGTGGAATGCTTTCTAGAAATGAGAAGTGAACTAGGTACCACTATCTAAGATAATAAATAATGGAACACCGTGAAATCTGACCAAATCTCTGATGTAGAGTTTGGAATAATCCTTGGCTGAATAAGAGGTATGTACTGGAAGAAAATGAGCTTATTTGGTCATCCTATCTACAATGACCCAAATTGAATCATGCTGGATGAGGCAAACCCGGCACAAAGTCCATGTTCACTTCTTCCCACTTCCAAGTAGGAATACTAAACACCTGCATGGACCCACTAGGTTTCTGATGTTCTATCTTAACCTGCTGACATGTAGAGGACTTAGCCACAAACATTGCAACATCTCTCTTAATCCCACTCCACCAATAGATTTCTCGTAAGTCGCGATATATTTTTGTGGCCCCTAGATGAATAGAGTAGCATGCACCATGCACTTCTACAAGAATTTTCTGCCTTAATTTATCTACACCTGGAACACACAGACAACCATGACAACGCAATACACCATCTCCCCCTTTGGAGAAACCTCTACTTTTTTATCCTTGACTGATTCTTTCAACTTGACAAGAATGGGATCTCTATCTTGCTTTTCATTCACCTAGGAAACTATAGATGATTCTGCACTACACTAAATCCATAATTCACCCTCATCTGCATCGGATAAGCGAAGACCTAGTCTGGTAAGCTGATGGACTTCCTGAGCTAACTTGTCCTTACTATCCTCAACATGAGCAACACTACCCATAGATATTCTACTGAGAGTGTCGGCCACGACGTGGCCTTGCCCGGATAATAAAGGACACTTATGTCATAATATTTCAAGATCTCTAACAACTTTCTCTGAAGAAGATTGAGATCTTTCTGATAAAAAACATACTGAAGGCTCTTATGTTATGTGAACACATCTACATAAACTCCATAGAGATAATGCCTTCAAATCTTTAAGAAAAAAACTACGGTTACTAACTCAATATCATGAGTAGGGTAATACACTATGAAGCCATCTGAACCCTCTGGAAGAGACAAAACTGGAGGTGAGGTGAGTCGAGTCTTCAACTCTTGAAAACTCTTCTCGCAAGGATCTGACCACTGAAACATGACTTTCTTCTGAGTCAATCTGGACATCGGGGATGCAATAGAAAAAAATCCCTCAATAAACCGTCAGTAATAGCAATCCAAACCCAAGAAATTCCTGATATCTGATGGAGAGACATGTTTAGGCTAGTTTCTTGCTGCTTCGGTATTTTGAGGATCAACCCTAATGCCATCACCAGAAATGATATGACCAACGAATGCTACTAACCTTAGCGAAAATTCACACTTACTGAATTTGGCAAATAACTGATGAGTTTTGACAGTCTACAATGCTATTCTAAGATGGTCTGCATGATCACACTCACTGCAGGAATAAACAAGGATGTCATTTTTGAAGACTATGACAAACATAACCAAGTACTGCTTGAACACACGGTTCATCAAGTCCATGAAAGATACTGGGGCATTGGTAAGACCAAAGGACATAACTAAGAATTCGAATTGACCATACCGAGTATGAAAGTCTATTTTTGAAATGTCACATTCTCTGACTCTGAGCTGATGATAGCCTGATCTGAGGCCTATCTTAGAAAAATAGCTGGCTCCCTAATGTTGGTCGAACAAGTCATTGATTCTGGGAAGAGAATACTTGTTCTTGATTGTGATTTTATTGAGCATACGGTAATCAATGCATATTCTGAGAGAACTATCTTTCTTGAGCACGAATAAGACTGGTGCACCCCACGAGGACATGATGGGTCTGATGGATCCCTTATCTAAGAGATCCTTCAACTACTCTTTAAATTCTCTGAGTTCTGCTGGTGCCATTCTATATGGCAGAATAAATATAGGCTGAGTATCTAAAAGAAGATCAATGCCGAAGCCTATTTCCCTTTCGAGAGGAATTCTTAGAAGATTTTCAGGAAAGATATTTGAATATTCATTTATGACTGGGACTAATTCGAGATTGGGAGTTTTAGAACTAGTGTCCTTAACTCAAACAAGATGATAGACACATCCTTTAGATATCATTTTCCGTACCCGAAGGTAGGAAATAAGCTGACCTCTGAACGCTGAAGTACTACCCTTCCACTGTAGGACAGGTTCACTCAAAAATTGAAAATGGACTATTCTATTTCTATAGTAGACTGTGGCATAGGAGAAATGAAGCTAATCTATGTCGAGAATGACATCAAAATCAGTCATCTCTAATTTGACTAAATTTGCTGAGGTGACTTTCTGAAATATCATAAAAGGACAGTTCCTGTATAACCATTCAGCTATGATAGTTTTACCCACTGGGGTAGAGACTGAGAAAGACTCTTCTAGAATTTCAGGACTGACTCCGAAATCAACTACTATATAGGGAGTAATAAAAGAAAAAGAAGATCTTGGATCTAGCAAGGTGTAAATATGCATATGAAAGATCAGTTACATACCAGTAACCACATCAGGAGAATTTTCCTGATCTTTCCAGGACTGGATAGCATAAAGTTGATTTGGGCGTTGCCCACTAGTAGCACTGGATGTGGCACCCTACTGATTTGGGCGATCGAACTGAGCTGGGGAACGGTTCTGCTGACCCTAATAACTTGACTGGGGACAATCTATGACTTTATTTCCTGGCTTGGCATATCTAAAATAGACATCGCTACCAGCTCTGCAAGCCGTCTTATGGTTCTTACCATAAGTCTGCCAAAAGGGTTTAGTCAAGCATTACCGACACAGCCCTGAGACTTATAGCCTGGCGCTCTATCTCTATTACCATACCTGAACTTAGGAGCTAGAGCACTAGCATAAGAAGGATCCGGAAATACTAACTTAGGATGAAACTAAAAATGGTTTTCTCCTTCTAATTTGGGCTGAGCAAAGTTGAAACTACCTGTACTTTCTATCTTATTCTACTTCTCCCTTATCTTAATCTTTTTCTCTTCTATCTACTGAGAATGGGTCTTAATCCTGGCTATGTTTATGTCACTATTTAGCATCATGAACCTTCACTCATTGACTACACTATCATTCACCCCAAAAACAAACTTAATCATCTTAGCCCTGCTATCTGCAACCACATAAGGAGCATATCTGGCTAATTGAGTAAACTTAGGAGAATAATATTTAACCATCATGTTTCCCTACCTGAGGTTGATAAATTCCAACACCTTAGCTTCTCTCATCTCTAGGGGAAAGAACCTATCTAAGAATACAGTGAAAAGATCCTCCCACTCAAAAGGCCCTGAATCATCTGGACTTTCTGATTTCCACTAGTTAAACAAAGTGTGAGCAACGTATTACAACTGATATGTATCTATCTTTGCACTCTCACTAGAAGTAACCCCCATGATTTCTGTAACCTTCTGTACCTGGTTAAGGAATTCCTTAGGGTCCTCGTCTGTCTTAGACCCGAAAAAGGATGAAGGATTCATTAAGGTGAAGTCCTAAATCCTGGCTATAGCTGAATTGGCCATTGGGTTTGCCAGAATGACAACTGGTCGTTCATTCTGAGCAGCAACTGACTAAGCAAGAGTAGTGAATAAAGCTCTAAACTCTACATGAGACACATGTTCACCTAAAGGTTCTTCGGGCTGAGGGGCTGACTGATTCCCATTTTTTTTGGGAGGCATATTCTGTAGAAGAAAGGGAGAAATGTATTAGACTGAGAGATTGACCAGAGATTATGCTCACTCGCATGGCATGAATACTGAAAGAATGGAAACTGTTCCTGAAAAATCTTATAGCCTCCTACACATAAATGTGGCGCACAACACACCCATGTACAAAACTATACTAAATGTGTCTTTTAGACTTCCTAGGACTCTATTGAACATTAGGCTCTGATACCAAGTATGTAAAACCCTAAATCTGGTACCCGAAATGCTACACAATGCTCATGACCCCGAAGGACCACAAGCTAACTCATGACTGATATTTGTACCTGAACACTGCATAATATACTGTATAAATACAAGAATAAATATTGTAAGTCCATAGGGTTCAAAACATATAAAATAATCTCTGAATGATATGTATCACAATACCAAAATAAAACCTAAAATAAACCATTTGAACATGATAGTCTGAAAAGACTCTAATTGACTTAACTGCTTGAATAAGGAGTTAATGGGACATGTCCGCAAATAACTACAACTACTAAAATAAATTAATTTATGAGATAGTAAAGTAATAGTCATGTCCTCGAAGGATAAGGACTCACTGCTAACTCTGATTGTTGAGACTGAAATGCAACTGATGCTCTGGAGCTCGTGCTTCTGAAACTATAGTATAAAACACCATAGCGCAAATGCGTCATTACATTTGAATGTACTGGTATGAATATGTGATTCCCCGGAAAAAATTTTCTGTTAAGATCTCGGACAAAAATGTGTTGAATTCTATTCTTTATCATGATTAATAATTTTTCTGTGTGGAATTTATAGATAGGCAACCCGTCATAGCGTATATCATCGAATAAGATTTCCAATGATATATGGATCATCCAAAATGGACACTCGAGCGATGAGTTATGATCATTTCGATCTAACCATGAATAGTGGAGAACAATAAATGTGCAGGAAAAAAATACTAAGGCCAGGCAAATTTTAGGGTCTACTTGAAATGATCATAACACCTTGTGCATAATGATCTGGGTGAGCTACTATATATCAAAAAAATCTCTGAAAGTCCTGTTTCCAATGTCATTGGTTTCATCAAATTTCTCCGTTGGAGAAAAAAGTTATGGTCGATCTACTTCAGCCTATCAAACAATACACCAAAGGACAGATTTGACATTATTTGACTTTTAAGGGTATTTTGGTCATTTCCACTTCAATCCATCCGGGTAATCCATGGAATTAAGTCCATTAAGAGCATTCAATAGCTCATTTTTCTTAAATATTTTCTAAGGCTCAAACCCCACCCCTACTACTCCAAATTTCATCCTTCTATGTCTCTTGATTGAACTGTAGAAATTTCAAATTGATTTGGGATTCGAGTTGATCATGTTAAGGACTTCGAGAAGCATCCTTTATTTTCATTAATAAAGTTCCAGAGTCGAAAGTTCATATTCATCTTTCATTTTTAGGTATGTGGGGCTTTGAATAAGATTATTCTTTCGATCTTGTGCCTGGTATTTTGTTGAATAACATTGACATGAGATTTTACATATTTTACCATGAATTGGAAATATGGTTTTATATCTTATATTATTGTCCATGAGCTATGGGATTATTTCATCCGATGTGTATGATGTTGAGATGAAATTATGTCCAAAAAGTATTTGATTATGAGAGTATGATGATTTAATTTCTTAAGCCTTGATTTATACTTTCATTCCACTATTTCCTTATTATGAATTTATAATTGATATTGGAAATTCTATATCCCTACTATGGGTTGATGTCTTAAGTACCTTTAAATGAGAGTTGGATGGCAAATTGAGAAATGTTGATATTGAAGTTGCAATGAGTCTTGGTAACTTGCGGATGGTTTTGATGAGTTAAATTGTTGAAAATATTATGTATTGAGTCTTCATATCCTTGTCCAAATGTCGAGTCAGTTATGGTTCAATGCATTGATACATTGTTGATGATGAGGAAGATTAAAATGTTTTGAGCTAAAATGTGTTGAGTTAGGAATCCACAAATTGATATGATTTGATAAATGAGAAAGAGATTTGATTTGGTCTTTATAATAGACCCTTGTGATGTTGTGGTGGATTTCCTAACACGTTCTGAACTTGTCGGGGAATAGTACTTAGCACCAAGAGGGAAATTTGGTATTTCCCCAAACCTATGTTCCACCGTAGGGTTGTTTGATGATGATATTATTGTCCAAAGAGCCCGATTGTGATTATTGCAGTTTTAAAGTCGTACTCCCTGGCAAAGATTATGACGCTCCCGCCAATGAGGGTTTCAAACGTTCGTATTCCACGTAGCTCACGTGGGGTTGTCGGTTATAGGAAACTCCCCGGTCCATAAGAGTCATGTTTATTGAAATACCGAGTCACTCCGAGTTTTGATGTGGTAAGTCAAGTTGCCTATGATGATATATATTGATTTATGAGGTTTTTCTTCTTCATTTCCTATCTAAGATGTTATGAGTTGCATGATTCAATATCACTCAAGACAGGTGTGTCATTATGGTCCGTATGTACGTTTTTACGAAATTTATGATATTATTTATAATTTGCATGCGCCCCGATATACATAGTACGTATCTTGTGCTGACCCACATATTTCTCTATTTGCTACATTCTTACCATGATGTAGGTTCAGGTACTCAGCTCCAATCGTGAAAGCGATATCCAAGTGTCGCATCTACGTTCCTTCAGTGGTAAGTCCTCATGGTTCAAGGACCAACTTGCTAGTTTTGGTGCTGTTGTTTTGTGATCTCTTTGGTCTGTTATGTCAGTTGGGGGTTTGTCCCAATGGCTCATTGATTTTGTTGTTTAGAGGCTATGTCATACTAGTGTATTGTTGGGTTGGTTTATGTTTAGACATTCTATATATGTACAGTCTAATGATATTCTGTGTCATGTACGAGGTGATATGATATGTACTTATATATATATCCTTAGCGTAGCGTGTATGTTGTTGTGTTGGAACCCAGGGGTAGTGTTTTGGCTTAAAGGGTTAGCTTGAGGCTACGGGTAGCCTTGGGCACCGTGTGGCATCTCAGGATGATATTTTAGGGTGTTACAAACTTGGTATCAGAGCCTAAGGTTGTGAAGAGTCTGACAAGCCGCGTTACGTAGAGTCTTGAGCATCGGTGTGTACACCTATGATCAAGAGGCTGTGGGGCGTTCTAGGAAAAGTCGTTTCTTTCTTTCTACAAGACTCTCTCATGCTTACAACTATTTCCTTTTGCTATTAATTCATGTGTTCTTATGACAGAAAATGCCTCCACGTTGAGCTTACGGAAACAACAACCAACCTCAGCCCGTTGATCCGTTACATAAAACGGTATCCCATGCCGAATTTCTGGCAGCTTTTCAGACGCTAGCCCAGGCAGTTACCACCAATACTCAGGCCAACGCTCCCCCTCCACAGGAAAATAATTCGGTAACAACACGAATTCATGATTTTATGCGGATGAATCCGCCAGAGTTTCATGGGTCGAGAGCAGGTGAGGACCCGCAGATGTATGTTGATGAAATGAAGAAAATTACACAGATTATGCACGTGACCCAGGAATAAAGTATAGAGTTGGCTTCTTATCGGTTGAAAGATGTTGCCTATGACTGGGTGTTGTAGATGTGGAATAAGGGTAGAGAGGAAGATACCACTCCGGTGACTTAACAATTATTCCAAGATGCTTTCTTGGATAGATTCTTTCCTCTTGAGTTATGGGAAGCTAAGATAGAGGAGTTTATGAATTTGAGACAAGGCTCCATGTCGCTTAAGGAGTACTGTCTTAAGTTTAATCAGCTATTAAAGTACGCTCCCAATATGATGGCTTACTCGAGGACTAATATGAGCAAGTTTCTAACTGGGGTATCGAGTTATGTTGTGAAAGAATATAGATCTGCTATGATCAATAGGGAGATTGATCTTCCTAGGTTAATGATTCACGCCCAACAGATTGAGTTAGATAAGATAAAGGAAAGAGAAAGAGTAGGAGGGATAAAGAGAGTTAGATCGGAGCAACAGGGGTCTGGTAAGACTAGATTCTTGGGAAGGAGTCGCCCTCAGTTTCAGAGACGTCTATTTATACCTGTGCCTTCCTCAGCTAGTGCTCCCATATATCGCGGCAGGCAAGATCTCAGGAATAGGTCGGTACCTTCCAGGTCTCAGGACAGTGTCAGCAACTGGCCTCATCCTCCTTCGTGTGCTAAGTGTGGTAAAGACCATTTTTGGGAGTGTTATATGGGGCAGTGGGGCTGTTTTGGTTGTGGAAAGTTGTGCATCATTCTTAGAGACTGCCCGTATTCCAGACAGCGGAGTCGTGATGTCTGTCCCCAGAGTCAGGCTACCAGTGCCTTGCCTCCCATAGCCCTTCTAGTTCCTTCTCAGGGTGCTTCATCTAGTACTGCTGGCGGTCAACACTAGAATCGTTTCTATGCTATACCACCTCATCAGGAGCAGGAGGACTCTCCCGATGTTGTCACTGGTATGCTCCATTTTTTCTATTTTGATGTCTATGTGTTGATGGACCCCGATTTGAGTTTTTCTTATGTGACACCTCTGGTTGCTGTAAATTTTGAAATGGATCCTGAACTAATTTCTGAGCCTATTTTGGTTTCTTCTCCTATAGGAGAGTCTGTCATTGCTAAGCAGGTGTATAAGAAATGTCCCATTACTGTCTTTCATAGGGTTATATATGCTGATTTGATTGAGCTAGATATTGCTGACTTTGATATCATTCTGGGTATGGATTGGCTTTACTCATGCTATGCGTCTATTGATTGTCATGCCTGTGTGGTCACGTTTCAGTTTCTTGATGAACCTATCCTCGAATGGTCCGGGAGTTTTGTGATTCCTAAGGGTCGTTTCATATCCTATCTCAAAGTTAGGAAGTTGATTTCCAAGGGTTGCATCCACCATTTGGTTTGGGTTAAAGACACTAAGTCTGAAACCCCGACCATTCAGTCAATTAATGTTGTTAATGAGTTTCTTGATATCTTTTCGGAAGATCTCCCTGGAATACCTCTTGATAGAGAGATAGAGTTCGGGATTGACCTTCTTCCCGATACTCAGCCTATTTCTATTCCTCCGTATTCCATGGCTCCCACGGAACTTAAAGATTTGAAGGAGCAATTGAAAGATCTTTTAGACAAAAGCTTTATCAGACCTAGTATGTCCCCGTGGGGTGCACCTGTCCTATTTGTGGGTAACAAAGATGGTTCTTTGAAGATGTGTATTGATTACCGGCAGCTTAATAGGGTTACTATCAATAATAAATATCCGTTTCCTCGAATTGATGATTTATTTGATCAATTACAAGGTGCGAGCTACTTTTCGAAGATAGACCTCAGATCCGGTTATCACCAACTTAAGGTTAGGGAATATGATATCCCCAAGACACTCTTCCGAACCCGTTACGATCATTTTGAATTTCTAGTGATGTCTTTCGGGTAAACTAATGCTCCAGCGGCTTTCATGGATCTTATGAACCATGTATTCCGTCCATGTCTGGATTTATTTGTAATAGTGTTCCTTGATTATATTCTTATTTACTCCCGAAGTAAGGGTGATCATACGGATCATCTCCGAATCATGTTGGAAACTCTTCAAACTCATCGGTTGTATGCTAAGTTCAGTAAGTGTGAGTTCTGGCTGAACGCGATAGCCTTCTTGGGTCATGTTGTTTCTTTCGAAGGTATTAGAGTTGATCCTCAAAACGTAGAGGCTATAAAGAGTTGGCCTAGACTTATTTCTCCTTCTGATATTCAAAGTTTCTTGGGTCTAGATGGTTATTATCATCATTTTGTTGAAGGGTTTTCATCTATTGCATCTCCTATGACCCGTTTGACCCAAAAGAAAGTGAAGTTCCTGTGGTCCAAATCTTGCGAGAAGAGTTTTCAGGAGTTGAAGACTCGACTCACTTCATCCCCTGTATTGACTTTGCCTGATGGTGTTGATGGTTTTGTGGTGTATTACGATGCTTTTAGAGTCAGTTTGGGTTGTGTATTGATGCAAAAGGGCAAGGTTATAGCTTATGCTTCCAGGCAGCTAAAATCTCACGAAAAGAATTATCCTATCCATGACCTTGAATTAGCTGTCGTGGTTTTTTTTTTGAAAATCTGTAGACATTATTTGTATGGTGTCCATGTCGACGTCTTCACGGACCATAAGATCTTGCAGTATGTATTCACCCAAAAGGAGTTGAATCTTAGGCAGAGATGATGGTTAGAACTGTTGAAAGATTATGATATAAGCATTCTATATCATCCGGGAAAGGCCAATGTAGTAGCAGATGCCCTTAGTCGGAAGTCCATTGGTAGCGTAGCATATGTGGAGATTGGTAAGAAGGAGTTGGCCCATGAGGTACATCGTTTGGCTAGATTGGGGGTTAGGTTATTTGGTGATGCTAAGGGTAGTATAAGAGTGCAAAGAGGTTCCGAATCCTCTTTAGTTTCGGAAGTGAAGGAGAAGCAAGACAGGGATCCTACCTTGGTCAGGTTAAAAGAGTCAGTTAAAGACCAAAAGGTGGAGGTTTTCTCCCAAGGGGAAGATGGCATTTTGAGACTCTGAGAAAGATTATGTGTTCCTAATGTTGATAACTTGAAGTAGAGGATTATGGAGGAAGCGCATGGTACACGATACTCCATCCATCCTGGTGCTACCAATATGTACCATGATTTGTGGGAAATCTATTGGTGGAACGGTATCAAGAGGAACAAAGAAGAATTTGTGGCAAAGTGTTCCACGTGTCAACAGGTTAAAATAGAGCATCAAAGTCCCAGTGGCGTGATACAAGAGTTTAGCATTCCTACTTGGAAGTGGGTAGAAGTGAATATGGACTTCATAGTTGGTTTGCCTCCTTCTCGTCGCCATCATGATTCGATTTGGGTTGTCGTAGACCGTCTGACATAATCAACTCATTTCTTGCCTGTGCATTCATCGTATACAACTGAAGATTATGCTAGAATATATATTCGGGAACTCGTCAGACTTCATGGAATCCCTTTGGCTATTATTTCTGATAAAGGTACTCTGTTTACCTCTTAGTTTTGAAAATCATTCCAGAAGGGTCTCGGTACTCAAATTCGTTTAAGTTCTTCTTTCCATCCGCAAATAGATGGTTAGGACGAGCGAACCATTCAAACTTTAGAAGATATGTTGAGGGCTTGTGTGCTTGATTTAAAGGTAGTTGGGATGATCACTTAGCATTAATCGATTTTTCTTACAATAACAGTTTTCATGCTACTATTAGAATGGCCCCGTTTGAAGATTTGTATGGTAGAAGGTGTTGATTACCCATTGGTTGGTTTAAATTTGGTGAGGCTGCCGTGACTGGAACGGATGCGGTGCTCAAGTCCATGGAGAAGGTTAAGTTAATTCGGGAAAGGTTGAAAACCGCCCAAAGTCGTTAAAAATCATACGCAGATGTAAGGAGGAAAGACCTTGAATTTGATGTTGGTGATTTAGTGTACTTGAAAGTTTCACCCATGAAAGGGGTGAAGAGATTTGGGAAGAAAGGGAAACTAAGTCCCCATTGTATTGGTCCCTATAAGATTGTGGATCACATTGGGAAGGTAGCGTATAAGGTTGAATTGCCCGCGGAGTTATCTAACGTCCATCCGGTTTTCCATGTTTCTATGCTTAAGAAGTCTATTGGTGATTCTTTTGTGATTGATCCTTCCGAAAGCTCGGGTATTCAAGATAGTCTTTCATATGAAAAGATTCCGGTTGAGGTTTTTGACTTTCAAGTTCGTAGGCTGAGAAACAAGGATGTTCCTTTGGTTAAAGTGCTTTGGCGAAATCAATCCGTGGAGAGTGCTACTTGGGAAGACGAAGTGGATATGCACGCCAAATATCCCCACCTCTTTCGTACGAATCCTGAGCATGTCAAAGGTATCGTTCTCTTTTGATTTAATCCTTATTGCTATGTTTATCTTAGCTTGTGTGTTTTCTACGATTTCCAAAAAAATCTAGAATGGAGTATATGCTTGGGAAAGATGATTTTTCTCTATATACTCATTTTCATAGAATTATTGACCTACCTATCAACATTCGAGGATGAATGTTTCCAAGGGGGAGATGATGTGATGCCCCAGAAAAAAAATTTCGTTAAGATCTCGGACAAAAATGTGTTGAATTCTGTTCTTTATCGTGATTAATAATTTTTTTGTGTGGAATTTCTGGATAGGATACCCGTCATCACGTAGAGCATCGAATAAGTTTTCCAACAATATGTGGATCCTCCAAAACGAACACTCCAGCGATGAGTTATGAGCATTTCGATCTAACCATGAATAGTGGTAAATAGTAAATGTGCAGGAAAAAAATGTTGAGGCCAGGCAAATTTTAGGGTCTACTTCAAACGATCATAACTCGTTTTAAATAATGATCTGGGTGAGATACTATATATCAAAAGAAATATCTTAAAGTCCTCTTTTCAATGAAATTGGTTTCATCCAATTTTTCCATCGGAGAAAAAAGTTATGGTCGATCTACTTCAGCCTATCAAAACAGTCCACCAAATGACAGATTTGACATCATTTGATTTTTAAGGGTATTTTGGTCATTTTTATTCCAATCCATCCGGGTAAACCATGGATTTAAGTCCATTAAGAGCATTCAATAGCTCATTTTTCTTCAAAATTTCCTACAGCTCAAACCCCAACCCTACTACTCCAAATTTCATCCTTCTATGTCTCTTGATTGAACCGTAGAAATTTCAAATTGATTTGGGATTCGAGTTGATCATGTTAAGGGCTTCGAGAAGCACCCTTTATTTTCGTGAATAAAGTTCCGGAGTCGGAAGTTCATATTGATCTTTCATTTTTAGGTAAGTGGGGCTTTGAACAAGATTGTCCTTTCGATCTTGTGCCCGGTATTTTGTTGAATTACATTGACATGAGATTTTACATGTTTTACCATGAATTGGAAATATAGTTTTATATTTTATATTATTGTTCATGAGTTATGCGATTATGTCATCCGATATGTGTATGATGTTGAGATGGACTTATGTCCAAAAAGTATTTGATTATGAGAGTATGATGATTTAATTTGTTAAGCCTTGATTTATACTATCATTCCACTATTTTCTTATTATGAATTTATAATTGATATTGGAAATTCTATATCCCTACTATGGGTTGATGTCTCAAGTACCTTTAAATAAGAGTTGGATGGCAAATTGAGAAATTTTGATATTAAAGTTGCAATGAGTCTTGGTATTTTCCGGATGGTTTTGATGAGTTAAATTGTTGAAACTATTATGTATTGAGTCTTTATATCCTTTTCCAAATGTCGAGTCGGTTATGGTTCAATGCATTGATACCTTGTTGATGTTGAGGAAGATTAAAATATTTTGAGCTAAAATGTGTTGAGTTAGGAATCCACAAATTGATATGATTTGATAAATGAGAAAGAGAATTGATTTGGTCTTTATGATATACCCTTGTGATGTTGTGGTGGATTTTCTAACACGTTCTGAGCTTGTAGGGGAGTAGTACTTAGCACCGAGAGGGAAATTTGGTATTTCCCCAAACCTATGTGCCACCGTAGGGTTGTTTGATGATGATATTATTGGCCAGAGAACCCGATTGTGATTATTGCAGTTTTAAGGTCGTACTTCCTGGCAAAGAGTATGAAGATCCCTCCAACGGAGGTTTCAAACATTGGTATTCCACGTAGCTCATGTGGGGTTGTCGGTTATAGGAAACTCCTCTGTCCATAAGAGTCATGTTTATTGAAATACCGAGTCACTCCGAGTTTTGATGTGGTAAGTCAAGTTGCCTATGATGATCTATAATGATTTATGAGGTTTTTCTTCTACATTTCCTATCTAAGATCTATAATGATTTATGAGGTTTTTCTTCTACATTTCCTATCTAAGATGTCTAGGTAAGAAGAAGTTAGCTCAGGAAGTTTATCATCTTGCCTAACTAGGTGTCCGTTTACTCGATTCAGCAGAAGGTAGTATATGGGTGCAGAGTATCTCAGAGTCTTCTCTAGTTTCCTAGGTGAAGGTAAAGCAAGATGGATATCCCAGTCTAGTAAAGTTGAAAAAATTAGTCAGAGATCAGAAAGTGGAGGTTTTCTTCTAAGGGTAGATGGTATTTTGCGTTGTTAGGGTAGATTGTTTATGCCTGGTGTAGATAAGTTTAGGAAATGAATTCTTGAAGAAATGCATAGTGCGCGTTACTCTATTCATCTAGGGGCCAATAAGATGTACCGCAATTTATGAAGATCTATTGGTAGAGTGAAATGAAGAGAGATATTGTAGAGTTTGTAGCTAAGTGCTCTACATGCCATCAAGTTAAGATTGAGCACCAGAAGCCTAGTGGGTCCATGCAGGAGTTCAGTATTCCCATGTGGAAATGGGAGAAAGTGAACATACACTTTGTGACAGGTTTGCCTCGTACCCATTATCTGCATGACTCTATTTGGGTTATCGTAGATAGGATGACCAAATTAGCTCATTTCTTGCCAGTCCATACCTCTTACTTAGCCGAGGACTATGCTAATCTCTATCTCAGAGAGTTGATTAGGTTTAACAATGTTCCCTTATCTATCATCTTAGATAAAGGTACTCAGTTTACCTCTCACTTCTAGAAAGCATTCCAAAGGGTCTTTGTTCCTAAGTCCACCTCACTACAACCTTCCACCCTCAGACAGATGGTCAACCAGAACTAACCATTCATACTTTAGAGGATATGCTGAGAGCATACATTGTTGATTTCAATGGTAGTTGGGATGACTATTTGCCTTTCATTGAATTTGCATACAATAACATCTATCATTCCAGTATTCGTATGGCTCCAATTTAGGCTCTCTATGGTAGGAGATATAGATCTCTAATTGGTTGGTTTGAAGTAGATGAGGCTGCAGCAGTAGGGCCTGACTTAGTGTTTAATGCATTAGAGAAGGTTCATTTGATTAGAGAAAGTCTTAGGGCTGCCCAGAGCCGACAGAAATCATATGCAGATGTGAGGAGAAGGCATCTTGAGTTTGAGTTTAGTGATTTTGTGTTCTTGAAAATCTCTCCCATGAAGGGAGTGAGGAGATTCAGCAAGGAAGAAAAACACAGTCCCCAATATATCGGTCCATATAGAATCCTCAGCCCTTTCGAAAAGGTAGCTAACGAGATAGAGTTGCCTTCAGATTTAGCCTTGGTACACCTAGTGTTCTATGTCTCATCGTTGAAAAAGTGTATTAGTGAGCCAGCTGTATTTGTTCCCTTAGAAAGTGTAGATATTCAGAACAGCCTTTCCTTTGAGGATGTTCCAGTCAAAATTCTTGATCATCAAGTTTGTAGACTAGGGAACAAAGAAGTTTCACTTGTCAAAGTTCTTGGGTAGAATCAGTCCTCTGAGGGAGCCACTTGGGAAACAGAGGCAACTATGCGGACCAAGTACCCTCATCTCTTCTCCGCGAATCCAAGTTCAGTATAAGGTACCAAGTCTTCTTAAGATTTTTCTCTATCATGCTCAGTTTAAGTGCATATCATGTTCATGTTATTCGT
This sequence comes from Capsicum pubescens, assembly GCA_030864215.1. Classification (NCBI taxonomy): domain Eukaryota; kingdom Viridiplantae; phylum Streptophyta; class Magnoliopsida; order Solanales; family Solanaceae; genus Capsicum; species Capsicum pubescens. The sequence goes on from CM061541.1 coordinate 173,527,154, forward strand.
GCATTCATGAATTAGTTCAGTTATGCATTCCATGCATCAAACAAGCATATTCAGTGTGTAAGCTCAGTCCATCAGTTCCCTCAGCTTAACCAGTTTCATTCGGGGATGAATGATCCCAAGGGGAAGATTTTGGAACACCCCGTATTTCCCTAGCATAATCTAAGTCCCAGTGCATGAGTATTCGTATATGAAATTTTTGAAACACTCATTATTTTTCAGTTTAGATCCTGCCATTGCGTAGGAAATTCAATTAGCTTTCCAACTATATAAATTTTTTTCCAAATCCGATAACTGAGTAAGAAGTTATGGCGATTTTAAGTTTCAGTCGCAAAACCTTGTCATTTTAACCTCTAGTGCGTCGTGGAGAAGGCCAATCTCCCATTTGGAAAAATACAACAAGGGTTCGCGATCCTGGTACATCACACCATAGTTTAATTTGATAGTTGTCGATTTCCAGTGTGACTCTGCGATAATGGCGCATCGCGAAGCTGGCCAATTTCCCGTTTGTCAATTTCCAATGGGCCTCTGCAATCATGGAGCATTGTGGAGATGGACAAAATGGCATCCACAGGCTTACCACAATGGTGGCGCATCACGACATTTATCCAGGTCCCTGTTGTCCCTTTTTCAGTGGCTTGGCGCGATAGTGGTGCATCGCGCCAAGGTCAACAATCGAGATTCCAATTTCTACCTTGTGTTTTTAAATTCATTTAAGGGTATTTGGGTCTTTTCCTAAGTACTAAACTCACCCTAAACAAGAAATTTAACCTCTAATTGACCTAAATACTCATCATTATGCATTTTCTATCAAATTAAAAATCCCCTCTTTCAAGAACAAGAGACCTTATATCTCAAGAATCAAGGTCAAATCTCAAGAACTCTCCATCAATCCTTCCAAATATATCATCCTAGGTATGTTAGATGTTCATCTATGGATTCCTTTCATCCATGGAGTCCAAGTATCCATTTAATTACAAATCTATCATCTTTTCAAGATATATGATATTAAATTGTGAACTATGAATGTCCATGAACTTCCTTGAATATTTATTTTTATACCATACTTTAATGGAATTATCATTGTTATCAAATCTCCCATGTTTTAGTATTGTCATTCTTCGAATTAGATCGTTATTAAGTGTTATAAATGTTGAATTCATGCTATTATTTCAAGTTTTATACTATTCCCATGATTTGACTAAACTATGAAGTACAAGTGTTTGATAAAATGCCTACAAGAGTTATTTATTTAATAAGAGGCTTCATGTTTTGGCCTTCAAGCTTTAGTGTCTTTCTAGTATTGTTATTTTGAGTCCTAGGGGTATTGAATAACAAAAAATCATAAAATTTTATTTAGTCTAGTCTCATTACATTACAGAATAGTCTTCAAATTATATTATGAGCATTATCAGAATAGTCAGATATAAGTTATTCAGCTCAGAACAGTCTAGTATCACAGTGTCTTTCAGTTGGGAGTAAGATTTAGCACCGAGCAAGTGTAGGGATAGAGGATTCCCCGTCATTTAGGAAGAGTCATTAGTCCCAGTCCCAATACTCCAGAACTATGTACACAACATAGAATATGAGTAGTCACCGGTCAGATTACGCTTGACTATCCCGCATGGGTCACCCATCAGTTCAGGATTGACACCCTTAGTCCTTTGGATATTATATTAGTTTAGTGTATCCACACAACCATTATTAGTACCCATGGAATGGTATTAACACCCTTCCAGATGGGGTTATAGGTTGGACCCCAATTAGCTCAAATTGGGGAATGTCGGTTAGATGATATCTACCACAGTCTCAGATATAGTCTCAGTTACCGTCCCAACTCAGTTATTCAGTCTTAGTATTGTTTGACCAAAGCATATAGATTTCAGTTATATCAGTATATCAGTTTATAGATTTTACTCGATTTATGTTATATGATTGGTCATGCATCCACAGTATGTACAAATTTTCCTACATTTTCAGTATCTACAGATTCCATGCTCTTTAGTCAGCACTCCATGCTTTACATGTATGTCTAGTTAATTATTATCATTCCTATTCATGAGACCATGCATATCAACCTACCTCATTTAGCATACCAGTACATTAAAAGTACTGATCGCATACCTTTTCTTTTGCGCTATGATGTCTCATATCATAGGTGCTAATTCTCAGTTCCCGGATCGCACCTAGATTCTCAGATTTATAGCAATACAACAGCAGTGGTGAGTTCTCATCATCCAACTAAAGATTATATTACTTCATTTCTTTATCTCAATAGTTAGTAGAGTTAGTTGGGGCATGTCCCATCAACTCACAGTATCCATTTTAGAGGCTTTTCAGATACTACAGTTAGCTATTCTGACTATTTAGATTTCACTATTTTTATTAGATTCATAACTCAGTAGTTATTTCATTATTAAAACCTTATGGCATTTCAGTTACTCATTCGCATTCATGATTATATTATTCAGTGCTCACAGCAGGTACCAGCTCATGGGTTAGCTTATGATCTCTCGGGATTGTAAGCACCGTATAACGATTAGGGATAGTCTCGAGTCATTACAGAAACACGGTGTTTCATACGCATCATTTAAATAAGAAAAACGTTTATTATATTACTCAATTTTGTTTTAACTCCCACTTATCCATATTTAACAAATTTAAAAGAAAAAAATTATATTTTTCACACTCTTCTAAAAAAGACCAATGTTTTATATTCCCCAAAATTCGACAATCATTCATTTCTTTATCATTGTAAGCAACAAAAATTTCTTTCATATTCATGTCCTTCATTTTCTTCATTAACTTAAGAATAATGCACAAATCATTCATCAACACCTCAGCATTGCATCTCCACATTCAACATTGAATCTTTCTTGTCTATTAAAACGTTATTCAAATTTAATTATACCTCTTCAATGGTTAATTCGAATTTAAAAATTAAAAATTAGTGAGAAGAAATTGTAACCTTATGTTTTGAACAAACAAAGAGAACTAAAATGGGTTTTTGAAAAGAATGGGTAAAACTAGAATTTTAGTTCATAAAAACATTTACCATGATTAAAGAATGACATAAAAGAAAACCGAAGTAAAAACAGGTTAAAATGAGGTTGAAATTAAAGAAAAACCATTTTAGGCCTTTTGGACCAAAATCCCCGAATTTCACTTTTGAAATCACGAAAATACAGATTTTAGATGACAAGAATTGAAGCAAAATAATTGAAATAGTGATTTGGATCTTACCCAAGCTTGAGAATGAAGGAAATTGCCCAAAAACTCTAAAATCTGAAGCTCAAAGTTTCAAAAATAGAAGAAAAAATCAAGAAAAATGACTTTTATATTATACCAACTTTGATCGTTAAAGAGGACAAAAGACAACTTTAGAGGGCAAGTGCCACTTTAGCAGTACCAGTGTGCAACCCTGGCCACTTTAGCAGACGAGGGATCAATTTAGCATCCTCCGCCAAAGCGGATGAGGCTCTGCTAAAGTACTCTAGATGGGAGCTGGGTCGCTTAAGAGATCGGCTAGACGCTTTAGCAGCCACTGCTAAAGTGACCCAAGTTGTAGTTTAGTGGTTGCAGTAGTTGGGTGGTGAATTAGCTGGGACTTGAAAATTTCCAAGTCTCCACGGACCCCTCGTGATTTATTCGAAATCCCGAGAATGCAAACAAACTATGCTACCTTATCAAATTCGATGCTCCAGACTCTATGGTGACATTAAATTTTTTTAAAAAGGTTGTTTTCAAAAAATTGACTTTCGAGATGTGATCTCATAATTTCCCAAACCAAAGGTTAAAGCGAGATAAAAAAGCCATAAAATCGAACCAAACACCCTATTAACCGAAAATCAACACTCTGTATCTGCTGGCACAGTCCATTTTTTCATCTAACACAAAAAAATAAATATTGAACAAAGTCAATTATAAAGCGTTTTTAACCTCCAAAAACCACCAACTCACATAAAACACCAAAATGTATTGAGAACTATGTAAATCCCCACACCTAGAAATATTGTATAACAACCATGGAGAGAGATAAAAAGGTCAATTCACATAAAATTTTATAATTTACAAAAACAAAGTTCTTACATGTTGTATGCATGGGAACAACTCTGTTGTAACATATGTTATATCTCTTTCAACAAATGACTCATTTGTTAAAAATAATCAAAAGTATATACGCATATGTTGCAATAGATGAACATATGTTTAATTATTTCCAACATGCTTTTTCATATGTTTAAAGTAAAATGGTTCATATTAAACCATGACTAGTAATAAATAAAGTTTTTTTAAACTATAATGAGCTTTCAATTAGTAAGATTAATAACAATCTAAAAGAAGACTACAATTAATTTATGCATCAATAAGAAAAAGTAATAGGTAATTAAATAAATACAATATAGTACAAAATAATTCCATCAGATGACCCATCTGTTGTAATAGATGAGTCATCTATTAGAAGAAATCAAAACAGTCTTGCTACTAATTTGATTTCTTCCAACAGATGGCTTATCCGATGCAATAGATGGTTCATTTGTTGGAATGAATCAAAATAGTCTTGCAAATGGTTTGATTTCTTCCAACAGACGAAATCATCTATTTATAGAAATCAAACTAGCAGAACCTGTTTTGATTTTTTTCAACAGATGAATCATCTGCCGCAATAAATGAGTTATCTATTGGAAGAAATCAAACCAGTAAGATGACCCATTTTGGTTTCTTCCAATAGATGAACCATCTATTGTAATAGATGAACCATCTATTGTAATAGATGAGTTATCTATTAAAAGAAATCAACCACTAGAAAGACTTGTTTTGATTTCTTCCAACGGATAACTCATCTATTACAACATATATCTTTATATGTTTGAGAATTTTCAATAGATGAGTCAGCTATTGTAATAAGTTAGTCATCTATTGTAACATATATCTATATCAATTGACTAATTTGATGCAAAATTCTTCATATTAAACCATTATTAGTAATAAATATAGTTATTTAACTGTAATTAGCTTTTAGTTAATAAGTTCAATTACAATTTTAATGAATTTCATAGTAGTTACATATCCAATTAAGTGTATTCGTCCTAATAGAGTGATCAATTGACCAATTTGATGTAAAATGCTTCATATTAAACCATGATTAGTAATAAATAAATATATTTAAATACAATTAACTTTCAATTTATAAGTTCAATTACAATATAAATGAATTACGTAGTAATTTTATGTCCAATTAGGTGTATTCATCCTAAATAGAGTGACTAATTTAATCCAAAATGCTTCATATTAAACCATGATTAGTAATAAATAAAGTTATTTAACTATAATCAATTTTTAATCAATAAGTTAGTTATAATTTTAATGAATTTCATAGTAATTACATATCCAATTAAATGTATTCGTCCTAAATAGAATGATCAATTGACTAATTTGATGTGAAATGCTTCATATTAAAACATGATTAGTAATAAATAAATTGATTAAATACAATTAGCATTTAATTTATAAATTCAATTGCAATCACAATAATTACATTGTAATTACATGATCGACTAAGTGTATTCGTCCTAAATAGAGTGATCAATTGGCTAATTTGATGCAAACTGCTTCATATTAAACCATTATTACTAATAAATAAAGTTATGTAACTATAATTATATTTTAATCAATAAGTTAAATTATAATTTTAATGAGTTTCTTAGTAATTACATGTCTAATTAAGTGTTTTCTTCCTAAATAGAGTGATCAATTGACTAATTTGATGTGAAATATTTCATACTAAATCATGATTAGTAATAAATAAATTGATATAACTATAATTATCTTTCAATTTATGAGTTCAATTATGATTTCAATAAATTACTATTATTTACATGATAAACTAAGTGTATAACCTATTGCAATAGATTGTAACCCATTGCAACAGATGTCTGTATCTATTTGTAATTTTCAATAGATGAGACATCTGTTGTAATAGGTTAGTCATTTGTTGAAATAAATGTCTATATCGGTTTGATAATTTACAACAAATGAGACATCTGTTGCAACAAGTTAGTTATCTGTTGCAACAAATGTTTATATCTATTTGATAGTTTCCAATAGAAGAGATATTTGTTGCAACAAGTTAGTCATAGATTGCAATAAGTGTCTACATCTGTTTTTTTATTTTCAACATATGAGTCATCTGTTACAATATGTTAGTCATCTATGGCAAACAATTATCTGTTGCAACAAATGTTTATATCTGTTTGATAATTTCCAATAGAAGAGATATTTGTTGCAACAAGTTAGTCATAGATTGCAATAAGTGTCTACATCTGTTTGTTTATTTTCAACATATGAGTCATCTGTTACAATATGTTAGTCATCTATTGCAAAATATATCTATACCTGTTTTATAAGTTTCAATAGATAAGTCATCCATTACAAAAGATTAGTCATCTGTTGCCATAGATGTCTATATCTATTTGATAATTTCCAATAGATGAGTTATCTGTTTCAATATGTTAGTCACCTATTACAATAAATATTAACATTTATTGGATTATTTCTAACAGATGAGTCATTTATTGCAACAAGTTAGTTATCTATTGTATTGCAACAAATGTCTGTGTTCGTTTGATTATTTTCAATAGATGAGAAATCTATTGCAATAGAAAATTCATCTATTGCAATAGATGACTCATCTATTTGATTATTTCTAGTAGATGTCTATATTTGTTTGATTATTTCCAACACATGAGTCATCTATTACAACAGATAATGTATCTGTTGCAACATTTAAACTTAGTAATCTATTTTTAGTAATAATTCATAAGTTTCCAAATCTAAAAAAAATAAAATTCATGACAAAATAAATGGGCATCAATTAAATTACTAAACTATTATTATCACCAATGAAATAATATACTTAACTATACTAAAAAGATAGTGTCATCACCAATATTGTTACCCATATAGATAAACAAATTACAATCCACATCAGGGCTCCAAACTTTTACATGCTACCTCAACAACAGAAACCTCCTGCATCTTTGCCACAATATTGTCATTCAATAAGGTCCTTGGAGTTGTTAATCAGTGTCAGTTATAAAATGCTCAATAAATATAAACGAGTATGACCTACACACGACATTAGTCTTATTTTTGGGAAGGTATTATTTTTGACCTTTAAAAGCCCATCATTTATTGAGAAACTTTTTTTGGCAAGTGATTCATTATGCCAATTTGCTTCACCTATTTTGAGAACAACTCCACAAAGGCTCCATGCAATGTAAAAATTCCCACTCTTCCAAAATTTGCATGTTGTGGTTGTAAAAATTCGTGACTCCCTCATTTATGATGATCTCAACAGTCACAAAATATTTATACTTCAAGTTCATTACCACTAGAATCTTATTTTCCCTAGTACAATCTATGGCACCTGAATATGACCTCTTCCCTCTACAATAGTCAATTATGTCCTCGTCCCATTAAAAATCAGTACGTATCTCAATAGTTTTTTTGTTACCAACCGTTGTTGCTTTTTTGCTGAGTTTGTTGTACCTACTTAAAAGTTACTATAGTAGTTGAGGTCCAGATCCTATCCCCCAGATCATAGAACTTAGTGAATTTAAGGTGCCTCTACTGCATGAGGTAAAAAATTTCATCAACATACTAATATAAGGGTACAATTTAAATAGAGTAAATACATAATTACCCATCTGATGTTGGCCGAGATTTTCAAAAAGACACTTAAACTTTGAATTCGACCTATTACCCCACGGTTCTTCTTTATTCCTTTTCAAATACACCATTTTTCGCTGAATTTCAGTCACACCAAAGAGGGTGCAATGCACGTGCCAATCTGGTGTTGCCATGTGTAAATACGTTTAATTTTATTTTTTAATAAAATTTTCCTTTTAATTTTATTTATCAATTAATCAATTTTAATTTCTTCTTCTCCAATTCTCCATTAATCAATCTTCATATCTTCTTCCTCAATTCTCCATTAATCAATATTCATTTCTTCTTCCCCAATTGTCCATTAACAACCATTACTCTTTTTTTCTTTTTTTTTTCCCAATTCTCCATTGAAGCTAGAAAATTTCAGAAAAAATAATTCTCCTTAATGAATCGAACTAGTGGGATACAAAATCATGTATTGACTTTAATATCTTCTTTATTTGTTTAAAATTTGTGACATCAAGTTTTCTTTTTGTGATTAAATTTATTTTCCATCTTCAACACCATTTACTTGAATCATAAAACTCCATTAATGGATATTTAATGGAGGAGTTGAAGAATACAATGGTATTGAAATCTCATTATCATTAGTATGGAGTGATTTCTTCCTTCTTCTTCTTCTCCATCAATCTTCATTAATGATTTATGAATATTTGACGGAAACTAAAAGTTTTAACTTCAGAGAAAATCGAGTGACATAATTAATGGAGATTAATGGAGAAGAAGAAGAAGAAGGAAGTAGAAGAAAAAATGAAGGAAGAAGATGGAAAATGAAGAAAAAAATGAAGAAGATGGAAAATAAAGAAAAAAGAAATCTAAAATACAAAATTTAAAAAGTGGGTCCTTTTTATTACACGTGGCACATTTTAATTCGCTGGTTCAATTTTTTTACATTCACGCGCTTCAGGTGCATGTAGACACGCAAGGTCAAAAGTTTGGCCAAAATGGTTCATTTACAATGGTTTAGGTAATATTCGTGAGGTAATAGGTCGAAAGTATAGTTTAGGTGTCTTTTTAAAAATTTCGGCCAACATCAGGGGGTAATTATGTATTTACTCTTTAAATAAATTTGTAAATTATAATAAAAACTAAAAAGATACAATAAATGAGCTATCTGTTATAATAAATGAGTCATTTGTTGCACAAGTTCTCTGAACATGTTAACAAATTACCCATCTACTGTATCTTATGAAATCGATGGGTAATCTATTGCAACAGATGACTCATCTGTTTTAATAGATAGTCCATTTGTTTCAACAGATGATAGATGAATCATCTGTTGCATAAGTTCTCTAAGACTATTAATAGAATACCTATCTACTACAACTTATGCAATAGATGGTCCATCCATTGCAACATATGGGCTATTTATTGCAACAGAAGTGCCATCTATTGCATAAGCTCTTTGAACCTATTAACAGATTACTTAATCTACTACAAACTTATGTAACAAATGTGTAATCTATTTCAATAGATAAGTTAGAAGGTTTAAAATAGAATGTATAAAATCTTGGAAAAAGTAACTTACCCAGTCCTTATACCACTACTCTATCTCCGTCATATTCTTGAAGTCTTTTGGTCCAAATAATGCATGAAGTAGACTTTTGAGGCCTTTCTGGATTTCATCAGTGTGTTCAACTTAGAATTTTTGTTGGATTTCAACAAATTATAGACATTTACCTTCTTCAGTTGTCCTTGATATTCTGTGTACCCTTGATTTGATCAATAGTGGAAGGAAGCGGAATTGCAATATTCCTTGATTTAGTATCTAATAGTACCTTGAAAATTGAATTTTTTCTCCCTTTAACCTCCAATGGAATGAATAGCTTTGTCAGCTTCCTTAATGGTATGAAACCCCTCTTAGATGTAAATTTCTTGACAGTAACAGTCAAAGCATCAATGCTTTTAATCAAGTTGGTATGTCTATCCTTGCATTCTTGGCATTTGCAAGCAGAACATAAGTTTGAAGAGGGACCAAAAGAGGTGGTATGCTAACTTAAAGGGTTGAATCCACCATAGCCACCACCAGTATGGCAATTAACATGGTCAATTTTTTTCTTAAACAAATTTTAACGAATATCATCTACATGCTCATCACCACCCCTGACATTAGCATCACCAACACTAATACAAAAACCACCAACAACAAAAACACCAACACCAACACCAACACCAACAGAAACACCAACACCAACACCAACACCATTACCAATATTAACACCAACACCCAAATCTGTTGCAACATCACTAAAAACCTCAACTACAGGCTCACCAAGAACAAGTTGACCTTTCCTAGATGCTTCTCTTTTGATGGTTGTTGCTTCAACCAATTATTTCTTTATAAAGTCCATATTTGGGTCTGGTTTTGGTTCAACATTACCTAGAGTAAGAAAGGCAGGCATCTCCAACTCTTGCTCAGTAATACAAGCCAGGGATGCACAACCTATAAATAAAAGTAGTTATATTAAAATCATCCTATTATTTGCAAGAGATTTGCAACATATAAGTCATCCATTGCAATAGATTACCAATCAATTGCCTTAGTTTATAGTACATTGGATAATCTATTTAATAGGTTCAGAGAACTTATGCAATATATGAATCATCTATTACATAAGTTGTAATAGTTGGGTAATCTGTAGAGATAAGTTGCAATGGATAGGTCATTAATTACAATAGATGAGTCATCTATTGCAAAACGATGGCTAATCTATTGCAACAAATGACCTATTTGTTGTAATGTGTTAACTTGAGTAAATTATTCTATTTAAAAAAAAAACTTATTGCATCACCAGGAATGTTGAAGAGATTAAGGGGATTTATCCTTGAGTTGTTCTTGGCAGACAACCACCTAAGGATCCTTGGATGAGGAACCTCTTTCGAGTAGTCTTTGACCTTCTGCTGGAGGTGAGGAATGGCTTCAAATTCCCAAACCTAAAAATGTAAACATGATGCAAAAAAATTAGAATAATTATCAATAACATGAATAAATAAAACACTAAGGATATAAGGATGAAGATTATGATGAAAGGCCAAGGAAAGCCATATAAATTGATAGCCTTTGGATATAACTTTGCTAATAAATATGTGACAATCAAGAAACAACATTCATATAACTATGGATAACTTTTAAATGCCTCTATATCCTGAGTAAGCAATAATAATTCAGGTTCTATGACTTTGTTGGTATCTCTGGCCCATAAAATGTAATATGCACAAACTAAACTATGCACAATGGCTGCTTCTGCTTCTTCAAAAAACTTTTATTCTGGAGATCAACTATCAACTTCATGGCTTTGTAACTAGGTCCATAAATGGCCATCAACTCATTTGTTTTTTTGTTGCATTTGTTGGTTTTGGTGGGTGGCTTGGTTAGTATCTTGCCTTTCTTTAATGCCTTGACTGATTTTGGTGTCCTACTTGCCTTTGACTTTTTTAAGGGTATGACTATAGGAAGAGGTTTAGATGGAGGATGGCATCTTAGGCCAGTAACTGTGACAAATTCTTTCATGCCAAAAGAAATAGGTATGCCACAATAGTTTATACAAATATGATCCTTCTTCTTGTCCTCAAACTTCAATGTTTCTTCATCATCACCTTGTTCTTGATCCTATGCTTGAGAAAACCATACACCATGGCTATTTAAAAACATGCATTATTATCCTCCAAAAGATCAAAAACGTACCGAAAGTAGTTAGACTTAAAGTAATCCTCTAATTTTGCATCCCTCAAATTCTTCCTAAACCATCAAAATTTTTACCCATGATAGATTTAACTACAAAATCACCAGTCAAATCTGTAGGTTTATCTATAGGTATCTCAACTTAGAACTTGTCAATACTAAAAGTTTTGTCAAGATCATGCTAGGTTTTTTATCTACGTTCATGACTGATCGAAGATATCATAACATTATCATCAATACTTTCCTCTTCATTCTCTCTTTCGTTTTCCTTTTTCAAATCCATCTTCTTTATCTTTATCTCCTTTCTTATTTTCTTTTTTCTCTTCATCATCACTTTTATCCTCATCTTCAACTTAATTTCCTTTATGACTTTATTCATCATCTCCACCTTCTTCCTTATTTTTATTTTCATCTTTCGCCTTTACAATCTCGTTGTCATCCCCTCTCACCTTCTTTTTCAACATTATCACTAGATCTTTCAACTGGCTCTCATTCATTATATTGTTCAATATCTTTTTCCATATCTTCATTCTCTTTCAGTACATCTACAGATTGTAACACTTCATTTTTTTGTGATAGAGCTTGTTCAACAAGTTCTTCTAATTGTGTTTGTAATTTAGCTATTTTAGTTGCTTTGTCAGAGTGATCCACTTTATTTTATTTTGTGAGCCATTTTTTATCTATAAAAAATAGGAAAACAAAAAACATTACAATTGATTTGTACATCATTTAAACAATGGTATTAGGAAATTTAATAAATACAATATAGTACAAAAATATTTCCAACAACTAACCTATCTGTTGGAGGAACCAAACTAGTAGCAAGACTATTGGAAACATTATATATCATAAAGAACATCACCACCACCACCACTACTACCACCACCAACAACAAGCTATTTCACATAACAAGAACATCACCACCAATAATACCAAGCTATACCATCACTTGATGTCACGACACAATTTCTTACGTCATGATGGCACCTACTATAACCCACCTATAGGCAAGCTAAAACCCGTAGTCCAGAATGGATAGTAATGGACCATAAAATACAATAAGGAAAGAATTCAAATTACGTATAATAAAAGTTCAAATACATGAATAAATCCCAAAACCTGGTGGTATAGTACAATAGCTTCCAATATAATAAGATTACAAAAGTGGAATAGATGAAATAAATTACACTAACATAACTTATCTCGAAATACAATATAGAGGCTAGTCTAATACATAAGAAAGATAAGTAATAAGATAAGTAATACTCTAAAAATTAGGAGATAACTCTAAGTCTCTAAACGATGGCTACTCCGCACAATGACACATCAACGACGATAATCCATACTATGATCTAAAGGCTACAGAAGTATTGTATGAGTACCAAAAAAATGGTACTCAGTAGGCAATTGCCAAATAGGTTTCAAAGACAAAGAAGATATACATATCATATAACTAGAATGGAAACTTCACCCCAAGGGTCCAAAAATCATATAACAAGACAAAGAGATAATAAGGAACACCTAACCAATTCATGTCCAATGGTACATAATAGGGCTAAGTAAGTAATAAGGGTGAACTATCTTATTCAAGACATACTTAGGAATCTCATCACTATAATGTGTATCCTAGTCCAATGTATAAATAAAGGATGGAAGAAGATTATATAGCAATATACAAGGACAAGGAATGAGTATACAATATGAACAAATGAAGGAAGGGATCTACGGTAATTCCATAGCTACATATAGATAGATATACATATACGTATACATATATAGATATGAGGTCAACACAAAGCATAAGATAAAATCATCATGTCTTTATTTTAAGATCTTATTGTAAACCTATCTAGATCTAATGCTATCATACTCAGGGTTTCTAATCTATTTGTCTCATCGTGAATTAATCATACATAGTAATGAATTCATAAGATAGGAGAGGCCAGAAACATACCTCAGATCTCGATACCGAATAAATGGCCAATCTGTCATAAACTAGCTTCAAAATAATTTGAGGGCACATAAGGTTCAAAACCATAACCAAGTAATTTGGGGTGTCCATACAACCCTGAAATCAATTTACCATTAACATGCATCTCACAATGTCAAAATCATACTAAAAGCATGAAAGAAAACATAATTAAACCATGAGAACCATTATTCAACCATAAACATACAAAACCCCCAACCATTATTTCAAACCATAAAAATATCATGAAAATCATACATTAAAACATTTGGTCTTTGTAAAATTAAATAAGGGAGGAGTAATATTCCTTACACACCAAGGAAGACGGAGAGAAACGAGCCTTGAGAGACTTAATTGATTATCCTGATTAAACGTTAGTCTTTTTCTTAAAAGAGGGTTTGAGAGTATTTGATTTAGAATAATGGGTTAATGAAGTCCTAAAAAGTGTTTTATGTTTTGGTATCCAAAGCATTTACAAAGGGAAAATGTCTAGAATGCCCCCAACCTAAAACTGTAGAATTACCATAGGTGGTTACGAGTCGATCCTGTAACTCGTGACCACAACAAATGATTTATACCATTGAGTCGTCGCCAAGACAGTGAGTTGGAAATCGATACACTTTCCACCATATGACTCCTTAATCCCCATTCGTGACCAGTCCATACGACTCGTATGGTCCAGTCGTACCCAAAACATAATCCAAAGAGGTTAACACTGGAAATCATTTGACTTCTCACAATTACTCGTAACCTATCCTTACGTATCTTAGTGAGACACTTGTACTAAGAACCAAGTCAAGACACTATGTTACTGATTTGATTAATGGACCAACCAACCCAACATTCACCACCACTAGCAACTCGTACCACCAAACTGTAACTACCTCAGAAACCTAACCATCCTTCACTGGATACATTACGAGTTGTGTCACCTGACCCATACCCACGTCATACGACTTGTATGGTGAGTCCTTAAATGGAAATTAATCTCAAAGATCAAGAAACTTTCAAGGTCCAAAACCAAGGGTATTTCAATTCTCCTTCACTTGGATCATTCATCCTTGAATGATGGGATAAGGAAGGGACTAGATGGATTAAACCCCCAGACACCCCTATGCTTTCTTTATGAAAGAAAATAGATCACCATGAAATTGACAAACCACTCATACCTTTTACTAAGTTAGAAAACAAAGATGTGAAGAACAACATATACCTTACGCACAAATTTCAAAAGTGGAAACATGAATGGACATTTGCGCTTCATGTCCTTTTCAGCTTGCCAAGTAGCCTCTTCAACCTTGTGGTTCCTCCATAGAACCTTTACTGAAGCCACATCTTTGGTTTGCAACCGATAAACCTATCGATCCAAGATCTCAACCAAGATCTCCTCATAAGATAGGGAATCCAAAATACCGATATCCTTGATAGGTACATTTCATGATGAATTACCCATACACTTCCTCAACATAGAAACACGGAATACCAGGTGAATGAAGCTCAAACTAGAAGGCCACTCTAACTCATATGCAATGTTACCAACTCTTCTCCAAACCAAGTACAAACCAACATACCGGGGAATAAGATTCCCCTTCTTCCCAAACCGTATCACTCCCTTCATGGGAGACACCTTAAAAAATACCCTATCCCCAACCTTAAACTCTAACTTCCAATGCCTCAAATTTGTATAGGACTTTTGGAAACTTTGGGAAGCCTTAAGTCTATCCCAAATCACCTTTACCTTCTCTATGGCTTGGTGAACCAAATTTGGGTCAAACATCTCCGCCTCACCAACCTCGAACCACCCAATAGGAGTTCTACACCTTCTACCATAAAATACCTCAAACAAAGCCATTCCAATGTAAGAGTGGTAGCTATTATTATAGGCAAACTCTATAAGAGGAAAATGCTCAACCCAACTACCACCATAGTCAATCAAGCGAGCTCGAAGCATAACCTCTAATGTTTGAATAGTCCTTTCTGCTTTCCTGCTCGACTGTGGGTGGAAAGAAGTACTAAGACTTACCTTGGTCCCCAAATTTTTTTGAAACAAACACCAAAAGTGAGATGAAAATTGCATTCCACGATCCGAGATAATATAAATAGGTATCCCATGTAACCTTACAGTCTCTTGGAGGTACAACCTCGCAAAATAATCAGTCGAGAAATTTATCCTCAATATCAAGAACTGAGCTGACTTTGACATCCTATCCATGATGACCCAAACATAATCAAATTGATTCCGATATCTAGGAAGACCGATAACAAAATCCATATTGATCACTTCCCACTTCTATACAGGCAACTCAATTTCTTAATACAATCCTCTGGGCTTCATATGCTCAACTTTCACTTGTTGGCACACCATGCACTTAACCACAAAACTAGCCACATCCAGCTTCATGTTATTCCACCAATACATCTTCTTAAGGTCGTGATATATTTTTGTTGAACCGAGAAGGATAGCATAATGTGACTCATACGCCTCAGCTAAGATTCTCTCTTGCAAACCATCTATATTGGGAACATATAACTTCCCTTGATACCATAAGGTACCATCACCACAAATCTCAAATGCTATCATCTTGTTCCCACCTAAATCACCTTTGATCCTTATAAGGAAAGAATCCAACACTTGTTTCACCTTTACTTCAGTACTAAAAGGAGACTGCACCACCTCCTTCATAACCACACCACCATCCTCAGAGTCAAAGAGATGAACTACAAGGTTGTCCAAATGGTGAATATCTTTCACCAACTCCCTCTTCCCTTTATCCAGATGAGCCAGAATTCCCATGGATAACCTGCTAAGAGCATCAGCAACCACATTAGCTTCACTTGGATGGTAGTGAAGACTTATTTCATAATCCTTGAGCAGCTCAAGCTATCTCTATTGCTTGAGGTTAAGATCTTTTGGGTAAGCACATATTGCAGGCTCTTATGATCAGAAAAGATATCCACCTGCATGCTATATGGATATCAATTCCATATCTTCAGCATGAACACCACTGCTAACAATTCTAAGTCATGAATCAGATAATTCTTGTCATGCACGTTCAACTGTCTAGAGGCGTAAGCTATCACCTTGCCATGTTTTATCAAAACACAACCAAGCCCCACATAGGACCCATCAAAATATACAAAAAATCATCCATTTCTTTAGGGAAAGTCAAGCCCAGAGCTGAAGTAAGATTATCCTTCAGTTTCTCCAAAATATCCTCACAAGTACTTTACCTTCTTCTGAGTTAACTTAGTCAACAGGGAAACTATAGAAGAGAAGCTTTCCATGAACCTCCTATAGTATCCAACTAAACCCAAGATGCTCTGAATATCAATTTTTAGTCATGGGTCTGCCACTTCTTAACCACTGCAACTTTCTATGTATTCACCATGATACCTTCACTAGAAATGACATGACCCAGAAAAGTGAAAACGTTCAACTAGAATTCACATTTCAAAAATTTGGAATACAACTGCTACTCTTTCATGGTCTGCAACACAATGCGAAGGTGATTAGCATAATCCACCTCACTCTTTGAGTACACCAAAATATCGTCTATGAACACAATGATTAAAAAATCCATAAACTAATGAAAGACTCTATTCATCAAATCCATGAATGATGTCTGAGCATTAGTCAACCCAAAAGTCATAACCAAAAACTTAAAATGCCTATACCGAGTATGGAAGGCAATCTCAGGAATATCCTCCTCCCTAATCTTTAGCGGTGATACTTAAACTAGAGATCAATCTTGAATAAAATCTTAGAACTATGCAACTAATCAAACAAATCATCTATTCTTGGAAGAGGGTACTTATTCCTTACCTTCACCATATTAAATTGCTGGTAATCAATAGATATTTGAAAGAAACCATCATTCTTACGCACGAATAACACCGGTGTACCCTACAAAAACAAACTAGGATGGATGAAACCCTTGACTAAAAGATCCTTTAGCTGCTCCTTAAGATCCATCAACTCAGCTGGAGCTATTCTATATGGGGGAATAGAAATAGGACGAGTGTACGGAACAAGATCTATCCCAAAATCAATCTGCCTATCGGGAGGAATGCCAGAAAGGTAATCATGGAAGACCTCAGGATATTCATTTACCACTAGGATGGAATACAAGGAAGGACCCTCCGAGTTAGAATCTTTAACCCGGAACAAATGATAGAGACACCCCTTGGAAATTAATCTTTGGGCTCTAAGATACAATATAAACTTCCTCTTCAGATTTAGGGAACCACCTTCCCACTCAATTACCATCTTATTTGGGAATTTAAAGATGACCTTATGGTCCGACAGTGTAGAGAAGCACAACATGAGTGAAACCAATCCATCCCTAATATGACATCGAAATCAACTATGTCAAATTCAAACAAATCCACCAGAGTTTCCCGACTACCCACAGACACCACACATCCCATATAAACTCTTGTAGGAAATAAAAAGTAACCCACATGGTAGAAAAACTCAAACTAAAGAGAAAATACACAGCCAAAAATGGGGTCACATAAGAAAGAGTAGACCACAGATCAAGTAAATAGTACACATCATTGGAATAGAGTTTCAACATACTAGTCACGACATCAAGAGATGCCTCGAACTCCTGGCAGGTAGTGAGAGCATAGAGATGGTTTCAACTAGTGTAGGAGCAAGATGGTGCACTCTTTTATGCCAGAGCTGAAGAAGAGGAAATAGGAACCTTGTTTTTTCCTGAAGCAACCTTACCAACATGACAGTTACTAACCATGTTCCCTGGTTGACCATAGTTGAAGAACTTGTCATTTCCTTTATCACAGTAACCCCGATGCAATCTACCATAAAATCTGTAGGGAGATTAGGCACCATGTGCCCGAAAGTTGCCTTCACCATGGAAACACCTATTACCCGACGATTTTAAGTAGGGAGCACTAGCCATCGAGTAAGACCTAGAGTTTCCCCACTTTTTCTTGGGCCACTTCCCACCATCCCTGCCACTCTGTTGTTGGCCACCGCCCTACTCAGAAAATTTAAACTACTTGCTTTGCCTTTCCCAATCTCAACTTATTTTTTCTTCTCTTCCTCAACCGACTGTACGTATACAACCAACCTGGAAATGTCCTTGTCTTTATTCAACAAGGCAACCTTGCACTCCAGAATCAAGTCTCGAGAAAACTCATAAGCAAAGTTCTTCATTCTAGCTTTTATGCTAGAAACTAACTCCGGAGTAAACCAAGATAATTGGTGAAACTTCAAGGTATACTCCTTGACTGACATCATACCTTGCTTCAGAATAACGAACTCTTCCATCTCTACTTCCCTTAACTACTAATGAAGAATCGGTCCAAAAAAGCACTAGAGAAATTATTCCACAGGGCTGACTCAGTATTGTCACCCCTAGTCTTCTCTCATTCCTCATACCATTGGTATGCTACATTTTTAAGTTTATAGGAAGAAAATTCCACAACCCCCACATTAGTAGTATGCATAATACGGAAGATCTTTTGCATCTCATCCGTAAAAGCTGGAGGTTCCTCCTCAACCTTAACACCCATGAACATAAGAGGGTTCAACCTTATAAATAGGCAAACCCTTGTGGCCTAAAAAATGGAGTAACAGAAGTACCATACTCATCCTGAGAAAAGCTACAAACTATGCCAACATATGAATAGATTGATGAAACTAACCATTTGTCACATCAGCCTGGAGAGATCGAGAAGGACTAGAGGGAACCGATGGAACTCTAGGAGGGAAATCAGGGCTTGGACCCCTAAACTGAGTTTGGACCCAATACGTAGAGAGAGTCCCATAAACATTATCCTCGGGTGGCACAGAGGAGTTTTCATGAGCTTTAGATCTTCGAGGTGGCATGATCTGAAAAACGAACAAACGGGTATTAAAGAAGATTTTAGGACCTTAGACTCTACAGTTCAAAAATAGAACACAAGAAAGAAAGACATTCCTAAATGACTTATAGACTCTTACTTATGAGTGTGGCACTCTATACACCCTTAAAAGAGATTTTACTTAACATGGATTTTTTGGACTCCGAATTGATCATGAAACTAGTTCTTTGATACCAATCTAACATGACCCAAACTAGGGACTAGTCTTGTTGGGCATCTCAAGTCCAACTAAAACCAAAGATCATCCCCATTTACCCAACTGCAACAGCCCTGCACCCTATGTCTAATGAATTTCGAACATATAACAAGATACATCAATAATAATTCTGAGAAATTAAATAAAATCTATATTTGTAATCCAACAACCTCAATCAAATATCCAACCAGTGCCAACCCCAGTGCCAATACCAATATCAAAGTTGACACCAATACCGATACCACCCATGCCCACAGTTGTCTGACAAAGCCTCTATCTAGAATCAATAAAATCCAGTCGGGACAAGCCCTCAACCATAGCCAAAACCAAACCAAAGAAATAAAAAAAATAAAAGACGTCCATAGAATGAAATAGAGCCTTTTAGAGTATAGAAACTCACCAATTCAGTCTAACTCAAAGCTATCTCTGAATCCAAGTCACTGAGCAGGAGGAACAACTATATGGCCGATTTCTACATCGCGTAGGGATACAATGCCCGAAGACAGTTAGTGAAGTGAATGCTAGCTTATACTCAGAGATAAAGATAAAATAATGCCATCATTCAAAACTAAAGTAAATAACCATCTGCAATCACATAGATACATATATATATATATATATATATCATGCCGGGAAAGGGAATCGACTTTAGCATACATTTAAAACCTTAACCTGGTATGTAGAGCTCTTCCATCCAAATATCCACATATGGGATATATGGGTTCATCTCCCCTTGCTGAAATGGCCCCGGTGCATGTTAGCCGCACAAATCAAAGAAAAAACCCTAAGATAATTAGTACATCTCCCATAATATAAAGTGTGACATTATGCACATGGTCACCATGACCAAATCTAATATCGGCAAATGAGAGTTTTCATTATTGGTCCTCCTGAGACCTCCACCTTCCATGACTTTGCTAACATAACCCTCTTTAAGCTCATATTAAAACCAATAAAACATTCCAACCATTTACTAAGGAGACTTTCGTTAAGGCATTTACTGTTGGTATTGTCATACCAAAATTAGATCTTGCAAGTCTATCATTTTATGCCATAAGAAAACCATTAACCAAGTTTATTACTAAGTTTCTAATTAAACCAAAATCATGGCCATCAAGGACTTTCCAAACCATTTAAAAAAAACCAAACCAATTTAGGTTCAATTACCTTTTATGCAATGCAAAGATTTCAAGAATAGTCATACTATGTGACAAAATCATTCTCATTAGAATTTTATCAAATAGGTTAAGGGCACATAAGTTTTAAAACCATAACCAAGTAATTTGGGGAGTACATAATACCCCTAAATTCATTTACCATTAACATGCATACCATAATGTCAAAATAATATTAAAATCATAAAAATTGTAATTAAACCATGATAAACATTATTCAATCATAAACATCCAAAACCCCTAACCATTATTTCAAACCATAACAATATCATGAAAATCTTACATTAAAACACATGCTCTTTGTAAAATAACGATGATGGAGGTGTAACATTCCTTACACACTAAGGAAGACGGATATAAAACCACCCTTGAAAGCCTTAATTGATTATCTTGATAAAATCATACTATTTTGCTTGACAGAGAGTTTCAGAGAGGATTTTGAGAGTGTTTCATTGAGAATAATTGGTTAATGAAGTCCCAAAAGGTGTTTATGTTGTTGTATACAAAGAAGTTACAAAGGGGAAATGTCCATAAGGCCACAACTTAAAAATGTAGAATTACCGTAGGTGGTTACAAGTCGACCCCATAACTTGTAACCACAACATACGACTCATACCATTGAGTTGTGACCGAGTCAGTGAGTTGGACACCCTTACACTTTCCAATATATGACTCCCAGATCCCCAATTGTGACCAGACCATACAACCTTATGGTCTAGTCATACCCATGATAGAATCCAAAGGGTTTGACACTAGACAACATATGACTTGTCACAACAACTTGTAACCTATCCTCATGGATCTTAAAGACCCAATCATACTCAGAGATAAGTCAAGACACTAATTTACTGATTTGCTTATGGGACCGACCAAGCAAACCATCACCACCACTAATGAATCGTACCACCAAACCATAACCACATCAGAAACCCAACCATCCATCACTGGACACCTTAGAAGTTGGGTCACCTGACCTATACCCAAATCATATGACTCATATAGTGAGTCATTACAGGGATAGTAAGATCAATGCTCAGGAAACTTTCAAAGGACAAAACCTAAGGTGTTTCAATTCTCCACCACTTGGATCATTTGTCATCGATTGACCGGACAAGGCAGTGACTACCATGATCAAACCCCCAGACACCCCTATGCTTACCTTTAAGACAGAAAATAGATCACCAAGGAATTCAGAATCCACTAAAACCTTTAACCAAGTTAGAAAACAAAGATGTGAAGAACAACACATACCTTACGCATGAATTTCTATAGTGAAAAATAGGAATAGATATTTGGAATTCATACCCTCTTCGACTTCCCAAGTAGCCTCTTCGACCTTGTGGTTCCTCCATAGAACCTTTACCAAAGCCACATCCTTGGTATGGAATTGATGAACCTACCAATCATAGATCTCAATCGGTATCTCCACATAAGATAGGGAATCCAAAATACCAATATCCTTGTTAGGTACAATTCACGACAGATCACCCATACACTTCTTCAACATAGAAACATAGAATACCGAATAAATAGAGCTTAAACTAGAAAAAAAACTATAACTCATACGCAATGTTACCAACTCTTCTCAAAGAAAGTATGGACAAATATACCGGGGACTAAGCTTCCCCTTCTTCCCAAAATGCATCACTCCTTTTATGGGAGACACCTTCAAGAATACCCTATCCCCAGCCTCAAATACTAACTTCCTATGCCTCACATTTGCATAGGACTTTATGAAACTTTGGGAAGCCTTAAGTATTTCCCGAAACACCTTTACCTTCTCTATGGCGTGGTGAACCAAATCTTGGTCAAACATCTCTGCCTCACCAACCTCAAACCATCCAATAGGATATCTACACCTTTTACCTTATAACACCTCAAACGGAGCCATTCCAATTCTAGAGAGGTATCTATTATTATAGGTAAACTCTATACGAGGCAAATACTCAACCTAAATACCACCTGTCATAACCTAACCAGGGCCTAGACATAATGAGCATCCCAAGTGCAACCAAGATCGGGGACTGGCCCTATTACCCAACCTAACCACCTTAAGCAACCTTAGATAAGCTGAATTTTGAGTATATAAAAAGATTGTGCAAATTCTCTCACGAAAACTCTGGGATAGGATAACGATTACGATTGACCCAACCAAGTCTGCCCACACCAAACCAACCATCCAACCATACCAAACTAAACCAAACCAAACCAAAGAGGATAACAAAACATAATATGATAATCAATCCCAAAATTTAATATAATGGAAAAGTGAGAAATTATGTACGATGATGCCAGCCTCGTAGCTTATTCCAATTCCAAGGCCAACACTCATACGGATCCCGTCCATACCACCCCCTAAAAGTACCACAAAGCCTCGAGTTAAAAGAGTAAAAGTATTCAGTTAGGACATGCCCCCAACAAAGGCCAAAACCAATATCTAAAATAAAGCCAACATGTCTAACAATATCTATAATATGAAATGATGCCTTCCGAAAGTAAGAAAGCTCACCACTTCAGTCAAAATGATATCCCTTAGTCAATCAATATGTAGGAGGAGTCAGATGGATGGTACCTACGTAGCGTGGGTATACAACCTCCAGTAGATGGGTTAGCGAATGACCGGTACTATAAAACTCAAGGTTAGGATAAAATAATGCCAGTTATAAAACCAAGTAAAACCATCCATAATGCATACAACCATATACATATATATATATAAGTATTGGGAAAGAGAACCGGGTTTAGCATGCCTTTAAAACCTTTACCCAGGCTGTCTAGCTTGGCCATCCTAACCACCCACAGGCGATATGGGTTCAGCTCCCCCTGTTAAAGGGACCCAGTGCATGTAGCCACATAACCAGGGAAATATCCCATGGGATGACTATAAAATATGACATATGCACATGGTTATCAAGGCCTCTCATATCGGCAAATATGAGTTTCTAGTTTTGGTCTCCCTAGGACCGCCACCTTCTACGACTTTTCTACACACCCAACCATTAATACCCAATTAAAACTGTTTCAAAGTAAGCAATCCAATCCATTCACCATTTTATAAATCAAGGCTAATATTTGTGGTGTCGTCATACCACCCCATCACTTGAAAGCTATATCCATAGCCAATCCATTAAGGATAAAGGGACCTTCAAGTTCCTTTCCATATATCATATAAACTACTTGAGAGACTTCCATATTCCCCACAAGCATAACCATCTAGCCTTTAGCCTTTTCAAACCATTTAAGTCATTTAAAGATTTAATATATAAGCTAAAAACAAGTAATAGTTCGATTAAAAGAAGTCAATACAATGAACATACCTTTCTAAGCATTTAATCAAACACTTAGGGGCATAATATAACAAAAACCAATTCCAAAGACCAATAAACCATTACCATGGAATCCAATAGTCCAAAACTACCATTAATGCATATAAAAACATACTTAAAACCATAACCAAGCATTCAATATCAAAACCCCCAATAATAGTTGAAAACCATAATCATGAAATTAGTAAACCATGAAATCAGTCATATAAACCATGCCTTTAGTTGAAATTACAATGAGGGAAGAGAATCATGCCTTAAAACAAGAAATATGATGGAAGAAAATTACCAAAGAAAGCCCCTAAGTAATCCCTTAATCGAAACCCTAGCTTCCTTGCCCCAAATTCTCTTGAGAAAATTATTGGATATTTAGGAATATTTTGTAAGTGTTCATGAATAGAATAATAGGCTAAAAAACCTCCTAAGTGTATTAGAAGTTGTGGGTTCTAATTAGGTTAGGTAGGGAAATGTCCAGAATACCCCCAATTAAGTTGCACAAAATCCCATCCCAAGGATACGACTGACCCATACTAGTCATATCCTTCCATACGATTGGTTTCCACAAATCATATCCAAGACTCAACCCTTGGATCAAACACTGTCCACTATACAACTTATTCAACTGAGTCGTAACCATGACATACAATCCATACCCATTACCCGTACCCCTAGCAGAATGAAATACTAGGAGGAGCAAATACTTTCCACCATATGAGTCCCTGATATGACTCATACCAATACCTTAGACTCGTACCCCTAAGTCGTAACCATTCTAGTGACCAAAACAATCACACCAACTAACACTGGGCAAGATATGACAAGACCATACTAATCGTACCCCAGCATACGACTCATACCCTTGAGTCTTATTGGGTCCAGAGAACGGGAATACCAGGAAATTTTTTAAGGCCAAAACCCAGGATGTAACATTCTCCCCCACTAGGAGAATTTGTCCCCAAATAATGGATAAGGTGGGGGTAACCACACACAGAGTCATTTGTATTAACAAACATCCCTTTAACAAAGTTTGAAAACAAAGAGGCAAAGATGTAAGTCTTTCCTTTAGAAAACTCAGAAAATAAAGATCTGTTCAAGAACACATACCTTCCACACGAATCCCAAAAGAAGAAAATAGATGCTGTTAAGTGAACTTCATGGCCTCTTTTGCTTCCTATGTAGCTTCTTCCACTTTATGGTTTTTCCAAAGAACTTTATCCGGAGCAACATCCTTGGTTCGTAACCGATGAACTTGCCTATCGAATATTTCAAGCTAGACTTCTTCATAAGCCAACAAATACAAGATATCCAACTCTTCCAAAGGAATAATTAATGAAGGACCACCAATACACTTCCTCAAGTTAGAAACATGAAAAACCGAATAAACCAAACTTAAGATAAATGGCAACTCTAACTCGTAAGAAAAATTGCCAACTCTCCGCAAAATCACATAAAGATCAATAAACCGAGGACTGATCTTCCACTTTTTTCAAAACTGCACTACTCTCTTTATTGGAGACACCTTCAGGAAAACCCTGTCCCCAACCTCAAACTCCAAGTTTCTATGCCTAACATCTGCTTAAGACTTTTGGCGACTCTAGGAAGATTTAAGCCTATCCCAAATCACCTTCACCTTCTCCATAGCTTGATAGACCAAATCAGGACCAAAAATATCTGCCTTACTAAGCTCAAGCTACCCAATAAGAGATCTACACCTCTTACTATACAACACCTCAAAAGGAGCCATACCGATACTAGAATAATAGCTATTATTGTAAGAATATTCTACCAAAGGTAGATGCTCAACCCAATTGCCACCAAAGTCAATCACACATTTCTGAAGGATATCCTCCAAGGTCTGAATAGGTCTCTTCTCTTTCCCATCTGATTGTAGATGAAAAGCAGTACTCAGACTAACCTTAGTCGACAACTCTTTCTGAAAAAACTGCCAAAAGTGAGATATAAACTGCACACTATGATAAGAAATAATTAAGAAAGGTACCCCATGCAGCTTAACAATCTCCCGAAGGTACAGGTTTGTATAATCCTCCGCTGAAAAAGAAGTCATTACCAACAAAAGTGAGCAGACTTTGTCATCCTATCCACGATGACCCAAATCAAATCAAATTGGTTCCAAGACCAAGGAAGACCGGTAAAAAATCCATATTAACTACTTCCCACTTACATTCGGGCAACTCAATTTCTTGATGCAATTCACCAGGCCTCATATGCTCAAGCTTAACCTTTTGATACATCATGCACTTGGCCAAGAAATATGCCACATCTTTCTTCATGCCATACCATCAATAGATCTTCTTGAGATCATAATACATCTTTGTCAAGCTTGGATGAACAACGTAGTGAGACTCATTCACCTCATCCAAAATCCTTTGTCGTAACCCGCTGACATTAGGAACACACAACCTCCCTTGGTACCGTAAAGTACCATCACCACTGATCTCAAACACCACTACCTTTTACCAACCAATGCCGCTCTTGATTTTCATCAAGACAAGATCCAACACTTGTTTCTCCTTAATCTCCGCACCATGAGACGATCAAACTACTTTTTGCACCATCACACATATATCCTTAGAGTCCAAAAGACAAACTCCAAGATTGGCCAAGCGATGAATATCCTTTAATAATTCTTACTTATCCACTTCTAATGAGCCAAACTCTCCATGGATAACGTGCTAAGAGTATCAACAACCACATTAGCCTTACCTGGGTGGTAGTGAAGTCTTATATCATAATCCTTGAGAAACTAAAGCCATCTTCCCTGCCTGAGATTAAGCTCTTTCTGAGTGAAAAGGTATTGAAGATTTTTGCGATTAGAAAAGATATCCACATGAACACCATATAAATAATGTTGCCATATTTTTAAAGCAAACACAACTGCCAATAACTCCAAATCATGAGTACAATAATTCCTCTCATACACCTTCAACTGTCTGGAAGCAAAGGCAATCACCTTCACAATCTGCATCAACACACAACCAAGACCCCCCAAGATGCATCGCAATAAACCACAAACCCATTATTGCTCTCCTATAATGTTAGGATTGGGGATGAAGTCAACTTAACCTTCAACTTCTCAAAACTCCTTTAACAAGAATCTGACCAAGAAACCTTAGCCTTCTTCTGAGTTAACTTGGTTAGAAGAGCAGCTATCAAAGAAAATCTTTCCACAAACCGCCTATAATATCTGACCAAACATAAGAAGCTCCGGATATTGGAAGGAGTCGTAGTCCTAGGCAATATTTTCACCACAACAACTTTCTATGGATCCACCATGATCCCTTTACTAGAAACTATATGACCTAAGAAAGTCACCACATTCAACCAAAACTCACACTTAGAGAACTTGGCATACAACTGTTGTTCATTTAAGGTCTGCAATACCCCACAGAGGTAATTAGAATGATCCACTTCACTCTTTGAATAAACCAGAATGTCATCAATAAACATAATTATGAAGAGATCCAAAAACTTCCTGAACACCTTGTTCATCAAATCCATAAATGTTGCTAGAGCATTGGTCAACCCAAATAACATCACTAAGAACTCAAAATGTCCATGCCGAGTATGAAAAACCATCTTACGAATATCCACCTCCCTAATCTTAAGCTGATGGTACCCATACCAAAGTCTATCTTAGAGAATAACTTGAGACCCTACAACTAATCAAACAGATCATCTGTCCTTGGAAGAGGATACTTATTCTTGACCGTTACCTTGTTCATCTACGTGTATTCAATGCACATCCACATGGAACCATCCTTCTTGTGCACAAACAACATCGGTGCACCATATAGAGAAATAATAGGATGAATTAACCACTTGTCCAGAAGATCCTTAAGTTGTTCCTTGAGTTCCCTCAGCACCCTATACAAAGGAATATATATTGGACAAGTGTTTGGAAGAAAATCAATACCAAACTCTATTTGCCTAACTAGATGAACAGAAGGAAGATTATATGGGAAGACCGCTGGAAACTCATTAACCACAGGAGCCGAATGTAAAGAAAGACCTTTCGAGTTAGAATATTTAACCCGAACTAAGTGATAAAGATACCCATTAGAGATTAACCCCGAGCTCTAAGATACGAAATAAACCTCCCCCTAGGAGCTAAGAAATTACCTTCCTATTCTATAACTGACTCACCGGGGGACCCAAAGATGACTTTACGAGTTTGATAATCTAGATATGCATACCAAGAATGCAACCAGTCCATACCCAAAATTACATCAAAATCCATAAAGCAATGACCGAGTCTCCTACCGAGGTAGAAAAAAAAAAGCACCAGAAATAATTTTTAGATCAAAACCAAAAGACACAGCCACATATGGAGTGACATAAGATAGTGTAGACCACGGATCAAGCAAACATGAGAGAAAAGATATAACATACTAATAATGACATCAGGTAATGCCTTGGATTCCTGTCGGGACATTAAAGCATTCAACCTGTTTCGACCAATACTAGAACCAGGAGCAATAATAGAAGAAGATGCCATACCTTCAGGTGAATGAGATAAAAATGATGCTATAATAATCTTATTCACCCCCGTAGAGACTTTACTAATTGGACAATCCCTAAGACGATCGCCTGTCTAACCATACTTAAAGAACTTATCCCTTTCTTTCTTATAATAACTCCAATGAGGACGACCACAGAACCGACAAGAAGGACATAAATAAATTGACTGACCTCTGCTCGCCTGAGATTGGGCAACATGTGCTTGAGAATTGTCACCACCTTGATGATGCCTGGATCCCAACTACTGTGGGTGAGGAGCACTGGCAGTAGAGAAAGATCCAGAACTCCCCCACTTTTTTTTGCAACTTTCCACCATCTCTACCTCCTTGAGACTATTCACCACCATGGTCAGAAAACCTCCTCTGCTTTCCCTTCCTATCCCTAAACTCCACATAATGTCTCTTCTCATCCTCGAACTGCTGCATATGAAAAGTCAACCTTGAGATGTCCATATCTTTAATCTACTCCAGAGTTAAATCTCTATTCAACCCAGAAAAGAACTTTCTCATTCTCGACCTTATGTCAGCCACAAAATCAAGCGCATACCTCTACAAATGATAGAACTTTAAGGAATATTCCCTTACAAATATCCTCCCTTACTTGAGGTTCACAAATTCCTTTATCTTTGCTTTCCTCAACTTTTGAGGAAAGAAATACTCCATGAAGGCAATAGAAAAGGCCTTCCATAATCCTTCCTCTTCATATCACCCTTATCTTTGTCCTACTTCTCATACCACTGATAAGGGACATACTTGAGCTGATAAGCCACAAAGTCAACCCCTTCACATTAGTAGCCCGCATCACCTAAAATATCTTTTCTTTTTTATTTGGGAAGCCTTACGAGTCTTTTTCCACCTTCACTCCCATGAAAGTAGGAGGACCCATCTTTATAAATTGACCAACCCTTGTGGTCTCATCAGAAAAAACACCATTCATACCCCGCTCAGCCTTAATATCAACTATCTGAGTAATAACATGAATAGATAGATGAAACTCTATGTTCATTATATTGCCTTGAGGGACCTGAGGAGCAGTAGGAGGGATAGAAAAAGCTCTAGTATAATCAGGAATAGGACCTAAGATTGAAGATGTACTCCAGATATAGGACGTACCCCTTCAGCATTATCCCAAGATAGGATGAAAGAATTTCCTTGTGTTCTAGATCTAAGAGGCATGATCTGAAAGATGAACAAACGAGGATTAGACAAGATTCCTAGACTGAGAACTCAATCTTAAACATAGAATACCAAGAAAGTGAAACATTCCTATATAACTTGCAGCCTCTCTCTTATGAGTGTGGCATGCTACAAACCTCCAAAAGAAACTCTACTAAAAATGGCTTTGTTGACTCCCAGGTTACCATGAACATAAAGATATGATACAAAATTATTATGATACGAACCAGAGCCTAGATGTAATGGGTATCCCAAGTCTATCCAGGATGGGGAACACCCCCTTTACTCAACCCAACCACCTTATGTAGCCTTAGATGAGCTAAATTTCGAGCATATAACAATATTGTGCAAATTCTTTCATGAAAACTAAGGGATAGGATCATGACCGTGACCAAACCAATTGAGTCCAACCTCATCAAACCAACCATCCAACCATACCCAACTAATCCAAAGAGGATAAAAAACATAATATGCTAACCAATCCAAAAATGTAATATGATGGAACAGTGAGAAATTATGTTTGATGATGCCAGCCTCCCAGCTCATTCCAATGCCAAGGTCGACACCAATATCGATCCCACCTATACAAACCCCAATAAGTACCACACAACCTCTAACCAAAAGAGTAAAAGTATCTGATTGGGACATGCCACAAACAAGGGTAAAAACCAATATCCAAAATAAAGTCAAAATGTCTACCAATATCCATAATATAAAATAATTCCTTCTGAAAGGATGGAAGCTCACAACTTCATCCAAAATGCTATTCCTAAGTCAATCACTATGTAGGAGGAGTGTAATGCCCCCAAACTTTTCCTAGCTAAATTTTGTCCCTAAAGTGTCAAGCTTTGGCTTCTAGAATGATTTACACTTATTTCCCTATGTAATTCCATAGATTTCAACTTTTTATTATGTATATGAATGAATAAGATTTCCATCGATATAAGATTCATCCAAAACGGACACTCGGTGAAGAAGTTATGGCTATTTTATGTGTTAGTCATAAAACATCATCATTTTGGTTTTTAGCGCGTCGCGGAGATGGTTTAATTAGAAATTGTCAAATTCCAGTGGAACTTCGCAATAGTGGCACGTCGCGGAGGATCCCAATTTTGCATTCGTCAATTTCTAGTGAGCCACCGCGATAGTGGCGTGTCGTGGTGGCCCATAAAATGGGGCACCGGTTATATTTTTTACTCCATCTCATTAAGGGTAAAATGGTACTTATCCAACCCCTTATCATCTCTAACATGGGATTTAATACCAAGAACACCAAAGTAATATTATTTTCATCAAAATCTCTCATGAAACTCCATTAGGTTTTCAAACTAAAAATCGTCGTAACTCAAGATTCAACCGTGAGTTTTTGAAGATAATTAGAGATTTGGAATCCCCAATCCATAAGCTTCAAGAATCATTCATTATTCTTCAAAATAGAGGTACGCGGGGTTTTCCTAAAATCTCATGGGCATAGAAATCATGATTTTAAGAAAGGGGTTTTCAGATTTATAAATACATTCATGTTTTAGAAATCTTGACGGTATTGTTCTGGACTTTTGACCTTCCCCCACATTGATTCAAAATTGTATATATATGTATGCTTGTGTTTTAAGGTTGATGATTTAATTGAGAACATTACTTATGTAAAATTCCTCTCTTGTTTTGATTTTCCTTTACTTATCATATGCTATAGATATTTTGAATGCATCCTTGAAAAACATGGTTTAAAATGTCTTGAATGTGTTATGATTGGATTAAGATTTATATTTCAAAAGAGAGGGTAGTTGTGTTGATAAATGTTGAAAATATTTATATAAGGAAAGTGTGCATGATTTTGCCAAAAGCACATGACCACCATATGTTTAAAGGATTTCTACATAGTTTTGATTTATGCTTCAGAACATGAAATCTCTTGTACTATTTGTATGTTTGGGTGGTATGAACTATGTTTTAATGAAAGATCATGCTTATTATAATATGGATCAGAAATAGGACTTGAAAGTCTTGGTGCGACGACACCAATTCATATTATGCCCTAATAATTCAGAACAGAATAGAATGCATGCTTGAAATCAGACTTTCAGATATTAATATTTAGAATGATGTATGTTTTAGAGGTGGTTAAAAATGGGCATAAAGAGACATTAGGTGGTTCCCCAAAGTAGGCATGAGTTCATACAACTCATTTCCTAAAATCGTGATTTGCCGATCTGGGTATATTATATTACGCTGGCCTAGTGTCGTGTGGCGTATAAGAAATAGAAACTCCAACCCTTGCGGCACACTCGGGTTGGGGGCTTCCCTGCCGAGTCAATGGCGGATTTGATACATCCCATGGTATTTTATAATTGTAGGGGCATACCACCTAACTCAGAAGTAATACAAAGAACAGACAATCCATTGACAAGAATGACTTATGATTTTCAGAAAGTGCCTATGTGTTTTTCAGAACTATTTATGCATGATGTTTTAACAAATTTCTCTCCACTATATCACTTATATAAAAGTTTTATTTTGGATTACTTTTCATACTAGTAGATCTGTATTGACCCCCCTCCTCCCTCCAGGTTTTGAGGCTCAGTCTAGGGGTCCAAAAAAGCAATAGATTTTATCAGACAGAGTTAAAGTGCCCAGTTGGTGAGCCTTCTTTATTCTGAAAGGCCTATTTACTTTTAGACAACTATTATTAGATATGGTTTTGGTCTACTGGGGGCCTTGTCCCAGTTTCAGACAGTTGTCAGATTTTCATGTAGTAGAGATTTCGCAGATTGAGTTTGATGTTATTTAGATGTAGTTGATTTAAAGTTTCCATACTTATGATGAATTCAAAATTGACCATGTTTCCATAGCAGAATATGTTTCCGCATCTTTTTTTATTATATGAATGTTGTGCATGATTACTAGATAGAGAAGGGTGTTCCAGGCCTTCATGGTTCGGGATGTCCGTCACAGCCAAGCCCTAGTTTGGGTCATGACTAGGAGTCTAATAGCTAGTTCCTACATAGCGTGGGTATACAACTACCAGCAAATGGGTTAGCGAATGACCGCTAGCATGAAACTCAGGGTAAGGATAAAATAATGCCGATTATAAAACCAAGTAAAACCATCCATAATGCATACAACCATACATATATATATACATATATATAAGTGCCAAAAAATGGGACTAGGTTTAGCATGACTTTAAAACCTTTACCTAGGCTGTGTAGCTTGGCTTTCCTAACAACTCACAAGAGTTATGGGTTCAGCTCCCCTACTGAAAGGGCCCCAGTACGTGTAGCTACACGACCAGGGAAATATACCATGGGATGACTAGTACATCCCCCAATATAAAACATAACACACATACATAGTCATCAAGACCCCTCATATCGGCAAATATGAGTTTCTAGTTTTGGTCCCCCCGGGACTTCCACCATCCGTGACCTTTCTACAGAACCCGCCATTAATTCCCAACTAAAATCATTTCCAAGTAATCAAACCAATCCATTTACCATTTTATAAATCAAGTCTAACATTAGAGGTATCTTCATACTACCCCATCACTTGCAAGTAATATCCAGAGCCAAACCATTAAGGATAAGGGGACCTTCAAGTGCCCTTCCATATACCATATTAAACCACTTGGGAGACTTCCATGTACCCTACAAGCATAACCTTCTTGCCTTTAGCCTTTTCAAACCATTTAAATAATTTAAAGATTTAATATATAAGCTGAAAACAAGCAATAATTCCATTAAAATAAGTCAATACGATGAACATACCAATATAAGCATTTTATCAAACACCTTGGGGGCATAATATAACCCAAACCAATTCAAAAGACCATTAAAACATTACCATGAAATCCAATTGACCAAAACCACCACTAATGCATATAAAAGCATAATTAAAACGATATGAAACCATAACCAGATATTCAATATCAAAACCCCTAATAATAGTTGAAAACTTTAATCATGAAATAGTAAAACCATGATATCAATCATATAAACCATGCCTTTAGTTTAAATTACAATGAGTGAAGAGAATCATGCCTTAAACTAAGAAATATGATGGAAGAAAATCACCAAAGTAAGCCCCAAAGTAATCCCTTAGTTTAAACCCTAACTTCTTTGCCCCAAAAGATCTTGAGAGAATTATTGGATGTTTAGGAATAGTTTGTAAGTGTTAATAAATACAATAATAGGGTAAATAACCTCCTAAGTGTATTATAAGTAGTGGGTTCTAATTATGGAAAGTAGGAAAATATCCAAAATACCCCCACTTAAGTTGCACAAAATCCCATCCTAGGGATACGACTAACTCTTACGAGTCGTATCCTTCTATACGATTGGTTTCCACCACTTGTATCCAAGTATCAACCCTTAGATCAAACACTGTCCATTATATGACTCATCCAACAAAGTCGTAACCCTTGCATATGATCCATACCCATTTCCTGTATCCTTGGTAGAATGAAATACTAGGAGGATCAAATACTGTCCACCATACGAGTCCCTCATATGACTTGTACCAAGACTTATGACTCATACCCCTAAGTTGTAACAATTCCAGTGACCAACACTATCCTACCAACTAATACTGGTCAGCATACGATACGACCATACCACTCGTTCCTCAACATACGGCTCGAACCCTTGAGTCATATAAGGTTTGGAGAATGAGAATTCCAGGAAATTTTCTAAGGCCAAAACCTAGGATGTAACATCACCATAGTCAATCACGTAAGCTTAAAGCATATCCTCTAATATTTGAATAGTCCTTTTTATATGCCCAAACCGTAACCATATCATAAACCCAACCACTCTTAACTGGACACCTTACGAGTTGGGTCACCTGAACCCTACACACTTTATATGTTTTGTATGGTGAGTCGTTACAAGGAAAATGTGCTTAAAGCTCACAAAATTTTGAAGGGCCAAAACCCAGGGTGTTTCAAGTTCCATAATTCATCGTTCATCAATATCACATCGTTAATAAGTATTTATATAAGGGGTTCACAAACTCTAGTCGTGGCTAAAAGAGCGTAAATGTACAAGTCCATTGCCTAAAGTGAACATCTGTATTAAATTATTATAAACATGTAAAAAGGGTCAAAATATCTCACGACTAAAGAAAATAGTAGTGTCAAATCATGGACTAGAATATATCTTGGTCAAATCTTTAAAACACCATTATTAACCTCTTTTACACATTTAAGTTATTCATTAAGCTAGGTAGTTATTATTGTGAAGAAATCCATTTCAAGGTAGAAAGTGGGATTTAGCCCATAGTTAGTGACAACAATAATAATATTGTAATCTAGTTAGAATATTATCAGTTATTGAAGCAACAACCCTGAATGTATCAAATTTATGCATGTCATCGCCAGTATTCAAATCAATGAAACCATAGACATCATACCATATCTTTGTCCATCCCATACCAGAGATATGTGTATGTAAATACACACACACACACACATATATATGTATATATATATATATGTTCATAAAATACAATTCTATCGTTTAGAGGGATAAATACTTTCTAGATATCCAACCAATATCATAATATGACTTTTAGCCCAATAATGTGTCAAGGATAATGATAACATCATAATCATGACCTTAGGCCCACTTACATACCTGAAACTCATATCAATAATGATATTAGCAATCCATCTCATATTTATAAGTCATAGCCTAACTATGAGGCATAACATCTCTATAGGCTATTAAGCATATCAATAAACATTTCTCATATAAGAGTCATCTGATGATATCAATAAGTACCTCACATCTATAGGTCATATATCATGACTTTGAATAATATCATTTGTAAAGGCCATTTGTTATATATAAGAGGGATTAGAATCTCTATGGGCCCAATATCAAGTCTAAGAGGGAATGGAATCTTTACTGGCCAAATAACATATCTCTGAGGAATACCATATCTAATGACCCAATATTATAACTAGGAGAAAATAACATCTCTAAAGGCCTAATATTAGTTCCATAAGGAATATCATAGCCATAACTAATAATCCATAATTCGGGGGAACATCATCGTAATTTACCAAATCCTAAGGTAAGACTATTCTAAAGGCTCACTAGTCTCAACTAGGCCTAACATCCGTAACTAAGTCCAAAAGGCTAACATAAGTCTTGCCTATTAGGGCCGGACGAACCCACCTCTAATCCTCAATTTTCAAACTTAGGCAAATTATAAACCAAACTAGGCTAAGGTATCTTGTTTAACATCTAAATGTCAAGTAAGCCATAACCAATCCTAAAATAGGAACTTCATCAAGAAACATGGGAAATTATGTCAATTCTACCCCAAGATATGGTTTCACGATAACTAGACTAGCCCAACCAAGGATAATAATACTAACCCTAATTCCACACTTAAACAACATCCCAAACAAAGAATTATATCATATCCATGCTATAATTTAGTCTAATCTAGAGAGAGGCAACGATATTCTGAAAGGGTATTACACGTTTCAACTTAGGGGTCAAAAACCTCATTTAATTCCTAAACATCAATATTCAACGCTAAGTCATTCTAGTCATAATTAAGATTAACATTCACATTCACATGCACTATATATCACACATCATCTATGGAGAAGAGTATATAGAAACCTACCTCAAAGCCGAATCACAAAACCTTACATCATTCACAACACGTCCATCTTTATTTCAAAATCACCAAAATGCCATATACACTATCAAAATAGTAATCTAATCATCAATACGAGTCTCACGATTCCCATATTGAACAATTGTGCTTCATGCCCAAAAATGACACCATAAAACCCTAGTGGGCCCCATTTATGCAAAATGTGTTTTCGAGGTCAGCCCAAGTTCATACATGAAAAGTGAATCATAACCCTATAGAAATGGGTGAAAACAAGGCTAATTTGGGGGTAAAATTAAGCCCTATGCTATATTAGGGTTTTGGGTCAAAACTAAAGAAATTCACCAAAAAATTGATGGAATCTTACCTTAAATCTAATGGTAATCACAATAATAGATGTTAAAAAAACTCCTAAGGCATCCATAATACTCAATTTTGAGTTATCATACCTATTTAGGGTTTTTGGCTCTCAAGGATGAAGGACAAATGGCCAAAATTGTGACCTTGGTGTCTATTTATGGACCCCCAAGGAAGGAGATGTAGCGATCGCCCTAAATAGATTATGATCACTGAAGGGAAATCTCTACAGGATGTGCACCATGATCGCGTTAACCTCTGCCATCACAGATGAAAATTGAAACTTAGAAAAATTTCAAGTTTCAGCCAATGCCTCGGGACTCGTTAGAGTCTGATTTTTGAAAATAAACTATGTAACCCTAGTAAATTCAATGTTTCGAATGTTATGGCACAATTAGACTTTTAATCTAAGTTTGTTTCAACAAAATATGGGTCCTATCCCCATACTTTTGGATTTTCAACTTTTCAACTAATAGGTTGAAATGAGCTCAGGTGAATTGGGACCAAAACCAAAGCTCTACTTAGCCTAAAAATAATATTTTGGATCTGCTGGCATAGTCAAAATTTACATTTGAGATTGTTTTACTGAAGTTCTTACTCGGTATCCATTTGGAACCAGAAGACTTTCAATTAGGGAATTAGTTCTACAAAACAAATTAACTGTGCGGTAATCGGACGGTCAGTCCCAACAACTTATAAATGACTTGGGGCAGCTATAGAGAAGTCCTAACAGTGAAGATAAGTGAAAATTTGGAAAATGACAAGAAAAGTAATTACACTTGAACAAATCAATGTTTATGTTTTGGCCAATTCACTAACTGCACCACAACCACCAACAACACTAATAATACAAAGAAAATCAAGACCACTACCAACACCAACAAACCTAAGAAAATCAATAAAACAAATAATACCATGAAAATAAAAAACACCAACACTACAAACAACACTAACAACAACAACAGTACAACCACCACCACCACCAACAAAAATAATATCAATGCCACCACCACCAACACCAATAAAACTAAGAACACCAAGAACATACTTAGAACACAAACAACACTAACAAAACAAACAAATAATATATGTTGGAAGAAATCAAAATAGGCCTTTCTAGTGGTTTTATTTCTTCAACCAGATGACCGATTTATTTCAATAGATGACCAGTCTGTTTCAATAGATAGGTGATCTGTTAGAAGAAATCAAACTAGTAGTAAGATGTTCTTTGATTTCTTCCAATAGATGAAACACTTGTTGAAACACTAACACCACCACCACCAACAACAACAACAACGACACCAATAAATCTAAGAAAATCAAGAACACCAACTACACCAACAATACCAACACCACTAATAACTCCAACAAAATAAACAACACCAAAAACATATCTAGAACATAAAGAACACCAATAAAAAAAATAAACAACATCAAAAACACCAACAACACCCACCAATAGCACCAACATACACCAAAAATACAAAAAAAATACCAAGTGAAGTGATTCAATACAACAAACAAATAAGAAGACAAATTGTCACAATAAACATCTTTAGAAAAGGTCAAAGTTCAAATTTCATTATTTTTACAGAAATATTCTGAGAACAAGAATAAGAACAACAATATAAAATCTCATTTCACTTGGACTAGATGCCATATATACATCAACTACTATTTAAGAGAAAAAATACCACAAATTAGAATTTTCTGGGGTTCTTCTTCCTCTTTTGAGAAACAAAACTTAAAATTATTAACCCATATTTGAAGATAATACAACTAAATTTCCTTTTTCTTCATTAACTAAAAAGCCCTAATTTTTTGAAAATCAATAAATATAGAAGTCTTACTTGTAAAGAGAGAGAAAGTGATAACTACAAAGAAAGAAAGAAGGATGAACAAGTCAAATATGGGTTCTAAAATAACTGATAGTGATTAGAAATGGTACAAATATTGATATGTTGTCTTGTTTGAGGTAATTTGTTGGCGGAAAGTTTAGTTGTTGAGAGAAGGGGAAAATATTTGAGTTATTTAAGAAACTAATGTCTGATGGAAAATGATTGATTGGTCTCTTTATTTTTATTACACATTAAATTAGAGTTATAGGTTGGTTTGTATTTTGAAAAAGATTATCATTTTTTGATTATATTAATTTTGTCCCAATTAACTTAATCAATTTTTTTAAAGGGATTTTGACCCTTGCCTTTGGTCAATGTCCCCAAAATTTAAAAGGAGACTTAAAAGAATCATTTCCTTTAATTTTCTCAAGTTTGTATATATCCCAATTTTTATTCACCTTGATTTTAGTGTTTTCATTGTATGATGCTATGATATGTCTCGCCTTTAGTCCTACTAAATCATTTTCCATTGAATCTTTCAATATGTGCTCAGTTTTCTCTATTATCTCATGTACTAAATGCAATTACATTATTTAGTAAACAAGAAAAGTGATACCAATAAATCTATTATATTTGGTTTAAAGGTGTCTTTGATGAGGCCAACATATTCTGCTTATTTGACTTAAGGGATGTGTTAATTTTTCATTTCAGACTGATCCTTAAGGAAAACAAAATTGATAGTCCACTACATAGTTATGTGCTAAATTAAATAAGATGATTATTGATTTATCCTTCCTAATAATACTTGATGGAAACACATGATCCAATGGTAAAATTTAAGATTTTTGATTTAATACTAAGAGCCTCTCTAGTTCATCTGAGGTAGTGGCATAGACTGCGTATACTTTACCCTCCCTAGAACCTACTTTGTGGGAATACACTGAGTATATTATTGTTGTTGGTTTTATATTGACTACATAACTTATTATAAGAGTTCAACCAATTCATTTAATTTATATGAATTCTTTGTTCATTTTCTTTCACTTAGTATCAATTATAATGACCCTTCAGGTTATTTTCCATATTTTTAATTATTTTTGTTGTTCAAGCTTTTCTATAACTGTCCTAAGTTATTGATGACTTGATGGAACTGACAGTTCAGTTACCAAGTAGTTCATTTAGTTCTTAGAGACAATTCCATGTTTTGAAGTTTTCTCTAGTTCTAAATGGCCGCCAGGCAAAAACTTTAGTAAAATAATCTCAAATGTAAATTTTGACTATGCCAATAGCTCTGGAATATAAATATTTTTCTAGGAGAACCTTTAGTTCATGTCCCAAGGCACTTGAGCTTATTTCAACCTACTGGTCAAAAAGTTAAAAAAATGAAAAATGAGTGTGGGACCCACATTTCATCAAAACGACTGCAGATTGAAATTTCAAATATACTATTAAGTTTGGAACATCATATTTAGTATGGTTACATAGTTTGTTTTCATATACGATATTATGATTGAATCCCAAACACCCAATCAAGACCATTTTTGGCCTTGGAAAATTGGTACACTAGGTTTCTCGTGCACCACCATAACGATACTTTGGACTGCAATTATGACTAAATTTGCAGAAGAGATAATGCTAAAACTTAAGGGTGTCACAATCACGACTCGTATGATAGATGAATGGTATTGCAATCACGAGGACTCAGGTTGCAATAGTGACTATCGAGGACCTGGACTAGGTATAAAATGACCCTTTTTGCATGATTTTGGGCCATTCTACATCACTCCATTGAGAGATAAGAATCCTAAATAGTGTGAGATCTTAAAATAGAGTCTTGTTGGTGATTAGAAAGCTAGAGTAACATTTATTTTTATGATTATCTTCCAACTTGAGGTAAGCATTCACCTTTTTCTTGGTGAAATTTCTTGATTTATTTCTCAAAACCCCAAAACCTTTAGGACTTGATTTTATCCCTAATTTAGCTTAGTTTTAATCCATTTTTAAGTTTAATGATTCCCTAAACTTGTAAGAATATTGGATTGATTTCAAAAATTCAACTTTTATAAGTGGGACCCACATGGGGTTTTGGTATGATTTTTGGACCCAAAGAACAATGGTACAATATGGGTTTAGTTATTATTGTATTGATGAGTAGAAGGTGTTTATGATAGCTTTGCATCTTGAGGAGGCTTCTCTAAAGGAAAAAGTGGTGGTTTAGCAGTTCATTGAACTTTTTTGACATCGATGTAGGCTAGGTTTATTCCTTGTTAGATTGGGTTATTTTATAGTATTCTAATGATATTTTGTTAGATATGAGATGGGTTTTAGTTGTTGGATTTATGAAATATAAGACTTGGGTTAGTTGAACCCTTTAAGCTACTGTTTATCGTAGAGTTGGAATACTTAGCTTATTTCCTTAAGCCTTAGGTGAATTGGACTTCATTCCTTATGTTTAGTATGATAATTCCTTAGATTACTTAAATTAGGCATAATTGACCTAGTTGCTCATATTTAGGTAAATTTCCTATCTCAGGGCTAATTGAGGCTTGTCTATATCTAAAAGTAGATACTGGATAACTTAAGCGTAGAGTTTGGGTGGAAATTTTCCTAAAATGGAACTCGAGGATTAAAAGTAGGCTTTTAACCCACTTTTAGCTATGAAATATTTTAGCATTGGTAAAATCTTTTACGCTTATTAGACTCTTAGAAATGTGTATTTAGGTAATATTGAGAAGTCTTGATACTTGGTGGTTATATTAGTTAATGTGGTGATTGACGCCCATTGATTATGATATTATTTATGCATATTAATGATACTATTAATGATGTTGATCTTATATTTATCTGATTCGAGTCCACAAGATGATTATGTTGTTGATTATATATACCTGGTTTAAGTTTAAAAGATGATTATGGCACTAATGATATATTTACCATCTTGAGTTCTACTATTCATAATATTTACCGGTTCGAGTCCAACTATATATTATATTTATTTGCTTGAGTCTAGCTATTGATTATCTACCGTTCATGTCTGACTATTCATTATATTTATCGGTGTGAGTTAGGATATGCATATTATGCTTAATAATATGTTTTATTATGATTAATGACATCGGGGTGTGACATTGAAGGTAGAAATTTTGATAAGTCAAAAAATAGGGAAATGATTATATTGTGGCATGACATGAATGGACTCTAGTGTTAAAATAACTAGTTGATAAATGATAGTTATGTAACAAATGGAGATTAGTGGATATGTGGTGAATAGTTATTAAATGATGGTAATATTATGGAAAGTGGGTACATTGTGAGATCTTGGTAAATGGTGGAATGCTGGGTAAATAATGATGAAGGTTAGTTATAATGTTGGTTGTTTGCTTTATTCTATCCTTGAGTGTACTCTCCAGGCATATAGGAGTCTCTAATAGGTTATTTACTTTTCGACACCAATTGGCGTATCAGAGCCAATTTTGTAGTATGATTGTGTGTGTTGATTATTTATGTTATGTTATGTTGATACTCTAGTTTATTTCCTTATTTCTATACAATAATATTGAAGACGATTCAGGTTTGTTTACGTACCTTGACTTAGTTATGATATCTTGCATTTTATCATACTAATATCATGATTTAGCTCAGTTAGCTAATGATGCCTACTAAGTAACCATTGTTTTGGTACTCATACTGCACTTCTATACCTTTTTGGTATAGATCCAAGTACTAGTTGCCACTGTTGATCAACATTCATATGGTTATTGATTTTTGGAGATAGGGTGAGCTTTTTAACTTCAAGCCACCCATTTCCCTCTATCTTTTATATTTAATGTTTTGTTTTTAGATAGATGTCTTAACTATTCTAGACATTAGAATTGTATTATTATTAGATGCTCTTGTACTGGCTCTATTAGGTCATAGGATGGTATCTTGTATTGATTTCTTTTATCTATTTAGAACACTTGGCTTATTTATATATTGTGTTAAAGAAATTTGCCTATGTTGGGAATTTCCTACTGAATTAAACCATTGCGGTAGCTTTGGGTTATGGTTTGGCTTATATAATGGCGGGATTTAGTAGGTACCATGGTGACTCATAAATTCATCCATGACAAATTGGTATCAGAGCCTTGGTTTCACCAGTTTTGTTGGTTCAAGGGAATGTTTTTAGTAGAGTCCTGCAGGTTGGAACAATGATGTCCATTTTCTATATTTGGAAGGCTTTGGGATGTTCTTAGGGATACTTCACTTTTTTCACTTATATTGTGCTAAGTGTCTGAGTTAGTTTATAGAATTATTCCCTTGACTTTACTTTTTTTATAGTTAGCCAGGACATGTTCTATCCGCTATATAAGTTGAGGGTTTTGAGACCGAGCCTTGGAATCCTACTCCTATTTGTGGACTACTTAGAGGTTGTGGATAACTGTAGGATCTGTCCCCAGCTAGGGTCCAGGATAGGCCACCTTCCCTAGGTCCTATTCTCGCTCTTGAGCCATAGATTCTTTCACCCTAGTATTTGGTGGGCTAGGGCTGGCCCAAGCTCCACCAGGGTTTATTTTTTCATTAGTTCTTAGAGATGTGTTGATTTAGCTTTTGGGGATAGTTGGCAGTGTGTCATCTGATGGTGCACAGTATATAGATTAGAGTGGTACTAAGGCGAGCACACATCTTGTAGTTTTGGATCCTAGAGTAGAGGATCCTCATTCATCAGTAGTTGCTTGATCGATAGATGCTCAACCAGTGGTTGCTCAGCCTGCTATGTTTTTTGAGAAGCAAAAGTTGTTAGGTAGATTCTTGAGATTGGCTCTGCCTAGGTTTTCTGGAGCTCCAGGAGAGGATGTATATGAGTTTTTGATTACTTGCAAGGATTGGATCCATTATTTAGGCCTTGTTGAGACTCATGGCATGGATTACTCCACATTTCAATAGGATTAAACTACTCGACATTGGTGGAGAGGTTTTATGGATTCTAGACCAGCTAGATCTTCTTCATTGTCATAGACTTCGTTCTCTAAGATGTTCTTGAAGAAGTATATGCCTTGTAGCCTTAGAGATCGTATGAGGTATTAGTTATCTAGATTGGAGTAGGGCTCTAAAAAAATTGTAGAGTATGAGGCTCATTTTCATGAGTTGGCTAGTCATGAACCTTCTTTTCTAAATACTTTGTATGAGAGGGTTTGTTGCTTTGTCAGAGGGATAAGACTTCCCATTTGAATGTCCACTCAGAGTTTGGTTGCTC
Source organism: Capsicum pubescens (assembly GCA_030864215.1). Lineage (NCBI taxonomy): Eukaryota > Viridiplantae > Streptophyta > Magnoliopsida > Solanales > Solanaceae > Capsicum > Capsicum pubescens. The sequence goes on from CM061541.1 coordinate 173,570,888, forward strand.
TGGGGTATTTTTGTATTGTTTTAGATCACACTCAGGCGATGGACGAGATGCATCATCAGGCCCAAGGGGGCAATGATAAGAGTCCTAGATATCAGGGAAGTTTTAGTGGGAGTCATAGTAGCTCTCGATTTAGGGGTAGTAGTTCTCATGGTTGGCATTTTACACATCCATCTTATCGGAATTAGAGTTAGCCTAGTCGACCTATTCAGGAAACACTTCAAATTACTAACAGAGGTTAGTCTAGTACCAAAGACTTCCCTGGTTAGGGTGGCAAGAAGTTTTCAAGGTGTTTATCTTCTGGTCATTCAAGTCATAATGGTTACTTGGTCAAATAAATCTGTTGGTTCTAATTTAGCCTTGGGATCATGTTATACTTGTGGAGCTCGTGGTCACTCTTTGCGTGAGTGCCCTAGTCATGGAGCAATTGTTGTTTCATCATAGAGTGCTTCCCCTATTAGATTAGTTCATCCCTTATATAGATGTGGCTTGCATGGTTGTAGTGGTAGTTTTTAGGGTACTCAAAAAGGTTCATAAAAAGGTAGGATAGGAGGTTGGTCAGGAGCCCAGCCAGATGGCGAGTGTGGTCAATTGTATCCAGTACCTACAAGACCTAAGGGTGAGACTTTGGATGGTGTTGTTACAGGTATGATTTTGGTATGCCTCTAGTATTCCCTTGCTTTATTTAATTCGGGATCCCCTTATTCTTATATATCTACTTATTATGCACCATGGTTGGAGTTGTCTTATGATTTATTATCTGTGTAATTGCACTTATCTTCTCCTATGGGTGATTCTTTAGTAGTGGATCGAGTTTTCTGATCATATGTTGTGACTGTTAGAGATATTAATACTAATGCTGACGTTATTATTTTAGATATGGTGGATTTTGATGTGATTTTAGGCATGGACTGGTTATCACACTATCATTCGGTCATGGATTGTTTTGCCAAGATCATTACTATAGCCATGACTGGCGTACCCCTAGTCATGTGGTAGAGAGCATTTGGTCGTGAGCTGATGGGGATTATTTCTTATGTTCATGCTAGGAGGATTATTCTGAGGGGTTGTGAGTCTTATCTAGCTTATATTTGTGATACTAGTGCGGAGAGCCCATCGCTTAACTCTATTCCTATTGTTTGTGAGTTTCTTGATGTTATTATGACTGACTGTTTTAGTATTCCCCCTATCCGTGAGATTGAGTTTGCTATTGATCTCTAGCCTGGAACCCAACCTATTTTATGGTACCTTACCGTATGGCTCTTGTAGAGCTTATTGAGCCAAATTCTCTAATTCAGGATCTTCTTGGTAAGGGTTTTATTAGACCAAGTATGTTCCTTTAGGGAGCTCCTACATTGTTTGTGAAGAACAAATATGGAACCATACTTATAAGTATTGATTATTGGCAGCTTAATAATGTGATGGTGAAGAACCATTATCCTATGCCTTGTATTGATGATTTGTTTTACCAGCTTCAGGGAGAGGTAGTGTATTGTAAGATTAATTTGAGATCTTGTTACCATTAGTTGATGATTCAGGATGAGGATTTCCTGAATACAACCTTTATGACCCGTTATTGTCATTATGAGTTCTTAGTGACATAATTTTAGTTGACTAATACCCCATTCAAGTTCATGGACTTGATGAACCGAGTATTCAAACCTTATTTAGATTCCTTCGTGATTGTGTTCATTGATGACATCCTTATGTATTCGAGGAATAGAGAGAAATATGTACAATATTTGAGGATTGTGCTCCAGACTTTAGGGGATCATGTGGTTTTTGCCAAGTTTTCTAAGTGTGAGTTTTTCCTTAAATTGGTGCCTATACTTCGACATGTGGTGTCTAAGGATGATAATATAGTAGACCCAACAAATATTGAGGCGATTCATGATTGGGAAAGACCTACATCTCCAACTGAGGTTTGTAGCTTCATTGGTTTGTCCGATAATTATAGATGGTACATTGAGAGTTTTGCTACTATTTTAGCACCTATGACCATATTGACCCGAAAGAAAGATTCTTTTCGATGGTACAAGGAGTGTGAGGTGAGCTTTGGAAAGCTTAAGGATTTTCTCACTTCGGCTTCTATTTTAGATCTTTCTGTTGAGAGTGAGGGATTCACGTATTTTGTGATGCTTTTGGTGTCAGTTTGGGTTGTGTATTGACGCAATAGGGTTGTATTATTAATTATTGATCTAGAAAACTTATGGTACACAAGCACAACTACCCCACTCATGATTTGGAGTTGGTGGTGGTAGTTTTCGTGGTTAAGATTTGGAGGTATTATCTTTATGGTGTGTATTGTGAGATTTTCAATGACCATCGTACACTTCAGTATCTTATAACCTAGAGGGAGCTTAATGATGGACAACATAGATAGATGGAGTTGCTTAAGGGCTATGATATTTCCATCTTGTATCATCCGTGCAGGGCAAATATGGTAGTGGATGACTTGAGCCAAAAGGCAGTGAGTATTGGTACCTTGGCTTGTATTTCAGTTTCATAGAGGCCATTGGAACGTAACCTTTAGTTTTTAGCCAACCTAATGGCTTGCCTTTATATTTTCAACCCTAGGAGGATTCTTGCTAGTGTTGAGGTGAGGTTTTCATTATTTGAGCATATTCAAGATTGTCAGTTTGAGGATAGTAAGCTTTGATTCATTTGTGATCAGGTGTATAGTGGTAAGTCTAGGAGAAACATCATAGATTATAAGGGTGTATTGAGAATAGATGGATGCATTTATGTCCAAGGATTGATGACTTGATTCAGTTGATTTTTCATGAGGCTCACAACACTATATATTCCATTCATCCCGACACAAGATGTATAGAGATTTGTGAAAACATTACTGGTGGAGTGGTATAAAGAGAGATATGGAAGACTTTATAGATCATTGCCTATATTTCCATCAAGTAAAGGCCGAGCATCAGTGGCCAGGTTATTTGACTTAGAGGTTTCCCATTCCCGATTAGAAATGGGAGGGGATTACCATAGATTTTGTTCGTGGGTTGCCTCACACTTCCCATGGTTCCAATGGTATTTGGGTCATTGTAGATCATTTGACCTAGTTAACATATTTTATTTCTATTCAGATGTCCTTCAGTGCTGAGAGATTGGCCCATATCTATGTTTAAGAGATAGTCCGTTTACATGGTGTGCCCATTATTATTATTTCAAACTGAGTTTTTTTGTTTACATTGAGAATTTGGAGAGCATTCTAGGAGGATTTGGGACTCAGGTGGATCTCAGTACAACTTTCCATTCGTAGACTGATGGTCAGTCAGAGAAGAATATATAGATGCTTAAGGATATGCTCTGAGCCTATGTTATAGATTTTGGGGGATAGTGAGAGAAATAGTTAGAACTAGCAGAGTTCGCATATAATAACATCTATCATTCGAGTATTGAGATGATGCCTTTTGAGGCTTTGTATGGTAGGAGAAATCGTTCTCTAGTTGGATGGTTTGAGACTTTTGAGGTTAGGACCTGTACAGACTTGCTTCAGGAGTCATTGGATAGAGTCAGGGTGATTCAGGCTAGGTTGAGAGCGGCTCATATTAGGTAGAATGACTATACAAACCATAGGCTTTTTGCCTTGAGATTTGGAGTTGGTGATTATGTATTCCATTGTATACTTCCCATGAAGGGTGTGATGAGGTTCGGGAGGAAGGGGAAGATCAGTCCTAGATATATAAGACCTTTTGAGATTCTTTACACAGTTGGTGAAGTGACTTATGAGTTTGATGTACCTCAAGAATTTGCTGTTGCTCATCTAGTTTTCCATGTTTCGATGTTGTAGCGATACATTTCTAATCCATCTCATGTTCTTAGACCAGACTCAGTCTAGTTGAACGAGCATTTGACCTTCGCAGAGGAGCATGTGCTTATTTTGGCTAGTGATGTTAGGCGGTTGTGCACTGGAGAGATTCCTGTACTTAAGATTCAGTGTAGGAACCACCCGGTGGAGGAGGCCACTTAGGATATCGAGAATGAGATATGGACCCAGTATCCTCCCCTATTTGAGACTTCAGGTATATCGTAATCCTTAACTTCCATGGATGAAAGTTCCTTTACTAGTGGATATTATAATGAGCCTTCAAGTCATTTTCCATATTTCCATTTATTTTTGCCGTTAGATCTTTTTATAGCTGCCCCAAGTCATTTATGAGTTGTTGGAGCTGACAGTTCAATTGGCGAGCAATTCGTTTGATTTTTAGAGCTAATTGCCTATTTTTAACTCTTAGCTGGTATGGCCATCAGCTGAAAACCTTAGAAAAATGATCTTGAATACAAATTCTGAGTACACCAGTAGCTCCGAAATAATAATTTTAGGCTAGGTGGACATTTGGTTTGGGTCTCGAGGCACTCGAGCTCATTTCAACGTATTGGTAGGAAAGTTATGAATATAAAATATGGGTGTGGGACCCTTATTTAGTCTAAATAACCTCAGATGGAAATTCGGGTAGCACCACTGAGTACGAAACATCGAATTTAGTCTAGTTAAATAGTTCATTTGTGTATACAGGATTTTTAACAGATCCTGAGCACCCGGTCGAGCCCATCTTCGGACTTTGAAATTCTGGTGCTCTAGGTTTATGGTGCACTGCGATAGCGGCACTTTGGACTATAATCACGACTTGATGTGCAGATGAGATACCATAATCATAAAAGGGTTTCACGGTTGGGACTTGGGTCACAGACGAGAGGTACCATGACCGCGAGGCCTCAGATCACGATAGCGACTATCGAGGGCTTGGACTGGGTATAAAATGACCTCTTTTCCTCAATTTTGGGCCATTATTCATCACTACCTTGAGAGATAAGAGCTCTAAATAGCGTGAGAGCTTAAAATTGAAGCTTGTTGATGATTGGGAAACTAGAGTATCATTTATTTTCTTGATTATCTTCCGATTCGAGGTAAGCATTCAACTTTTTCTTGGTGAAATTTCTTGATTTATTGCTCAAAACTCCAAAACATTTTGGGCTAGATTTTAGCTCAAATTTATCCCAGTTTTCACTCATTATTAAGGGTAATGATTCCTTGAGCTTATAAGAATGTTGGGTTGGTTTCGGAAACTCGATTTTCGTAAATGGGACCTTCAAAGGGTTTTAGTATGCTTTTTGGACCCAAATCACAATGGTGGAATATGGGTATCTTTATTTTCGTATTGATGAGTAGAATGTGTTTAAGATAGCTTGGCATCTTGAGGAGGCTTCATGAAAGGGAACAATGGTGGTTTAGTGATTCGTTGAGCTTTCTTTGGCAGATAGGCTAGGTTTGTTCCTTGTTAGATTAAGCTATTTCATAGTATTCTTATGATATTGTGTTAGATTTGGGATGGGTTTTAGGTTTTGGATTGATGAAATGCAATACTTGGGTTAGTTGAACCGTTTAAGCTATTGTGGACCATAGAGTTGAAACACTTACCTTGTTTCCTAATGCCTTAGGTGAATTGGACTTCATTCCTCATGTTTAGTATGATAATGCCTTAGATTACTTAAATTAGGCCTAATTTACCTAGTTGCTCATAGTTAGGTGAATTTCCCATCTTATGGCTAACTGAGGCTTGTTTACATCTAAAAGTGAATATTAGATACCTTAAGCCTAATTAAGTCAGAAATTTTCCTAAAATGGAACTCGAGGATTAAAAGTAGGCTTTTAACTGCCACGACCCAAATAGAGGCCTTGTCGTAATGGGAATCCCAAGTCCAACCAGGATAGGGGACAACCCCCGTTACAGACCTGACCATCCAAACTATCCCCTGAGTCAGAGGAATTTCGAACATATAACAAGATAGCATAAATGTACCAATGTAGACTCTAGGCTAGGTTCATAACAGTGACCAACCCCAGCAAGTCCTCTAATCCCATACCCAACCAATAACCATTCCAAAACCAAAACTAACCATTCCAAAACCAAAACGATAACTAATTTCCTGTCCATAACATAACATAAAAGGACGGAAAAATTATAAAATCATTCAAACGGTATCTACCCCAATACAAGGGCAAATACCAAGGCTGACACCAGTACCAACACCGCCTATTCCAATCCATAGTAGTTCCACAAAACCTCTAACCAAAAGTACAACAATGTCCGGTTGGGACATGCCCCCAACCATAGCCAAAACCATTATCCATGAAACAACAAGAGTATGAAAAGACATCCATGATATGAAATGGAAACTTCTGGAGTATGGAATCTCACAACTAGCCAAGCTGATCCTGAGTCCAAGCACTAAGGAGGAGGATTAGAATCGTCGATTCCTACATCACATGGGGATGCAGCCGCCCGAAGACAGGTTAGCAGGTGAATGCTAGCAAGTACTCAAGATAAGGATAAAATAATGCCAACCTTGAAAATCAAGTAAATCAACCATATTCATTCATAACCATACATATAAATATATCTATCTATCTATGTATCTATCTATCTCTATATATAAAATTATGTTGGGAAAAGGAACCGGGTTTAGCATGCCTTTAAAATAATTAACCTGGGTAGGTGTAGCTTAACCATCCTAAAACCACCCATGGGATATATGGGTCCAGTGTAACCCCCTGAACGGGCCCTAATGTGTGTAGCCGCATAAACCGAAGATACCATAGCTGTAGGGGATTCCCAAGTACCTTTCGCTCTACATAATAAATATGTACAATAGTATTTAGGGGATTCCCTTATACCTCATAATTATCATATATGGTCGTCATGACCAACCATTGTGTCGACAAACATGAGTTACTAGTGTTCGTCCATTGGACTCACACCTTCATGGTTAGCTATCACTCCCCGCAATTATTGCCCAATTAAAACCATTACCACATAACTAACCACCATTCCATTTAATATTAACCAAGGCTATGAGTAGTGGTATCGTCTGTCATGACCCGAGGCTACCCCCTAGTCACGACAACGGTGCTTACGGTCATAAGTTACCATAAGCTAACCCATGAGCTGGTACCTGCTATGAGCACTGAATAATTATGAACATAACACCAATGCAGAAGATAAACTGAGAAGGAAATATAAATCTGAACACTGAAGTACCGAATCAATCATAAGTTTGAAATATCTGATAAAAACTAAAAGTGACTGATTGACTGTCTGAACATCTGAAAGCCTCTAAACTGACTGAGGAGTTGATGGGATAGACCCCCAACTAACTCTGATTGACTAAATAAAATGGAATATTAAACTACCTAATTAACATAACATGTTCTCAATGGATATGCACTCACCACTATGTCTGTTGGAGTACACTGAGCTATCTAACTACAGTCGGGAAACTGTGCATCTAAACCTATGATATAAGAAATCATAGCGCAAAGAAGAGTATGCGGTTAGTACTTTAAATGTAATAATATGTAAGATGAGGTTAGGCTGATATATATAGGGTACTGTGTATATGAAATAAGGACTAACTAAATAGCATGCGTTAACTGAAAATGAATGCATGAAAACCATAACATCTGAGAATGTAAGACCAAGCATAAATCTATAATCTAAAATAAGTCTAAAATCTGAAAGATTGTAAACTGTATAACTGAATAACTAAAGGTCTGTACAATTGGTCAAGCAAACCTGGACTGAGAATACACTAAAGTAATATATTAAGACTGTGGGAGGTATCATCTAACCGACATGCCATAATATAAGCTAATCGGGCTCCAACCTGTAACCCTAGTTGAAAATGTGTTAGTACCGTGCCACGGGTACTAACACTGGTGGTGTGGATCCTCTAAACTGGTATCCCGAAGGACTAAAGAGTCACCCTCAACTGGCAGGTGCTCTCATGAGATATGTGTCACTCTCAACTGGAAGGTAGACACTTAATCAACCCTTAATTTACAGGTAGACATCTCTAACCTACACTAGCTACGTAGTTCTGTAACTTGGGGATTGTTACTAAGGGTCACACCCTCAACTGTTAGGTGAGACCTAATCCCTAAGTTTTCTCGGTGATAAATCCTACTCCCAACTGAACTGACACTGATACTGGAATGGACTGAACTAGACTGGACATTATTACATAATTGATAGTTCTCATCATGATCATAAACATGTAAGTATACTTATAAGAGTTATGGATTAACTGTTCGAGTACTTAAAAAGTTGAATTAATGTAAAACACATAGGTATCAGGTGTTCATAACCCACCAGCATTGAATGAACATAAGTACGAGATATCAAACTTAAAATACAATAATACATGATTATGGATCAAAGACCCAAACATGGCATCTCATCAAAACATGTGAAAATCATACACTTAAACATGAGTATATCTAAAAAATGAGGAAATAATAGGATTTTATGGCCAAACTGGTAACTTGAGGATTCATCCAGAAACCAATTGAACATGATATGGAAATTCCAATACTCAAACATGATACAGTTTGTTATACTTGAAAATACTTGTAACCATAACTTGTAATTGAATTAACAAGAGATTCATGGAATTAGTTCAACTTGAACATTTAAAACTCATAATTTAAAACACCAAAACGGGGTTCTAGGACTCCATGGGTAAAGGGAACCCATGGATGAATATAACACATACCTCACTAGATGAATTTGTGAAGATTCTTGGGAATTTCATATGGTTTGAAGCTTGAATTCCTTGATTGATTATGAAAGAGTCAGGGTTTCTTCTTGAGAAAATGGATGCTTCTTTTGAGAGAATTTGTGATAAAAAGAGAAAATAATGCTCTTTGGGAACCTAAATTTTTTGGTATGGACGAGTTGGATGAAGGGGAAATGACCCAAATGCCCTTAAATGATGAGGAAAAAAAGTTGGACAAAAAGGGGAGGGGACGACGCGGCCTCTGTACCGGTGCATTGAGGGGCACGGTACGGGCTCTAGAGTGGTGCATTGGAGGGCGCGACGTGGGCTTATCTCGGTGCTGCCACTATTTTGGAGTCCTAAACACACCCTACGCTCATTTGAAAATTCTGAAACTCACCCGAGATAAACTTTAAAAAATCGCGATCATGAATTAACTTAAAAGTTGATGTTCCGAGGTCGGGAAGGTCAAAAATAAAATCATCAAAGTTTAGGAGCCTTGGAAATGACTAAGTCCCAACACTAAGGCTAATTTCTAAGCTTTGGACCCCTTATGCATGCAATTGAGAGCTGAAATGAGCTAAAACTCTTACGGGGTATTGCATCATCATACCGACTATAGCTTGAAAGCAATGTCCTTAGCCAATGTTTCAAAGATTAAGGGATTCCCTTGTACCCATAGGTTTCATTATTAAGTTGACATAGGGAAGTCCTGTGTACCCCACATGTCTCATTATTAAGTTTACTTGGGGGATTCCCTTGTACCCCACAAGGTTTTTAATTAAACCGACCATAACTACCAAGATCATACCATTTAACAATTCCAAACTGTTTAAACAATTTATACCATTTAGGGTTCCATTACCAAGTTATACAATGCAATAGTTCCATTAAAAGTCCAACAATGTAGTAAAAGAATTCTCATAGGGATTTTATCAAACATATTAGGAGAATGTTGTTTCCCAAGCAAAAACCAAGTACTAATTAACCATTCCCATGCAACCAAATGTCCAAACCACAATTAAAGCAAGTAAATCCATAATTAAAACATTGGAAAATCATAACCAAGCATTTATAACCAACCCCCAACATATATTTGAAGACCAAATCATACAACAATTTTACCATGAAAAGAATTCATAAAACATGCATTTAGTTGGAACTAACAATGAGGGATAAGTATCTTGCCTTAGATTTTAGAAGAAATCACCCCTATGAGCCTCAATTAACCACCTTGAAGGAAACCCTAGCTCCTGCTTTACCCAAGAGCCTTGAGAGATTTTGAGAGAGTTTAGAGTGTTTAATTGTTTGCAAATAGGTTAGTGAAGCCCCAAAAAGTGTTTTAAGTAATAGGGTCCCAAAGAGTTATAAGGGGAAATTTCCAGAATTTCCCCACTTAAACTATATAAAAATCCTGCAGGAAGATATGATCACCTCCCTCATCCGTACCTTAGGGTATGAGTAGTACCTACCACTGGTACCCCCAAGCAAAATTCCAGCCCCCACACTAGCCAACCTACGACTCTAATTTCCCACTCGTACCTAATCATAGAATTAGTACCCATAAATCATATCCTAGGGAGAATCAAGAGAGGTTGACACTGTCCAACCTACGAATTGGACTATACCACTTGCACCCTATCTCACGACTCATGGTAAGCCACTCGTACTCAGATGAAGTTAAATTACAATGTTTTAAATTAAGTGAAGGAAAACCCAACCATACGACCTGTCAACCACCATACGACTCGTACCCATGCAAGTCATACCCATTCCAGAAACTTAACTATTGAATATCACCCAACACAGGAAAATCTACAACTGGACCATCCTACCTGTACCCTACCATACGACTAGTATCTCAACTGGTATAATATCCAGAAGACAAAAATCTAGGAAAATTTCTAAGGATAAAAACCTAGGGTCCTTTAGTCTCCCCTACTAGGATCATTCATCCCCAAATGACTGACAAAATAGTACAAGCTGATATTACATCCCAAAATAACCATTCCAACCTTTTACTAAGTTAGAAACCAAAGATGTTAGGAAATAAACCTTTTTTTAACCAAGTTAGAAAACAAAGATGTGATTAAGAACGCATACCTTCCTCACGATTATCCAGAGCAGAAAATAGATGTGGATACTTGACTTTATGCCCTCTTTCTATTCCTAAGTAGCTTCTTCCACCTTGTATTTCGCCATAGAACCTTAATCGAAGCTACATCCTTGGTCTGCAACCAACGAACCTGTCAATCCTATATCACAATCAGGACCTCTTTATAAGACAGAGAATCTGATATACCCAATTCTTCCAAAGGAACAACTGGTGAAGGATCAGATGTACACTTTCTCAAAATGTAGATAAGGAATAACCAATCAATAGAACTCAAGCTAGAAGGAAACTATACACTTTCTCAAAATATAGACATGAAATACACAATGAATAGAGCTCAAGCTAGAAGGAAACTCCAATTTATACGTAACATTACCAACCCTCCTCAAAACCACATAAAGACTAATATATCGGGGACTGAGATTCCTTTTTTTCCCAAACTGTATTACTCCTTTCATGGGAGACACCTTTAGGAACACCCTATCCCTAATCTCAAACTCCAAGTCACTATACCTTACATCCGCATAGGACTTTTGTCTACTTTGGGCATCTTTAATCCTATCCCAAATCGTCTTTACCTTTTCCACAGCCCGATAGACCAAATCTAGACCAAACATATCCACCTCATCAAGATCAAACCACCCAATAGGAGTTCTACACCTCCTACTATACAATGGCTTAAAAATGGCCATACCAATACTAGAATGATATCTATTATTGTAAGAAAACTCTATAAGAGGTAGATTCTCAACCCAACTACCCCCATATCAATCATGCATGTATGGAGCATATCCTCTAATATCTGAATAGTCTATTTTGCTTGCCCATCCATTTGCGGGTGAAAATAGTACTCAGACAAACCTTAGTACCCAACCCCTTCTGAACAATAGCCAAAAGTGAGATGAAAACTACGTACCACGATCAAAGATAGTCAAAATAGGTACCCCATGTAGCTTTACAATTTCATGAAGATACAACCTCGCATAATCCTCCACGAAAAAATGAGTCCTTACCGCTAAGAAGTGAGTCGACTTTGTTATCCTATCCGAGATGACCCAAACTAAATCAAATTAGTTCCAACATTGAGGAAGACCAGTAATGAAATAAATGTTGATCACCTCCTATTTCCGTTTTGGCAAATCAATTTCCTTATACAACCCACCAGGCCTCGTGTGCTTAACTTTGAATTTTTAGCACACCATGCACTTGGCCACAAAATCAACCATATCTCTCTTTATACCATTATACCAATACATCTTCTTAAGGTCATGATACATTTTTGTTGAATAGGGATGAACAATATAGCGCGACTCATGCACCTCAGCCTTTATCCTTTGTCACAAAATATCGGCATCGAGAATACAAAACTCCCTTGGTACCTCAAAGTAACATTGCCACTAATCTCAAATACTATCACCTTTTGTCCACCTACCTCACCTTTGATCCTTATCAGGACAGGATCTCGAATTTTTTTATCCTTGATCACTACACCAAGAGACGACTGAACCACTTCCTGTACCATCATACCACCATTCTCAGAATTCAAGAGACGAACTTCAAGATTATCCATGTTGTGAGTATCCTTCACCAACTCCCGCTTATACTTTTCTGCATGAGCTAATCTCCCTATGGAAAACCTGCTAAGAGCATTAACAACAATATTAACCTTACTTGGATAGTAGTGAAGACTCATGTCATAGTCCTTGAGAAGCTCAAGCCATATCTCCTACCTAAGGTTAAGCTATTTATGAGTAAATAAATACTGTAGACTTTTATGACCATAAAAGATCTCCAAGTGCACTCCATAAAAATAGTGCCATCATTCTTTAAAGCAAATACCACCGCTAAAAGCTCCAAATAATAAGTAGGATAGTTTCTCTTATGTACCTTTAAATTCCTAGAAACATAGGCAATCACCTTACCATACTGCATCAAAATGCAACTATGTCCCACTCGGGACACATCACAGTAAACCACAAACCCCTCATTGCCTTCAAGCAAATTCAAAATTGAAGCCGAAGTTAACTTATTCTTCAGCTTCTCAAAACTACCCTTACAAGCATTCGACCAAGAGAACTTTACCTTTTTCTGAGTCAACTTAGTCAATAGGGCAGCTATCATTGAAATACACTCCACAAACCTCCTATAGTACCCGGCTAAACCAAAGAAGCTTTGAATGTCAGTTGGATTCATCGGTCTAGGACACTTCTTAACCACCCCACCTTTTGTGGATCCACCATGATCCCCTCACTAGAAAAAATATGACCTAAAAAAGTAACAACGTTCAACCAGTTCATATTTCTTGAAATTGGCATACAACATTTGCTCTTTCAAAGTCTAAAAAACCACATGGAAGTGATTAGCATAATCCACCTCACTCTTAGAATATGTCAAAATATCATCAATGAACACAATGAAAAAAAGATCTAGAAGATGATGAAAGACCCTATTAATCAGATCTATGAATGCCACCCGGGCGTTAGCAAAACCAAATGATATAACCAAAAATTCAAAGTTCCCATATAGAATACAGAAAGATTTCTTAGGGATATCCACTTCCCTAACTTAAGGTGATGATACCAAAACCAAAGATCTATCTTAGAAAAGAATTTGGCACTTTTCAACTAATCAAACAAGTCATTTATCCTTGGAAGAGAAAACTTGTTCTTAACCGTTACCTTACTTAACTGCCTATATTCAATACATATCCAAACGGAACCATCCTTCTTACGCATGAATAAAACCAGTGCAACCCACGAGAATACACTAGGATGGATAAAACCCTTATCCAAAAGCTCCTTAAGTTGCTCCTTGAGTTCCCTCAACTGCACCAGAACCATTCTATAAGGAGGAATAGATATTGGATGAGTGTTTGAAACCAAATAAATTTCAAACTAAATCTCCCTATCTGGAGGAACACTAGGAAGATCATTCGGAAAGACCTAAGGAAACTCATTTACCCCCAAAACTGAATGTAACGGACCTTCCGAGTTAGAGTCTTTAACCCGGACCAAGTGACAGACACACCCTTTAGAGATTAAACTTCAAGCCTTAAAATATGATATAAACATCCTCTTGGGAGATAAGAAACCCCCCTTCTATTCAATAACTGGCTCACCAGGGAACCTAAAGGCAACCCTATGGGTCCGACAATCTAAGGAAGTATAGCATGAATATAAATAATCCATAACCAAAATAACATAAAAATCCACCATATCTAATTCGAACAAATCCATATAAGTCTCTTTACTACCAAAAGATACCACACCTCCTATATACTCTTTTAGCAACCACAGGGTCACCTATTGGGATAGAAATAGAAAAGGGATCCTAAATAACCTCGAGATTAAAACCAAAATACACAACCACAAATAAGGTCACATAAGAAAGAGTGGACCCCAGATTAAGTAAACAATACACGTCATAAGAAAAGAGTTGTAATATACCAGTCATGACATCAACCGATGCGTCAAATTCCTGTTGAGTTGCAAGATCATATAACCTATTCTGGACTGTGCCGATACCAAAAGCAGAAAAAGATACAAAAGCAGCACCCTTCGGTGAAGGACCAGATGATGAGGCAACTGGAAACTTATTCGGTTCTGAAGCAGCCTTACTAATCAGACAATTTCTAAGAATATGGTCTTTCTGACCATATTTAAAGAACGTTTACTTTTCCTCATCACAAAAACACCGATGCAACTGACCACAAAATCTATAAGGAGGACACGATAAAATTGACTGTGCCCCACTAGTTGAGATTGGGCACCTTGTTCCCTGAAGTTGTCGCCACCTGCTGATGCTTATTACCCGACTTCTTCGGGTAAAAAGTACTAGTTGTAGAGAAAGAACCACAACTCTCCCATTTTTTTGTTTTTCAACTTACAACCATCCCAACCACTTTTCTATTGACCACCCTACTTAGAGAACCTAAACCTCTTACCCTGGTCTTCCCCCACCTCAGCCTTCTTTCTCATTTCCTCCTCTACCTATTGCATACGAATAACAAACCTATAGATATCTATGTCTTTGATTAGCAATGCTGTCTTGCTTTAAAGGATCAACTCACGAGAAATTCCTGAAGAAAACTTTCTCATTATGTCCATTATATCAGAAACTATTTTTGGAGCATACCTAGACAACTGGTGAAATTTCAAGGCATACTCTTTGACCGACATCTTTTCCTATTTTAGATTAAAAAAATTCCTTTGCTTTCGCTTCCCTCAATTCCTGAAGAATGAAGCGGTCCAGAAAGTCATTGGAGAACGTCTCTCATAAAAAAGACTCCTCAACATCATTCGCTGCCTGATCCTATTCCTCGAACCATTGGTACGCCATATCCTTGTGTTGATAAGCTGCAAACTTTACCCCTTCCACATATGTGGGATGCATAATCCTAAATACTTTTCCATATCATCTAGAAAACACTACGAATTATCCTCCACCTTAACACCAGTAAAGGTATAAGGTCTCAATTTCATAAACTAGCCATCCCTTGTAGCCTCAAAAGATGGAAGATATAATGCACCACGCTCAGCCTGAGAAATGACCAACTGAACAATCATATGGATCGACTGACTAAACTCTGCATTTATCACGTATGCCTGAGAAAGACTAGAAACAGATGATAAAACTCGAGAAATATCAGGGACTGGACCCCTAAATCGAGTATGAATACCTTGAGTAGAACGTGGCCCATCAACATATCCCCAGTTAGGATAGAGGAGTTTCAAAGATCTTCTAATAGTCGAGGAATGATCTAAAAGGAGAACAAAGAGGAATTAGAGAATATTCTAAAACTTAGACTCTAATCTTTAAAATAGAACACAAAGAAGAGAAACATTCATAAATTCCTGGTAGCTTATCTCTAATGAGTGTGGCGCGCTACACACCCTTAAAAAAGACTCTACTAGATATGGCTTTGTGGACTCCCAATTTACCATGAAACTAAAGCTTTGATACCAACTTGACATGATCCAAACTGAGGCCTTGTCATTATGGGCATCCATGTCCAACCATGACTTGGTACCACCCCTATTATCCAACCCGACCATCAAAACACATACCCTGAGTCATAGGAATTCCAAACATATAACAAGATAGCATAAATATATCAATCTTCCCAGGTCCATAACTGTGACCAGCCAAAGAAATTCCACCCATTCAGTACCCAACCAATAACAATACCAAAACCAAAATAATAACCAAGTTCCTGTCTATAACATAACATAAAAGGATAGAACAATCATAAATTCAGTCAGATGATATCAACCCTAATACCAATGCCAATATTAAGGATGACACCACAATCGATAACGCTTATTCAACCCTATAGTAGTTCCACAAAGCCTCTAACTAAAAGAACAATATTTGGTGGGGACATGCCCACAACCATAGACAAAACCAATATCCATGAAATAAAAAAAGTATGAAAAGACATCCATGATAGGAAATGGAGCCTTCCGGAGTATGAAATCTCACCACTTCAATCTAACCAAGATGATCCCGAGTCCGAGCACTAAGCAGATAAACTCTAGCAAGTACTCAAGATAAGGATAAAATAATACCAACCTTGAAAATTAGTTAAACCAACCATATGCATTCACAACCATACAGATATATATATATATATGTATATATATATATATAAATAATCATCCCAGGAAAAGGAACCAAGTTTAGCATACCCTTAAAATTATTAACCAGGGTATGTATAGCTTAACAATCTTAAAACCACTCATGGTCTATATAGGAACAGTGTAACACCTTGAACAGGCCCCGATGCGTGTAGCCATATTAACCAGAGAAACCATAGGAGTAGGGGATTATTGAGTAGCCTTCTCTTTCTATGATACATATGTAGAAGTGTTCTTAGGGGATTTCTATGTACCCCAAAAGTATCATATATGGTTTTCATGACCAACCCTTATGTCGGAAAACATGAGTTTCCAATGTCCGTCCATTGGACTCACACCTTGAAGGTTAGCTATCACATCCTGCCATTATTACCTAATTAAAACTATTACCACACAACTAACCACCATTCAATTTATTAACAACCAAGGCTATGAGTAGTGGTATCGTCATACCGACTATAAATCATAAATAATGTCCTTAGAAAACCTTTCAAAGATTATGGGAATCCCTTGTACCCATTGATTTCATTATCAAGTTGACTTGGGGGAGTCCCGTGTATCCGCAAGTGTTTCATAATTAAGTTTACTTAGGGGATTACGTTGTACCCTACAAGGCATTAAATTAGACTAACCATTACCACCAAGACCTTACTATTTAACCATTCCAAACTATTTAAACCATTTAGGGTTCCATTTCCATGTTATATCCTGTAATAGCTCCATTAAAACTCCAACAATGTAGTAAAAGCATTCTTATCGGCATTTTATCAAAAATATTGGGGGCATAGTGTTTTCAAAGACAAAACCAAGTACTAACTAACCTTTCCCATGTAATCAAATATCAAAACTTTCATTAAAAAATGTTAATCCATAACTAAAACATGGGAAAACCATAACCAAGAATTTATAACCAAACCCCCCAACATATATTTAAAGACCCAAACCATACAATAATTTTTTCATGAAAACAATTCATAAAAAATGCCTTTACTTGGAACTAACAATGAGGGAGAAGTATTTTTCCTTAGATTTGAGAATAAGATAAGAAGAAATTACGCCTATGAGCTTTAATTGACCAACTTAAAGAAAACCCTAGCTCTTGCTTAACCTAAGAGCCTTGAGAGATTTTGAGAGAGTTCAGAGTGTTTTATTATTTTCAAATAGGTTAGTGAATCCCTAAAATGTTTTTTTAATTTGTGGGGTCCCAAAGAGTTATAAGGGGAAATGTCTAGAATACCCCCACTTAAACTATATAAAAATCCTGTAGGAGGGTATGACCTTCCCCCATCCGTACCATAGGGTACGAGTGGTACCAACCACTCGTACCCCAAGAAGAATCCCAACACCCATACTGGCCAACCTAAGACTCCAAAGTCCCACTCATACCCAATTATATGATTGGTACCCAGAAATCATACCATAGGCAGAATCAAGAGAGGTTGACATTGTCTAACGTATGAGTTGGACTATACCACTCGTACCCTATCTCATAAATCATGAAGAGACACTTATACTCAGATCTAAGTTAAGTTACCAAGTTTTAGATTAAGTGAAGAAAAACCCAACCATATGGCCCGTCACCCACCATACGACTCATACCTACCTAAGTCGTACCAATTCCATAAACTCAACCATCAAAGACCACCATTCTAGAAAACATACGAATGGACCATATCACTCGTACCTTACCATATGACTAGTACTTCAACTTGTATGTTGTCAAGAAGCCAAAAACCCAAGAAAATTTCCAAGGACAAAAACACAGGGTGTTTCGTTAAACTAATTAAGGCTATGACACATGTTAGCATTAGTAAAACCTTTTATTCTTATTAGACTCTTGGAAATATGTATTGTGGTAATATTGAGAAGTCTTGATACTAGGTGGTTATATTGGTTAATGTGGGGATTCACTCCCATTGATTATGCTATTATTTATGCATATTGATGATACTATTTATGATGTTTATCATATATATGTATATTTAGTTTGAGTCCAAAATATAATTATGTTGTTGATTTTATATACCCGGTTTGTGTCTGGAGGATGGCTATGGCACTAATGATATATTTATCATCTCGAGTCCAACTATTTATTATATTTGCTGGTTTCAAACTATCTATTTATTAGTTTGAGTCTTGCTATTGATTATTTACCGATTTAAGTTTGACTATTTATTATATTTACTAATTTGAGTCCGAATATGTATACTATGCTGTGATGATATTTTTTTCATTAATGACATTGGGGTGTGAGATAGAAGGTAAAAAATTGGCTAAGTCAGAAAATGAGGAAATAATTATAATGTCGCATGACATCAATGGACTCTAGTGACAAAATGACTAGTTGATAAATGATGATTATATAATAAATGGAGATTAGCGAATATGTGGTGATTAGTTGTTATATGATGGTGGCATTATAAAAAGTGGGTATATTTTGAGATGTTGGTAAATGGTGGAATGATGGTAAATGACGATGAATGTTAGTTATAATGTTGGTTGGTTGTTTTATTCTATCCTTGAGTGTACTCTCTAAGTATATGGGAGTCTCTGATGGGTTATTTTCTTTTCTGTACCAATTGGTGTATGGGAGCCAATTTTGTAGTATGATTGCATGTGTTGATGATTTATGTTATGTTATTTTATTACTCCAGTTTATTTACTTATTTATATACATCAGTATTAGAGACGTTTCAAGTTCATTTTTGTACCTTGACTGAGTTATGATATCTTACATTTTATCATACTTATATAATAATTTAACTTAGTTAGTTGATGATGCCTACTGAGTACCTATTGTTTTTGTACTCATATTATACTTCTGTACTTTTTTGGTGTAGATCTGAGTACTAGTTGACGCCGTTGATTGATGTTCGTGCAGTGATTGATTTTCGGAGATAGGGTGAGCTCTTGGAGTTTGAGTCACCTATTTCCCTCTATATTTTATATTTAGTCTTTTATTTTTGAGGCAGATATATTGACTATTCTAGACATTGGAGTTTTATTATTATTAGACGCTCCTGTACTTACTTTACCAGTTCGTGGGATGGTACTTATATTGACTGTTTTTATCTATTTAGAATACTTGGCTTATTTATATATTGTGTTCTTGAAATTTGCCTATGTTGGGTATTTCCTACTGAATTAACCCATTACTTTAGCTCAATGTTATAGTTTGGCTTACCTACTAGCGAGATTTAATAGGTGCAATCATGACTCGTAAATCGGGTCGTGATACTAACTATCTTAGTCTCAACAAACATGACATTATACAATGTTCTAACATTAATCATTCATCAAAAAATATATATTTTATTTTCTCAAATTTAGTTTAATAATATTGATCACTATCTTACCAATTAATATATTATATGACTTATCATACACATGCAATGCACATGCTGAGAAACTTGTAATATAAAAGATATTGATAGATAGAAAAATAGATATAAATATGCCATTATTCATTTTATAATCCACAAATAGATAGCTCAGATTAGCTTCCTTAAAAAAGAGCCAAAGAAGATATGTGTTGGAAAATATAAATAATAAACACCGGATTGGAGACTTGAAATATGAATAAAACACTTTCCTAAAAATGATATTTGCTCTCTCTCATCGCCTAGATTGATGTGGGATTTAACGAAAGTAGTTTAAGTGGATATGAAAAGTCTTTGGATTTTTGCTCCAAACAAATAGTAAATAAATCCTATTGGAAAACAAGAAATCTAAGACCTGATTATTTGTGGGGAAGAAAAATTTATTTGTAGAGAGTTGAGTGGAAATAAAAGTTGTTCTGCAGAACAATGCTTGAACAATTTATATAGTTAAACTTTTAACCAACAAACCCTTTCTTAAAAGAAATATCTTTTCAATAAAAGACGTATATTTTCACTAAAAGACACACCCTTTCAATAAGAGGCACATCTTTTCAATAAAAGACACACCTTTTCACCAAATTATAAATTATTTATTTAAGCAATTACTAATAATCCCCCACTTGTTTAGATATAAATAATGACCCGATCAAGTTATTTCTATTCATAAAGTAATCTATCTTTCAATTTGAATAATACATTAGTGCAATGTCACAAGACAAAATCAAAATTTTATGTAGCATAATAGCTTTGAACGTGTTATTCCTTATGATAACATCGGTGACACTACACACATAAAAATTTCATTCTATGTTCATATAGGTGATATCTTTTCAGTGTCTTTTTCATATTTGAGAAAATTATTCTTTGAACTGAACCTCATTAAGAGTAATAAAACTCAACCCTCTAATCTATGACAACCTGTACCAGTATATCTCTTAGTTAGGTACTGAAATATCCATATATCAGTAGCTTGTTATTACCCTTTAAACCCAAAACTATTGATTTTATAATGTAAGGTAGGATTGACATTATTGGTGGACTTAATTTAAGAGTTTTAACCCAATTAAACTCAATGTTGCTTTCACCAAATCTTTTGTAAGAGGTTTAGTGAATGGAACAGGCAAATTAATTTTTGACTTTATAAATGTGATAGATATAATTCCATCTTTAATTAATTTATTCAGAGAATTATGTCAAAGACTTGCATCTTTACTTGTCATTATATATATTACTATAAGCACGAGTTAAAATGGCTTCCCTATCAAAGTGAATTGAAATTAAACTCACATCTTTTGAGATTAATGGAATTTCTAAAAGAAAATCCCTCAACTAATCAGCTTATTTTCATCCTTCTGCTAATACAACAAATTTTGATTCTATAGTTGAATTAATTTTGCAAGTATATTTCATGGATTTCCAAGAATTTTCACCTTTTCCTAAGGTAAATACCCAACTAGTTCTGGACTTGTTTTTTCCTAAACTTGATATCTAACATACATCAAATATCCTTCTAGAATAGCATGAAACTTTGAATATTGAATACTTAAAGCTTTTGTTTTCTTAAGAAAACCAAAAACTCATTCAATGGCGCCTTCCAATGATCAATACTAGGATTCCTAGTAAATATTCTCAATTTATTAACTTCATATGCTATGATAGGTCTTGTACTCTGCGTAGCATACATAACACTTCTAATTGTGCTTGTATAATCAAGTTTATCCACAATTCTTCCTTCATTCTGAATTATTGATTCTTGGATTAAATGGGGTACTCACCTATTTTATTTTTAAGCAAATTAGTTTATTTAGAACAATTTAAATGCAATGAGATTGACTCAATACATAACCTCCATAATTTCTTTTAATCTTAATACCAATATGGTATCAACTTATCCAAGATTCTTCATCATGAATGTGGAAGATAGAAATATCTTTATTTCTAAAATTCCATTTGTATCATTGATTACAATTATAATGTCATCAACATATAAAATCTAGTACTAAACAATTACTACAACTTTTAGAATAAAACATTTATCAACAATATTATGCTTAAAGCTAGATGATAAAATAGCTCTATCAAATTTTTTATGCCATTGTTTTGGGGCCTATTTTGGTTCATATAAGGACATGAAAAGATTACAGACATCACGTTCATTTCCCAATAGAATGAACCTTAAGGGTTGTTCCATATAGACCTCTTAATATAATTTGGATAAGCTCAAAACCCTTTACTTGAAGCCAAGATCGGGAACTTCAAGTGATCCAAAGAGTTTTCATGAAATAAAAGGTGCTTGAAGACATATTATCACTATCAAAAGAGTGTTACGTGATATTTATTGCACCTAAATTTGATCAAGGGACCTTTAAGGGGTAAAAAAGTGTGAGATGGGGCTAAAAAGCCCCATAAAGGGGACCTACAACCCATTTTCTTTGGAGGTGCGCCAGACCTACTAGAGTAGGTCAAAACATAATCATCCACTCTTGGTATTCCCGTGATATGCACCTCATCTTCCCTAGATCAGCTCTAGGTGGGTTGTTTCGGAATGTTATTGCAAATGGATCACTTTTAGGCCCTAAATATGTAATAAATACCCCAAGGTTATAAATACTTTCTAACTTAATTTATTTTCTTAGTTCTTATTAAATATTGATGAACACTTCTCCTTTTAGAGAGAGAAAGAGTTGGTGAACTTTTCTTGAACTTTGGCATAGAAATGAGTGATTTAGAGGGTAATTAATTCTCTCTTGGTCACTGTAGGAGTTAGGTGTGATTTGAAGATTGTAATAAGGGGTTTAGGGTTCATATATCCTATAGTTCTTAGTTTTTTTTTCTTATTTATGTCAAACGATATTCTATCTTAATATCACTTACTATTGATATTTTATTTCTAGGTTTTGCAGTTTGAACTTAATCATTTGGTATCAGAGATGAGCTTGATTTCGTTACCACAAAGTCAATATTGGGTCTTGTCATCTAGAAAATCAAAAATCACAAAGAAAAAAGAAAAAAATATTTTTAAAAAAATCCCATAATTTGTTTGAGTGTTGAGTCATTGTCCAAGTTTCGATACTAGATCCATCTTTATCTAGTGTTTTGGTCAAGAACTTGAGTTTTAGTGTGGCTTGAAGGTATTGAAGATAAAATCCACCATTGTTGTCATTTAACTTGAAGAAAAGAGAAAATAGGCTTGTTGATCTATAAGTTTTGGTATGGAATAAAAATTTAAGGTTGGCTGGATAGTGTTCCTTACATTGAAGGGAGCCCATAATTAAAATCTTGGGCCATTTGGAGCAAAGATGCAATAGTTTGAAATTTTTGTGTTCATAGTGTTCTTGAGGATCTTCAAGTCTGCATGAGCCAAACTCATTGAAAAATTATTGTTTGATCCAAGAAAGAGAAATACAAAGTAGACAAAAGTGTTGGTACAAAAGCATATCCAAACTCCCAAGGAATATTCCAAAATAAGAGGATAAAAGAGGACTACAAGGATGGCATTTTTGGCCTTCTACCAGCTTGTTTTGGCCAATCTATATTAGTGGTGCACTGGAACTTCTCCTGACCTACTAAAGTAGGACAAACCAGTTCCTTTTATGCTCGGTCTGCACTTGACCTGCTAAAACAGGTCAAAACAGCCCTTCTTGAATTTAAACTGTACCTGGGGTGAGCCTAAGCATCTCTAGCAGATAAAAAATGCATCTCAGGTTCAATCCATATAGTTTTACTTATTGTTTCTTATATTTATATTTTGATTCTTAAACTACTCAACAACTAGTAATTCACCTACCAAGTTGGTTTATTAGTTCTAGAGTCCGAATTGTTTCACCGTCCTACTTCTTTCAAGTTTTTCTCATTTTTATTTTGTTGTTAGTTCTTAATCCAAGTCCGTACACATTTATTTATCTTTCAAACAAGAATACAATCTGATCAACAGTTGTATTTGACACTTCGACTACCCCCGGGTTATAAGCCATTCTTTAATATTTGTGACCCAAGTGTGAGGGATACAAAGGTGTGTAGAGTTGTGTGGTTATTACTCCAATACTAACATGTTTGTTGTTTATGTTAGTGTCTTTCTTCTAGGTAAAATGGCTCCAGACTATGAAACATTACAAACCATGGATAACAACACCTTAAATGCTATCTCAGCGGCCCTTTAAGATCTAAACAGTAAATTTTGAATCCTTGGAGGCTAAGGTAGGATCACTTCATAGAAGTGTGTATAGAATGGAATCTAAGGAAGGGTAAATTGGAATAAGTATGTCTAGTATATTTTGACGAATGGATAGCCTGGAAGGCTGACTAAACTCATTCCTATCCACGCCCTAAAACTGTCATGCCTCGTCTAGAGGGCCTTCCCAAAACACCTCTGCTACCATTTCCCAAAAAAACCTCCACCAAATGCTCAATCCACCAAGACAAACACAAGATCCCATGACCCAAACAGCCACCTATCCACATGATTAAAATCAAGTTATACCGCTCCAACCTCAATTCAACCAATCACAACAAGAAGAACCTCAAAACTAAGTACCCCAACCTCCACTAAATCAAATTCCCCCATTCTAAGAACTACTAAACAAAAACCAACTTATCTAAATAGAAAAAAAAAAGAATCAACAAGAGGAGTTTATAGCATTCAATGAAGTAGATACATGGATAGAAGAAATAAGCAATACACCAATGGGTCAAGGAGATCATCAAGGTCAAGGAGGGGATTTGTTCTGGTTCCTAATAAGAGAGGAAACTTTAGAAATTGGCCCCAAGGTTATGATCAATAGAACCAATAGTATGATAGGGATCGAGGTGTGGAAATTAATTCAATCAAGTTTAGCCTTCCAACTATTAAAGGCAAGACTGATTTTGAGTCTTATCTCACATAGGAGTCCACTTGTAAAATGATCTTCCAAGTGTATGATATCATCAATGAGAAGAAGAGTTATAACTCCATAGCCCTCTTTAAGGGGTTTACCAATATATAATGACCGTCTAGGTTTTTTCTTTGATTTGCATTCAATTTTAGCATTTTTAGCCTTCCTAAAGAGGCTATATGACATTTAAGACTTGCTGAAATTATCGATTTGGTGATCGTATAATTCATTTAAATTTTAAGTTTATTTTCTTATTTTGGAGCTTTCACTTTGTAGGATTTGATCTCAGATGAAAACTCCTAGTAGATGACCTCAAAAGAGATTTTTGGTAGCCCCATCAGCTTCAGAATATTGATTTTAGGCTAGGGGACCCTTTCTTCAGGTCTCGAGGCTTCCAGACTTATTTTGAGCTATTAGGAAAATTTTACGAAAAATAAAACTATTGGTGTGGGCCCCACATGTAATCAAAACAATCTTGGATGAATATTTTGATGATTTCACTTGATCCAAAATATGGTTACAATCAAATTTCACTATTGGATTATGTTCAAAGGGTTTTGGATGAGTTTCAATGGTCAAAAATAAGTTTTTGACTTTGCTGGTGCTGGTGTGTTCATGAAAGTGACTTTGTCCATTTGACCTGATCAAGTTCAAAGAAAAATTTATACCCCCCAATCAAGTCTCTTAAGCGATCAAAGTTTCACTTAAGCAACCATCTCTGAGTATAAGACCCCATATTCGTATTTTTTATTATTTTGGGAGCTAGGAAGCACATATTTTAATAATTTTTGATGCATTTTTCTCGTAAAATTTTTGCATAGCAATTTAAAAATATATTTTCCTAATTTCCCAAGAACTTCTACTTTATATGTTTTGATTTTACCCAAGTTAAGAATTAAAACCCTATTTGCACCATTTTGGGACTTGGGAGCTCTGATTTGGGCGAATCTAAAGGATTTTTTGAGATTTATTCCATGGATAAGTTTTATAATCGTATAATTATAATTTTTCCCATGATTTCATCTTCAAAATAGGTTTTGGGGGTTTTTTGTCGGTAAATCTAGAAAATGGTTTTTCTTTAATTTGAACCTCTTTTTTAACACGTTTTCACATGATTTTTAGATGTAGACTCCTATAAGTATGGAGAACATATTTCAAAATAAAATTATAGTTTTACCTCTTTTATTTTCAAACCCATTTTTGAGGTCCATTTTTTAATCCGTCTTTAACATAACAATATGAGTCTCATTTTACTTCTCTTGTTTAACTCCTAATGATGTGTAGATTACTATTTGAAAGCGTAGTGGAATTTTTAGATTTTTGAGTGAATTTAGACGATTTAAGGAATTTTTATTCAGCAACAAGGTAGGCTTCTTTCTACTTTTATTAATTAGATGGTGTATTTTATACATTGCATGTTAAATAGGAATATTAAGATTTGATTATAGGTAGAACACTGTGACTTAGCCTAGATGATTGATTTTGGGGTTTTGATATGTGAGTTGACCCTTAATGAGAAACACTTATTATACTCCTCTTATCATATTACCTTTTTCATAGACAGATAAAAGATTAGTAGTATGCCTATAGTGTCATGATAGATATGAGATTTGTAATATAATTGGGGCATTGTGCTAGATATGGGATGTGATTTAGATATTGGAAACATAGATGATATGATTAATCTTATTTGGGCTATTCAGACTACCTTGATATCATCACCTAGGTGATATTGTTACCTTGCAGATAATTATGGATCATGTAACATCTAGAAGTGAATTTAGATACTTTATCCTAATTGTGAGTAGAGGCTTTCCTAAAAATGACTTTCGGTGATTAGAAGTTGGCCCTCCTGTGGCCCACCTTAGGCCTAGACTTGTGTTATCCTTATAGTCTCATTTATGCATATTATGCCCTTATTAATGTTTTGTTTGGGCTTAAGGTGATTGGATATATTTAATAAGTATATTAGTGGGATGTTTAAGGGTTATGATAATTTTGAATATACTTAATGGTATAGCTTATAGATGTAATTATTGGTATGTCATTTGGATATGGCTAATACTATGGTTTATGGTTATGTTAAATATATATTATGTTGGCCCAAGGCTATGTTTATGATATTTGTTGAATTTTGGGAAATGGTGTATCCTTGTAAAGGATGGAGCCATAGTCTATAGATGTTTTAATGCTTATGATCAGTTTTTTTGGATATTCGTGATGGCATGCATAGATTCGGTACATTCATTATCACTAAAATAGTAAATGGTACAATTTCAACTAGAAATATGGTTTTACTATTGTTTTTCCTAAAAAAGGATTTAATCTCACGTTATATTTTTTTAAAAATCTTCTTTATAATGGGAATTGTATTATCTTAATGAATGATTTGTCAGCCTTTGTGATTGAAAATGATGTTTCAAAGATTTATCTGAGATAGATTCTGGTCCATGGTCTTACTACTATTATTTACCACGATCGAGAGAGATTTATATACCTTCTACACTTTTGTTGATGATATGAGAACCGATTCAAGTTCGACAATTAATTTTTGATATTGATGATATGAGCACTGGTTCAAGTATGATAATTAATTATGATATTAATGATATGAGAACTAGTTGAAGTTCAATAATCAATTATAATATTTATGATATAAGCTCTAATTCAAGTCCGACAATTAATTATGACGGGTCACATTATGATACCTGGATTGGTTATGGTATTGTAGAATCTGTTGCATTTATCCTTACATGCGCATTGCCTATAACCAATATGCACTATATCTATCAGCCTTCTAGGGGTTGCATAGGTATAGGTATGAGTGTTTCTGGCAGCATTAACTTTTTTTATTGAGTTTTGATTGTACCATCTGAGCCTATGTTTATGGTGGTTTAGGAAAGGATTGGTTAGGTGTTATTTTTAAAAATTTGCCAATTACTCGCATTGTTACTGTTATTGTTATGATTGTTATCACTAGTATGACTAGTCCTTGACATATTGGCTAATGATCCGGTATTGAGATTCGAGGTATGTTTTGGATACCTTCTTTACATTGCATTATTATGGGTAATTATTTCATGATTAGATGTATGGATTAGTAACCCTGATTATGGTAGTACTAGTTCATGCTATGATTATGAGGCCTTAAGATGCTAGTCTGATGACTTAGGTGTTACCTTGAGTTGACCTTGTTTGTATATATATATATACATATATGTATATCCTTACATACAGACATATATATATGTATATAATTTAATGTATATATATATATATGCATATCTATCTATATGTTGCTTGGTATTACTATATATCCCTCCATACCTTTATTTATTCAGATTGTATATTTCTTCCTTTACCTTGTATACTATTATATATTCTTCTTTCACCCTTTATTCATATATTGGCCTGTGATGTACTTTATAATGTTGAGTTTCCTAAGTGTAGTTTGAATAGGATAGTGTATCCTTAATACCTCTTTAGCCTTATTATGTTAGTTTTTTGGATATGAATAAGATTGTTTATCTATATTATCTCATTAGCTTTATTGTGCAGTTGTTGGCTATTTAGGTGTAGTTTACATGTTTTATATATCTGCATTATCTTTTGAGCTCAATCGATAGTTGCCTATGGAGTATCATGTGATTGGCGCTCATACTACAATTTTGTAGCCTGCAGATCATGGTACGATTTATCGATGTTGTTGTGTGCATCGTTTGGAGTAGCTATGGTTTTGAGACATAGGGTGAGCTCCAAGCATTCAGAGTATTACTTTTATCTCTTTTGTGTACTAGAATAATCTCAATGTTATATCTAAAGATGGTTGTATATGTATATTAATTTAGCACTTTATTTTGATCCTTATAAATAGTAGAAGTTCTTGTACTAATTCCACTAAGTTTTGGGATTAAATTATGTATTTTTAGTCATTTAGTTTTTTATTCCACTTTATTTCATCATTTCTCTTGGTAGTTCGTTACTAGTAGTTCCAAACTACGGGTTGGCTTGCCTACTGGTGGGCTATAGTAGGTGGCATTATTACTTGAGAAATTTGGCATTGGCAAATTGGCTCTAGTAGGAAGAGCTATGTGTCTAGTAGAGTCATGTGGATTGGGGCATAGACGTCCATATCCTATCTTCGAGAGGCTATAAGTCATTGCTAGTAAACTCTATTCTTGACTACTTATTGTGTGTTCATATTTTTATGAGCCTCAAGTGTATTCCTTGACTCTACTCAATCCACTTTGATGATGTAAGGTTATTGATGGATGCAGATGGGACTTCAGTATAATTTTCTAGAGTTCCAGTATGTAACGCCCCGTATATGGTACCCGGAATGCTACACGATGCTCATGACCCCGAAGGACCACAAGCTAACCCATGACTGATATCTGTACTTGAACACTGCATAATATACTATATAAATGCAGAAATAAAGGATGTAAGGCTGTAAGGTTCAAAATTGATAAAATAATCTCTGAATGATATGGTATCACAATACCCAAATAAAACCTGAAATAAACTCTCTGGACATGATAGTTTGAAAAGCCTCTAACTGACTGAACTGTCTGAATAAGGAGTTGATGGGACATGTCCCCAAATAACTCCAACTACTGAAATAAATTAATTAATGAGATAATAAAGTAATGGTCATGTCCTCGAAGGATGACGACTCACTGCTAACTCTGACTGCTGAGACAGGAATGCTACTAATGCTCTGGAGCTCGTTCTTTTGAACCTATAGTATAAAACACCATAGCATAAATGCGTTAGTACGTTTGAATGTACTAGTATGCATGTGAGGTAGGCTGAATGCAAAAGAGTTCAATGCATGAACTATACTAACTTACTGTATAACATGAATGCGAGAATACATATATGACTATATAATAACTATAATTGAGTTCGTGATAAAGTGATTACTGATATCTGTATAACTAAAATAACTGATACTGAGCAACTGTATCTGACGGTCTAGGTTCTGGTTGAACTAGCTTAGTTTCGTACTATTCTGAGTTGATTGTATCTGATAGTCTTGAATCCTATAGAACTATCTGAGTTCTATTACTAAGACTGAATGACTGTATCTAACAGTCCTGATTCTGTACTGAAACTGTGGGAAGTAGTTATCTGACCGACATGCCCCAAAAAAAGTAATATAGCTGAGTTGGGGTCCAATCTGTAACACCAATTGGAAGGGTGTTAATACTACGCCACTAGTAAGGAAAAGCTGTGCGTGACCCTTATCTGACAGTGTCCCCAAAAATGAATGGTGGGACCCTCATCTGACAGTGTTTATCCACTTCATCAACCCTCATCTGACAATGTTGATGTCTCAACCTATGCTGGCTACATAGTTATGGAACGCAAGGATGACTTCTAAGAATCACACCCTCATCTGATAGTGTGTGTTCCTATCCTTGGGTTCACTCGGTGCTAATTCCTATTCCCATCTGAATAGACACTGAACATGGATTACTGAACTGAAATGGACTGAATTAACTGAGTTTCATTGACTGACGGAATACTAATGAGATTACTGAATTTTTGAGATTTCCTGAGTCACATGACTGACTGAATTTCAATGAAAATGGCTCGACTGAGAGTATCTTGAAAACATGACACTGGCTCTAGGCACACAACTAATTATCGGATACAAGTACACCGAGGACTCGATAGCATGAAACTGATAAAGCATGACTTTCTCGAATACATGACCAACATCACAATCCATAATACAATAATTTGAAGATTTCATGAATTAGAAGTTTTAAAGCACCGCAAGGGTTACACATGTATCCATCATTCACTGACTAAGACATTTCATCAAACATTTGACAAGCATAAACTTGTATATGATTGGGGATTTCATATTATCATACTAGTATGGCACTTTTTCTTCACATAGGCATTTAATCAAACACATGAGGAGCATACTTTAGATATACCATCATTAATGCATCTAATTGTCATGGTTGCATGAAAAATTTTGCAACTTTGACGGGTTTATCATGATTATTATGCAAATCTTCAAATACTAGGGTCAATCATTGGAATATGTAATTTAAATCATGAATCAAAACCCCACAACAGCATGAACATGAATTTTAATTCAATTTAAATCATGAACATTCATACATACACAAATCTTAGATTTTGAAAAGAGATCTTGAGTTTCATGATTGAAAAGGACCCATGAATCAACACATGACATACCTGGGTTGTGAGTTCCTTGAAATTCTTGGACTTGAAGAACTTGAATCTCTTGGTTTCTTAAAAATGGATTTAGATATTCTTGGACAT
Organism: Capsicum pubescens; assembly: GCA_030864215.1. Lineage (NCBI taxonomy): Eukaryota > Viridiplantae > Streptophyta > Magnoliopsida > Solanales > Solanaceae > Capsicum > Capsicum pubescens. Next base: position 173,601,759 of record CM061541.1, read on the forward strand.
AAAGAACTTGAATCTCTTGGTTTCTTAAAAAAGGATTATCTTTGAGAGAAAACCCTAATTTGTTGTTGTAGATGGATAAAGAACTTATGAGACTTGGTCTGATATAATTAGGGGTTAAAATGGGTGGAAAAGACCCAAATACCCTTTTTAAAATGCCTTTGAAATAACTAAACAAACTATGTGACAGTGGGTACGATGGTCCATCGCTGGGTCGATGGTCCATCAGTCCTGACAGTCGCACCTGGGCAGAATAGAGGTTAACTGCCTCTACTACGATGGATTGGGCAATGGTCCGTCGCTAGCTCGATTATCAATCGACCTGAGTGGTCACCCTTAGGCCGAATGTGTTCTCACTACCTCCTCTATGACGGCTTTTTCTACGGTCCATTTCTAGCTCAACGGTCTGTTGCACCTTGGCAGGTTTGACTGCTTTCTGTAAAACGGCCATAACTTTCTACCCCGATATCAGATTTGGACAAAATTGGTATCACACCCTACCATTATTGCCCAATTAAAACAATTACCACACAACTAACCACCATTCCATTTATTAATAACCAAGGTTATGAGTAGTGGTATAGTCATACCAACTATAGATCATAAATATATTCCTTAGACAATCTTTCAAAGATTAAGGGAATCCCTTGTACCCATTGATTTCATTATCATGTTGTCTTGGAGGAGTCCCATGTATCCGCAAGTGTTTCATAATTAAGGTTACTTGGGGGATTCCATTGTACCCTAGAAGGCTTTAAATTAGACCAACCATAACCAATAAGACCTTACCATTTAACCATTCCAAACTATTTAAACCATTTAGGGTTCCATTACCATGTTATATCATGCAATAACTCCATTAAAAGTCCAACAATATAGTAAAAGCATTGTCATCGGAATATTATCAAAAATATTGGAGGCATAGTGTTTCCAAAGCCCAAACCAAGTACTAATTAATCTTTCACATGTAATCAAATGTCCAAACCACCATTAAAGCATGTAAATCCATAACTAAAACATGGGAAAACTATAGCCAAGCATTTATAACCAAACCCCCCCAATATATATTTAAAGACCCAAACTATACAATAATTTTTCCATGAAAACAATTCATAAAACATTCCTCTAGTTGTAACTAACAATGAGGGAGAAGTATTTTGTCTTAGATTTGAGAATAAGATGAGAAGAAATCACCCCTATGAGCTTCAATTGACCACCTTGAAGAAAACCCTATCTTGCTTAACCCAAGAACCTTGAGAGATTTTGAGAGAGTTCATAGTGTTTGATTATTTGCAAATAGGTTAGTAAATCCCTAATAAGGTGTTTTAATTCATGGGGTCCCAAGGAGTTATAAGGGGAAATGTCTAGAATACCCCCACTTAAACTGTATAAAAATCCTGCAGGAGGGTATGACTTTCCCTTATCCGTACCATAGGGTACGATTGGTACCCACCACTCGTACCCCAAGAAGAATCCCAACCACCACACTGACCAACCTACGACTCCAAAGTCCCACTCATACCCAATCATACGATTGGTACCCAGAAATCATACCATAGGCAGAATCAAGAGGGGTTGGCACTGTCCAATGTACGAGTTCTACAATACCACTCGTACCCTATATCATAACTCATGAAGAGACACTTGTACTCAAATCCAAATTAAGTTACCAAGTTTTAGATTAAGTGAAGAAAAACCCAACCATATGGCCCGTCACCCACCATACGACTCATACCCGCCCAAGTTGTAGCCATTCCATAAACTCAACAATCCAAACCCTCCCAATACTAGAAAATATACCACTGGACCATATTACCCGTACCCTACCATATAACTAGTACTTCAACTCGTATGTTGTCCAGAAGCCAAAAATCCAAGAAAATTTCCAAGGACAAAAATACAGGGTGTTTTTTTAAACTACTTTAGGCTATGAACCATGTTACCATTGCTAAATCCTTTTATTTTTATTTGACTCTTGGAAATGTGTATTGCGGTAATATTTAAAAGTCTTTATACTTGGTGGTTATTTTGGTTAATGTGGGGATTGACGCCCATTGATTATGCTATTATTTATTCTTGTTGATGATACTATTTATGAGGTTGATCATATATATATATATTCATTTTGAGTCTAGAAAATGATTATGTTGTTGATTTTATATACCCGGTTTGAGTCTGGAGGATGGTTATGGCACTAATGATATATTTATCGGCTCGAGTCCAGCTATTTATTATATTTACTGTTTTTGAGTTGTCTATTTATTATATTTATCGCTTTGAGTCTTGCTATTGATTATTTACCAATTCAAGTTTGGCTATTCATTATATTTACAAATTTGAGTTTGGTATGTATACTATGCTGTGATGATATTTTTTTGATTAATGATATCGGGGTGTGAGATAGAAGGTAGAAAATTGGGAAAGTTAGAAAATAAGGAAATAATTATAATGTCTCATGACATCAATGGACTCTAGTGACAAAATGACTACTTGATAAGTGATGATTATATAATAAATGGATATTAGTGAATATGTGGTGAATAGTTATTATATGATGGTAGCATTATAAAAAGTGGATACATTGTGAGATTTTGGTAAATGATGGAATGATGGTAAATGGGGATGAAGGTTAGTTATAATGTTGGTTGGTTGCTTTATTCTAGCCTTGAGTGTACTCTCTAGGCATATGGGAGTCTCTGATGGGTTATTTACTTTTATGCACCAATTGGTGTATGGGAGCCAATTTTGTAGTATGATTGCATGTGTTGATGATTTATGTTATGTTATTTTACTACTCCAGTTTATTTACTTATTTATATACTTCGGTATTGGAGACAGTTCAGGTTCATTTCTATACCTTAACTGAGTTATGATATCTCACATTTTTTCATACTTATATAATGATTTAGCTTAGTTAGTTGATGATGCCTACTGAGTGCCTATTGTTTTTGTACTCAAATTATACTTCTGTACTTTTTTGGTGTAGATCTGAGTAGTAGTTTCCGCCGTTGATAAACGTTCATGCAGTGATTGACTTTTGGAGATAGGGTGAGCCCTTGGAGTTTCAATCACCCATTTGCCTCTATATTTTATATTCAGTCTTTTGTTTTTGAGATAGATATATTGACTATTCTATACATTGTAGTTGTATTATTACTAGCCACTCTTGTAATTGCTTTACCAGTTCGTGGGATGGTACTTGTATTGACTTCTTTTATCTGTTTAGAACACTTGGCTTATTTATATATTGTGTTCTTGAATTTCACCTATGTTGGTGTAACACCCCAAATCTAGTACTTGGAATGTTACACGATGCTCATGACCCCAAAGAACCATAAGCTAACCCATGACTGATATCTGTAATTGAGCGCTGAAAAATATATTGTAAATACGCAGAACCATGAACTGAATGGCCATAACGTTGAAAACAGAATGAACATCTGATAAACAATGTCTAAAAATTGTATAACAATACCAAAGAAAATCTGAAATAACTGTCTAACATGCTATAGTATGAAAGTCTCTAAATTTTCTGAATAAAGAGTTGATGGGACATGTCCCCAACTAACTTCGACTACTGAAATAAACTGAAAACTAAAATATTATTGTAATCATTATGTCCTCGAAGGATGAGGACTCACTGCTAACTTTGATCACTGAACTTGGATGCTACTGTCTCTCTGGAGCTCGTGCTTCTAAACCTATGGTATAAGACACCATAGCACAAATGCGTCAGTACTTTGAATGTAATGGTATGTAAGTGAGGTAGACTAAATACAATAGATTCATATGCATGAACAATACTAATAGACTGACTAAAATAAATGTGAGAATATATACATGCATATGTAACTGTAACTGAGATCGTGATAACGCGGAATCATGAATTCTGATAATACTAATTTATTGATATTTGAGAACTAATATTGGGATACTAAATGACTGAGTCTATTGAGTTCTGAGGAACTAATGTCATATTACAGATAAAGAAATGTCTGTTTCTGATAGTTTTAATTATGAAGAACTGGTCTGATTGACTGTATCTAACAGTCCTGAAACTGAATAATGATAACACGAGTTTCGTATAAATTAATATACTATTAACTAGGTTCATGATAACATAATTACTGAGTCTGAATACTGATAACATTAGTGACTGTATCTGAAAGTCCTAATGCTACTGGAACTAGCTGAGTTCTGTACTGTAGTGAGTTGATTGTATCTGCCAGTCCTGGATTTCCTTAGAAATGAACTGAGTTCTATTACTGACACTGGATCTGTAACTGAGACTGTGGGAAGTAGTTATCTAACCGAGATGCCCCTAATACACCATTATGGATGAGTTGGGGTCCAATCTGTAACCCCAATTAGGAGGTGTCGATATCGTGCCACTGGTAAGGACAATCTATGAGTAACCCTTATATAACAGGTAGCTCTAGTGAGAATGGTGGGAACCCTCATATAATAGGTTAAGCCACCGCATATACCCTCATATAGCAGACTATGAAGTCTCAACCTACGCTGGCTACATAGTTCTGGAACGCAAGGATTTCTTCTAAGAATGACACTCTCATATAATAGGTGAGTTTCCATCCTTGAGTTCACTTGGTGCTAACTCATACTCCCAACTGAATAGACACTGAACTAATTAACTGAACTAAACTGATACTAATGGTATTGTTTGGCTGAGCTAAACTAAACATAAATTTACTGAGTTTCGTTGACTGATGGAATGTACTAAGTTCTGAGGACTGACTGATAATACTGAAGTTACTGAGATTTACTGGGAATACTGAGGTTATCGAGATTACTGAATACTGAGACTACTGATATTTCTGAGATTTTTGGGTTTTCCTGAGTCACATGACTGACTGAGTTCTATGGATCATAGCTTGACTGAGAGTATCGTAAAAATATGACATGGATCTAGGCACACAGCTAAGTTGTCGGGTACAAGTACCCCTAGGACTTGATGGAAAGAAACTGACATAGCATGAATTACGTGAACACATGACCAACAACACAATTCATAATTCATTTATTGAAGAACTTCATCAAACATGTGATATGCATAAACTTGTACAAAGATGGGGATTTCATAACATTATGCTAGTTGGGAAATATTCCTTCATATCTACATTTAATCAAACACATGATAGGCATAATATATGTAGACACCATTATTTAACAATTACACATCATGATTCAACATCTAATTTCATTATCCTAGGGTTTAATCATAGGTTCACATGAATATACATCTATACAAATCAATTCCACATAAAATTAATCACCCAACATGGATTTGAATTCAATTGATCATTCGCAACATAAACAAAATAAACCAAACATGAAGTTCATAAAGAAAATAAAAAATCTTTACTTTAGAAAAGAGATTCTTGGGCTTCATGGATGAAAGGAGTCCATGAATAAACACTATGCATACCTTAGTTCGTTATTTCATGAAGATTGACGGTGAAAACTTCTTGAATTTGAATCCCCAATAGAAACCCTAGCTTGTTCTTGAGAGAAACTAGTATATTTTGGGTGAAGAATGGCTAATTCATGTGTTATTGGGTTTATATAGGGTTGAGAAATTGACCCTTTTAACCCTTGGATGTGTATTTTATTTTTGAGAAAATTTTTCGATATGGCAGGCGCGCGCGATGCAGTGCTATCGCACCATATAACTAGAAATTTCCAACTGGGAACTGGACTGATGGCACGACGTGGTGAAATCACATTGCAATACTGGATAGGACCTGGAAGTTCACCGCGACTCGGTGGTATCGTGCTGAGACACTGGATAAAGGACGATTCTGAATTTGAGTCCTGGCACGACACACCATAATCGTGGAGACTCACTGGATTTTGACGATTGCCATTTTGACCTGCTCCGCGACGCGCTGATGGCTCAGGTGATACACTGTCTCACTAAAAAGGCTCTAACTCTTCGCCCGGGTGTGGGATTTGGAAAAATTTGGTATGGATGGAAATCTTATTAAATTTCCCACATGAAAAAAGTGAAAATCTTGAAAATACCACTTGTATAAAAGTGAATTCATCTTTGAAACAAGTCTTTAGCATTTTTGGGATGAATTTAAGCTAGGTATATGTACAGGGTATTACAATTGGGTATTTCCTACTGAATTAACCCATTGCTTTAGCTCAAGGTTATAGTTTGGCTTACCTACTAGCGATATTTATTAGGTTCAATCATGGCTCGTAAATCAGGTCGTGACACTACTTATCTTAGTCTCGGCAAACATGACATTATACAATGTTCTAACATTAATCATTCACCAAAAAAATATATATTTTATTTTTTTAAATTTAGTTTAATAATATTGATTATTATCTTACGAATTAATATATTATATGACTTATATACACATGCAATGCGCATGCTGAGAAACTAGGAATATAAAAGATATTGATAGATAAACAAATAGATATTAATATGCCATTATTTATTTTATAATCCACAAAGAGATAGATAAGATCGACTTCATTAAAAAATAGCCAAAGAAGATATGTGTTGGATAATATAAATAATAAACACCGAATTGGAGGCTTGAAATATGCACAAAACACATTCCAAAAAATGATATTTGCTCTCTCTCATCGCCTAGATTGATGTGGGATTTAATGCAAATAGTTTAAGTGGATATGACAAGCCTTTGGATTTCTGCACCAAAATAATAATAAATAAATCCTATTGGAAAACAGAAAATCTAAAACATGATCTTTTGTGGGGAAGAAAAATTTATTTGTAGAGAGTTGAGAGGAAAGAAAAGTTGTTCTGCAAAACAATGCTTGAGCAATTTATATAGTTAAACTTTTAACCGACAAACCCTTTCTTAAAAGAAATATCTTTTTCAATAAAAGACATATCTTTTCACTAAAAAAAACACCCTTTCAATAAGAGGCACACTTTCTCAATAAAAGACACACCTTTTCACCAAAATATAAATTATTTATTTAAGCAATTACTAATAATCCCCCACTTGTTTAGATATAAATAATGACTCGATCAAGTTATTTCTATGCATAAAGTTATCTATCTTTTGATTTGAATAATACATTAGTGCAATGTCACAAGACAAAATTAAAATTCCATGTAGCATAATAACTTTGAATGTGTTATTCTTTATGATAACATCGGTGACACTACACACATAAATATTTATTATTACATTCCACTAAAACATTCTTAGTACTTTTATGGTCTTGTGCTATCCAAAATTCATGAAAATTTATGAGAGAAACTCCAACTATCAATTAAAAGGACATAACCTCTATGTTCATATAGGTGATATCTTTTAAGTGTCTTTTTCATATTTGAGACAATTGTTCTTTGAAATGAACCTCATTAATAGTAATAAAACTCAAACCTCTAATCTATGACAACCAGTACTAGTATGTCTCTTAGTTCTGTACTAAAACATCCATATATCAGTAGCTTGTTATTACCCTTTAAACTCAAAACTATTGATATTTCAATGTACAGTAGGGTTGACATTATTGGTGGACTTAATTTAGGATTTCTAACCTAATTAACCTCAAAGTTAATTTTACCAAATCTTTTGTAAGAGGTTTAGTAAATGGACCAGAAAAATTAGTTTTTGACTTCATAAATGTGATAGATATTATTCCATCTTTAATAAATTTTTTCAGACAATTATGTCAAACACTTGCATCTTGACTTTTCATTATATATATTACTATAAGATAGAGTTAATATGGCTTGGCTATAAAAGTGAATTGAAATTAAAATCACGACTTTTGAGATTAATGGAATTTCTAAAAGAAAATCCCTCAACTAATCAGCTTCTTTTCATTATTCTGCTAATACAACAAATTTTGATTCTATAGTTGAATGCATTTTACAAGTATCTTTCTTGGATTTCCATGAATTTTCACCTTTTCCTAAGGTAAATACTCGACTAGTTGAGGACTTTTTTTCTCCCAAACTTGATATTTAACTTTCATCAATATATCCTTCTAGAATAGCATGAAACTTTGAATATTGAATACTCAAAGTTTTTGTTTTCTTAAGAAAACCAAAAACTCATTCAATGGCGCCTTCCAATGATCAATACTAGGATTCCTAGTAAACATTCTCAATTTATTAACTGCATATGCTATGATAGGTCTTGTACACTGCGTAGCATACATAACACTTCTAATTGTTCTTGCATAATCAAGTTTAGCCACAATTCTTCCTTCATTCTGAATTATTGATTCTTGGATTAATTGGGGTACTCACCTATTTTATTTTTAAGCGAATTAGTTTATTTATAACTATTTAAATGCAATGAGATTGACTCAATACATAACCTCTATAATTTCTTTTAATCTTAATACCAATATGGTATCAACTTATCCAAGATTCTTCATCCTGAATGTGGAAGATAGAAATATCTTTTTTTCTAAAATTCCATTTGTATCATTGATTACAATTATCATGTCATCAACATATAAAATCTAGTACTAAACAATTACTACAACTTTTAGAATAAAACATTTATCAACAATATCATGCTTAAAGCCAGATGATAAAATAGCTCTATCAAATTTTTTATGCCATTGTTTTGGGGCCTATTTTAGTTCATATAAGGACATGACAAGATTATAGACTTCATGTTCATTTGTCAATAGAATGAACCTTTAGGGTTGTTCTATATAGACCTCTTAATATAATTTGGATAAGCTCAAAACCCTTTACCTGAAGCCAAGATCGGGAACTTCAAGTGCTCCAAAGAGTTTTCTTGAAATACCAGGTGCTTGAAGACATATTATCACTATCAAAAGAGTGTTATGTGATAGTTATTGCTCCTAAATTTTATCAAGGGACCTTTAAGGGGTCAAAAAAGTGTGAGATGAGGCTAAAAAGCCCCTTAAAGGGGACCTACAACCCATTTTTGCTGGAGGTGCGCCAGACCAACTAGAGTAGGTCAAACATAATCTTACACTCTTGGTATTCCTATGATATGCACCACATCTTCTCTAGATCTGCTCTAGGTGGGTTGTTTCGGAATGTTATTGCAAATAGGTCACTTTTAGGCCCTAAATGTGTAATAAATACCCCAAGGTTATAAATACTTGCTAACTTAATTTATTTTCTTAGTTCTTATTGATTATTGATGAACACGTCTCCTTTGACAGAGAGAGAGTTGGTGAACTTTTCTTGAACTTTGGCATAGAAATAAGTGATTTAGAGGGTAATTAATTCTCTCTTGGTCATTGTAGGAGTTAGGTGTGATTTGAAGATTGTAATAAGGGGTTTAGGGTTCATCTATCCTATAGTTCTTAGTTCCTTTTTCTTATTTGTGTCAAACGATATTCTATCTTAATATCACTTACTATTCATATTTTATTTCTAGGTTTTGCAGTTTGAACTTAATCATTTGGTATCAGAGCTAAGGTTGATTTCGTTACCACAAAGTCAATATTAGGTCTTGTCATCTAGAAAATCAAAAATCACAAAGAAAAAAGAAAAAAATATTCTTAAAAAAAAATCCCAAAATTTGTTAGAGTGTTGAGTCATTGTCCAAGTTTCTATACTAGATTCATCATTATCTAGTGTTTTGCTCAAGAACTTGAGTTTTAGTGTGGCTTGAAGGTATTGAAGATAAAATCCACCATTGTTGTCATTAAACTTGAAGAAAAGAGAAAATGGGCTTGTTGATCTACAAGTTTTGGTATGGAAATAAAATTTAAGGTTGACAGGATAGTGTTCCTTAAATTAAAGGAAGCCCACAATTAAAATCTTGGGCCATTTGGAGAAAAGATACAGTAGTTTGAAATTTTGGTGTTCATAGTGTTCTTGAGGATCTTCAAGTATGCAAGAGACAAACTCATTGAAAAGTAATTGTTTTATCCAAGAAAGAGAAATACAAAGTGGACAAAAGTGTTGGTACAAAAGCATATCCAAATTACCAAGGAATATTCCAAAATAACAGGATAAAAGAGGACTACAAGGATGGCATTTTTGGCCTTTTACCTGCTTGTTTTGGCCAATCTATATTGGTGGTGCACTGGAGCTTCTCCTTACCTGCTAAAGTAGGACAAACCAGTTCCTTCTACGCTTGGTCTGCACTTGACCTGCTAAAACAGGTCAAAACAGCCCTTCTTGCATTTAAACTGTACCTGGGGTGAGCCTAAGCATCTCTAGAAGATAAAAAATGCATCTCAGGTTCAATCCGTATAGTTTCACTTCTTGTTTCTTATATTCATATTTTGATTCATAAACTACTCAACAACTAGTAATTCACCTACCAAGATGGTTGATTAGTTCTAGAGTCCGAATTCTTTCACCGTCCGAATTCTTTCACCGTCCTACTTCTTTCAAGTTTTTCTCATTTTTATTTTGTTGTTAGTTCTTAATCCAAGTTCGTACACATTTATTTGTCTTTCAAAAAAGAATACAATCTGATCAAGAGTTGCATTTGACACTTCGACTACCCTCGGGGTATAAGCTATTCTTTAATATTTGTGACCCAAGTGTGAGGGACACAAAAGTGTGTAGAGTTGTGTGGTTATTTATCCAATAATAACATGTTTGTTGTTTATGTTAGTGTATTTCTTCTAGGTAAAATGGCTCCAGACTATGAAACATTACAAACCATGGATAACAATACCTTAAATGCTATCTCAGCGGCCCTTTAAGATCTAAACAGTAAATTTTGAATCCTTGGAGGCTAAGCTAGGATCACTTCATAGAAGTGTGACTATAATGGAATCTAAGGAAGGGTAAATTGGAATAAGTATGTCTAGTATAGGTGGAAGGATGGATATCATGGAAGGCTGACTAAACTCATTCCTATCCACGCCCTAAAACTGCCATGCCTCGTCTAGAGGGCATGCCCAAAACACCTATGCTACCATTTCCCAAAAAACCCTCCACCAAATGATCAATCCACCAAGACAAACACAAGATCCCACGACCCAAACAACCACCTATCCACAAGATTAAAATCAAGTTATACCGCTCCAACCTCAATTCAACCAAGCACAACAAGAAGAACCTCAAAACTAAGTACCCCAACCTCCACTAAATCCAATTCCCCTATTCCAAGAACCTCTTAATAAAAACAACTTTATCTAAATAAAAAAAAAGAATCAACAAGGGGAGTTTATAGCATTCAATGAAGTAGATACATGGATAGAAGAAATAAGGAATAGACCAATGGGTCATAGAGATCATCAAGGTCGAGGAGGGGGATTTGTTCTGGTGCCTAATTGGAGAGGAAACTTTAGAAATTGTCCCCAAGTTTATGATCAATAGAACTAATAGGTTGATAGGGATCGAGGTGTAGGAATTAATTCAATCAAGTTTAGCCTTCCAACTATTAAAGGCAAGACTGATTTTGAGTCTTATCTCACATAGGAGTCCACTTCTAAAATGATCTTCCAAGTGTATGATCTCATCAATGAGATGAAGTATTACAACTCCATAGCCCCCTTTAAGGGGCTTACCAATATATAATGACCCTCTAGGTTTTTTCTTTGATTTGCATTCAATTTTAGCATTTTGAGCCTTCCTAAAGAGGCTATATGCCATTTAAGACTTGCTGAAATTATCGGTTTGGTGATCGTATAATTTATTTAAATTTTAAGTTTATTTTCTTATTTTGGATCTTTCGCTATTTAGGATTTGGTCTCAGACAAAAACTCCTAGTAGATGACCTCAAAAGAGAATTTTGGTAGCTCCATCAGCTTTAGAATATTGATTTTAGGCTAGGGGACCCTTTCTTTAGGTCTCGAGGCTTCCAAATTTATTTTGAGCTATTAGGAAAATTTTATGAAAAATAAAACTATTGGTGTGGGCCCCATATGTAATCAAAACAATCTTGGATGAATATTTTTATGATTTCACTTGATCCAAAATATGGTTACAATCAAATTTCACTATTGGATTATGTTCAAAGGGTTTTGGATAAGTTTCAATGGTCAAAAATAAGTTTTTGACTTTGCTGGTGCTGGTGTGTTCGTGAAAGTGAACTTTGTCCATTTGACCAGATCAAGTTCAAAGAAAAATTTATACCCCCAATCAAGTCTCTTAAGCGATCAAAGTGTCACTTAAGCAACCATCTTTGTGGATAAGAACCCATATTCATATTTTTTATTATTTTGGGAGCTAGGAAGCTCATATTTTGATAATTTTTTATGCATATTTCTCGTAAAATTTTTATATAGCAATTTAAAACTATATTTTCCTAATTTCCCAAGAACTTCTACCTTATATATTTTGATTTTACCGAAGTTAAGAATTAAAACTCTATTTTCACCATTTTGGGACTTGGGAGCTCTGATTTGGGTGACTCCAAAGGATTTTTTGAGATTTATTCCATGAATAATTTTTGTAATCGTATAATTATAATTTTTCCCATGATTTCATCTTCAAAATGGGTTTTGGGTGTTTTTGTCGGTAAATCTTGAAAATGGTTTTTCTATAATTTGAACCTCTTTTTAAACTCGTTTTCACATGATTTTCAGATGTAGACTCCTATAAGTATGGACAACATATTTCAAAATAAAATTATAGTTTTACCTCTTTTATTTTCAAACACATTTTTGAGGTCCATTTTTTAACCCGTCTTGAACATAATAATATGGGTCTCATTTTACTTCTCTTGTTTAACTACTAATAATGTGTAGATTACTATTTGAAAGCGTAGTGGAATTTTTAGATTTTTGAGTGAATTTAGATGATTTAAGGAATTTTGATTCAACAACAAGGTAGGCTTCTTTCTACTTTTATTAATGAGATGGTGTATTTTATACATTGCATGTTAAATAGGAATGTTAAGATTTGATTATAGGTAGAACACTGTGACTTAGCCTAGATGATTGATTTTGGGGTTTTGATATATGAGTTGACCCTTAATGAGAAACACTTATTATACTCCTCTTATCCTATTACCTTTTTCATATACAGATAAAAGATTAGTATTATGGCTATAGTGTTGTGATAGATTTGAGATTCATAATATAATTGGGGAATTGTTCTAGATATGGGATGTGATTTAGATATTGGAAGAATAGATGATACGATTAATCTTATTTGGGCTATTCAGACTACCTTGATATCATCATTTAGGTGATATTGTTACCTTGCAGCTAATTATGGATCATGTAATATCTAGAAGTAAATTTAGATACTTTATCCTAATTGTGAGTAGAGGCTTGCCAAAAAATTGACTTTCAGAGATTAGAAGTTGGCCCTCCTGTGGACCACCTTAGGCCTAGACTTGTGTTATTCTTATAATCTCATTTATGCATGTTATGCCCTTATTAATGTTTTGTTTGGGCTTAAAGTGATTGGATATGTTTAATAAGTATGTTAGTAGGATGTTTAAGGGTTATGATAATTTTGAATATACTTAATGGTATAGGTTATGGATATAATTATTGGTATGACTTTTGGATATGGCTAATACTATGGTTTATGGTTATGTTAGATATATATTATGTGGGCCCAAGGCTATGTTTATGATATTTGTTGAATTTTGGGAAGTGGTGTATCCTTGTAAAGGATGGAGCCATAGTCTATAGATGTTTTAATGCTTATGATCGGTTTGCTTGGATATTCATAATGGCATGCATAGATTCGGTATATTCATTATCACTAACCAGTAAATGGTACAATTTCAACTAGAAATGTGGTTTTACTATTGTTTTTCCTAAAAAGGGATTTAATCTCACGTTATATTTTAAAAAAAAATTCTTAATAATGGGAATTGTTATATCTTAATGAATGATTTGTAAGCCTTTGTGATTGAAAATGATGTTTCAAAGATTTGTCTGAGAAAGATTCTGGTCCATGGTCTTACTACTATTATTTACAATGATCGAAAGAGATTTTGATACCTTCTACACTTTTGTTGATGATATGAGCACCAATTCAAGTTCGGCAATTAAATTTTTATATTGATGATATGAGCACTGGTTCAAGTATGATAATTAATTATGCTATTAATGATATGAGAACTAGTTGAAGTTCAATAATCAATTATGATATTTATGATATGAGCACTAATTCAAGTTCGACAATTGATTATGACGGGTCACATTATGATACCTGGATTGGTTGTGGTATTGTAGAATCTGTTGCATTTATCCTTACATGCGCATTGCCTATTACCAATATGCACTATATCTATCAACCTTATGGGGGTTGCATAGGTATAGGTATGAGTGCTTCTGGCAGCATTAACTTTTGTTATTGAGATTTGGTTGAACCTTCTGAGCCTATGTTTGTGGTGGTTTAGGAAAGGATTGGTTAGGTGTTATTTATTAAAATTTGCCAATTACTCGCATTGTTACTGTTATTGTTATGATTATTATCACTATTATGACTAGTCCTTGACAGATTGGTTAATGATCCGGTATTGAGATTCGAGGTATGTTTTGGATACCTTCTTTACATTGCTTTATCACGGGTAATTATTTCATGATTAGATGTATGGATTAGTAATCCTGATTATGGTAGTACTAGTTCATGCTATGATTAGGAGGCCTTAAGATGCAAGTCTGATGACTTAGGTGTTACCTTGAGTTGACCTTGTTTGTATATATATATACATACATTTATATCCATACATACATACATATATATATGTATATATTTGTATGTATATATATATATGCATATCTATCTATTTGTTGCTTGGTATTACCATATATCCCTTCATACCTTCATTTATTCAGATTGTATATTTCTTCCTTGACCTTGTATACTATTATATATTCTTCTTTCACGCTTTATTCATATATTGGCCTGTGATGTACTTTATAATGTTGAGTTTCCTAAGTATAGTTTGAATGGGATAGTGTATCGTTAATACCTCCTTAGCCTTATTATGTTAGTTTTTTGGATATGAATAAGATAGTTTATCCATATTATCTCATTAGCTTTATTGTGCAGTTCATGGAATTTAGGTGTAGTTTACATTTTTGCTTACATGTTTTGTATATCTTCATTATCTTTTGAGCTCAATAGATAGTTGCCTATGGAGTATCATGTGTTTGGCGCTCATACTACAATATTGTAGCCCGCAGATCATAGTACGATTTATCGATGTTGTTGTGTGCATCGTGTGGAGAAGCTATGGTTTTGAGACATAGGGTGAGCTCCAAGCGTTCAGAGTATTACTTTTCTCTCTTTTGTGTACTAGACTAATCTCAATGTTATATCTAGAGATGGTTGTATATGTATATTAATTTAGCACTTTATTTTGATCCTTATAAATATTAGAAGTTCTTGTACTAATTCCACTAAGTTTTGGCATTAAATTATGTATTTTTAGTCATTTAGTTTTTTATTCCACTTTATTTCATCATTTCTCTTGGTAGTTCGTTACTAGTAGTTCCAAACTACGGGTTGACTTGCCTACTGGTGGGCTATAGTAGGTGGCATCATTACTTGAGAAATTTGGCATTGGCAAATTGGCTCGAGTAGGAAGAGCTATGTGTCTAGTAGAGTTATATGGATTGGGGCATAGATGTCCATATCCTATCTTCGAGAGGCTATAAGACATTCTTAGTAAACTCTATTCTTGACTTCTTATTGTGTGTTCGTATTTTTATGAGCCTCAAGTGCATTCCTTGACTCTACTCAATCCACTTTGATGATGTAAGGTTATTGACGGATGCAGATAGGACTTCAGTATGCATTTCTAGAGTTCCATTATTTAACGCCCCGAATATGGTACCCGGAATGCTACACGATGCTCATGACCCCGAAAGACCACAAGCTAACCCATGACTGATATCTGTACCTGAACACTGCATAATATACTATATAAATGCAGAAATAAAGGATGTAAGGCTGTAAGGTTCAAAATTGATAAAATAATCTCTGAATGATATGGTATCACAATACCATTATAAAACCTGAAATAAACTGTCTGGACATGATACTTTGAAAAGACTCTAACTGACTGAACTGTCTGAATAAGGGGTTGATGGGACATGTCTCCAAATAACTCCACCTACTGAAATAAATTAATTAATGAGATAATAAAGTAATGGTCATGTCCTCGAAGGATGACGACTCACTGCTAACTCTGAATGCTGAGACAGGAATGCTACTGATGCTCTGGAGCTCGTGCTTCTGAACCTATAGTATAAAACACCATAGCGTAAATGTGTCATTACATTTGAATGTACTAGTATGCATGTGAGGTAGGCTGAATGCAAAAGAGTTCACATGCATGAACTATACTAACTTACTGTATATCATGAATGTGAGAATAAAAATATGACTACATAATAACTATAATTGAGTTCGTGATAAAGTGATTACTGATTCTGAGTACTGATAACATGAGATATTGATATCTGTATAACTGAAATAACTAATACTGAGCAACTGTATCTAACGGTCTAGGTTCTAGTGGAACTAGCTGAGTTTTGTACTATTTTGAGTTGATTGTATCTGACAGTCCTGAATCTTATAGATTTATCTGAGTTCTATTACAGAGACCGAATGACTGTATCTAACAGTCTTGATTCTGTACAGAAACTGAGGGAAGTAGTTATCTGACCGAAATGCCCTAAAAAAGTATTATAGCTGAGTTGGGGTCCAATCTGTAACCCCAATTAGAAGGGTGTCAATACCGCGCCACTGGTAAGGACAAGCTGTGGGTGACCCTTATCTGACAGTGTCCCCAAAAAAGAATGGTGGGACCCTCATCTGACAGTGCTTATCCACCTCATCAACCCTCATCTAACAATGTTGATGTGTCAACCAATGCTGGCTACATAGTTATGGAACGCAAGGATGACTTCTAAGAATCACACCCTCATCTGACAGTGTGTGTTCCCATCCTTGGGTTCACTCGGTGCTAATTCCTACTCCCTTCTGAATAGACACGAAACATGGATTACTGAACTGAAATGGACTGAATTAACTGAGTTTCATTGACTGACAGAATACTAATGAGATTACTAAATTTCTGAGATTTCCTGAGTCACATGACTGACTGAATTTCAATGAAAATGGATCGACTGAGAGTATCTTGAAAACATGACACTGGATCTAGGCACACAACTAATTGTCGGATACAAGTACCCCGAGGACTCGATAGCATGAAACTAAAAAAGTACGACTTTCTTGAATACATGACCAACATCACAATCCATAATACAATAATTTGAAGATTTCATCAAGTAGAAGTTCTAAAGCACCACAAGGGTTACACATATATCCATCATTCACTGACTAAGACATTTTATCAAACATTTGACAAGCATAAACTTGTACATGATTGGGGATTTCATATTATCATACTAGTATGGCACTTTTCCTTCTCGTAGGAATTAAATCAAACACATGAGGAGCATACTTTGGTTATAATATCATCAATGCATCTAATTGTCATGGTTGCATGAATAATTTTGCAAGTTTTAAGGGTTAATCATGATTATTATGTAAATCTTCACATACTAGGGTCAATCACTGGAATATGTAATTTAAAACATGAATCAAAACCCCACAACATCATAAACGTGGATTTCAATTCAATTTAAATCATGAACATTCATGCATAAACAAATCTTGGATTTTGAAAAAATATTCTTGAGTTTCATGGGTGAAAGGGACCCATGAATCAACACATGACATACTTGGGTTGTGAGTTCCTTGAAGTCCTTGGACTTGAAGAACTTGAATCTCTTTGTTTCTTAAAGAAGGATTTGGATATTGTTCTTGGGATTATCTTTGAGAGAAAACCCTAATTTGATGTTGTAGATAGATGAAGAACTTATGATACTTGGTCTAATATAATTAGGGGTTAAAATGGGTGGAAAAGACCCAAATACCCTTTTTAAAAATACCTTTAAAATAACTAAACAAACTATGTGATAGTGGGTACGATGGTCCATCGCTGGGTCGATAGTCCATCAGTCCTAATCGTCGCACTTGGGAAGAATAGAGGTTAATTGCCTCTGTTACAACTCATTGGGCAATGGTCCGTCGCTAGATCGATGGTCCGTCGGCTATGACGGTTTTGGCTATGGTCCGTTTCTAGGTCAACGGTCCGTCGTACCTGGGCAGGTTTGACTGCTTTCTGTAAAACGGCCATAACTTTCATCCCCGATATTAGATTTGGATTATATTTGTATTACACCCTACCATTATTGCCCAATTAAAACTATTACCACACAACTAACCACCATTCCATTTATTAACAACCAAGGTTATGAGTAGTGGTATAGTCATACCAACTATAGATCATAAATAATGCCCTTAGACAATCTTTCAAAGATTAGGGGAATCACTTGTACCCATTGATTTCATTATCAAGTTAACTTGGAGGAGTCCCATGTATCCGCAAGTGTTTCATAATTAAGGTTACTTGGGGGATTCCATTGCACCCTACAAGGCTTTAAATTAGACCAACTATAACCAACAAGACCTTACCATTTAACCATTCCAAACTATTTAAACCATTTAGAGTTCCATTACCATGTTATATCATGCAATAGATCCATTAAAATTCAATCAATATAGTAAAAGCATTATCATCGGAATATTATCAAAAATATTGGGGGAATAGTGTTTCCACAGCCAAAACCAAGTACTAATTAATCTTTCCTATGTAATCAAATGTCCAACCCACCATTAAAGCATGTAAATCCATAACTAAAACATGGGAAAACCATAACCAAGCATTTATAACCAAAACCCCCAATATATATTTAAAGACCCAAACCATACAATAATTTTTCCATGAAAACAATTCATAAAACATGCCTTTAGTTGGAACTAACAATGAGGGAGAAGTATTTTGCCATAGATTTGAGAATAAGATGATAAGAAATCACCCCTATGAGCTTCAATTGACCACCTTGAAGAAAACCCTAGCTCTTGCTTAACCCAAGAACGTTGAGAGATTTTGAGAGAGTTCATAGTGTTTGATTATTTGCAAATAGGTTAGTAAATCCCTAATAAGGTGTTTTAATTCGTGGGGTCCCAAGGAGTTATAAGGGGAAATTCCTAGAATACCCCCACTTAAACTGTATAAAAATCCTGCAGGAGGGTATGACCTTCCCTCATCCGTACCATAGGGTACGAGTGGTACCCACCACTCGTACCCCAAGAAGAATCCCAACCACCACACTGACCAACCCATGACTTCAAAGATCCACTAATACCCAATCATACGATTGATACCCATAAATAATAACATAGGCAGAATCAAGAGAGGTTGACACTGTCCAATGTACGAGTTGGACTATACCACTCGTACCCTATCTCACAACTCATGAAGAGACACTTGTACTCAGATCCAAAT
Organism: Capsicum pubescens; assembly: GCA_030864215.1. Lineage (NCBI taxonomy): Eukaryota > Viridiplantae > Streptophyta > Magnoliopsida > Solanales > Solanaceae > Capsicum > Capsicum pubescens. Next base: position 173,621,060 of record CM061541.1, read on the forward strand.
TAAGTTACCAAGTTTTAGATTATGTGAAGAAAAACCCAACCATATGGCCCGTCACCCACTATATGACTCATACCTACCCAAGTTGTAGCCATTCCATAAACTCAACCATCCAAAACCACCCAATATAGGAAAACATACGACTGGACCATATTACCCGTACCCTACCATATAACTCGTACTTCAACTCGTATGTTGTCCAGAAGCCAAAAACCTAAGAAAATTTCCAAGGACAAAAATATAGGGTGTTTTGTTAAACTACTTTAGGCTATGAAACATGTTAGCATTGCTAAAACCTATTATTTTTATTAGACTCTTGGAAATGTGTATTGCGGTAATATTGAAAAGTCTTGATACTTGGTGGTTATTTTGGTTAATGTGGGGATTGACGCCCATTGATTATAATATTATGTATGAATGTTGATGATACTATTTATGATGTTGATCATATATATATTCATTTTGAGTCTAAAAGATGATTATGTTGTTGATTTTATATACCCGGTTTGAGTCTGGAGGATGGTTATGGCACTAATGATATATTTATCGGCTCGAGTCCAGCTATTTATTATATTTACTGGTTTTGATCTGTCTATTTATTATATTTATCGGTTTGAGTCGTGCTATTGATTATTTTCCAATTCAAGTTTGGCTATTCATTATATTTACAAATTTGAGTTCGGTATCTATACTATGTTGTGATGATATTTTTTTGATTAATGACATCGGGGTGTGAGATAGAAGGTAGAAAATTGTCTAAGTCAGAAAATAAGGAAATAATTATAATGTCTCATTACATCAATGGACTCTAGTGACAAAATGACTAGTTGATAAATGATGATTATCTAATAAATGGATATTAGCGAATATGTGGTGAATAGCTATTATATGATGGTAGCATTATAAAAATTGGATACATTGTGAGATGTTGGTAAATGATGGAATGATGGTAAATGGCGATGAAGGTTAGTTATAATGTTGGTTGGTTGCTTTATTCTATCCTTGAGTGTACTCACAAGGCATATGGGAGTCTCTGATGGGTTATTTACTTTTCTGCACCAATTGGTGTATGGGAGCCAATTTTTTAGTATGATTTCATGTGTTGATGATTTATGTTATGTTATTTTACTACTCCAGTTTATTTACTTATTTATATACATCGGTATTGGAGACGGTTCAAGTTCGTTTCTGTACCTTGACTGAGTTATGATATCTTACATTTTATCATACTTATATAATGATTTAGCTTAGTTAGTTGATGATTCCTACTTAGTACCTATTGTTTTTGTACTCAAATTATACTTCTGTACTTTTATGGTGTAGATCTGAGTACTAGTTTCCGCCGTTGATAAACGTTCATGCAGTGATTGATTTTTTGAGATAGGGTAAGCGCTTGGAGTTTCAATCACCTATTTGCCTCTATATTTTATATTTAGTCTTTTGTTTTCGAGATAGATATATTGACTATTCTATACATTGTAGTTGTATTATTAATAGACGCTCTTGTAATTGCTTTACCAGTTCGTGGGATGGTACTTGTATTGACTTCTTTTATCTGTTTAGAACACTTGGCTTATTTATATATTGTGTTCTTGAAATTTACCTATGTTGGTGTAACACTCTAAATCTGGTACCTAGAATGTTACACGATGCTCATGACCCCAAAGGACCACAAGCTAACCCATGACTGATATCTGTAATTGAGCACTGAAAAATATACTGTAAATATGCAGAACCATGAACCGAATGGCCATAAGGTTCAAAACTGAATGAACATCTGATAAACAATGTCTAAAAATACCAAAGAAAATCTGAAATAACTATCTAACATGCTATAGTATGAAAGCCTCTAAAGAGTTTATGGGACATGTCCCCAACTAACTCCGACTACTGAAATAAACTGAAAACTAAAATAGTACTATAATCATCATGTCCTCGAAGAATGAGGACTCACTACTAACTCTGATCACTAAACTGGGATGTTACTGGTTCTCTGGAGCTCGTGCTTCTAAACCTATGGTATAAGACACTGTAGCGCAAATGCGTCAGTAATTTGAAAGTACAGGTATGCAAGTGAGGTAGACTAAATGCAATAGATTCATATGCATGAACAATACTAACTGACTGACTAAAATAAATGTCAGAATATATACATGCATACGTAACTGTAACTGAGATCGTGATAACGCTGAATCATGAATTCTGATAACACGAATTTACTAATATTTGAGCACTAATATTTGGATACTGAATGACTGAGTCTATTGAGTTCTGAGGAACTGATGTCATATTACAGATAAAGGAATGACTGTTTTTGACAGTTTTAATTATGAAGAACTGGTCTGATTGACTGTATCTGACAGTCCTGAAACTGAATAATGATAACATGAGTTTCGTATAAATTAATATACTATTAATTGGGTTCACAATAACATAATTACTGAGTCTGAATACTGATAACATCAGTGACTGTATCTGAAAGTCCTAATACTACTGGAACTAGCTGAGTTCCGTACTGTCGTGAGTTGATTGTATCTGACAGTCCTGGATTTCTATAGAACTAAACAGAGTTCTATAACTTAGACTGGATCTGTAACTGAGACTGTGGGAAGTAGTTATGTAACCGAGATGCCCCTAATATGCCATTATGGATGAGCTGGGGTCTAATCTGTAACCCCAATTAGAAGGGTGTCAATATCGTTCCACTAGTAAGGACAATTTGTGAGTAACCCTTATATAACAGGTAACTCTAGTGAGAATGGTGGGAACCCTCATATAATAGGTTAATCCACCTCATCTACCCTTATATAGTAGACTATGAAGTCTCAACCTACACTGGCTACATAGTTCTGGAACGCAAGGATTTCTTCTAAGAATGACACTCTCATATAATAGGCGAGTTCCCATCCTTGAGTTCACTCGGTGCTAACTCCTACTCCCATATGAATAGATACTGAATTAATTAACTGATACTAATGGTATTATTTGGCGGAGCTAAACTAAATTGAATTTACTGAGTTCCGTTGACTGATGGAATGTACTAAGTTCTGAGGACTGACTGATAATACTGAAGTTACTGAGATTTACTGGGAATACTGAGGTTATCGAGATTACTGAGTACTGATATTAATAAGATTTCTGAGATTTCTAAGTTTTCCTGAGTCACGTGACTGACTGAGTTTTATGGATCATAGATTGACTGATAGTATCGTAAAAATATGACATAGCTCTAGGCACACAGCTAAGTTGTCGGGTACAAGTACCCCCAGGACTCGATGGAAAGAAATTGAAATAGCATGACTTATGTGAATACATGACCAACAACACAATTCATAATTCATCTATTGAAGCATATGATCAAATATGTGATATGCATAAACTTGTACAAATATGGGGATTTCATAATATTATGCTAGTTGGGCACTTTTCCTTCATATCGACATTTAATCAAACACATGATAGGCATAATATATGTAGACACCATTATTCAACAATTACACATCGTGATTCAACATCTAATTTCATCATCCTAGGGTTTAATCATAGGTTCACATGAATATACATCTATACAAATCAATTTCACATAACATTAATCACCCAACATGGATTTGAATTCAATTGATCATTCTAAACATAAACAAAATAAACCCAACATGAAGTTCATAAAGAAAATCTAAAATCATTACTTTAGAAAAGAGATTCTTGGTTCATGGACGAAATGAGTCCATGTATAAACACTATGCATACCTTAGTTCATTATTTTGTGAAGATTGACGGTGAAAACTTCTTAAATTTGAATCCCCAATAGAAACCCTAGCTTGTTCTTGAGAGAAACTTGAGAGAAACTAGTATATTGTGGGTGAAGAATGGCTAATTCATGTGTTATTGGGTTTATATAGGGTTAAGAAATTGACCCTTTTAACCCTTGGATGAGTATTTTATGTCTAAGAAAATTTCCCGATATGGTAGGCTCGCGCGACGTAGTGCTATCGAACCATATAACTTGAAATTGCCAACTGGGAAATAGGTTGATGGCGGGACATGGTGAAATCGCATTGCAATACTGGATGGGACCTGGAAGTTCACCGCGACGCGGTGGTATCGTGCTGAGACACTGGATAAAGGACGATTCTGAATTTCAGTCATGCCGTTACACACCATAATTGTGGAGGCTCACTGGATTTTGATGATTGCCATTTTGACCTACTCTGCGACGCGCTCAGGGCTCAGGTGATACACTTTCTCACTAAAAAGTCTCTAACTCTTCGCCCGGGTGTGGGATTTGGGAACATTTAGTATCGATGAAAATCTTATTAAATTTTCTACATGAAAAAAGTGAAAATCTTAAAAATAACACTTGTATAAAAGTGAATTCATCTTTCAAACAAGTCTTTAGCATTTCTGGGATGAATTTAAGCTAGGTAGAAGTACAGGGTATTACAGTTGGGTATTTCCTACTGAATTAACCCATTGCTTTAGCTCAAGGTTATAGTTTGGCTTACCTACTAGCGAGATTTAGTAGGTTCAATCATGAATCGTAAATCGGGTCGTGACATTACTTATCTGAGTATCGACAAACATGACATTATACAAAGTTCTAACATTAATCATTCACCAAAAAAATATTTATTTTATTTTTTTAAATTTAGTTTAATAATATTGATTACTATCTTACGAATTAATATATTATATGACTTATCATACACATGCAATGCGCATACTGAGAAACTAGGAATATAAAAGATATTGATAGATAAACAAATAGATATAAATATGCCATTTTTTATTTTATAATCCACAAAGAGATAGCTCATATCGACTTCAATAAAAAATAGCCAAAGAAGATATGTGTTGGCTAATATAAATAATAAACACCAAATTGGAGGCTTGAAATATGCACAAAACACATTCCAAAAAATAATATTTTCTCTCTCTCATCGCCTAGATTGATGTGGGATTTAATGCAAATAGTTTAAGTGGATATGACAAGCCTTTGGATTTCTGCACCAAACAAATAATAAATAAATCCTATTGGTAAAATAGAAAATCTAAAACCTAATCTTTTGTGGGGAAGAAAATTTATTTGTAGAGAGTTGAGAGGAAAGAAAAGTTGTTCTGCAAAACAATGCTTGAGCAATTTATATAGTTAAACTTTTAACCGAAAAACCCTTTCTTAAAAGAAATATCTTTTTTCAATAAAAGACGTATCTTTTCACTAAAAAAACCACCCTTTCAATAAGAGGCACACCTTCTCAATAAAAGACACACCTTTTCACCAAAATATAAATTATTTATTTAAGTAATTACTAATAATCCCCCACTTGTTTAGATATAAATAATGACTCGATCAAGTTATTTCTATGCATAAAGTAATCTATCTTTTGATGTGAATAATACATTAGTGCAATGTCACAAGACAAAATCAAAATTCCATGTTGCATAATAGCTTTGAATGTGTTATTCTTTATGATAACATAGGTGACACTACACACATAAATATTTTTTATTTCTTTCCACTCAAACATTCTTAGTACTTTTATAGACTTATGCTATCCAAAATGCATGAAAATTTATGAGGGAAACACCAACTTTCAATTAAAAGGACACAACCTCTATGTTCATATAGGTGATATCATTTCAGTGTCTTTTTCATATTTGAGACAATTGTTCTTTGAAATGAAACTCATTAATAGTAATAAAACTCAACCCTCTAATCTATGACAACCAGTACTAGTATGTCTCTTAGTTAAGTACTCAAACATCCATATATCAGTAGCTTGTTATTACCCTTTAAACTCAAAACTATTGATATTATAATGTAAGGTAGGGTTGACATTATTGGTGGACTTAATTTAGGATATCTAACCTAATTAACCTCAAAGTTACTCTTACCAAATCTTTTGTAAGAGGTTTAATAAATGGATCAGTCAAATTAATTTTTGACTTCATAAATGTGATAGATATAATTCCATCTTTAATCAATTTTTTTCAGACAATTATGGAAAAGACTTGCATCTTGACTTTTCATTATATATATTACTATAAGCTCGAGTTAAAATGGCTTGGCTATCATAGTGAATTAAAATTAAAATCACACCTTTTGAGATTAATGGAATTTCTAAAAGAAAATCACTCAACTAATCAGCTTCTTTTCATTCTTCTGCTAATACAACAAATTTTGATTCTATAGTCGAATGCATTTTACAAGTATATTTCTTGGATTTCCAAGAATTTTCACCTTTTCCTAAGGTAAATACCCGACTAGTTGAGGACTTGTTTTCTCCCAAACTTGATATCTAACTTTCATCAATATATCCTTCTAGAATAGCATGAAACTTTGAATATTGAATACTCAAAGCTTTTGTTTTCTTAAGAAAACCAAAAACTCATTCAATGGTGCCTTCCAATAATCAATACTAGGATTCCTAGTAAATATTCTCAATTTATTAACTGCATTTGCAATGATAGGTCTTGTACACTGCGTAGCATACATAACACTTCTAATTGTGCTTGCATAATCAAGTTTAGCCACAATTCTTTCTTCATTCTGAATTATTGATTCTTGGTTTAAATGGGGTACTCACCTATTTTATTTTTAAGCGAATTAGTTTATTTAGAACTATTTAAATGCAATGAGATTGACTCAATACATAACCTTCATAATTTCTTTTAATCTTAATATCCCATATGGTATCAACTTATCTAAGATTGTTCATCTTAAATGAGGAAGATAGAGATATCTATATTTCTAAAATTCCATTTGTATCATTTCTTACAATTATCACGTCATCAACATATAAAAGCTAGTACTAAACAATTACTACAACTTTTAGAATAAACACATTTATCAACAATATTATGCTTAACGCCAGATGATAAAATAGCTTTATCAAATTTTTTATGCCATTGTTTAGGGGACTATTTTAGTTCATATAAGGACATGACAATATTACAGACTTTATGTTCATTTCACAATATAATAAACTTTATGGTTGTTCCATATATACATCTTAATACAATTCAGATCAGCTTAAGACCCTTTACTTGAAGCCAAGATCGGGAACTGCAAGTGTTCCAAAGAATTTTCATGAAATACGAGGTTCTTAAAGATATCTTATCACTATCAAAAGAGTGTTTTGTGATGGTTATTGCACCTAAATTTGATCAAGGGACCTTTGAGGGGTCAAAAGAATGCGAGATAGGGCTAAAAAGCCCCTTAGAGGGGACCTACGCATTGGAGGTGTGCCAGACCTATTAAAGTAGGTCAAAACATAATCATCCACTCTTGGGATTCCCTTAACATGCACCACATCTTCTCTAGATCTTCTCTAGGTGGGTTGTTTCGGTATGTTATTGCAAATTGGTCACTTTTAGGCCCTAAATATGTAATAAATACCCCAAGGCTATAAATACTTGCTAACTTAGTTTATTTTCTTAGTTCATATTGAATATTAATGAACACTTCTCCTTTGAGAGAGAGTGAGTTGGTGAACTTTTCTTGAACTTTGGCATAGGAATGAGTGATTTAGAGGGTAATTAATTCTCTCTTGGTCACTGTAGGAGTTAGGTCTGATTTGAAGATTGTAATTAGGGTTTTAAGGTTCATCTATACTATAGTTCTTAGTTCCTTTTTCTTATTCGTGTCTAATGGTATTCTATCTTAATATCACTTACTATTCGTATTCTATTTCTAGGTTTTCCAGTTTGATCTTTATCTTTTAGTATCAGAGTTGAGCTTGATTTTGTTACCACAAAGTCAATCTTGGGCCTTGTATCTAGAAAATCAAAAATCACAAAGAAAAAAGAAAAATATAGTCTTAGAAAAAAATCCCAAAATTTGTTTGAGTGTTGAGTCATTTTCCTAGTTTCAATACTAGATTCATCTTTATCTAGTGTTTTGGTCAAGAACTTGAGCTTTAGTGTGGCTTAAAGGTACTGAAGATAAAATCCACCATTGTTGTCATGAAAGTTGAAGAAAAGAGAAAATGGGTTTGTTGATCTATATGTTTTGGTATGGAATTAAGAGTTAAGGTTGGCAGGAAAGTGTTCCTTACATTGAAGGGAGCCTACTGTTAAAATCTTGGGCCATTTGGAGCAAAGATGAAATAGTTTGAAATTTTGGTGTTCATAATGCTCTTGGGGATCTTTAAGTCTACAAGAGCCATATTCATTGAAAAGATATTGTTTGATCCAAGAAAGAGAAATACAAAGTGGACAAAAGTGTTGGTACAAAAGCATATCCAAATTACCAAGGAATATTCCAAAAATAAAAGGATAAAAGAGGACTACAGGGATGGTATTTTCTGCCTTTTACCAGCTTTTTTGATCAATCTAAGTTGGAGGTGCACTGGAGCTTCTCCTGACCTACTAAAGTAGGACAAACCAGTTCATTTTACACTTGGTCTGCACCTGACCTGCTAAAGCAGGTCAAAACAGACCTTCTTGCATTTGGATTGTACCTGGGGTGAGCCCAAGCGTTTCTGGCAGAAAAAAAATGCATCTCAGGTTCAATCCTTATAATTTCACTTCTTGTTTCTTATATTCATTTTTTTATTCTTAAAGTACTCAAAAACTAGTAATTCACTTACCAAGTTGGTTGATTAGTTCTAGAGTCCGAATTCTTTCACTGTCCTACTTCTTTCAAGTGTTTCTCATTTTCATTTTGTTGTTAGTTCTTAATCTAACTCCATACACATTTATTTGTCTTTAAAACAAGAATGCAATCTGATCAACAGTCGTATTTGACACTTCGACTACCCCCGGGGTATAAGCCATTTTTTAATATTTGCGACCCAAGTGTGAGGGATACAAAGGTGTGTAAAGTTGTGGGGTTATTTCTCCAATGTTAACATGTTTGTTGTTTATGTTAGTGTATTTCTTCTAGGTACAATGGATCCCGACTATGAAACATCACAAAACATGGATAACAATACCTCAAATGCTATCTGAGCGGCCCTTTAAGCTCTAAACAAGAAATTTTGAATCCTTGGAGGCTAAGATAGGATCACTTGACAGAAGTGTGACTAGAATGGAAGCTAAGGTAGGGTCAAGTGAAATAAGTATGTCTAGTATGTGTGGAAGGATTGATAGAATAGAAGTCTGACTAAAATCATTCCTATCCACGCCCTAAAACTACCATGCCTCGTCTAGAGGGCATACCCAAAACACCTCCACTACCATTTCCCTAAAAACCCTCAACCAAATGCTCAATCCACAAAGATAAACACAAGATCCCACGACCTAAACAGATACCTATCCACAATTTTGAAATCATGCTATACCGCTCCAACCTCAATTCAACCAAGCACAACAAGAAGAACCTCAAAACTAAGCACCCCAACCTCTACTAAATTAAATTCCCCCATTCCAAGAACCTCTTAATCAAAACCAACCTATCTAAATAGAAAAAAAGAGAGAGAATCAATAAGTGGAGTTTAGAGCATTTGATGAAGTAGACACATGGATGGAAGAAATAAGGAATAAACCATTGGGTCAAGGATTTCATTGAGGTCGAGGAGGGGGATTTTTTTTTGGTGCCAAATGGGAGAGGAAACTTTGGAAATTGGCCCCAAGGTCATGATCAATAGAACAAATAGGTTGATAGGGATCGAGGTGTGGAAATTAATTTAATCAAGTTTAGCCTTCTAATCTTTAAAGGCAAGAATAATTTTGAGTCTTATTACTAATACCCCGAAAAATCCAAACCAATATTAGCGCCACATTTCAAGCTCATGCATAGTAAATCATTGTTATTTTATAGTTTTATGACAAAGTTATATGTATATTAAATCTTCAAATAACTTCCAGCTATCAGACGAATCAAAACATTCCTTACCGATTGAATTCTTGGGAAGGATATTGCTATAGTCAACTTCGAATGAGCATATCTCTCTTTATACTACGAATTTTTGAGCTCATGACCTACCAAAAGATAGATAATTTAATTATATTTCCAACTATACTAATTTTTCCTAAATTCAATATCGGATCAAGGAGTTATGCTCATTTTACTCCAGCATATCAGGCTGGAAAACTGAGTGACGACATTCGTGATAAGCTGTCACAAACGTGACGACTTATCACCAATGTCGTCAGCCCTGGGCAGATTTCTAATCCCATTGATGACATTTTGTGACAATACTTCATGCCCGTGATGAATCATCACCAATGTCGTCAACCTTAACCAGAAAATCAAGATTTCACCCTTTTGTGATGACATTTTGTGACGACTTATCACAAGCTTGACGACTTGTCACGAATGTCGTCAGCTATTTTTTCCAGCAATTGAGGGACGTTTTTGCAAGGGTATTTTGTTCTTTTCCTTCACTTCCCATGACTTATAACCCTCAAGGAATGTATTATCTTTCATTCTCTTTAGTTAAACATCTCAAAAAGCTCTCTCATACATTGTCAACCACAAGATTATGGTTTTCTCTCAAGATCATCTCCTCAAGAACAAGAACATTCTCTCCCAAAGGGGTTAAATCCTAGTCAAGAAAAATCAAGAACAAGCCTAAGGATTTCTTCAAGAACCTTCAAGAAACATTAAATCTCTTTCAAGATCAAACTTTAAGGTATGCATAGTGTTCATCCATGGGTCCCTTTAATCCATGGAGCTCAAGAATCATGTTTTAAATTATAAATTGTGATTTTCTTATTGTGTTATGAATATATTCATGTTGATGATTGTTGTTTTGATTCAAGGTTGTATCTTGATGTGTTTTTCATAAAGCATGTGAGTAGGTTAGTTGAAACCCATGAATTTTGGATGGATTAAGATTGTACACCTATGCCCAAAGTTATGCATGTAAGGTGTTTGATAAAATACCAAGAATGATAGAATCCATGTTTTTATGACTTAATAGTGCTTAAATTACAAGCCCATGTTCTATTCTTTATGATTCTACATAAACTCCACGTTATTGTTGTGTGTTATTGTTGTGATATGAAATAAGCATGATATTGAAGCAACGAGAGTATATACATGTTGTACGCATCCCCTTCCATGTATAAGATGTTGAGAACCAAGTGTGGTATGAAATCCCTTACTTATGATATTGTGAATTGTGGACTCTATTCTTATGATCAAGTCAGTCATGTGTGTCAGTTTCCTTCCATCGAGTCCTGGGGGTACTTGTAGAAGTTCTAAAGCACCACAAGGGTTACACATGTATCCATCATTCACTGACTATGACATTTCATCAAACTTTTGACATGCATAAATATGTACATGATTGGGGATTTCATATTATCATACTAGTATGGCACTTTTCCTTCTCGTAGGCATTTAATCAAACACATGAGGAGCATACTTTGGTTATAATATCATCAATGCATCTAATTGTCATGGTTGCATGAATAATTTTGCAAGTTTTAAGGGTTTATCATGATTATTATGTAAATCTTCACATACTAGGGTCAATCACTGGAATATGTAATTTAAAACTTGAATCAAAACCCCACAACATCATAAACGTGGATTTCAATTCAATTTAAATCATGAACATTCATGCATAAACTAATCTTGGATTTTGAAAAAATATTCTTGAGCTTCATGGGTGAAAGGGACCCATGAATCAACACATGACATACCTGGGTTGTCAGTTCCTTGAAGTCCTTGGACTTGAAGAACTTGAATCTCTTAGTTTCTTGAAGAAGGATTTAGATCTTGTTCTTGGGATTATCTTTGAGAGAAAACCTTAATATGATGTTATATATGGATAAGGAACTTATGAGCCTTGGTCTGATATAATTAGGGGTTAAAATGGGTGGAAAAGACCCAAATACCCTTTTAAAAATGGCTTTAAAATAACTGAACGAATTATGAGATGGTTCATCGCTGGGTCGACGGTCCATCGGTCCTGAACGTCGCACCTAGGGCAAATAGGGGTTCACTACCTCTGCTACGACGGCTTGGGAAACGGTCTGTTGCTAGCTCAATAGTCCATCGATCTGAGTCTTTTCCCTTAGGAAGAATGTGGTCTCACTGCCTCCACTGCGATGGTTTTGGCGACAGTCCGTTGCTAGCTCAACGGTCCGTCGACTCTCATAATCGTACCTGGGAAATTTTGACTGCTTTCTATAAAACAACCATAACTTTCTACCCCAATACCAGATTTGGGAAAAATTGGTATCGTTGGACAGCTAATTCTATTTTACACATGAAAAAAGTGAAAATCTTAAAAATTCCACGTATATAAAAGTGGATTCATCTTTCAAAGTAAGTTCCTAACATACTTGGGATGATTTCAAGCTAGGTAGAAGTATGGGGTATTACAATATCTCCCCCTTGAAAAAATTCATCCTCGAATAAGACTGAGTGAGAGGGAAAAAGATAAGCTAATGTAAATACTAAACATGAATGACTGGAACATGATTCCATGACTGATATGACTGATAACTGAATATATCATACTGAACATGCATATCTGATGCATGTGTAACTGATTCATGAATGAATGACTTAGTGTTCCGAGGAACTAAGTTTCTCACAAGGAGAATGCATATCGGATGCATGATTATATGACTGAACTGGCACATGAATGCATGACTGACTATGAAATGGTATTTAATACCAATTTTATAATGGAATTTAGAACATAAAGTGGATTCCAAGTTTGTCACTAAAATCTGAACATGAAACTGAAAAGCTTAAGGAGAACAATTACCTTAAGCTAGATCTGAGTTTGCGGAGAAATGGTGAGTATACTTAGTCCGCATTCTGCCAAATAACTTTGACTAGAGGGACTTCTTTGTTCCTCAGTCTATGCGTCTGATAGTCTAGGATTTCAACTGGAATCTTTTCATAAGAGAGGTTGTTATGAACACCTATTCTATGAATAGGGACTACGTCTGCTGGGTAACCAAAGCACTTCTTGAGCAAATAGACATAGAAGACTAGATGAACTAAGGCTAGATCTAAAGGCAATTCAAGCTCATAGGCTACCTTTCAAAAACGATTGAGAATTTTGAAGGTACCGACATATCGGGGACTGAGCTTTCCCTTCTTGACGAATCTCTTCACTCCCTTAATAGGAAAGATCTTTAGATAGATATAATCACCAATATCAAACTCAAGATCCTTTCTACGCATATCTGCAAAGACTTCTATCGGCCCTGAGCAAACCAGAGACTTTCTCTGATCAGCTAGACTTTTTCTAAGGCATCGAATACAAAGTCAGGATCTATAACTGAGGCCTCACTAACTTCGAACCAACCGACTGGAGATCTACATCTCCTACCATAAAGAACTTCGAATGGAGCCATCTGAATACTGGAATGATAGCTGTTATTATATAGAAACTCAATCAAAGGAAAGTGGTCATCCCAACTACCCTTGAAATCAATTGTACATGCCCTTAGCATATCTTCTAACGTCTGAATGGTCTATTTTGATTGACCATCTGTCTGAGGATAGAAGGTTGTAATGATATGAACTTGGGTACCAAGACCCTTGTGGAATGCTTTCTAGAAATGAGAAGTGAACTAGGTACCACTATCTAAGATAATAAATAATGGAACACCGTGAAATCTGACCAAATCTCTAATGTAGAGTTTGGCATAATCCTCGGCTGAATAAGAGGTATGTACTGGAAGAAAATGAGCTTATTTGGTCATCCTATCTACAATGACCCAAATTGAATCATGCTGGATGAGGCAAACTCGTCACAAAGTCCATGTTCACTTCTTCCCACTTCCAAGTAGGAATACTAAACGCCTGCATGGACCCACTAGGTTTCTAATGTTCTATCTTAACCTGCTAACATGTTGAGGACTTAGCCACAAACTTTGCAACATCTCTCTTTATCCCACTCCACCAATAGATTTCTCGTAAGTCGCGATATATCTTTGTGGTCCCTAGATGAATAGAGTAGCATGCACCATGCGTTTCTACAAGAATTTTCTACATTAAGTCATCTACACCTGGAACACACAGACAACTATGACAATGCAATACACCATCTCCCCCTTTGGAGAAACCTCTACTTTTTTATCCTTGATTGATTCTTTCAGCTTGACTAGACTGGGATCTCTATATTGCTTTTCATTCACCTCGGAAACTATAGATGATTCTGCACTACACTAAATCCATAATTCACCCTCATCTGCATCGAATAAGCGAAGACCTAGTCTGGTAAGTTGATGGACTTCCTGAGCTAACTTGTTCTTACTATCCTCAACATGAGCAACACTACCCATAGATATTCTACTGAGAGTGTCGGCCACGACGTGGCCTTTCCCGGATAATAAAGGACACTTATGTCATAATATTTCAAGAGCTCTAACCACTTTCTCTGAAGAAGATTGAGATCTTTCTGATAAAAGACATACTTAGGCTCTTATGTTATGTGGACACATCTACATAAACTCCGTAGAGATAATGCCTCCAAATCTTCAAGGAAAAAACTACGGTTACTAACTCAATATCATGAGTAGGGTAATACACTATGAAGCCATCTGAACCCTTTGGAAGAGCCAAAACTGGAGGTGAGGTGAGTCGAGTCTTCAACTCTTGAAAACTCTTCTCGCAAGGATCTGACCACTGAAACATGACTTTCTTCTAGGTCAATCTGGACATAGGGGATGCAATAGAAAAAAATCCCTCAATAAACCGTCAGTAATAGAAATCCAAACCAAAGAAACTCCTGATATCTGATGGAGAGACATGTTTAGGCTAGTTTCTTGTTGCTTCGGTATTTTGAGGATCAACCCTAATGCCATCACCAGAAACGATATGACCAACGAATGCTACTAACCTTAGCCAAAATTCACACTTACTAAATTTGGCAAATAACTGATGAGTTTTGACAGTCTACAATGCTATTCTAAGATGGTCTGCATGATCACACTCACTGCAGGAATAAACAAAGATGTCATTTTTGAAGACTATGACAAACATAACCAAGTACTACTTGAACACACAGTTCATCAAGTCCATGAAAGATACTGGGGCATTGGTAAGACCAAAGGACATAACTAAGAATTCGAATTGACCATATCGAGTATAAAAGTCTATTTTTGAAATGTCACATTCTCTGACTCTGAGCTGATGATAGCCTGATCTGAGGCCTATCTTAGAAAAATAGCTGGCTCCCTAATGTTGGTCGAACAAGTCATTGATTCTGGGAAGAGGATACTTGTTCTTGACCGTGATTTTATTGAGCAGATGGTAATCAATGCATATTCTGAGAGAACTATCTTTCTTGAGCACGAATAAGACTGGTGCGCCCCACGAGGACATGATGGGTCTGATGGATCCCTTATCTAAGAGATCCTTCAACTACTCTTTCAATTCTCCGAGTTCTGCTGGTGCCATTCTATATGGCAGAATAGATATAGGTTGAGTATCTAAAAGAAGATCAATGCCGAATTCTATTTCCCTTTCGAAAGGAATTCTTGGAAGATTTTCAGGAAAGATTTTTGAATATTCATTTACGACTGGGACTGATTCGAGATTGGGAGTTTTAGAACTAGTGTCCTTAACTCATACAAGATGATAGACACATCCTTTAGATATCATTTTCCGTACCCGAAGGTAGGAAACAAGCTGACCTCTGAACGCTGAAGTACTACCCTTCCACTGTAGGACAGGTTCATTCAAAAACTGAAAATGGACTATTCTATTTCTATAGTAGACTGTGGCATAGGAGGAATGATGCTAATCTATGTCGAGAATGACATCAAAATCAGTCATCTCTAATTTGACTAAATTTGCTGAGGTGACTTTCTGAAATATCATAAAAGGACAGTTCCTGTATAACCATTCAGCTATGATAGTTTTATCCACTGGGGTAGAGACTGAGAAGGGCTCTTCTAGAATTTCAGGACTGACTCCGAAATCAACTACTATATAGGGAGTAACAAAATACAAAGAAGATCTTGGATCTAGCAAGGTGTAAATATGCATATGAAAGATCAGTTACATACCAGTAACCATATCAGGAGAATTTTCCTGATCTTTCCAGGACTGGAGAGCATAAAGTTGATTTGGGCGTTGCCTAATAGTAGCACTGGATGTGGCACCCTACTGATTTAGGCGATCGAACTGAGCTTGGAAACGGTTCTGCTGACCCTAATAACTTGACTGGGGACAATCTATGACTTTGTGTCTTGGCTTGGCACATCTAAAATAGACATCGCTACCAGCTCTGCAAGCCGCCTTATGGTTCTTACCATAAGTCTGACAAAAAGGTTTAGTCAAGCATTACCGACACTGCCCCGAGACTTACAGCCTGGCGCTCTATCTCTATTACCATACCTGAACTTAGGAGCTAGAGAACTAGCATAAGAAGGATCCGGAACTACTAACTTAGGATGAAACTGAAAATGATTTCCTCCTTCTGATTTGGGCTGAGCAAAGTTGAAACTACATGTACTTTCTATCTTATTCTACTTCTCCCTTATCTTAATATTTTTCTCTTCTATCTTCTGAGAATGGGTCTTAAGCCTGGCTATGTTTATGTCACTATTCAGCATCATGAACCTGCACTCATTGACTACACTATCATTCACCCCAAAAACAAACTTAATCATCTTAGCCCTACTATCTGCAACCACATAAGGAGCATATTTGTCTAATTGAGTAAACTTAGGATAATAATATTTAACCATCATGTTGCCCTACCTGAGGTTGATAAATTACAACACCTTAGCTTCTCTCAGCTCTAGGGGAAAGAACCTATCTAAGAATGCAGTGAAAAGATCCTCCCACTCAAAAGGCCCTACATTATCTGGCCTTTCTGACTTCCACTATTTAAACAAAGTGTGAGCAACGTATTACAACTGATATGTATCTAGCTTTGCACTCTCACTAGAAGTAACCCCCATGATTTCTGTAACCTTCTGTACCTGGTTAAGGAATTCCTGAGGGTCCTCGTCTGTCTTAGACCCGAAAAAGGATGAAGGATTCATTAAGGTGAAGTCCTAAATCCTGGCTATAGCTGAATTGTCCACTGGGTTGGCCACAACGACAACTGGTCGTTCATTCTGAGCAGCAACTGACTAAGCAAGAGTAGTGAATACAACTCTGAACTCTACATGAGACACATGTTCACCTAAAGGTTCTTCGGGCTGAGGGGCTGACTGATTCCCATTTTTTTTGGGAGGCATGTTCTGTAGAAGAAAGGGAGAAATAGATTAGACTGAGAGATTGACCAGATATTATGCTCACTCGCATGGCATGAATACTGAAAGAATGGAAACTGTTCCTAAAAAATCTTATAGCCTCCTACACATAAATGTGGCGCACAACATACCCATGTACAAGACTATACTAGATGTGTCTTTCAGACTTCCTAGGACTCTATTGAACATTAGGCTCTGGTACCATGTATGTAAAACCCTGAATCTGGTACACCAAATGCAACACAATGCTCATGACCCCGAAGGACCACAAGCTAACTCATGACTGATATTTGTACCTGAACACTGCATAATATATTGTATAAATACAAAAGTAAATATTGTAAGTCCATAGGGTTCAAAACATATAAAATAATCTATGAATGATATGTATCACAATACCAAAATAAAACCTAAAATAAACCATTTGAACATGATAGTCTGAAAATACTCTAACTGACTTAACTGCTTGAATAAGGAGTTGATGGGACATATCCGCAAATAACTACAACTACTAAAATAAATTAATTTATGAGATAATAAAGTAATATTCATGTCCTCGAAGGATAAGGACTCACAGCTAACTCTGATTGTTGAGACTGAAATACAACTGATGCTCTGGAGGTCGTGCTTCTGAAACTATAGTATAAAACACCATAGCGCAAATGCGTCAGTACATTTGAATGTACTGGTATGAATATGTGATTGCCCGTAAAAAAATTTCCATTAAGATCTCGGATGAAAATATGTTGAATTCTATTCTTTATCGTGATTAATAATTTTTCTGTGTGGAATTTCTAGATAGGCAACCCGTCATCGCGTATATCATCGAATAAGATTTCCAATGATATGTGGATCATCCAAAATGGACACTCGAGCGATGAGTTATGTTCATTTCGATCTAACCATGAATAGTGGAGAACAATAAATGTGCAGGAAAAAAATACTAAGGCTAGGAAAATTTTAGGGTCAACTTGAAATGATCATAACACCTTGTGCAAAATGATTTGGGTGAGCTACTATAAATCAACAAAAATCTCTGAAAGTCCTATTTCCAATGTCATTGGTTTCATCCAATTTGTCCGTTGGAGCAAAAAGTTATGGTCGATCTACTTCAGCCTATCAAAACAGTACCACTAAAGGACAGATTTGACATTATTTGACTTTTAAGGGTATTTTGGTCATTTCCACTCCAATCCATCCGGGTAAACCATGGATTTAAGTCCATTAAGAGCATTCAATAGCTCATTTTTCTCAAATATTTTCTAAGGCTCAAACCCCACCCCTACTACTCCAAATTTCATCCTTCTATGTCTCTTGATTGAACCGTAGAAATTTCAAATTGATTTGGGATTCGAGTTGATCATGTTAAGGGATTCGAGAAGCACCCTTTATTTTCATGAATAAAGTTCCAGAGTCAAAAGTTCATATTCATCTTTCATTTTTAGGTATGTGGGGATTTGAATAAGATTATTCTTTCGATCTTGTGCCCGGTATTTTGTTGAATAACATTGACATGAGATTTTACATCTTTTACCATGAATTGGAAATATGGTTTTATATCTTATATTATTGTCCATGAGATATGGGATTATTTCATCCGATGTGTATGATGTTGAGATGAAATTATGTCCAAAAAGTATTTGATTATGATAGTATGATGATTTAATTTGTTAAGCCTTGATTTATACTTTCATTCCACTATTTCCTTATTATGAATTTATAATTGATATTGGAAATTCTATATCCCTACTATGGGTTGATGTCTCAAGTACATTTAAATAAGATTTGGATGGCAAATTGAGAAATGGTTATATTGAAGTTGCAATGAGTCTTAGTAACTTGCGGATGGTTTTGATGAGTTAAATTGTTGAAAATATTATGTATTGAGTCTTCATATCCTTATCCAAATGTCGAGTCAGTTATGGTTCAATGCATTGATACATTGTTGATGTTGAGGAAGATTAAAATGTTTTGAGCTAAAATGTGTTGAGTTAGGAATCCACAAATTGATATGATTTGATAAATCAGAAAGAGATTTGATTTGGTCTTTATGATAGACCCTTGGAATGTTGTGGTGGATTTCCTAACACGTTCTGAGCTTGTTGGGGAATAGTACTTAGCACCAAGAGGGAAATTTGGTATTTCCCCAAACCTATGTTCCACTATAGGGTTGTTTGATGATGATATTATTGTCCAAAGAGCCCGATTGTGATTATTGCAGTTTTAAAGTCGTACTCCCTGGAAAAGAGTATGACGCTCCCGCCAATGGGGGTTTCAAATATTCGTAATCCACGTAGCTCACGTGGGGTTGTCGGTTATACAGGAAACTCCCCGGTCCATAAGAGTCATGTTTATTGAAATACCGAGTCACTCCGAGTTTTGATGTGGTAAGTCAAGTTGCCTATGATGATATATATTGATTTATGAGGTTTTTATTCTACATTTCCTATCTAAGATGTTATGAGTTGCATGATTCAATATCACTCAAGACAGGTGTGTCATTATGGTCCGTATGTACATTTTTACGAAATTTATGATATTATTTATATTTTTCATGCGCCCCCATATACTTAGTACGTATCTTGTGCTGACCCACATATTTCTCTATTGGCTACATTCTTACCATAATGTAGGTTCAGGTACTCAGCTGCAGTCGCGAAAGCGATATCCAAGTGCCGCATCTACGTTCCTTCAGTGGTAAGTCCTCATGGTTCAAGGACCAACTTGCTAGTTTTGGTGCTGTTGTTTTGTGATCTATTTGGTCTGTTGTGTCAGTTGGGGGTTTGTCCCAATGGCTCATTGATTTTGATGTTTATAGGCTATGTCAGACTAGTGTATTATTAGGTTGGTTTGTGTATAGGCATTCCATATATGTACAGTCTAATGATATTCTGTGTCATGTACGAGGTGATATGATATGTACTTATATATATATCCTTAGCGTAGCGTGTATGTTGTTGTGTTGGAACCCAGGGGTAGTGTTTCGGCTTAAAGGGTTAGCTTGAGGCTACGGGTAGCCTTGGGCACCGTGTGGCATCTCGGGATGATATTTCAGGGTGTTACAAACTTGGTATCAGATCCTAAGGTTGTGAAGAGTCTGAGGGAGTCTGACAAGCCGCGTTACGTAAGGTCTTGAGCATCGGTGTGTACACCTATGATCAAGAGGCTGTGGGGCGTTCTAGGAAAAGTCATTTCTTTCTTTCTACAAGAGTCTCTCATGCATACAACTATTTCCTTCTACTATTAATTCATGTGTTCTTATGACAAAAAATGCCTCCACGTTGAGCTCACGGAAACAACAACCAACCTCAACCCGTTTATCCGTTACATAAAATGGTATCCCATTCCAAATTTCTTGCAGCTTTTCAGACGCTAGCCCAGGCAGTTACCACCAATACTCAGGCCAACGCTCCACCTCCAGAGGAAAATAATTCGGTAACAACACGAATTCATGATTTTATGCGGATGAATCCACCAGAGTTTCATGGGTCGAGAGCAGGTGAGGACCCGCAGATGTATGTTGATGAAATGAAGAAAATTACACAGATTATGCACGTGACCCAGGAATAAAGTATAGAGTTGGCTTCTTATCGGTTGAAGGATGTTGCCTATGACTGGGTGTAGATGTGGAATAAGGGTAGAGAGGAAGATATCACTCCGGTGACTTGACAATTGTTCCAAGATGCTTTCTTGGATAGATTCTTTCCTATTGAGTTATGGGAAGCTAAGATAGAGGAGTTTATGAATTTGATACAAGGCTCCATGTCTCTTAAGGAGTACTGTCTTAAGTTTAATCAGCTATTGAAGTACGCTCCCAATATGATGGCTTACTCGAGGACTAATATGAGCAAGTTTCTAACTGGGGTATCGAGTTATGTGGTGAAAGAATATAGATCTACTATGATCAACAGGGAGATTTATCTTCCTAGGTTAACGATTCACGCCCAACAGATTGAGTCAGATAAGATAAAGGAAAGAGAAAGAGTAGGAGGGATAAAGAGAGTCAGATCGGAGAAATAGGGGTCTGGTCAGACTAGATTCTCAGGAGGGAGTCGCCCTCAGTTTCAGAGACGTCAAGAGCTAGTGCCTTCCTTAGCTAGTGCTCTCGTATATTGCGGCAGGCAAGAGCTCAGGAATAGGTCAGTACCTTCCAGGTCTCAGGACAGTGTCAGCAACTGGCCTCATCCTCCTTCGTGTGCTAAGTGTGGTAAAGACCATTTTGGGGAGTGTTATATAGGGAAGTGGGTCTGTTTTGGTTGTGTAAAGTTGGGCCACATACTTAGAGACTGCCCGTATTCCAGACAGCGGAGTCGTGATGCCCGTCCCCAGAGTCAGGCTACCAGTGCCCTGCCTCCCGTAGCCCTTCCAGTTCCTCCTCAGGGTGCTTCATCTAGTACTGCTGGCGGTCAACACTAGAATCGTTTCTATGCTATACAACCTCATCAGGAGCAGGAGGACTCTCCTGATGTTGTCACTGGTATGCTCCGTGTTTTCTATTTTTATGTCTATGTGTTGATGGACCCCGATTTGAGTTTTTCTTATGTGACACCTCTGGTTGCTGTAAATTTTGAAATGGATCCTGAACTAATTTCTGAGCCTATTTTGGTTTCTACTCCGATAGGAGAGTCTGTCATTGCTAAGCAGGTGTATAAGAAATATCCCATTACTGTCTTTCATAGGGTTATATATGCTGATTTGATTGAGCTAGATATTGTTGACTTTGATATCATTCTGGGTATGGATTGGCTTCACTCATGCTATGTGTCTATTGATTGTCATGCCTGTGTGGTCATGTTTCAGTTTCCTGATGAACCTATCCTCGAATGGTCCGGGAGTTTTGTGATTCCTAAGGGTCGTTTCATATCTTATCTCAAAGTTAGGAAGTTGATTTCCAAGGGTTGCATCCACCATTTGGTTTGGGTTAAAGACACTAAGTCTGAAACCCCGACCATTCAGTCAATTAATGTTGTTAATGAGTTTCTTGATATCTTTTCGGAAGATCTCCCTGGAATACCTCTTGATAGAGAGATAGAGTTCAGGATTGACCTTCTTCCCGATACTTAGCCTATTTCCATTCCTCCGTATTCCATGGCTCCCACGGAACTTAAAGAGTTGAAGGAGCAATTGAAAGATCTTTTAGACAAAAGCTTTATCAAACCTAGTATGTCCCCGTGGGGTGCACATATCCTATTTGAGGGTAAGAAAGATGGTTCTTTGCAGATGTGTATTGATTACCAGCAGCTTAATAGGGTTACTATCAATAATAAATATCCGCTTCCTCGAATTGATGATTTATTTGATCAATTGCAAGGTGCGAGCTACTTTTCGAAGATAGACGTCAGATCCGGTTATCACCAACTTAAGGTTAGGGAATATGATATCCCCAAGACACCCTTCTGAACCTGTTACGATCATTTTGAATTTCTAGTGATGTCTTTTGGGTTAACTAATGCTCCAGTGGCTTTCATGGATCTTATGAATCGTGTATTCCGGCCATGTCTGGATTTATTTGTAATAGTGTTCCTTGATTATATTCTTATTTACTCCCAAAGTAAGGGTGATCATACGGATTATCTCCGAATCATGATGGAAACTCTTCAAACTCATCGGTTGTATGCTAAGTTCAGTAAGTGTGAGTTTTGGCTTAACTCGGTAGCCTTCTTGGGTCATGTTGTTTCTTCCGACGGTATTAGAGTTGATCCTCAAAACATAGAGGCTATAAAGAGTTGGCCTAGACCTATTTCTCCTTCTTATATTCGAAGTTTCTTGGGTCTAGATGGTTATTATCATCGTTTTGTTGAAGTGTTTTCATCTATTGCATCTCCTATGACCCGTTTGACCCTAAAGAAAGTGAAGTTCCTGTGGTCCGAATCTTGCGAGAAGAGTTTTCAGGAGTTAAAGACTCGACTCACTTCATCCCCTGTATTGACTTTGCCTGACGGTGATGATGTTTTTGTGGTGTATTACGATGTTTTTAGAGTCTGTTTGGGTTGTGTATTGATGCAAAAGGGAAAGGTTATAGCTTATGCTTTCAGGCAGCTAAAATCTCACGAAAAGAATTATCCTACCCATGACCTTGAATTAGTTGTCGTGGTTTTTTCTTTGAAAATCTGGAGACATTATTTGTATGGTGTCCATGTCAATGTCTTCACGGACCATAAGAGCTTGCAGTATGTATTCACCCAAAAGGAGTTGAATCTTAGGCAGAGATGATGGTTAGAACTGTTGAAAGATTATGATATAAGCATGCTATATCATCCGGGCAAGGCCAATGTAGTAGCAGATGCCCTTAGTCGGAAGTCCATGGGTAGCGTAGCACATGTGGAGATTGGTAAGAATGAGTAGGCCCATGAGGTACATCGTTTGGCTAGATTGGGGGTTAGGTTATTTGGTGATGCTGAGGGTAGTATAGGAGTGCAAAGAGGTTCCGAATCCTCTTTAGTTTCGGAAGTGAAGGAGAAGCAAGACAGGGATCCTACCTTGGTCAGGTTAAAAGAGTCAGTTAAAGACTAAAAGGTGGAGGTTTTCTCCCAAGGGGAAGATGACATTTTGAGACTCTGAGAAAGATTATGTGTTCCTAATGTTGATAACTTGAAGTAGAGGATTATGGCGGAAGCCCATGGTACACGATACTTCATCCATCCTGGTGCTACCAAGATGTACCATGATTTGCGGGAAATCTATTGGTGGAACGATATGAAGAGGAACAAAGAAGAATTTGTGGCGAAGTGTTCCACGTGTCAACAGGTTAAAATAGAGCATCAAAGTTCCAGTGGCGTGATACAAGAGTTTAGCATTCCTACTTGGAAGTGGGAAGAAGTGAATATGGACTTCATAGTTGGTTTGCCTCTTTCTCATCGCCATCATGATTCGATTTGGGTTGTCGTTGATCGGCTGACATAATCAGCTCATTTCTTGCATGTGCATTCATCGTATACAGCTGAAGATTATGCTAGAATATATATTCGAGAACTCGTCAGACTTCATGGAATCCCTTTGGCTATTATTTCTGACAGAGGTACTCAGTTTACCTCTCAGTTTTGGAAATCTTTCCAGAAGGGTCTCGGTACTCAAATTCATTTAAGTTCTTCTTTCCATCCGCAAATAGATGGTCAAGACGAGCGAACCATTCAAACTTTAGAAGATATGTGGAGGGCTTGTGTGCTTGATTTAAAGGTAGTTGGGATGAGCACTTAGCATTAATCAATTTTTCTTACAATAACAGTTTTCATGCTACTATTGGAATGGCCCTGTTTGAAGCTTTGTATGGTAGAAGGTGTAGATCACCCATTGGTTGGTTTAAAGTTGGTGAGGCTGCCGTGACTGGAACGGATGCGGTGCTCAAGGCCATGGAGAAGGTTAAGTTAATTCGGGAAAGGTTGAAAACCGCCCAAAGTCGTTAAAAATCATATGCAGATGTAAGGAGGAATGACCTTGAATTTGATGTTGGTGATTTAGTGTACTTGAAAGTTTCACCCATGAAAGGGGTGAAGAGATTTGGGAAGAAAGGGATACTAAGTCCCCATTACATTGGTCCCTATAAGATTGTGGATCACATTGGGAAGGTAGCGTATAAGGTTGAATTACCCGCGGAGTTATCTAACGTCCATCCGGTTATCCATGTTTCTATGCTTAAGAAGTCTATTGGTGATTCTGTTGTGATTGATCCTTCCGAAAGCTCGGGTATTCAAGATAGTCTTTCATATGAAGAGATTCCGGTTGAGGTTTTTGACTTTCAAGTTCGTAGGCTAAGAAACAAGGAAGTTCCTTTGGTTAAAGTGCTTTGGCGAAATCAATCCGTGGAGAGTCCTACTTGGGAAGCCGAAGTGGATATGCACGCCAAATATCCCCACCTCTTCCGTACGAATCCTAAGCATGTCAAAGGTATCGTTCTCTTTTGATTTAATCCTTATTGCTATGTTTATCTTAGCTTGTGTGTTTTCTACGATATCCAAAAAAATCTAGAATGGAGTATATGCTTGGGCAAGATGATTTTTCTCTATATACTCATTTTCATAGTATTCTTGACCTACCTATCAACATTCGAGGACGAATGTTTCCAAGGTGGAGATGATGTGATGCCCCAGAAAAAAATTTCCGTTAAGATCTCGAACAAAAATGTGTTGAATTTTGTTCTTTATCGTGATTAATAATTTTTCTGTTTGGAATTTCTGGATAGGATACCCGTCATCGCATAGAGCATCGAATAAGTTTTCCAATAATATGTGGATCATCCAAAACGAACACTCCAGCGATGAGTTATGATCATTTCGATCTAACCGTGAATAGTGGTGAACAGTAAATATGCAGGAAAAAAATGCTGAGGCCAGGCGAATTTTAGGGTCAACTTCAAACGATCATAACTCCTTGTACATAATGATCTGGGTGTGCTACTATATATCGAAAGAAATATCTGAAAGTCCTCTTTTCAATGAAATTGGTTTCATCCAATTTTTCCATCGGATAAAAAGTTATGGTCGATCTACTTCAGCCTGTCAAAACAATCCACCAAAGGACATATTTGACATCATTTGATTTTTAAGGGTATTTTGATCATTTTCATTCCAATCCATCCGGGTAAACCATGGATTTAAGTCCATTAAGAGCATTCAATAGCTCAGTTTTCTCCAAAATTTCCTACGGCTCAAACCCTAACCCTACTACTCCAAATTTCATCCTTCTATGTCTCTTGATTGAACCGTAGAAATTTCAAATTGATTTGGGATTCGAGTTGAACATGTTAAGGGATTCGAGAAGCACCCTTTATTTTCATGAATAAAGTTCCAGAGTCGGAAGTTCATATTGATCTTTCATTTTTAGGTATGTCGGGCTTTGAACAAGATTGTCCTTTCGATCTTATGCCTGGCATTTTGTTGAATTACATTGACATGAGATTTTACATGTTTTACCATGAATTAGAAATATAGTTTTATATTTTATATTATTGTCCGTGAGCTATGCAATTATGTCATCCAATATGTGTATGATGTTGAGATGGACTTATGTCCAAAAAGTATTTGATTATGAGAGTATGATGATTTAATTTGTTAAGCCTTGATTTATACTATCATTCCACTATTTTCTTATTATGAATTTATAATTGATATTGGAAATTCTATATCTCTACTATGGGTTGATGTCTCAAGTACCTTTAAATGAGAGTTGGATGGCAAATTGAGAAATTTTGATATTGAAGTTGCAATGAGTCTTGGTATTTTCCGGATGGTTTTGATGAGTTAAATTGTTGAAACTATTATGTATTGAGTCTTTATATCCTTTTCCAAATGTCGAGTTGGTTATGGTTCAATGCATTGATACCTTGTTGATGTTGAGGAAGATTAAAATGTTTTGAGCTAAAATGTGTTGAGTTAGGAATCCACAAATTGATATGATTTGATAAATGAGAAAGATATTTGATTTGGTCTTTATGATAAACCCTTGTGATGTTGTGGTGGATTTTCTAACACATTCTGAGCTTGTAGGGGAGTAGTACTTAGCACCGAGAGGGAAATTTGGTATTTCCCCAACCCTATGTGCCACCGTAGGGTTGTTTGATGATAATATTATTGGCCAGAGATCCCGATTGTGATTATTGCAGTTTTAAGGTCGTACTCCCTGGCAAATAGTATGACGCTCCCGCCAACGGCGGTTTCAAACATTGGTATTCCACGTAGCTCATGTGGGATTGTCGGTTATAGGAAACTCTCCTGTCCATAAGAGTCATGTTTATTGAAATACCGAGTCACTCCGAGTTTTGATGTGGTAAGTCAAGTTGCCTATGATGATCTATAATGATTTATGAGGTTTTTCTTCTACATTTCCTATCTAAGATGTTATGAGTTGCATGATTTAATGTCACTCAAGCCAGGTGTGTTATTATGGTCCGTATGTATGTTTTTAGGAAATTTATGATATTATTTATATTTTGCATGCGCCCCCACATACTCAGTACGTATCTTGTGCTGACCCACATATTTCTCTATGGCTATATTCTTACCATGATGTAGGTTCAGGTACTCAGCCGCAACCACGATAGTGATATCTGAGTGCCGCATCTACGTTCCTTTAGTGGTGAGTCCTCATGGTTCGAGGATCAAGTTGCTAGTTTTGGTGCTGTTGTTTTGTGATCCCTTTGGTCTGTTGAGTCAGTTGGGGTTTTTCCCAATGGCTATTTGATTTTGCTGTATTGAGGCTATGTCAGACTAGTATATTTTTAGGTTGGTTTATGTATAAACATTCCATATATGTACAGTCTAGTGATATTCCGTGCCATGTGCGAGGTGATATGATATGTACTTATATATATCCTTAGCGTGGCGTGTATGTTATTGTGTTGGAACGCAAGGGTAGTGTTTTGACTTAAAGGGTTAGCTTGAGGCTACGGGTAGAATTGGGCACCGTGTGTTAGCTCGGGATGATATTTTGGGGCGTTACAGCATGTGAGGTAGGCTGAATGCAAAAGGTTTCACATGCATGAACTATACTAACTGATTGCATAATATGAACGTGAGAATACATACATGACTACGTAATAACTATAACTAAGTTTATGATAACATGATTACTGAGTATGAGTACTGATTACTTGAGATACTGATATCTGTATAACTGAAATAACTAGTACTGAGCGACTATATCTGATAGTCTAGGTACTGATGAAACTAGCTGATTTCCGTACTGTTCTGAGTTTACTGTATCTAACAGTCCTGAATCCTATAAAACTATATCTGACAGTCATGATTCTATACTAAAACTGTGGGAAGTAGTCATCTGACCAACATACACTAAATGAAGCAATATAGCTGAGTTGGGGTCCAATCTGTAACCCCAATTGGAAGGGTGTCAATACCACGCCATTGGTATGGACAAGCTGTGGGTAACCCTCATCTGACAGTTTCCCCAAAAGTGAACGGTGGGACCCTCATCTGACAGTGTTTATCCACCTCATCAACCCTCATCTGACAATGTTAATGTCTCAATCTATGCTGGCTACATAGTTCTGGAATGCAATGATAACTTCTCAGAATCACATCCTTATCTGACAGTGTGTGTTCCCATCCTTGGGTTCACTCATTGCTAATTCCTACTCCCATCCTAATAGACACTGAACATGGATTACTGAACTAAAATGGACTGAATTAACTGAGTTTCGTTGACTGACAGAATACTACTGAGATTACTGAATTTATGAGATTTCCTGATTCACATGACTGACTGAATTTGTATGAACATGGTTCGGCTGAGAGTATCTTGAAAATATGACACTGGCTCTAGGAACACAACTAATTGTCGGGTACAAGTACCCCCAGGACTCGATAGAATGAAACTGAGAAAGCAGGACTTTCTTGAATTCATGACCAATATCACAATCCATTATACAATAAGTTGGAGATTTCATGAAGTAGAAGTTCTAAAGCACCACAAGGGTTACACATGTATCCATCATTCACTGACTAAGACATTTCATCAAACATTTGACATGCATAAACATGTACATGATTGGGGATTTCATATTATCCTACTAGTATGGCACTTTTCCTTCACATAGGCATTTAATCAAACACATGAGGAGCATACTTTGGTTATTCCATCATCAATGCATCTAATTGTCATGGTTGCATGAATAATTTTGCAAGTTTGAAAGGTGTATCATGATTACTGTGCAAATCTTCATATACTAGGGTCAATCACTGGAATATGTTATTTAAAACATGAATCAAAACCCCACAACATCATGAACATGAATTTTAATTCAATTTAAATCATGAACATTCATACATACACAAATCTTGGATTTTGAAAAGAGATTCTTGAGCTTCATGGGTGAAAGGGACCCATGAATCAACACATAACATACCTGG
The DNA here is from genome assembly GCA_030864215.1 of Capsicum pubescens. Lineage (NCBI taxonomy): Eukaryota > Viridiplantae > Streptophyta > Magnoliopsida > Solanales > Solanaceae > Capsicum > Capsicum pubescens. The sequence goes on from CM061541.1 coordinate 173,650,042, forward strand.
GTTGTGAGTTCCTTAAAGTCCTTGGACTTGAAGAACTTGAATCTCTTAGTTTCTTGAAGAAGGATTTGGATCTTGTTCTTGGGATTATCTTTGAGAGAAAACCTTAATATGATGTCATAGATGGATAGGGAACTCATGACCCTTGGTCTAATATAATTAGGTGTTAAAATAGGTAGAAAACACCCAAATACCTATTTTAAAATGGCTTTAAAATAACTAAACAAACTATGCGATGGTTCATCTCTTGGTCGATGGTCTATCGGTCCTGACTGTCACACCTGGGCAAAATAGGGGTTCACTACCTCTGCTATGATGTCTTGGGATATGGTCCATCTCTAGATCAACGGTCCATCGGCCTGAGCCATCACCCTTAGGCAGAATGTGGTCTCACTGCCTCCGCTGCAACGGTTTTGGCGATGGTCTGTCGACCCTCATCATCGCATCTGGCCAGTTTTGACTTCTTTCTTTAAAACAACCATAACTTTCTACCCCAATATCAGATTTGGATGAAATTTGTATTGTTGGAAATCTAATTAAATTTCCCACATGAGAAAAAGTGAAAATCTTAAAAATTCCATGTATATAAAAGTTTATTCATTTTTAAAAGAAAGTTCCTAACATACTTGGGACTATTTCAAGCTAGGTAGAAGTACGAGGTATTACATAGCACAACATCATACCAGAAAGTCAGTGATAGATGTCGAAGATCTTTAGCTTTAATTAGAGGATTTGGTGCCAGCTCAAGATCCGATGGGGATTATGATAACTTCAGCCCTTCGAGGTTCAACATTAGGGATCCCGACTCTTTTCACAGATCCCTCATATTCAGGGATGACATTCAGTTCATAAAGTAATTCCTAGGCTAGAGTTGGGTTTGTTGGTGTTCAGCAGGGTTCCTTGTCATTTTTACAGTACGATATTAGGTTTTGTGAGTGGTCTAGGCATATTCCTTTGCTATATCCTTCAGGGCATGACATGGTGCATGGATTTTTTAGAGGATTAGTATTGCCACTATGCTTGGCATCGAAGTATTTGATAGAAGCTAGGTCTTCTTTCTTTCAAGTTGTTGGCCATAAGAGGGCCATAAGGAGAGCATGCATTGGGACTTATAGACATGGTGGTAAGAGGCCATGTCATTAGTTTAGTGCAATTAGTATTAAATCTGGAGGTGATTAACCTTTTGGTAGAGGTCAACTCTACTTTCAGTCTATCGATTCTACAAATGTAGCATTTCCGACCATGGGTGGCTCTCAGGTTAGTCGTGGCAGTCGTAGTAGGCAGAGTTCTCTTCAGACCTTGTAGAGTATTTGGTATAAATCTTTAGGCCATGGAGGCCATATTTGTCACGAGGGGCAACACTTTAGAATATTTTAGGAGCTTGTTATGGTTATGGAAAAATTGGTCATTAGTCTAGAGAGTGACCCAGACGTGAGTTAGTTGCTCAAAAGAACTAGCATATGTTTCTCACCAACCTAGAGTTACAAAGATGTGTTACGATTGCAATAAATATGGTTATTTCAGTAGGGCATAACCTCAATATTAGTTGTTTATCCAGTAAGGGATCAGCTCGTATTCCTCACTAGATTAGTATAGTACTGATTTGCTATGATTGTAGGGAGATCGGTCACTGGTCCTGAGTGCATCCCCGATGTGGGATTATAATTTACTCAGCTTATTCAATCCAGTGTGATAGTGTTGTGGCCTGGTCAGTTAGACACAGTGTGCTAGTGCCTCAGTTAATGATTGTAGGGAGATCGGTCACTGGTCCTGAGTGCATCCCCGATGTAGATTATTTTGTTGTTAGTTCTTAATCCAAGTTCGTACACATTTATTTGTCTTTCAAACAAGAATACAATCTGATCAAGAGTTGCATTTGACACTTCGACTACCCTCGGGGTATAAGCCATTCTTTAATATTTGTGACCCAAGTGTGAGGGACACAAAGGTGTGTAGAGTTGTGTGGTTATTTCTCCAATAATAACATGTTTGTTGTTTATGTTAGTGTATTTCTTCTAGGTAAAATGGCTCCAGACTATGAAACATTACAAACCATGGATAACAATACCTAAAATGCTATCTCAGCGGCCCTTTAAGATCTAAACAGTAAATTTTGAATCCTTGGAGGCTAAGGTAGGATCACTTCATAGAAGTGTGACTATAATGGAATCTAAGGAAGGGTAAATTGGAATAAGTATGTCTAGTATAGGTGGAAGGATGGATAGCATGGAAGGCTGACTAAACTCATTCCTATCCACGCCCTAAAACTGCCATGCCTCGTCTAGAGGGCATGCCCAAAACACCTATGCTACCATTTCCCAAAAAACCCTCCACCAAATGCTCAATCCACCAAGACAAACACATGATCCCACGACCCAAACAACCACCTATCCACAAGATTAAAATCAAGTTATACAGCTCCAACCTCAATTCAACCAAGCACAACAAGAAGAACCTCAAAACTAAGTACCCCAACCTCCACTAAATCCAATTCCCCTATTCCAAGAACCTCTTAATAAAAACAACTTTATCTAAATAAAAAAAAAGAATCAACAAGGGGAGTTTATAGCATTCAATGAAGTAGATACATAGATAGAAGAAATAAGGAATAGACCAATGGGTCAAGGAGATCATCGAGGTCGAGGAGGGGGATTTGTTCTGGTGCCTAATTGGAGAGGAAACTTTAGAAATCGTCCCCAAGGTTATGATCAATAGAACTAATAGGTTGATAGGGGTCGAGCTGTAGGAATTAATTCAATCAAGTTTACCCTTCCAACTATTAAAGGCAAGACTGATTTTGAGTCTTATCTCATATAGGAGTCCACTTGTAAAATGATCTTCCAAGTGTATGATCTCATCAATGAGATGAAGTGTTACAACTCCATAGCCCCCTTTAAGGGGCTTGCCAATATATAATGACCCTCTAGGTTTTTTCTTTGATTTGCATTCAATTTTAGCATTTTGAGCCTTTCTAAAGAGGCTATATGCCATTTAAGACTTGCTGAAATTATCGGTTTGGTGATCGTATAATTCATTTAAATTTTAAGTTTATTTTCATATTTTGGAGCTTTCGCTATTTAGGATTTGGTCTCAGACAAAAACTCCTAGTAGATGACCTCAAAAGAGAATTTTGGTAGCTCTATCAGCTTTAGAATATTGATTTTAGGCTAGGGGACCCTTTCTTTAGGTCTCGAGGCTTCCAAACTTATTTTGAGCTATTAGGAAAATTTTATGAAAAATAAAACTATTGGTGTGGACCCCATATGTAATCAAAACAATCTTGGATGAATATTTTTATGATTTCACTTGATCCAAAATATGGTTACAATCAAATTTCACTATTGGATTATGTTCAAAGGGTTTTGGATAAGTTTCAATGGTCAAAAATAAGTTTTTGACTTTGCTGGTGCTGGTGTGTTCGTGAAAGTGAACTTTGTCCATTTGACCAGATCAAGTTCAAAGAAAAATTTATACCCCCAATCAAGTCTCTTAAGCGATCAAAGTGTCACTTAAGCAACCATCTCTGTGGATAAGACCCCATATTCATATTTTTTTATTATTTTGGGAGCTAGGAAGCTCATATTTTGATAATTTTTTATGCATTTTTCTCGTAAAATTTTTGTGTAGCAATTTAAAACTATATTTTCCTAATTTCCCAAGAACTTCTACCTTATATATTTTGATTTTACCGAAGTTAAGAATTAAAACTCTATTTTCACCATTTTGGGACTTGGGAGCTCTGATTTGGGTGACTCCAAAGGAGTTTTTGAGATTTATTCCATGAATAAGTTTTGTAATCGTATAATTATAATTTTTCCCATGATTTCATCTTCAAAATGGGTTTTGGGTGTTTTTGTCGGTAAATCTTGAAAATGGTTTTTCTATAATTTGAACCTCTATTTAAACTCATTTTCACATGATTTTCAGATGTAGACTCCTATAAGTATGGACAACATATTTCAAAATAAAATTATAGTTTTACCTCTTTTATTTTCAAACCCATTTTTGAGGTCCATTTTTTAACCCGTCTTGAACATAATAATATGGGTCTCATTTTACTTCTCTTGTTTAACTACTAATAATGTGTAGATTACTATTTGAAAGCGTAGTGGAATTTTTAGATTTTTGAGTGAATTTAGACGATTTAAGGATTTTTGATTCAACAACAAGGTAGGCTTCTTTCTACTTTTATTAATGAGATAGTGTATTTTATACATTGCATGTTAAATAGGAATGTTAAGATTTGATTATAGGTAGAACACTGTGACTTAGCCTAGATGATTGATTTTGGGGTTTTGATATATGAGTTGACCCTTAATGAGAAACACTTATTATACTCCTCTTATCCTATTACCTTTTTCATATACAGATAAAAGATTAGTATTATGTCTATAGTGTTGTGATAGATTTGAGATTCATAATATAATTGGGGAATTGTGCTAGATATGGGATGTGATTTAGATATTGGAAGCATAGATGATACGATTAATCTTATTTGGGCTATTCAGACTACCTTGATATCATCATTTAGGTGATATTGTTACCTTGCAGCTAATTATGGATCATGTAATATCTAGAAGTAAATTTAGATACTTTATCCTAATTGTGAGTAGAGGCTTGCCTAAAAATTGACTTTCGGATATTAGAAGTTGGCCCTCCTGTGGACCACCTTAGGCCTAGACTTGTGTTATCCTTATAGTCTTATTTATGCATGTTATGCCCTTATTAATGTTTTGTTTGGGCTTAAAGTAATTGGATATGTTTAATAAGTATGTTAGTGGGATGTTTAAGGGTTATGATAATTTCGAATATACTTAATGGTATAGGTTATGGATGTAATTATTGGTATGTCTGTTGGATATGGCTAATACTATGGTTTATGGTTATGTTAAATATATATTATGTGGGCCCAAGGCTATATTTATGATATTTGTTGAATTTTGGGAAGTGGTGTATCCTTGTAAAGGATGGAGCCATAGTCTGTAGATGTTTTAATGCTTATGATCGGTTTGCTTGGATATTCATAATGGCATGCATAGATTCGGTATATTCATTATCACTAACCAGTAAATGGTACAATTTCAACTAGAAATGTGGTTTTACTATTGTTTTTCCTAAAAAGGGATTTAATCTCACGTTATATTTTAAAAAAAAAATTCTTAATAATGGGAATTGTTATATCTTAATGAATGATTTGTAAGCCTTTGTGATTGAAAATGATGTTTCAAAGATTTGTCTGAGAAAGATTCTGGTCCATGGTCTTACTACTATTGTTTACAATGATCGAAAGAGATTTTGATACCTTCTACACTTTTGTTGATGATATGAGCACCAATTCAAGTTCGGCAATTAAATTTTTATATTGATGATATGAGCACTAGTTCAAGTATGATACTTAATTATGATATTAATGATATGAGAACTAGTTGAAGTTCAATAATCGATTATGATATTTATGATATGAGCACTAATTCAAGTTCGACAATTGATTATGACGGGTCACATTATGATACCTGGATTGGCTATGGTATTGTAGAATCTGTTGCATTTATCCTTACATGCGCATTGCCTATTACCAATATGCACTATATCTATCAACCTTATGGGGGTTGCATAGGTATAGGTATGAGTGCTTCTGGCAGCATTAACTTTTGTTATTGAGATTTTGTTGAACCTTCTGAGCCTATGTTTGTGGTGGTTTAGGAAAGGATTGGTTAGGTGTTATTTTTTAAAATTTGCCAATTACTCGCATTCTTACTGTTATTGTTATAATTATTATCACTATTATGACTAGTCCTTGACAGATTGGTTAATGATCCGGTATTGAGATTCTAGGTATGTTTTGGATACCTTCTTTACATTGTTTTATCACGGGTAATTATTTCATGATTAGATGTATGGATTAGTAACCCTGATTATGGTAGTACTAGTTCATGCTATGATTAGGAGGCCTTAAGATGCAAGTCTGATGACTTAGGTGTTACCTTGAGTTGACCTTGTTTGTATATATATATACATACATTTATATCCATACATACATACATATATATGTATATATTTGTATGTATATATATATATATATGCATATTTATCTATTTGTTGCTTGGTATTACCATATATCCCTTCATACCTTCATTTATTCAGATTGTATATTTCTTTCTTGACCTTGTATACTATTATATATTCTTCTTTCACGCTTTATTCATATATTGGCCTGTGATGTACTTTATAATGTTGAGTTTCCTAAGTATAGTTTGAATGGGATAGTGTATCCTTAATACCTCCTTAGCCTTATTATGTTATTTTTTTGGATATGAATAAGATAGTTTATCCATATTATCTCATTAGCTATATTGTGCAGTTGTTGGCATTTAGGTGTAGTTTACATTTTTTCTTACATGTTTTGTATATCTTCATTATCTTTTGAGCTCAATAGATAGTTGCCTATGGAGTATCATGTGTTTGGCGCTCATACTACAATATTGTAGCCCGCAGATCATAGTACGATTTATCGATGTTGTTGTGTGCATCGTGTGGAGAAACTATGGTTTTGAGACATAGGGTGAGCTCCAAGCGTTCAGAGTATTACTTTTCTCTCTTTTGTGTACTAGACTAATCTCAATGTTATATCTAGAGATGGTTGTATATGTATATTAATTTAGCACTTTATTTTGATCCTTATAAATAGTAGAAGTTCTTGTACTAATTCCACTAAGTTTTGGCATTAAATTATGTATTTTTAGTCATTTAGTTTTTTATTCCACTTTATTTCATCATTTCTCTTGGTAGTTCGTTACTAGTAGTTCAAAACTACGGGTTGACTTGCATACTGGTGGGCTATAGTAGGTGGCATCATTACTTGAGAAATTTGGCATTGGCAAATTGGCTCGAGTAGGAAGAGCTATGTGTCTAGTAGAGTCATGTGGATTGGGGCATAGATGTCCATATCCTATCTTCGAGAGGCTATAAGACATTCTTAGTAAACTCTATTCTTGACTTCTTATTGTGTGTTCGTATTTTTATGAGCCTCAAGTGCATTCCTTGACTCTACTCAATCCACTTTGATGATGTAAGGTTATTGACGGATGCAGATGGGACTTCAGTATGCATTTCTAGAGTTCCAGTATTTAACGCCCCGAATATGGTACCCGGAATGCTACACGATGCTCATGACCCCGAAAGACCACAAGCTAACCCATGACTGATATCTGTACCTGAACACTGCATAATATACTATATAAATGCAGAAATAAAGGATGTAAGGCTGTAAGGTTCAAAATTGATAAAATAATCTCTGAATGATATGGTATCACAATACCAATATAAAACCTGAAATAAACTGTCTGGACATGATACTTTGAAAAGACTCTAACTGACTGAACTGTCTGAATAAGAGGTTGATGTGACATGTCTCCAAATAACTCCACCTACTGAAATAAATTAATTAATGAGATAATAAAGTAATGGTCATGTCCTCGAAGGATGACAACTCACTGCTAACTCTGAATGCTGAGACAGGAATGCTACTGATGCTCTGGAGCTCGTGCTTCTGAACCTATAGTATAAAACACCATAGTGTAAATGTGTCATTACATTTGATGTACTAGTATGCATGTGAGGTAGGCTGAATGCAAAAGAGTTCACATGCATGAACTATACTAACTTACTGTATATCATGAATGTGAGAATACAAATATGACTACATAATAACTATAATTGAGTTCGTGATAAAGTGATTACTGATTCTTAGTACTGATAACATGAGATATTGGTATCTGTATAACTGAAATAACTGATACTGAGCAACTGTATCCGACGGTCTAGGTTCTAGTGGAACTAGCTGAGTTTTGTACTATTTTGAGTTGATTGTATCTGACAGTCCTGAATCCTATAGAACTATCTGAGTTATATTATTGAGACCGAATGACTGTATCTAACAGTCTTGATTCTGTACAGAAACTGAGGGAAGTAGTTATCTGACCGACATGCCCTAAAAAAGTAATATAGCTGAGTTGGGGTCCAATCTGTAACCCCAATTAGAAGGGTGTCAATACCGCGCCACTGGTAAGGACAAGTTGTGGGTGACCCATATCTGACAGTGTCCCCAAAAAAGAATGGTGGGACCCTCATCTGACAGTGCTTATCCACCTCATCAACCCTCATCTAACAATGTTGATGTGTCAACCAATGCTGGCTACATAGTTATGGAACGCAAGGATGACTTCTAAGAATCACACCCTCATCTGAAAGTGTGTGTTCCCATCCTTGGGTTCACTCGGTGCTAATTCCTACTCCCTTCTGAATAGACACGAAACATGGATTACTGAACTGAAATGGACTGAATTAACTGAGTTTCATTGACTGACAGAATACTAATGAGATTACTAAATTTCTGAGATTTCCTGAGTCACATGACTGACTGAATTTCAATGAAAATGGCTCGACTGAGAGTATCTTGAAAACATGACACTGGATCTAGGCACACAACTAATTGTCGGATACAAGTACCCCGAGGACTCGATAGCATGAAACTGACAAAGTACGACTTTCTTGAATACATGACCAACATCAAAATCCATAATACAATAATTTGAAGATTTCATCAAGTAGAAGTTCTAAAGCACCACAAGGGTTACACATGTATCCATCATTCACTGACTAAGACATTTTATCAAACATTTGACAAGCATAAACTTGTACATGATTGGGGATTTCATATTATCATACTAGTATGGCACTTTTTCTTCTCGTAGGAATTTAATCAAACACATGAGGAGCATACTTTGGTTATAATATCATCAATGCATCTAATTGTCATGGTTGCATGAATAATTTTGCAAGTTTTAAGGGTTAATCATGATTATTATGTAAATCTTCACATACTAGGGTCAATCACTGGAATATGTAATTTAAAACATGAATCAAAACCCCACAACATCATAAACGTGGATTTCAATTCAATTTAAATCATGAACATTCATGCATAAACAAATCTTGGATTTTGAAAAAATATTCTTGAGCTTCATGGGTGAAAGGGACCCATGAATCAACACATGACATACTTGGGTTGTGAGTTCCTTGAAGTCCTTGGACTTGAAGAACTTGAATCTCTTGGTTTCATAAAGAAGGATTTGGATATTGTTCTTGGGTTTATCTTTGAGAGAAAACCCTAATTTGATGTTGTAGATGGATGAAGAACTTATGAGACTTGGTCTAAAATAATTAGGGGTTAAAATGGGTGGAAAAGACCCAAATACCCTTTTTAAAAATACCTTTAAAATAACTAAACAAACTATGTGATAGTGGGTACGATGGTCCATCGCTGGATCGATAGTCCATCAGTCCTGATCGTCGCACTTGGGAAGAATAGAGGTTAATTGCCTCTGTTACGACTCATTGGGCAATGGTCCGTCGCTAGATCGATGGTCCGTCTGCTATGACGGTTTTGGCTATGGTCCGTTTCTATGTCAACGGTCCGTCGCACCTGGGCAGGTTTGACTGCTTTCTGTAAAACGGCCATAACTTTCATCCCCGATATTATATTTGGACGATATTGGTATTACACCCTACCATTATTGCCCAATTAAAACTATTACCACACAACTAACCACCATTCCATTTATTAACAACCAAGGTTATGAGTAGTGGTATAGTCATACCAACTATAGATCATAAATAATGTCCTTAGACAATCTTTCAAAGATTAGGGGAATCCCTTGTACCCATTGATTTCACTATCAAGTTAACTTGGAGGAGTCCCATGTATCCGCAAGTGTTTCATAATTAAGGTTACTTGGGGGATTCCATTGCACCCTACAAGGCTTTAAATTAGACCAACCATAACCAACAAGACCTTACCATTTAACCATTCCAAACTATTTAAACCATTTAGAGTTCCATAACCATGTTATATCATGCAATAGATCCATTAAAAGTCCAACAATATAGTAAAAGCATTATCATCGGAATATTATCAAAAATATTGGGGGAATAGTGTTTCCACAGCCAAAAACAAGTACTAATTAATCTTTCCTATGTAATCAAATGTCCAACCCACCATTAAAGCATGTAAATCCATAACTAAAACATGGGAAAACCATAACCAAGCATTTATAACCAAAACCCCCAATATATATTTAAATACCCAAACTATACAATAATTTTTCCATGAAAACATGCCTTTAGTTGGAACTAACAATGAGGGAGAAGTATTTTGCCATAGATTTGAGAATAAGATGAGAAGAAATCACCCCTATGAGCTTCAATTGACCACCTTGAAGAAAACCCTAGCTCTTGCTTAACCCAAGAACGTTGAGAGATTTTGAGAGAGTTCATAGTGTTTGATTATTTGCAAATAGGTTAGTAAATCCCTAATAAGGTGTTTTAATTCGTGGGGTCCCAAGGAGTTATAAGGGGAAATGCCTAGAATACCCCCACTTAAACTGTATAAAAATCCTGCAGGAGGGTATGACCTTCCCTCATCCGTACCATAGGGTACGAGTGGTACCCACCACTCGTACCCCAAGAAGAATCCCAACCACCACACTGACCAACCTATGACTCCAAAGATCCACTCATACCCAATCATACGATTGATACCCATAAATCATACCATAGGCAGAATCAAGAGAGGTTGACACTGTCCAATGTACGAGTTGGACTACACCACTCGTACCCTATCTCACAACTCATGAAGAGACACTTGTACTCAGATCCAAATTAAGTTACAAAGTTTTAGATTAAGTGAAGAAAAACCCAACCATATGGCCCGTCACCCACTATATGACTCATACCTACCCAAGTTGTAGCCATTCCATAAACTCAACCATCCAAAACCACCTAATATAGGAAAAGATACGACTGGACCATATTACCCGTACCCTACCATATAACTAGTACTTAAACTCGTATGTTGTCCAGAAGCCAAAAACCTAAGAAAATTTCCAAGGACAAAAATATAGGGTGTTTTGTTAAACTACTTTAGGCTATGAAACATGTTAGCATTGCTAAAACCTTTTATTTTTATTAGACTCTTGGAAATGTGTATTGCGGTAATATTGAAAAGTCTTGATACTTGGTGGTTATTTTGGTTAATGTGGGGATTGACGCCCATTGATTATGATATATTTATGAATTTTGATGATACTATTTATGATGTTGATCATATATATATATATATATTCATTTTGAGTCTAGAAGATGATTATGTTGTTGATTTTATGTACCCGGTTTGAGTCTGGAGGATGGTTATGGCACTAATGATATATTTATCGGCTCGAGTCCAACTATTTATTATATTTACTGGTTTTAAGATGTCTATTTATTATATTTATCGGTTTGAGTCTTGCTATTGATTATTTACAAATTCAAGTTTTGCTATTCATTATATTTACAAATTTGAGTTCGGTATCTATACTATGTTGTGATGATATTTTTTTGATTAATGGCATCGGGGTGTGAGATAGAAGGTAGAAAATTGTCTAAGTCAGAAAATAAGGAAATAATTATAATGTCTCATTACATCAATGGACTCTGGTGACAAAATGACTAGTTGATAAATGATGATTATCTAATAAATGGATATTAGCGAATATGTGGTGAATAGATATTATATGATGGTAGCATTATAAAAATTGGATACGTTGTGAGATGTTGGTAAATGATGGAATGATGGTAAATGGCGATGAAGGTTAGTTATAATGTTGGTTGGTTGCTTTATTCTATCCTTGAGTGTACTCATAAGGCATATGGGAGTCTCTGATGGGTTATTTACTTTTCTGCACCAATTGGTGTATGGGAGCCAATTTTTTAGTATGATTTCATGTGTTGATGATTTATGTTATGTTATTTTACTACTCCAGTTTATTTACTTATTTATATACATCGGTATTGGAGACGGTTCAAGTTCGTTTCTATACCTTGACTGAGTTATGATATCTTACATTTTATCATACTTATATAATGATTTAGCTTAGTTAGTTGATTATTCCTACTGAGTACCTATTGTTTTTGTACTCAAATTATACTTCTGTACTTTTTTGGTGTAGATCTGAGTACTAGTTTTCGCCGTTGATAAACATTCATGCAGTGATTGATTTTTTGAGATAAGGTAAGCGCTTGGAGTTTCAATCACCTATTTGCCTCTATATTTTATATTTAGTCTTTTGTTTTCGCGATAGATATATTGACTATTCTATACATTGTAGTTGTATTATTAATAGATGCTCTTGTAATTGCTTTACCAGTTCGTGGGATGGTACTTGTATTGACTTCTTTTATCTGTTTAGAACACTTGGCTTATTTATATATTGTGTTCTTGAAATTCACCTATGTTGGTGTAACACCCCAAATCTGGTACCTAGAATGTTACACGATGCTCATTACCCCAAAGGACCACAAGCTAACCCATGACTGATATCTGTAATTGAGCACTGAAAAATATACTGTAAATATGCAGAACCATGAACTGAATGGCCATAAGGTTCAAAACTGAATGAACATCTGATAAACAATGTCTAAAAATGGTATAACAATACCAAAGAAAATCTGAAATAACTATCTAACATGCTATAGTATGAAAGCCTCTAAAGAGTTTATGGGACATGTCCCCAACTAACTCCGACTACTGAAATAAACTGAAAACTATAATAGTACTATAATCATCATGTCCTCGAAGAATGAGGACTCACTACTAACTCTGATCACTAAACTGGGATGCTGTTGGTTCTCTGGATCTCGTGCTTCTAAACCTATGGTATAAGACACTGTAGCGCAAATGCGTCAGTAATTTGAAAGTACAGGTATGCAAGTGAGGTAGACTAAATGCAATAGATTCATATGCATGAACAATACTAACTGACTGACTAAAATAAATGTCAGAATATATACATGCATACGTAACTGTAACTGAGATCGTGATAACGCTGAATCATGAATTCTGATAACACGAATTTACTAATATTTGAGCACTAATATTGGGATACTGAATGACTGTGTCTATTGAGTTCTGAGGAACTGATGTCATATTACAGATAAAGGAATGACTGTTTTTGAAAGTTTTAATTATGAAGAACTGGTCTGATTGACTGTATCTGACAGTCCTGAAACTGAATAATGATAACATGAGTTTCGTATAAATTAATATACTATTAATTGGGTTCACAATAAAATAATTACTGAGTCTAAATACTAATAACATCAGTGACTGTATCTGAAAGTCCTAATACTACTGGAACTAGCTGAGTTCCGTACTGTCGTGAGTTGATTGTATCTGACAGTCCTGGATTTCTATAGAACTAAACAAAGTTCTATTACTTAGACTGGATCTGTAACTGAGACTGTGGGAAGTAGTTATCTAACCGAGATGCCCCTAATATGCAATTATGGATGAGCTGGGGTCTAATCTGTAACCCCAATTAGAAGGGTGTCAATATCGTGCCACTGGTAAGGACAATCTGTGAGTAACCCTTATATAACAGGTAACTCTAGTGAGAATGGTGGGAACCCTCATATAATAGGTTAATCCACGTCACCTACCCTTATATAGTAGACTATGAAGTCTCAACCTACACTGGATACATAGTTCTGGAACGCAAGGATTTCTTCTAAGAATGACACTCTCATATAATAGGCGAGTTCCCATCCTTGAGTTCACTCGGTGCTAACTCCTACTCCCAACTGAATAGATATTGAATTAATTAACTGATACTAATGGTATTATTTGGCGGAGCTAAACTAAACTGAATTTACTGAGTTCCGTTGACTGATGGAATGTACTAAGTTCTGAGGACTGACTGATAATACTGAAGTTACAGAGATTTACTGGGAATACTGAGGTTATCGAGATTACTGAGTACTGATATTAATTAGATTTCTGAGATTTCTGAGTTTTCCTGAGTCACGTGACTGACTGAGTTTTATGGATCATAGATTGACTGATAGTATCGTAAAAATATGACATAGCTCTAGGCACACAGCTAAGTTGTCGGGTACAAGTACCCCCAGGACTCGATGGAAAGAAACTGAAATAGCATGACTTATGTGAACACATGACCAATAACACAATTCATAATTCATCTATTGAAGCATATGATCAAACATGTGATATGCATAAACTTGTACAAATATGGGGATTTCATAATATTATGCTAGTTGGGCACTTTTCCTTCATATCGACATTTAATCAAACATATGATAGGCATAATATATGTAGACACCATTATTCAACAATTACACATCATGATTCAACATCTAATTTCATCATCCTAGGGTTTAATCATAGGTTCACATGAATATACATCTATACAAATCAATTTCACATAACATTAATCACCCAACATGGATTTGAATTCAATTGATCATTCTAAACATAAACAAAATAAACCCAACATGAAGTTCATAAAGAAAATCTAAAATCTTTACTTTAGAAAAGAGATTCTTGGTTCATGGATGAAATGAGTCCATGTATAAACACTATGCATACCTTAGTTCATTATTTTGTGAAGATTGACGGTGAAAACTTATTAAATTTGAATCCCCAATAGAAACCCTAGCTTGTTCTTGAGAGAAACTTGAGAGAAACTAGTATATTTTGGGTGAAGAATGGCTAATTCATGTGTTATTGGGTTTATATAGGGTTAAGAAATTGATCCTTTTAACCCTTGGATGCGTATTTTATTTCTGAGAAAATTTCCCGATATGGTAGGCTCGTGCGACGTAGTGCTATCGAACCATATAACTTGAAATTGCCAACTGGGAAATAGGTTGATGGCGGGACGTGGTGAAATCGCATTGCAATACTGGATGGGACCTGGAAGTTCACCGCGATGCGGTGGTATCGCGCTGAGACACTGGATAAAAGACGATTCTGAATTTGAGTCATGCCGTGACACACCATAATTGTGGAGGCTCACTGGATTTTGATGATTGACATTTTGACCTGCTCTGCGACGCGCTGATGGCTCAGGTGATACACTGTCTCACTAAAAAGTCTCTAACTCTTCGCCCCGGTGTAGGATTTGGGAAAATTTAGTATCAATGAAAATCTTATTAAATTTTCTACATGAAAAAAGTGAAAATCTTAAAAATAACACTTGTATAAAAGTGAATTCATCTTTGAAACAAGTCTTTAGCATTTCTGGGATGAATTTAAGCTAGGTAGAAGTACAGGGTATTACAGTTGGGTATTTCCTACTGAATTAACCCATTGCTTTAGCTCAAGGTTATAGTTTGGCTTACCTACTAGCGAGATTTAGTAGTTTCAATCATGAATCGTAAATTGGGTTGTGACATTACTTATCTGAGTATCGACAAACATGACATTATACAATGTTCTAACATTAATCATTCACCAAAAAGATATTTATTTTATTTTTTAAAATTTAGTTTAATAATATTGATTACTATCTTACGAATTAATATATTATATGACTTATCATACACATGCAATGCGCATACTGAGAAACTAGGAATATAAAAGATATTGATAGATAAACAAATAGATATAAATATGCCATTTTTTATTTTATAATCCACAAAGAGATAGCTCATATCGACTTCAATAAAAAATAGCCAAAGAAGATATGTGTTGGCTAATATAAATAATAAACACCGAATTGGAGGCTTGAAATATGCACAAAACACATTCCGAAAAATAATATTTTCTCTCTCTCATCGCCTAGATTGATGTGGGATTTAATGCAAATAGTTTAAGTGGATATGACAAGCCTTTGGATTTCTGCACCAAACAAATAATAAATAAATCCTATTGGTAAAATAGAAAATCAAAAACCTAATCTTTTGTGGGGAAGAAAATTTATTTGTAGAGAGTTGAGAGGAAAGAAAAGTTGTTCTTCAAAACAATGCTTGAGCAATTTATATAGTTAAACTTTTAACCGAAAAACCCTTTCTTAAAAGAAATATCTTTTTCAATAAAAGACGTATCTTTTCACTAAAAAAAACACCCTTTCAATAAGAGGCACACCTTCTCAATAAAAGACACACCTTTTCACCAAAATATAAATTATTTATTTAAGTAATTACTAATAATCCCCCACTTGTTTAGATATAAATAATGACTCGATCAAGTTATTTCTATGCATAAAGTAATCT
Organism: Capsicum pubescens; assembly: GCA_030864215.1. Taxonomy (NCBI): domain Eukaryota; kingdom Viridiplantae; phylum Streptophyta; class Magnoliopsida; order Solanales; family Solanaceae; genus Capsicum; species Capsicum pubescens. The sequence continues at coordinate 173,666,149 of CM061541.1, forward strand.
ATCTTTTGATGTGAATAATACATTAGTGCAATGTCACAAGACAAAATCAAAATTCCATGTAGCATAATAGCTTTGAATGTGTTATTCTTTATGTTAACATAGGTGACACTACACACATAAATATTTATTATTTCTTTCCACTCAAACATTCTTAGTACTTTTATAGACTTATGCTATCCAAAATGCATGAAAATTTATGAGGGAAACTCCAACTTTCAATTAAAAGGACACAACCTCTATGTTCATATAGGTGATATCTTTTCAGTGTCTTTTTCATATTTGAGACAATTGTTCTTTGAAATGAAACTCATTAATAGTAATAAAACTCAACCCTCTAATCTATGACAACCAGTACTACTATGTCTCTTAGTTAAGTACTCAAACATCCATATATCAGTAGCTTGTTATTACCCTTTAAACTCAAAACTATTGATATTATAATGTAAGGTAGGGTTGCCATTATTGGTGGACTTAATTTAGGATATCTAACCTAATTAACCTCAAAGTTACTCTTACAAAATCTTTTGTAAGAGGTTTAATAAATGGATCAGTCAAATTAATTTTTGACTTCATAAATGTGATAGATATAATTCCATCTTTAATCAATTTTTTTCAGACAATTATGGAAAAGACTTGCATCTTGACTTTTCATTATATATATTACTATAAGCTCGAGTTAAAATGGCTTGGCTATCAAAGTGAATTAAAATTAAAATCACACCTTTTGAGATTAATGGAATTTCTAAAAGAAAATCCCTCAACTAAACATCTTCTTTTCATTCTTCTGCTAATACAACAAATTTTGATTCTATAGTCGAATGCATTTTACAAGTATATTTCCTTGATTTCCAAGAATTTTCACCTTTTCCTAAGGTAAATACCTGACTAGTTGAGGACTTGTTTTCTCCCAAACTTGATATCTAACTTTCATCAATATATCCTTCTAGAATAGCATGAAACTTTGAATATTGAATACTCAATGCTTTTGTTTTCTTAAGAAAACCAAAAACTCATTCAATGGTGCCTTCCAATGATCAATACTAGGATTCCTAGTAAATATTCTCAATTTATTAACTGCATTTGCAATGATAGGTCTTGTACACTGCGTAGCATACATAACACTTCTAATTGTGCTTGCATAATCAAGTTTAGCCACAATTCTTTCTTCATTCTGAATTATTGATTCTTGGTTTAAATGGGGTACTCACCTATTTTATTTTTAAGCGAATTATTTTATTTAGAACTATTTAAATGCAATGAGATTGAATCAATACATAACCTCCATAATTTCTTTTAATCATAATATCCCATATGGTATCAACTTATCTAAGATTGTTCATCTTAAATGAGGAAGATAGAGATATCTATCTTTCTAAAATTCCATTTGTATCATTTCTTACAATTATCACGTCATCAACATATAAAATCTAGTACTAAACAATTACTACAACTTTTAGAATAAATACATTTATCAACAATATTATGCTTAAAGCCAGATGATAAAATAGCTTTATCAAATTTTTTATGCCATAGTTTAGGGGACTATTTTAGTTCATATAAGGACATGACAATATTACAGACTTTATGTTCATTTCACAATATAATAAACTTTATGGTTGTTCCATATAGACATCTTAATACAATTCAGATCAGCTTAAGACCCTTTACTTGAAGCCAAGATCGGGAACTGCAAGTGTTCCAAAGAATTTTCATGAAATACGAGGTTCTTAAAGATATCTTATCACTATCAAAAGAGTGTTTTGTGATGGTTATTGCACCTAAATTTGATCAAGGGACCTTTGAGGGGTCAAAAGAATGCGAGATAGGGCTAAAAAGCCCCTTAGAGGGGACCTACGCATTGGAGGTGTGCCAGACCTATTAAAGTAGGTCAAAACATAATCATCCACTCTTGGGATTCCCTTAACATGCACCACATCTTCTCTAGATCTGCTCTAGGTGGGTTGTTTCGGTATGTTATTGCAAATTGGTCACTTTTAGGCCCTAAATATGTAATAAATACCCCAAGGCTATAAATACTTGCTAACTTAGTTTATTTTCTTAGTTCTTATTGAATATTAATGAACACTTCTCCTTTGAGAGAGAGTGAGTTGGTGAACTTTTCTTGAACTTTGGCATATGAATGAGTGATTTAGAGGGTAATTAATTCTCTCTTGGTCACTGTAGGAGTTAGGTGTGATTTGAAGATTGTAATTTGGGTTTTAAGGTTCATCTATACTATAGTTCTTAGTCCCTTTTTCTTATTCGTGTCTAATGGTATTCTATCTTAATATCACTTACTATTCGTATTCTATTTCTAGGTTTTCCAGTTTGATCTTTATCTTTTAGTATCAGAGCTGAGCTTGATTTTGTTACCACAAAGTCAATCTTGGGTCTTGTATCTAGAAAATCAAAAATCACAAAGAAAAAAGAAAAATATAGTCTTAGAAAAAAATCCCAAAATTTGTTTGAGTGTTGAGTCATTTTCCTAGTTTCAATACTAGATTCATCTTTATCTAGTGTTTTGGTCAAGAACTTGAGCTTTAGTGTGGCTTAAAGGTACTGAAGATAAAATCCACCATTGTTGTCATGAAAGTTGAAGAAAAGAGAAAATGGGTTTGTTGATCTATATGTTTTGGTATGGAATTAAGAGTTAAGGTTGGCAGGAAAGTGTTCCTTACATTGAAGGGAGCCTACTGTTAAAATCTTGGGCCATTTGGAGCAAAGATGAAATAGTTTGAAATTTTGGTGTTCATAATGCTCTTGGGGATCTTTAAGTCTACAAGAGCCATATTCATTGAAAAGATATTGTTTGATCCAAGAAAGAGAAATACAAAGTGGACAAAAGTGTTGGTACAAAAGCATATCCAAATTACCAAGGAATATTCCAAAAATAAAAGGATAAAGGAGGACTACAGGGATGGTATTTTCTGCCTTTTACCAGCTTTTTTGATCAATCTATGTTGGAGGTGCACTGGAGCTTCTCCTGACCTACTAAAGTAGGACAAACCAGTTCATTTTACACTTGGTCTGCACCTGACCTGCTAAAGCAGGTCAAAACAGCCCTTCTTGCATTTGGACTGTACCTGGGGTGAGCCCAAGCGTTTCTGGCAGAAAAAAAATGCATCTCAGGTTCAATCCTTATAATTTCACTTCTTGTTTCTTATACTCATTTTTTTAGTCTTAAACTACTCAACAACTAGTAATTCACTTACCAAGTTGGTTGATTAGTTCTAGAGTCCGAATTCTTTCACTGTCCTACTTCTTTCAAGTGTTTCTCATTTTCATTTTGTTGTTAGTTCTTAATCTAACTCCATACACATTTATTTGTCTTTAAAACAAGAATGCAATCTGATCAACAGTCGTATTTGACACTTCGACTACCCCCGGGGTATAAGCAATTTTTTAATATTTGCGACCCAAGTGTGAGGGATACAAAGGTGTGTAAAGTTGTGGGGTTATTTCTCCAATGTTAACATGTTTGTTGTTTATGTTAGTGTATTTCTTATAGGTACAATGGATCCCGACTATGAAACATCACAAAACATGGATAACAATACCTCAAATGCTATCTGAGCGGCCCTTTAAGCTCTAAACAGGAAATTTTGAATCCTTGGAGGCTAAGATAGGATCACTTGACAGAAGTGTGACTAGAATGGAAGCTAAGGTAGGGTCAAGAGAAATAAGTATGTCTAGTATGTGTGGAAGGATTGATATAATAGAAGTCTTACTAAAGTCATTCCTATCCACGCCCTAAAACTACCATGCCTCGTCTAGAGGGCATACCCAAAACACCTCCACTACCATTTCCCTAAAAACCCTCAACCAAATGCTCAATCCACAAAGATAAACACAAGATCCCACGACCTAAACAACTACCTATCCACAATTTTGAAATCATGCTATACCGCTCCAACCTCAATTCAACCAAGCACAACAAGAAGAACCTCAAAACTAAGCACCCCAACCTCTACTAAATTAAATTCCCCCATTCCAAGAACCTCTTAACAAAAACCAACCTATCTAAATAGAAAAAAAGAGAGAGAATCAATAAGAGGAGTTTAGAGCATTTGATGAAGTAGACACATGGATGGAAGAAATAAGGAATAAACCAATGGGTCAAGGATTTCATTGAGGTCGAGGAGGGGGATTTTTTTTGGTGCCAAATGGGAGAGGAAACTTTGGAAATTGGCCCCAAGGTCATGATCAATAGAAAAAATAGGTTGATAGGGATCGAGGTGTGGAAATTAATTTAATCAAGTTTAGCCTTCTAATCTTTAAAGGCAAGAATAATTTTGAGTCTTATTGTAATACCCCGAAAAATCCAAACCAATATTAGCGCCACATTTCAAGCTCATGCATAGTACATCATTGTTATTTTATAGTTTTATGACAAAGTTATATGTATATTAAATCTTCAAATAACTCCCAGCTATCAGAAGAATCAAAACATTCCTTACCGATTGAATTCTTGGGAAGGATATTGCTATAGTCAACTTCGAATGAGCATATCTCTCGTTATACTACGAATTTTTGAGCTCATGACCTACCAAAAGATATATAATTTAATTATATTTCGAAATATACTAATTTTGACTAAATTCAATATCGGAGCAAGGAGTTATGCTCATTTTACTCCAGCATATCAGGCTGGAAAACTGAGTGACGACATTCGTGATAAGCTGTCACAAACGTGACGACTTATCACCAATGTCGTCAGCCCTGAGAAGATTTCTAATCCCATTGATGACATTTTGTGACAATACTTCATGCCCGTGATGAATTATCACCAATGTCGTCAACCTTAACCAGAAAATCAAGATTTCACCCTTTTGTGATGACATTTTGTGACGACTTATCACAAGCTTGAAGACTTGTCACGAATGTCGTCAGCTATTTTTTTCAGCAATTGAGGGACGTTTTTGCAAGGGTATTTTGTTCTTTTCCTTCACTTCCCATGACTTATAACCCTCAAGGAGTGTATTATCTTTCATTCTCTTTAGTTAAACATCTCAAAAAGCTCTCTCATACACTGTCAACCACAAGATTATGGTTTTCTCTCAAGATCATCTCCTCAAGAACAAGAACATTCTCTCCCAAAGGGGTTAAATCCTAGTCAAGAAAAATCAAGAACAAGCCTAAGGATTTCTTCAAGAACCTTCAAGAAACATTAAATCTCTTTCAAGATCAAACTTTAAGGTATGCATAGTGTTCATCCATGGGTCCCTTTAATCCATGGAGCTCAAGAATCATGTTTTAAATTATAAATTGTGATTTTCTTATTGTGTTATGAATATATTCATGTTGATGATTGTTGTTTTGATTCAAGGTTGTATCTTGATGTGTTTTTCATGAAGCATGTGAGTAGGTTAGTTGAAACCCATGAATTTTGGATGGATTAAGATTGTCAAATTGATAAGTACACCTATGACCAAAGTTATGCATGTAAGGTGTTTGATAAAATACCAAGAATGATAGAATCCATGTTTTTATGACTTAATAGTGCTTAAATTACAAGCCCATGTTCTATTCTTTATGATTCTACATAAACTCCACGTTATTGTTGTGTGTTATTGTTGTGATATGAAATAAGCATGATATTGAAGCAATGAGAGTATATACATGTTGTATGCATCCCCTTCCATGTATAAGATGTTGAGAACCAAGTGTGGTATGAAATCCCTTACTTATGATATTGTGAATTGTGGACTCTATTCTTATGATCAAGTCAGTCATGTGTGTCAGTTTCCTTCCATCGAGTCCTGGGGGTACTTGTAGAAGTTCTAAAGCACCACAAGGGTTACACATGTATCCATCATTCACTGACTATGACATTTCATCAAACTTTTGACATGCATAAATATGTACATGATTGGGGATTTCATATTATCATACTAGTATGGCACTTTTTCTTCTCGTAGGCATTTAATCAAACACATGAGGAGCATACATTGGTTATAATATCATCAATGCATCTAATTGTCATGGTTGCATGAATAATTTTGCAAGTTTTAAGGGTTTATCATGATTATTATGTAAATCTTCACATACTAGGGTCAATCACTGGAATATGTAATTTAAAACATGAATCAAAACCCCACAACATCATAAACGTGGATTTCAATTCAATTTAAATCATGAACATTCATGCATAAACTAATCTTGGATTTTGAAAAAATATTCTTGAGCTTCATGGGTGAAAGGGACCCATGAATCAACACATGACATACCTGGGTTGTGAGTTCCTTGAAGTCCTTGGACTTGAAGAACTTGAATCTCTTAGTTTCTTGAAGAAGGATTTAGATCTTGTTCTCGCGATTATCTTTGAGAGAAAACCTTAATATGATGTTATATATGGATAAGGAACTTATGAGCCTTGGTCTGATATAATTAGGGGTTAAAATGGGTGGAAAAGACCAAAATACCCTTTTAAAAATGGCTTTAAAATAACTGAACGAATTATGAGATGGTCCATCGCTGGGTCGACGGTCCATCGGTCCTGAACGTCGCACCTAGGAAAAATAGGGGTTCACTACCTCTGCTACGACGTCTTGGGAAACGGTCCGTTGCTAGATCAATGGTCTATCAACCTGAGTCTTTTCCCTTAGGAAGAATGTGGTCTCACTGCCTCAACTGCGATGGTTTTGGCGGCAGTCCGTTGCTAGCTCAACGGTCCGTCGACTCTCATCATCGTACCTGGGAATTTTTGACTGCTTTCTATAAAACAACCATAACTTTCTACCCCAATACCGGATTTGGGAAAAATTGGTATCGTTGGAAAGCTAATTCAATTTTACACATGAAAAAAAGTGAAAATCTTAAAAATTCCACGTATATAAAAGTGGATTCATCTTTCAAAGTAAGTTCCTAACATACTTGGGATGATTTCAAGCTAGGTAGAAGTATGGGGTATTACAATATCTCCCCCTTGAAAAAATTCATCCTCGAATAAGACTGAGTGAGAGGGAAAAAGATAAGCTAATGTAAATACTAAACATGAATGACTGGAACATGATTCCATGACTGATATGACTGATAACTGAATATATCATACTGAACATGCATATCTGATGCATGTGTAACTGATTCATGAATGAATGACTTAGTGTTCCGAGGAACTAAGTTTCTCACAAGGAGAATGCATATCGGATGCATGATTATATGACTGAACTGGCACATGAATGCATGACTGACTATACAATGGTATTTAATACCAATTTTATAATGGAATTTAGAACATAAAGTGGATTCCAAGTTTGTCACTAAAATCTGAACATGAAACTGAAAAGCTTAAGGAGAACAATTACCTTAAGCTAGATCTGAGTTTGCGGAGAAATGGTGAGGATACTTAGTCCGCATTCTGCCAAATAACTTTGACTAGAGGGACTTCTTTGTTCCTCAGTCTATGCGTCTGATAGTCTAGTATTTCAACTGGAATCTTTTCATAAGAGAGGTTGTTATGAACACCTATTCTATGAATAGGGACTACGACTGCTGGGTAACCAAAGCACTTCTTGAGCAAATAGACATAGAAGACTAGATGAACTAAGGCTAGATCTAAAGGCAATTCAAGCTCATAGGCTACCTTTCAAAAATGATTGAGAATTTTGAAGGTACCGACATATCGGGGACTGAGCTTTCCCTTCTTGACGAATCTCTTCACTCCCTTAATAGGAAAGATCTTTAGATAGATATAATCACCAATATCAAACTCAAGATCCTTTCTATGCATATCTGCAAAGACTTCTATCGGCCCTGAGCAAACCAGAGTCTTTCTCTGATCATCTAGACTTTTTCTAAGGCATCGAATACTAAGTCAGGATCTATAACTGAGGCCTCACTAACTTCAAACCAACCGACTGGAGATCTACATCTCCTACCATAAAGAACTTCGAATGGAGCCATATGAATACAGGAATGATAGCTGTTATTATATAGAAACTCAATCAAAGGAAAGTGGTCATCCCAACTACCCTTGAAATCAATTGCACATGCCCTTAGCATATCTTCTAACGTCTGAATGGTCTATTTTGCTTGACCATCTGTCTGAGTATAGAAGTTTGTACTGATATGAACTTGGGTACCAAGACCCTTGTGGAATGCTTTCTAGAAATAAGAAGTGAACTAGGTACCACTATCTAAGATAATAAATAATGGAAGACCGTGAAATCTGACCAAATCTCTGATGTAGAGTTTGGCATAATCCTCGGCTAAATAAGAGGTATGTACTAGAAGAAAATAAGCTTATTTGGTCATCCTATCTACAATGACCCAAATTGAATCATGCTGGATGAGGAAAACTCGTCACAAAGTCCATGTTCACTTCTTCCCACTTCCAAGTAGGAATACTAAATGCCTGCATGGACCCACTAGGTTTCTGATGTTCTATCTTAACCTGCTGACATGTAGAGGACTTAGCCACAAACTTTGCAACATCTCTCTTTATCCCACTCCACCAATAGATTTCTCGTATGTCGCGATATATATTTATGGTCCCTAGATGAATAGAGTAGCATGCACCATGTGCTTCTACAAGAATTTTCTACATTAAGTCATCTACACCTGGAACACACAGACAACCATGACAACGCAATACACCATCTCCCCCTTTGGATAAACCTCTACTTTTTTTATCCTTGATTGATTCTTTCAACTTGACAAGACTGGGATCTCTATATTGCTTTTCATTCACCTCGGAAACTATAGATGATTCTGCACTACACTAAATCCATAATTCACCCTCATCTATATCGAATAAGCGAAGACCTAGTCTGGTAAGCTGATGGACTTCCTGAGCTAACTTGTTCTTACTATCCTCAACATGAGCAACACTGCCCATAGATATTCTACTGAGAGTGTCGTCCACGACGTGGCCTTGCCCGGATAATAAAGGACACTTATGTCATAATATTTCAAGAGCTCTAACCACTTTCTCTGAAGAAGATTGAGATCTTTCTGATAAAAGACATATTGAAGGCTCTTATGTTATGTGAAAACATCTACATAAACTCCGTAGAGATAATGCCTCCAAATCTTCAAGGAAAAAACTACGGTTACTAACTCAATATCATGAGTAGGGTAATACACTATGAAGCCATCTGAACCCTTTGGAAGAGCCAAAACTGGAGGTCAGGTGAGTCGAGTCTTCAACTCTTGAAAACTCTTCTCGCAAGGATCTGACCACTGAAACATGACTTTCTTCTGAGTCAATCTGGACATAGGGGATGCAATAGAAAAAAATCCCTCAATAAACCGTCAGTAATAGAAATCCAAACCCAAAAAACTCCTGATATCTGATGGAGAGACATGTTGAGGCTAGTTTCTTGCTGTTTCGGTATTTTGAGGATCAACCCTAATGCCATCACCAGAAACGATATGACCAACGAATGCTACTAACCTTAGCCAAAATTCACACTTACTAAATTTGGCAAATAACTGATGAGTTTTGACAGTCTACAATGCTATTCTAAGATGGTCTGCATGATCACACTCACTGCAGGAATAAACAAGGATGTCATTTTTGAAGACTATGACAAACATAACCAAGTACTGCTTGAACACACGGTTCATCAAGTCCATGAAAGATAGTGGGGCATTGGTAAGACCAAAGGACATAACTAAGAATTCGAATTGACCATATCGAGTATGAAAGTCTATTTTTGAAATGTCACATTCTCTGACTCTGAGCTGATGATAGCCTGATCTGAGGCCTATCTTAGAAAAATAGTTGGCTCCCTAATGTTGGTCGAACAAGTCATTGATTCTGGGAAGAGGATACTTGTTCTTGACCGTGATTTTATTGAGCAGATAGTAGTCAATACATATTCTGAGAGAACTATCTTTCTTGAGCACGAATAAGACTGGTGCGCCCCACGAAGACATGATGGGTCTGATGGATCCCTTATCTAAGAGATCCTTCAACTACTCTTTCAATTCTCTGAGTTCTGCTGGTGCCATTCTATATGGCAGAATAGATATAGGCTGAGTATCTAAAAGAAGATCAATGCCGAAGTCTATTTCCCCTTCGAGAGGAATTCTTGGAAGATTTTCAGGAAAGATTTTTGAATATTCATTTACGACTGGGACTGATTCGAGATTGGGAGTTTTAGAACTAGTGTCCTTAACTCAAACATGATGATAGATACATCCTTTAGATATCATTTTCCGTACCCGAAGGTAGGAAACAAGCTGACCTCTGAACGCTGAAGTACTACCCTTCCACTGAAGGACAGGTTCATTCAAAAACTGAAAATGGACTATTCTATTTCTATAGTAGACTGTGGCATAGGAGGAATGAAGCTAATCTATGTCGAGAATGACATCAAAATCAGTCATATCTAATTTGACTAAATTTGCTGAGGTGACTTTCTGAAATATCATAAAAGGACAGTTCCTGTATAACCATTCAGCTATGATAGTTTTATCCACTGGGGTAGAGACTGAGAAGGGCTCATCTAGAATTTCAGGACTGACTTCGAAATCAACTACTATATAGGGAGTAACAAAATACAAAGAAGATCTTGGATCTAGCAAGGTGTAAATATGCATATGAAAGATCAGTTACATACCAGTAACCACATCAGGAGAATTTTCCTGATCTTGCCAGGACTGGAGAGCATAAAGTTGATTTGGGCGTTGCCCAATAGTAGCACTGGATGTGGCACCCTACTGATTTAGGCGATCGAACTGAGCTGGGGAACGGTTCTGCTGTCCCTAATAACTTGACTGGGGACAATCTATGACTTTGTGTCTTGGCTTGGCACATCTAAAATAAACATCGCTACCAGCACTGCAAGCCGCCTTATGGTTCTTACCATAAGTCTGACAAAAAGGTTTAGTCAAGCATTACTGACACTGCCCCGAGACTTACAACCTGGCGCTCTATCTCTATTACCATACCTGAACTTAGGAGCTAGAGAACTAGCATAAGAAGGATCCGGAACTACTAACTTAGGATGAAACTGAAAATGATTTCCTCCTTTTGATTTGGGCTGAGCAAAGTTGAAACTACATGTACTTTCTATCTTATTCTACTTCTCCCTTATCTTAATCTTTTTCTCTTCTATCTTCTGAGAATGGGTCTTAAGCCTGGCTATGTTTATGTCACTATTCAGCATCATGAACCTGCACTCATTGACTACACTATCATTCACCCCAAAAACAAACTTAATCATCTTAGCCCTGCTATCTGCAACCACATAAGGAGCATATTTGGATAATTGAGTAAACTTAGGAGAATAATCTTTAACCATCATGTTTCCCTACCTGAGGTTGATAAATTCCAACACCTTAGCTTCTCTCAGCTCTAGGGGAAAGAACCTATCTATGAATGCAGTGAAAAGATCCTCCCACTCAAAAGGCCCTACATTATCTGGCCTTTCTGACTTCCACTATTTAAACAAAGTGTGAGCAACGTATTACAACTGATATGTATCTAGCTTTGCACTCTCACTAGAAGTAACCCCCATGATTTCTGTAACCTTCTGTACCTGGTTAAGGAATTCCTGAGGTTCCTCGTCTGTCTTAGACCCGAAAAAGGATGAAGGATTCATTAAGGTGAAGTCCTAAATCCTGGCTATAGCTGAATTGGCCACTGGGTTGGCCAGAACGACAACTGGTCGTTCATTCTGAGCAGAAACTGACTAAGCAAGAGTAGTGAATACAGCTCGGAACTCTACATGAGACACATGTTCACCTAAAGGTTCTTCGGGCTGAGGGGCTGACTGATTCCCATTTTTTTTAGGAGGCAAGTTCTGTAGAAGAATGGGAGAAATGGATTAGACTGAGAGATTGACCAGATATTATGCTCACTCGCATGGCATGAATACTGAAAGAATGGAAACTGTTCCTAAAAAATCTTATAGCCTCCTACACATAAATGTGGCGCACAATATACCCATGTACAAGACTATACTAGATGTGTCTTTCAGACTTCCTAGGACTCTATTGAACATTAGGCTCTGATACCAAGTATGTAAAACCCTGAATCTGGTACCCGAAATGCAACACAATGCTCATGACCCCGAAGGACCACAAGCTAACTCATGACTGATATTTGTACCTGAACACTGCATAATATACTCTATAAATACAAAAATAAATATTGTAAGTCCATAGGGTTCAAAACATATAAAATAATCTCTGAATGATATGTATCACAATACCAAAATAAAACCTAAAATAAACCATTTGAACATGATTGTCTGAAAAGACTCTGACTGACTTAACTGCTTGAATAAGGAGTTGATGGGACATGTCCGCAAATAACTACAACTACTAAAATAAATTAATCTATGACATAATAAAGTAATATTCATGTCCTCGAAGGATAAGGACTCACTGCTAACTCTGATTGTTGAGACTGAAATGCAACTGATGCTCTGGAGCTCGTGCTTCTGAAACTATAGTATAAAACACCATAGCGCAAATGCGTTAGTACATTTGAATGTACTGGTATGAATATGTGATTGCCCGGAAAAAATTTTCCATTAAGATCTCGGACGAAAATGTGTTGAATTCTATTCTTTATCGTGATTAATAATTTTTCTGTGTGGAATTTCTAGATAGGCAACCCGTCATCGCGTATATCATCGAATAAGATTTCCAATGATATGTGGATCATCCAAAATGGACACTCGAGCGATGAGTTATGATCATTTCGATCTAACCATGAATAGTGGAGAACAATAAATGTGCAGGAAAAAAATACTAAGGCCAGGAAAATTTTAGGGTCAACTTGAAATGATCATAACACCTTGTGCATAATGATCTGGGTGAGCTACTATAAATCAACAAAAATCTCTAAAAGTCCTGTTTCCAATGTCATTGATTTCATCCAATTTGTCCGTTGGAGCAAAAAGTTATGGTCGATCTACTTCAGCCTATCAAAACAGTACCACCAAAGGACATATTTGACATTATTTGACTTTTAAGGGTATTTTGGTCATTTCCACTCCAATCCATCCAGGTAAACCATGGATTTAAGTCCATTAAGAGCATTCAATAGCTCATTTTTCTCAAATATTTTCTAAGGCTCAAACCCCACCCCTACTACTCCAAATTTCATCCTTCTATGTCTCTTGATTGAACCGTAGAAATTTCAAATTGATTTGGGATTCGAGTTGAACATGTTAAGGGATTCGAGAAGCACCCTTTATTTTCATGAATAAAGTTCCAGAGTCAAAAGTTCATATTCATCTTTCATTTTTAGGTATGTGGGGATTTGAATAAGATTATTCTTTCGATCTTGTGCCCGGTATTTTGTTGAATAACATTGACATGAGATTTTACATGTTTTACCATGAATTGGAAATATGGTTTTATATCTTATATTATTGTCCATGAGCTATGGGATTATTTCATCCGATGTGTATGATGTTGAGATGAAATTATGTCCAAAAGTATTTGATTATGAGAGTATGATGATTTAATTTGTTAAGCCTTGATTTATACTTTCATTCCACTATTTCCTTATTATGAATTTATAATTGATATTGGAAATTCTATATCCCTACTATGGGTTGATGTCTCAAGTACCTTTAAATAAGAGTTGGATGGCAAATTGAGAAATGTTGATATTGAAGTTGCAATGAGTCTTAGTAACTTGTGGATGGTTTTGATGAGTTAAATTGTTGAAAATATTATGTATTGAGTCTTCATATCCTTGTCCAAATGTCGAGTCAGTTATGGTTCAATGCATTGATACATTGTTGATGTTGAGGAAGATTAAAATGTTTTGAGCTAAAATGTGTTGAGTTAGGAATCCACAAATTGATATGATTTGATAAATGAGAAAGAGATTTGATTTGGTCTTTATGATAGACCCTTGTAATGTTGTGGTGGATTTCCTAACACGTTCTGAGCTTGTTGGGGAATAGTACTTAGCACCAAGAGGGAAATTTGGTATTTCCCCAAACCTATGTTCCACTATAGGGTTGTTTGATGATGATATTATTGTCCAAAGAGCCCGATTGTGATTATTGCAGTTTTAAAGTCGTACTCCCTGGCAAAGAGTATGACGCTCCCGCCAATGGGGGTTTCAAACATTCGTAATCCACGTAGCTCACGTGGGGTTATCGGTTATAGGAAACTCCCCGGTCCATAAGAGTCATGTTTATTGAAATACTAAGTCACTCCGAGTTTTGGTGTGGTAAGTCAAGTTGCCTATGATGATATATATTGATTTATGAGTTTTTTCTTCTACATTTCCTATCTAAGATGTTATGAGTTGCATGATTCAATATCACTCAAGACAGGTGTGTCATTATGGTCCGTATGTACGTTTTTACGAAATTTATGATATTATTTATATTTTGCATGTGTTCCCATATACTTAGTACGTATCTTGTGCTGACCCACATATTTCTCTATTGGCTACATTCTTACTATGATGTAGGTTCAGGTACTCAGCTGCAGTCGCAAAACCGATATCCAAGTGTCGCATCTACGTTCCTTCAGTGGTAAGTCCTCATGGTTCTAGGACCAACTTGCTAGTTTTGGTGCTGTTGTTTTGAGATCTCTTTGGTCTGTTGTGTCAGTTGGGGGTTTGTCCCAATGGCTCATTGATTTTGCTGTTTAGAGGCTATGTCAGACTAGTGTATTGTTGGGTTGGTTTGTGTTTAGACATTCCATATATGTACAGTCTAATGATATTCTGTGTCTTGTACGAGGTGATATGATATGTGCTTATATATATATCCTTAGCATAGCGTGTATGTTGTTGTGTTGGAACCCAGGGGTAGTGTTTCGGCTTAAAGGGTTAGCTTGAGGCTACGGGTAGCCTTGGGCACCGTGTGGCATCTCGGGATGATATTTCAGGGTGTTACAAACTTTGTATCAGATCCTAAGGTTGTGAAGAGTCTGAGGAAGTCTGACAAGCCGCGTTACGTAAGGTCTTGAGCATCGGTATGTACACCTATGATCAAGAGGCTGTGGGGCGTTCTAGGAAAAGTCATTTCTTTCTTTCTACAAGTGTCTCTCATGCTTACAACTATTTCCTTCTACTGTTAATTCATGTGTTCTTATGATAGAAAATCCCTCCACGTTGAGCTCACGGAAACAACAACCAACCTCAACCCGTTCATCCGTTACATAAAACGGTATCCCATTCCAAATTTCTTGCAGCTTTTCAGACGCTAGCCCAGGCAGTTACCACCAATACTCAGGCCAACGCTCCACCTCCAGAGGAAAATAATTCTGTAACAGCACGAATTCATGATTTTATGCGGATGAATCCACCAGAGTTTCATGGGTCGAGAGCAGGTGAGGACCCGCAGATGTATGTTGATGAAATGAAGAAAATTACACAGATTATGCACGTGACCCAGGAATAAAGTATAGAGTTAGCTTCTTATCGGTTGAAGGATGTTGCCTATGACTGGGTGTAGATGTGGAATAAGGGTAGAGAGGAAGATATCACTCCGGTGACTTGACAATTGTTCCAAGATGCTTTCTTGGATAGATTCTTTCCTATTGAGTTATGGGAAGCTAAGATAGAGGAGTTTATGAATTTGAGACAAGGCTCCATGTCTCTTAAGGAGTACTGTCTTAAGTTTAATCAGCTATTGAAGTACGCTCCTAATATGATGGCTTACTCGAGGACTAATATGAGCAAGTTTCTAACTGGGGTATCGAGTTATGTGGTGAAAGAATATAGATCTGCTATGATCAACAGGGAGATTTATCTTCCTAGGTTAATGATTCATGCCCAACAGATTGAGTCAGATAAGATAAAGGAAAGAGAAAGAGTAGGAGGGATAAAGAGAGTCAGATCGTAGCAATAGGGGTCTTGTCAGACTAGATTCTCCGGAGGGAGTCGCCCTCAGTTTCAGAGACGTCCATTTATACCTGTGCCTTCCTCAGCTAGTGCTCTCGTATATCACGGCATGCAAGAGCTCAGGAATAGGTCGGTACCTTCCAGGTCTCAGGACAGTGTCAGCAACTGGCCTCATCCTCCTTCGTGTGCTAAGTGTGGTAAAGACCATTTTGGGGAGTGTTATATAGGGAAGTGGGGCTATTTTTGTTGTGGCAAGTTGGGCCACATACTTAGAGACTGCCCGTATTCGAGACAGCGGAGTCGTGATGCCCGTCCCCAGAGTCAGGCTACCAGTGCCCTGCCTCCCGTAGCCCTTCCAGTTCCTCCTCAGGGTGCTTCATCTAGTACTGCTGGCGGTCAACACTATAATCGTTTCTATGCTATACCACCTCATCAGGAGCAGGAGGACTCTCCCGATGTTGTCACTGGTATGCTCCGTGTTTTCTATTTTGATGTTTATGTGTTGATGGACCCCGATTTGAGTTTTTCTTATGTGACACCTCTGGTTGCTGTAAATTTTGAAATGGATCCTGAACTAATTTCTGAGCCTATTTTGGTTTCTACTCCGATATGAGAGTCTGTCATTGCTAAGTAGGTGTATAAGAAATATCCCATTACTGTCTTTCATAGGGTTATATATGCTGATTTGATTGAGCTAGATATTGTTGACTTTGATATGATTCTGGGTATGGATTGGCTTCACTCATGCTATGTGTCTATTGATTGTCATGCCTGTGTGGTCATGTTTCAGTTTCCTGATGAACCTATCCTCGAATGGTCCGGGAGTTCTGTGATTCCTAAGGGTCGTTTCATATCCTATCTCAAAGTTAGGAAGTTGATTTCCAAGGGTTGCATCCACCATTTGGTTCGGGTAAAAGACACAAAGTCTGAAACCCCGACCATTCAGTCAATTAATGTTGTTAATGAGTTTCTTGATATCTTTTCGGAAGATCTCCCTGGAATACCTCTTGATAGAGAGATAGAGTTCGGGATTGACCTTCTTCCCGATACTTAGCCTATTTCCATTCCTCTGTATTCCATGGCTCCCACGGAACTTAAAGAGTTGAAGGAGCAATTGAAAGATCTTTTAGACAAAAGCTTTATCAGACCTAGTATGTCCCCGTGGGGTGCACCTGTCCTATTTGAGGGTAAGAAAGATGGTTCTTTGCAGATGTGTATTGATTACCGGCATCTTAAAAGGGTTACTATCAATAATAAATATCCTCTTCCTCGAATTGATGATTTATTTGATCAATTTCAAGGTGCGAGCTACTTTTCGAAGATAGACCTCAGATCCGGTTATCACCAACTTAAGGTTAGGGAATATGATATCCCCAAGACACCCTTCTGAACAGGTTACGATTATTTTGAATTTCTAGTGATGTCTTTTGGGTTAACTAATGCTCCAGCGGCTTTCATGGATCTTATGAACCGTGTATTCCGGCCATGTATGGATTTATTTGTAATAGTATTCCTTGATTATATTCTTATTTATTCCTAAAGTAAGGGTGATCATACGGATTATCTCCGAATCATGATGGAAACTCTTCAAACTCATCGGTTGTATGCTATGTTCAGTAAATGTGAGTTTTGGCTGAACTCGGTAGCCTTCTTGGGTCATGTTGTTTCTTCCAACGGTATTAGAGTTGATCCTCAAAACATAGAGGCTATAAAGAGTTGGCCTAGACCTATTTCTCCTTCTGATATTCGATGTTTCATGGGTCTAGATGGTTATTATCATCGTTTTGTTGAAGGGTTTTCATCTATTGCATCTCCTATGACCCGTTTGACCTAAAAGAAAGTGAAGTTCCTGTGGTCCGAATCTTGCGAGAAGAGTTTTCAGGAGTTGAAGAATCGACTCACTTCATCCCCTGTATTGACTTTGCCTGACGGTGTTGATGTTTTGTGGTGTATTACGATGTTTTTAGAGTCAGTTTGGGTTGTGTATTGATGCAAAAGGGAAAGGTTATAGCTTATGCTTCCAGGCAGCTAAAATCTCACGAATAGAATTATCCTACCCATGACCTTGAATTAGCTGTCGTGGTTTTTTCTTTGAAAATCTGGAGACATTATTTGTATGGTGTCCATGTCAACGTCTTCACGGACCATAAGAGCTTGCAGTATGTATTCACCCAAAAGGAGTTGAATCTTAGGCAGAGATGATGGTTAGAACTGTTGAAAGATTATGATATAAGCATGCTATATCATCCGGGAAAGGCCAATGTAGTAGCAGATGCCCTTAGTCGGAAGTCCATGGGTAGCGTAGCACATGTGGAGATTGGTAAGAATGAGTTGGCCAATGAGGTACATCGTTTGGCTTGATTGGGGGTTAGGTTATTTGGTGATGCTGAGGGTAGTATAGGAGTGCAAAGAGGTTCCGAATCCTCTTTAGTTTCGGAAGTGAAGGAGAAGCAAGACAGGGATCCTACCTTGGTCAGGTTAAAAGAGTCAGTTAAAGACTAAAAGGTGGAGGTTTTCTCCCAAGGGGAAGATGACATTTTGAGACTCTGAGAAATATTATGTGTTCCTAATGTTGATAACTTGAAGTAGAGGATTATGGCGGAAGCCCATGGTACACGATACTCCATCCATCCTGGTGCTACCAAGATGTACCATGATTTGTGGGAAATCTATTGGTGGAACGATATGAAGAGGAACAAAGAAGAATTTGTGGCGAAGTGTTCCACGTGTCAACAGGTTAAAATAGAGCATCAAAGTCCCAGTGGCGTGATACAAGAGCTTAGCATTCCTACTTGGAAGTGGGAAGAAGTGAATATGGACTTCATAGTTGGTTTTCCTCCTTCTCGTCGCCATCATGATTCGATTTGGGTTGTCGTTGACCGGCTGACATAATCAGCTCATTTCTTGCCTGTGCATTCATCGTATACAGCTGAAGATTATGCTAGAATATATATTCGAGAACTCGTCAGACTTCATGGAATCCCTTTGGCTATTATTTCTGACAGAGGTACTCAGTTTACCTCTCAGTTTTGGAAATCTTTCCAGAAGGGTCTCGGTACTCAAATTCGTTTAAGTTCTTCTTTCCATCCGCAAATAGATGGTTAGGACGAGCGAACCATTCAAACTTTAGAAGATATGTTCAGGGCTTGTGTGCTTCATTTAAAGGTAGTTGGGATGAGCACTTAGCATTAATCAATTTTTCTTACAATAACAGTTTTCATGCTACTATTGGAATGGCCCCGTATGAAGCTTTGTATGGTAGAAGGTGTAGATCACCCATTGGTTGGTTTAAAGTTGGTGAGGCTGCCGTGACTGGAACGGATGCGGTGTTCAAGGCCATGGAGAAGGTTAAGTTAATTCGGGAAAGGTTGAAAACCGCCCAAAGTCGTTAAAAATCATATGCAGATGTAAGGAGGAAAGACCTTGAATTTGATGTTGGTGATTTAGTGTACATGAAAGTTTCACCCATGAAAGGGGTGAAGAGATTTGGGAAGAAAGGGATACTAAGTCCCCATTACATTGGTCCCAATAAGATTGTGGATCACATTGGGAAGGTAGCGTATAAGGTTGAATTACCCGCGGAGTTATCTAACGTCCATCCGGTTTTCCATGTTTCTATGCTTAAGAAGTCTATTGGTGATTCTGTTGTGATTGATCCTTCCGAAAGCTCGGGTATTCAAGATAGTCTCTCATATGAAGAGATTCCGGTTGAGGTTTTTGACTTTCAAGTTCGTAGGCTGAGAAACAAGGAAGTTCCTTTGGTTAAAGTGCTTTGGCGAAATCAATCCGTGGAGAGTCCTACTTGGGAAGCCGAAGTGGATATTCACGCGAAATATCCCCACCTCTATCGTACGAATCCTGAGCATGTCAAAGGTATTGTTCTCTTTTGATTTAATCCTTATTGCTATGTTTATCTTAGCTTGTGTGTTTTCTACGATATCCAAAAAAATCTAGAATGGAGTATATGCTTGGGCAAGATGATTTTTCTCTATATACTCATTTTCATAGTATTCTTGACCTACCTATCAACATTCGAGGACGAATGTTTCCAAGGTGGAGATGATGTGATGCCCCAGAAAAAAATTTCGTTAAGATCTCAGACAAAAATGTGTTGAATTCTGTTCTTTATCGTGATTAATAATTTTTCTGTGTGGAATTTCTAGATAGGATACCCTTCATCGCATAGAGCATCGATTAAGTTTTCCAATAATATGTGGATCATCCAAAACGAACACTCCAGCGATGAGTTATGATCATTTCGATCTAACCGTGAATAGTGGTGAATAGTAAATATACAGGAAAAAAATGCTGAGGCCAGGCGAATTTTAGGGTCAACTTCAAACGATCATAACTCCTTGTACATAATGATCTGGGTGAGCTACTATATATCGAAAAAAATATCTGAAAGTCCTCTTTTCAATGAAATTGGTTTCATCCAATTTTTCCATCGGATAAAAAGTTATGGTCGATCTACTTCAGCCTATCAAAACAGTCCACCAAAGGACAGATTTGACATCATTTGATTTTTAAGGGTATTTTGTTCATTTTCATTCCAATCCATCCGGGTAAACCATGGATTTAAGTCCATTAAGAGCATTCAATAGCTCATTTTTCTCCAAAATTTCCTACGGCTCAAACCCCAACCGTACTACTCCAAATTTCATCCTTCTATGTCTCTTGATTGAACCGTAGAAATTTCAAATTGATTTGGGATTCGAGTTGATCATGTTAAGGGATTCGAGAAGCACCCTTTATTTTCGTGAATAAAGTTCCGGAGTCGGAAGTTCATATTGATCTTTCATTTTTAGGTATGTGGGGCTTTGAACAAGATTGTCCTTTCGATCTTATGCCCGGTATTTTGTTGAATTACATTGACATGAGATTTTACATGTTTTACCATGAATTGGAAATATAGTTTTATATTTTATATTATTGTCCATGAGCTATGCAATTATGTCATCCAATATGTGTATGATGTTGAGATGGACTTATGTCCAAAAAGTATTTGATTATGAGAGTATGATGATTTAATTTGTTAAGCCTTGATTTATACTATCATTCCACTATTTTCTTATTATGAATTTATAATTGATATTGGAAATTCTATATCCCTACTATGGGTTGATGTCTCAAGTACCTTTAAATAAGAGTTGGATGGCAAATTTAGAAATTTTGATATTGAAGTTGCAATGAGTCTTGGTATTTTCCGGATGGTTTTGATGAGTTAAATTGTTGAAACTATTATGTATTGAGTCTTTATATCCTTTTCCAAATGTCGAGTCGGTTATGGTTCAATGCATTGATACCCTGTTGATGTTGAGGAAGATTAAAATGTTTTGAGCTAAAATGTGTTGAGTTAGGAATCCACAAATTGATATGATTTGATAAATGAGAAAGAGATTTGATTTGGTCATTATAATAAACCCTTGTGATGTTGTGGTGGATTTTCTAACACGTAATGAGCTTGTAGGGGAGTAGTACTTAGCACCGAGAGGGAAATTTGGTATTTCCCCAACCCTATGTGCCACCGTAGGGTTGTTTGATGATAATATTATTGGCCAGAGAGCCCGATTGTGATTATTGCAGTTTTAAGGTCGTACTCCCTGGAAAATAGTATGACGCTCCCGCCAACGGAGGTTTCAAACATTGGTATTCCACGTAGCTCATGTGGGGTTGTCGGTTATAGGAAACTCTCCTGTCCATAAAAGTCATGTTTATTGAAATACCGAGTCACTCCGAGTTTTGATGTGGTAAGTCAAGTTGCTTATGATGATCTATAATGATTTATGAGGTTTTTCTTCTACATTTCCTATCTAAGATGTTATGAGTTGCATGATTTAATGTCACTCAAGCCGGGTGTGTTATTATGGTCCGTATGTACGTTTTTATGAAATTTATGATATTATTTATATTTTGCATGCGCCCCCACATACTCAGTACGTATCTTGTGCTGACCCACATATTTCTCTATGGCTACATTCTTACCATGATATAGGTTCAGGTACTCAGCCGCAACCACGATAGTGATATCTGAGTGTCGCATCTACGTTCCTTTAGTGGTGAGTCCTCATGGTTCGAGGATCAAGTTGCTAGTATTGGTGCTGTTGTTTTGTGATGCCTTTAGTCTGTTGAGTCAGTTGGGGGTTTTCCCAATGGCTCTTTGATTTTGCTGTATAGAGGCTATGTCAGACTAGTATATTGTTGGGTTGGTTTATGTATAAACATTCCATATATGTACAGTCTAATGATATTCCGTGCCATGTGCGAGGTGATATGATATGTACTTATATATATCCTTAGCGTGGTGTGTATGTTATTGTGTTGGAACCCAAGGGTAGTGTTTTGACTTAAAGGGTTAGCTTGAGGCTACGGGTAGAATTGGGCACCGTGTGTTAGCTCGGGATGATATTTTGGGGCGTTACAGCATGTGAGGTAGGCTGAATGCAAAAGGGTTCACATGCATGAACTATACTAACTGATTGCATAATATGAACGTGAGAATACATACATGACTACGTAATAACTATAACTAAGTTTATGATAACATGATTACTGAGTATGAGAACTGATTACATGAGATACTGATATCTGTATAACTGAAATAACTAGTACTGAGCGACTATATCTGATAGTCTAGGTACTGATGGAACTAGCTGATTTTTGTACTGTTCTGAGTTTACTGTATCTAACAGTCCTGAATCCTATAAAACTATATCTGACAGTCATGATTCTGTACTAAAACTGTGGGAAGTAGTCATCTGACCAACATACACCAAATGAAGCAATATAGCTGAGTTGGGGTCCAATCTGTAACCCCAATTGGAAGGGTGTCAATACCACACCATTGGTATGGACAAGCTGTGGGTGACCCTCATCTGACAGTTTCCCCAAAAGAGAATGGTGGGACCCTCATCTGACAGTGTTTATCCACCTCATCAACCCTCATCTGACAATGTTAATGTCTCAATCTATGTTGGCTACATAGTTCTAGAATGCAATGATAACTTCTCAGAATCACACCCTTATCTGACAGTGTGTGTTCCCATCCTTGGGTTCACTCATTGCTAATTCCTACTCCCATCCGAATAGACACTGAACATGGATTACTGAACTAAAATGGACTGAATTAACTGAGTTTCGTTGACTGATAGAATACTACTGAGATTACTGAATTTATGAGATTTCCTGATTCACATGACTGACTGAATTTGTATGAACATGGTTCGGCTGAGAGTATCTTGAAAATATGACACTGGCTCTAGGAACACAACTAATTGTCGGGTACAAGTACCCCCAGGACTCGATAGAATGAAACTGAGAAAGCAGGACTTTCTTGAATTCATGACCAATATCACAATCCATTATACAATAAGTTGGAGATTTCATGAAGTAGAAGTTCTAAAGAACCACAAGGGTTACACATGTATCCATCATTCACTGACTAAGACATTTCATCAAACATTTGACATGCATAAACATGTACATGATTGGGGATTTCATATTATCCTACTAGTATGGCACTTTTCCTTCACATAGGCATTTAATCAAACACATTAGGAGCATACTTTGGTTATACCATCATCAATGCATCTAATTGTCATGGTTGCATGAATAATTTTTCAAGTTTGAAAGGTGTATCATGATTATTGTGCAAATCTTCATATACTAGGGTCAATCACTGGAATATGTTATTTAAAACATGAATCAAAACCCCACAACATCATGAACATGAATTTTAATTCAATTTAAATCATGAACATTCATACATACACAAATCTTGGATTTTGAAAAGAGATTCTTGAGCTTCATGGGTGAAAGGGACCTATGAATCAACACATAACATACCTGGGTTGTGAGTTCCTTAAAGTCCTTGGACTTGAAGAACTTGAATCTCTTAGTTTCTTGAAGAAGGATTTTGATCTTGTTCTTGGGATTATCTTTGAGAGAAAACCTTAATATGATGTTATAGATGGATAGGGAACTCATGAGCCTTGGTCTAATATAATTAGGTGTTAAAATAGGTAGAAAACACCCAAATACCTATTTTAAAATGGCATTAAAATAACTAAACAAACTATGCGATGGTTCATCTCTTGGTCGATGGTCCATCTGTCCTGACTGTCACACCTGGGCAAAATAGGGGTTCACTACCTCTGCTATGATGTCTTGGGATATGGTCCATCTCTAGATCAACGGTCCATCGGCCTGAGCCATCAACCTTAGGCAGAATATGGTCTCACTGCCTCCGCTGCGACGGTTTTGGCGATGGTCCGTCGACCCTCATCATCGCATCTGGCCAGTTTTGACTTCTTTCTTTAAAAAAACCATAACTTGCTACCCCAATATCATATTTGGATGAAATTTGTATTATTGGAAATATAATTAAATTTCCCACATGAGAAAAAGTGAAAATCTTAAAAATTCCATGTATATAAAAGTTGATTCATTTTTAAAAGAAAGTTCCTAACATACTTGGGACTATTTCAAGCTAGGTAGAAGTACGAGGTATTACATAGCACAACATCATACCAGAAAGTCAGTGATAGATGTCGAAGATCTTTAGCTTTAATTAGAGGATTTGGTGCCAGCTCAAGATCCGATGGGGATTATGATAACTTCAGCCCTTCGAGGTTCAACATTAGGGATCCCGACCCTTTTCACAGATCCCTCATATTCAGGGATGGCATTCAGTTCATAAAGTAATTCCTAGGCTAGAGTTGGGTTTGTTGGTGTTTAGCAGGGTTCCTTGTCATTTTTACAGTACGATATTAGGTTTTGTGAGTGCTCTAGGCATATTCCTTTGCTATATCCTTCAGGGCATGACATGGTGCATGGATTTGTTAGAGGATTAGTATTGCCACTACGCTTGGCATCAAAGTATTTGATAGCAGCTAGGTCTTCTTTCTTTTAAGTTGTTGGCCATAAGAGGGCCACAAGGAGAGCATGCATTAGGACTTATAGACGTGGTGGTAAGAGGCCATGTCATTAGTTTAGTGCAATTAGTATTAAATCTGGAGGTGATTAACCTTTTGGTAGAGGTCAACTCTACTTTCAGTCTATCGATTTTACAAATGTAGCATTTCCGACCATGGGTGGATCTCAGGTTAGTCGTGGCAGTCGTAGTAGGCAGAGTTCTCTTCAGACCTTGTAGAGTATTTGGTATAAATCTTTAGGCCATGGAGGCCATATTTGTCACGAGGGGCAACACTTTAGAATATTTTAGGAGCTTGTTATGGTTATGGAAAAATTGGTCATTAGTCTAGAGAGTGACCCAGACGTGAGTTAGTTGCTCAAAAGAACTAGCATATGTTTCTCACCAACCTAGAGTTCCAAAGATGTATTACGATTGCAATAAAGATGGTTATTTCAGTAGGGCATAACCTCAATATTAGTTGTTTAGCCAGTAAGGGATCAGCTCGTATTCCTCACTAGATTAGTACAGTACTGATTTGCTATGATTGTAGGGAGATCGGTCACTGGTCCTGAGTGCATCCCCGATGTGGGATTATAATTTACTCAGCTTATTCAATCCAGTGTGATAGTGTTGTGGCCTGGTCAGTTAGACACTGTGTGCTAGTGCCTCAGTTAATGATTCAGCCAGTCAGTCTCAGTTTGGACCCATTTAAATTTTTTCTCCCTTAAACCCGTCAAGCATATTACTTTGGATTCCGCCATGATTGGTGAACTTTTATTTCCTATATTTACCCTCTATTTACGTGTATTGGAGTTCTCGTACCCATTTATTATTATATGCCTTGGTAAGTTTATATTGTTTATTGTGTACCTCTATATAACATTGATGATTATATGAATACTGCATAGATGATTTCCTTTAGTAGTGGGTGGATTAGATCTATATTGATATTTTCTCCCTTATGGGTGTAGCATTTGGGTTCGAGTCCCATTTACCTTCGAATATTTGCCTTTTTGTGTCCCTAAAGTGGTACTTAGGATTGATTTTCATTTTTTATATTGCATATTTCCATATATTAATGTTTATAGTATTGTTGTTATTGTTGTTATTGTTTGATGTAATTGATCATTAATTGGTAGATGGCTAGACTATTATCATCTAGTTAGAATTTTCCTTTTTATGTAATTCTTATTCATTGGCTTTGACAACTAGCTTAGTTGGATGTTTTCTCTCTTGTAGCAAGGTGAAGTTAGTTATTTTCCTCTTTAGTTGGGAGTAATAGACCATTTGTTTAATGAATTATGGTAATAAAGCTAAGTTGTTTCTATTATGGTTCTAGAGTTGACATTTTAGTTATATCGCTCGTTCTTAAGTTTGGGATTTTTAGACTTGCTTCTTGGATTGCAAGGGTTTTTACATTGGCTATTCCTATGTATGTAGCCCACTTCTGAGGTTGTCCAGTTTGGGGTCCATTCTTTTTTTTTACTAATTCATCGCATGATAGTGATTTTTATGTTGATGTCGAGAGGCCTTGGATTTTTCTTTTAGGTTTGTTGGGTTTGTCTCATAGTGATAGATTTTATCTTGGTATTGGTGTTGAGTTGCATACTCTGTTCTTGACATGATATGGTTCTTGTTCTTGTAGAGTTAGAGAGTTGAAGGTAGATGATCTTTTCTGTGACCATTTCCTAAGATGGTGAATTGGGTGTTCATTTCATAGATAGAGTATTGGATTGACCAATTTTTGGCAAAAGTTGTATTTCTCTGAGTTGCTAAAGTTTTTGCTATTGCTAGAGCTGTTTGCAGCCTTGGTGAGTTCTTGAGTATAATTTTGTAGTTCATGCCCTCCAATAGATATAGAGTTAATTTCTTAATTTTTTAGCTGGTGATTTATCCTTTGAGGTGATTTTATTCTTCAGCTATATTTTGGTGTTCAATTTCGATATAATTCACTAAGGATATATCATTTTTGAATACTAAGGTCGATTTGAGTATTTGGCCTTATTTTAGGATTATTGGATTAATTTTGGATTTGATGCCTTGAATGGTGAATTGGAAGTGCTAATAGATTTTTAGTATGAATGCTTACCCATCTTCAGGTTTGGTTTGGCTAGTTGAGATCGAGCAGTTCAACCTTGTTGTTGAGATTTCAGCTTGGTGTTGTAGAACATGGATGCAACCTTCATTTTCATATTTTTTTAGTTAGAATTTCATTATTAGGATGGATAAGCCTACTCTATGGTTACCTTTTTCTTCTTGAGTTTGGATGGATTATGGTTGATAGGTGTTCACATGATACTCTATGGACACGGTATTGGTTTCTTCAGCTTTGACCTTGAGTTTTCAATTTTTATTCAGATTTATGGATAATACACTCAGGGGAGTACAATGCTTAAGTTAGATTCAACATGGCTTCATTCTCGATTGATGTGATATCCTGGAGAAGATCATTCAGTAGTGAATAGTTATATATCGGACTCCTGGATTTCAGTTTTGGTTATTATCCAGATCATTTGTAGCATTGGCATATATTGCAGGTCTTGGTTAATAGAATTTTTGTGCCTAAGTGATGACTAATGATATTATTTTCATGCTTTCTAGTATGGATTTTTAGTTTTGATGATCTTTCTATGTTTTAACTTTTACAGACGAAAGTCATTTTAGTAGTGGATATTGTAATGAGCCTCTAGGTCATTTCCTTAATTTGCGTACATTTTTAGCCTTCCCATAATGGTTACAGACCATTTATGACTTGCCAAAACTATCATCTTGGTTGATAAGACAGTTAGTTTGGAGTTTAGTTTCATTTCTTTTTTTCCAGAGTTTTCGTTGTTTAGGAGTTGGTATTGGATCAAAACTTCAAGTAGATAACCTCGGATGAGAATTCCAATAGCTCTATCGGCTCTCGAACATTGATTTTTGGCTAGGGGGACCCATGGTTCAGGTCTTAAGGCTTTCAGACTTGTTTTGGGCTATTGGGCAAATTTTATGAAAAGTGAAACTATAGGTGTGGGCCCCATATTTAATTGAAATGATCTTATATGAAAGTTTTGATGGTTTCATTTGATCTTGAATGTGATTTACAATCAAATTTCACTATTGGATCATTTTCATAGGGTTCTGGATAAGTTCCGAGGGTCAAAAATAAGTTTTCGACTTTGCTAGTGCTAGTGTGTTTGTGAAAGAGAACTTTGACTGACAACCTGATCACGCAAGTGACCAAAATTTTGCGTAAGCAACATTTTTACCCCCTGATGAGGTTGCTAAAGTTATCAAAGTGACGCTTAAGCGACCATCGCTGAGTACAAGACCCGATATTCGTATTTTTAACATTTTAGGAGCTAGGAAGCTCCGATTTTGACAATTTTTGGTGTATTTTTCTTGTATAATATTTATCAATCAATTTAAAAGTCTATTTTCCTTATTTCCCAAGAGATTCTATTTTATTTTTCTTGATTTTCACCCAAGTTAAGAATCAAAACCCTATTTTCACTATTTTTGGGGCTTAAGAGCTTGGATTTGGGCATCAAAAGGAGTTTTCAAGATTTCTTCCATGGGTAAGTTTTATAATCTTATAATTATCATTTTTCCTTGATTTAATCTTCAAAACAACTTCAGATTCTTTATTTCAAAATGGATTTTAGTGTTTTTGTTGGTAAAGCTTGAAAATTGTTCTTCTTTGATTTGAACCTCATTTTAAACTTATTTTCACATGGGTTTTCTTCTATTGACTCCTATGCGTATGGGTAATATATTTCAAAAATAAAATTATGGTTTTACTTCTTTTATTTTTGGACCCACTTTTGAGATTTGCGCATCTTGAATATAGCAAGATGAGTCTCATTTTACTCCTAACGACATGTAGATTACTATTTTGATAGAGTGATGATATTTTGAGATCATGGAGCGAAGGCAGAAAATTTATGGATGATTTAGGGTATTTAAATTCGGCATCGAGGTAGGCTTCTATCTACTCTTCTTCATGAGATGGTGTATTTTATGTATTGCATGTTAAGATTTAATTGTGGGTAGAACACTGTGACTTAGCCTAGATTATTGAGTTTGGGGTTTAGATGGGTGAATTAAACCTGAAGGAGAAACACTTATTATACTCCTATGATCCTATTACTTTCTTCATAGATAGATATAGGATTAGTAGTATAGCTATGGTGTTGTGATAGATGTGGGATTCATAGTATGATTGGGGCATTGTGCTAGATCTGGGATGTGATTTAGTTATTGGAAGCATGGTTAATATGATTAGTCTTGTTGGGCTATTCAGACTACCTTGATACCGTAATTTAGTTGATATTGTTACCTTGGGACAAATTATGGCTTATGCAATATCTAGAAGTGAATTTAGATAATTTAGCCTAGTTCAGGTAGAAGCTAGCCTAAAAATGGATTTCAGACATTAGAAGTGGGCTTCCCTCTGACCCACCTTAGGCCTAGACTTTTGTTATCCTTATAGGCTTGTTTCTACGTCATATGCCCTTATTAATGTTTGGTTTGGAATTGAGGTGATTGGATATGTTTAATAAGTATGTTAGTCGAACATTGAAGGGTTATTCTAATTCCGGATATACTTAATGGTATAACTTATAGAAGTAATTATTGGTATGGCTTCCAGATATGGCTAATTCTATGATTTATGGTTATGTTGGAGATATATTATATGGGGCCAAGATTACATTTATGATATTTGTTGGGTTTTGGGAAGTGGTTGATCCTTGTAAATAATATGATTGCAGTCTATAGATGTTTTGATGCTTAAAATTGCATTATTTGGATACTGGTGATGACATGCTTAGATTTTGTACATTCATGATCGGTAAAATTGTGAATGACACGATTCCAACTAGAAATATGGTTTTACTATTGTTTTCCTTAAAATGTATTTAATCTCACTTTTCACTTTTAAAATGAATTTTTTCATAATGGGAATCGTACCATCTTAATGAATGATTTGTGAGCCTTTGAGACTAAAAATTGTGTCTTAAAGATTTGATTAAGATAGATTCCGATATATGGTTTTACTATTATTATTTACCATGATTAAGAATGATTTTGACCCTTAAAATAGTTTTATTAATGATATGAGCACCGGTTCATGTTTGGCAATTAATTATGATATTGATGATATGAGCACCAGTTAAAGTTTTATAATTAATTATGATATTAATAATATGACAGCGATTTAAGTCTGGCAATTGATTATGATATGGATAATATGAGCACCAGTTCAAGACTGGTAATTGATTATGATAGGTTATATTATGATTCTCAGATTGATTATGGTATTGTGGATTCTGTAGAATTTATCCTTACATGTGCATTGCCTATCACTAGTATGCCCTATATCTACCATCCTTTTGGGGGTTGCATAGGTATAGGTATAAGTGTTGTTTGCAACACCGACTATTGTTATTTAGTTTTGATTGAACCTTATGAGCCTAAGTTAGTTGTGGCTTATGAAAAGCACAGTTAGGTATTGTTTGTTTAGATTAGCCGGTTACTTGCATTGTTATTGATCTGATTGTTATCACTATTATTGCTAGTTGGAGACAGGTTGGTTAATGATCTGGTATTGATATTTGAGGTATGTTTCTAATTCATTCCTTTACGGTTGTTTTACTATGGGTAATTATTTCACGATTAGATATATGGATTAGCGATCCTAATTATATAATAGTAGTTCTTACTATAATTATGAGGCCTTAAGATGTCAGTTCGATGACTTAGGTTGTATCTTGAGTTGACTTTGTTTATATATATATGTGTGTGTGTGTGTGTGTGTGTATCTGTCAATATGTAGCTAATGTATTACTGTATATCCCTTCCTTCCTTCATTTATTCAAATTTTATATGCATTCCTTCGCCTTATATCCTATTATATATCCTTCTTTCGCCCTTTATTTGTATATTGGCCAGTGGATAGAATGACATAGTTCATCCTTAATACGTCTTTAGCCTTATTATGTTAGTTTCTTGGATATGAATAGGATAGTTTATCTGTATTATCACATTAGCTTTACTATGCAGTTATTGGATATTTGGGTGTAGCTTTACATTTCTTCTTACATGTTATGTATATTTGCATTATCTTTGGAGCTTAATCAATAATTTTCTACTGAGTACCATGTGATTGGTACTCATACTATACTTCTGTAGCCTGTAGTTTATGGAATGAGTTATCACCGTTGTTATGTCCTTCATGCAGAGCAGCTACGGTTTGGAGACATAGGGTGAGATCCTGGCATTCAAAGTATTACTTTTCTACCTATTACGTACTAGACTAATATCCATGTTGTATTCAGAGATGGGTGTATTTGTATATTCATTTAGTACTTTATTTTGTATCCTTGTTAATAGTAAAAGCTCTTGAACTGATTCCACAAGGTTTTTGGACTACATTATGTATTATAGTCTTTTATTTTGTTTATAATGCTCTCTTTCTTCATTTTTCTTGGTAGTCCATTACTAGTAGTTCGGGACTACAGGTTGGCTTGCCTACTGGTGGGATATAGTAGGCACCATCATGACCTAAGAAATAGGGTCGTGACATAATACGTGGTAGGAATATTCCAAGAGGTTTTGAAATGTGTTGAATGAGGGACAACAACCTCCATGGGATGCATTGAAGGGACTCATGGGACAAAAGTAGGTGCTAGAAAGCTATAGACACAAATTACTTGCTAAGCTATATAATTTGAGGTATGGAAGCAATAGTATCTTGACCTACTATGATGGATTCCAAAATTGATCTTAAAGCTCAATTATCATAAGAACATGCGACATGCCATAATATGCTTCAAGGTTGAGTTGAAAGGTTGGGTTGAAAAAAGAGATCACCTCATCCATGACCACCAAAAAGTTTGAAACCTTAGAATAAATCTTTCCAGCGGACTTAGAGATTGAAAGGGATCTCAAAGAGAGGGCATCATACAAACCCAAAGGGTATTTATCTATAACTCTTGGGGTAAGAACAAAGAGGTAGCTCAATTTTCATCTGGGTGGAACATGAACAAGGACTGCAACAAGTACTATGAAAAGAAGCTCGTTGAGAAGACCACTCTAAAATATCAAGTAACAAATATCCTACTCCCAATTCTAAAGGTTTTCAATGTTTTAAATGCCAAGGATGAGAACCTAAAGGAAGTGAATGCATCAATCAGAGAAATTTGCTCCTTAGGGAAGGGACATTGTATTACCTTCGAAGAAGATGTGGGATTAAAGGATAAGAATGATGAAAAGTCCTAATACGGAGAGGGTTCCGAGAAAGATGAGAAAGTACAGGAAGATAATGAAGATGCTTGGCCTCAATATGGAGAGTTTGAGGTTCCAAACTTTATTGTGAGATGAGCAATGATTAGTAAGGCAATATATGATTCTAATCAAAGGGACAATTTAGTCCATACTAAGTGTCTAATCAAGGAGAATGTGTGATCCTTGATCATTGATAATGTAAGTTATGCTAATGTGGATGGTACTACCATGGTTGATTTCTTAAAGTTGCTCATAACCAAACATGCCACATAGTACAA
The DNA here is from genome assembly GCA_030864215.1 of Capsicum pubescens. Classification (NCBI taxonomy): domain Eukaryota; kingdom Viridiplantae; phylum Streptophyta; class Magnoliopsida; order Solanales; family Solanaceae; genus Capsicum; species Capsicum pubescens. The sequence goes on from CM061541.1 coordinate 173,698,379, forward strand.
ACTCCAATGGTTTAATGAATTTGGGAAGTTGAAAGTGACTAGACAAATGGTGATTCAATTCAAAGTAAAAAATTATCATGATAAGGTGTTTTGTGATGTATTACCCATGCACGCTTGTCATCTCTTAATTGGGAGACCATGGAAATATGATTGTTCAACCAAGCATGATGAGAGGACCAATCAATATTGTTTTGAGCTAAAGGGTCAAAAATTCACTCTCTATCCACTTTTACCATCTCAAGTGAATATGAGGCTCATCAAGGAATGAGAGAACTGAAAGAGAAGGATAAGAAACAAGGTGGGTAAGAGGTTTAAACCAAGGAGAAAGATGAAGAGGAGGAGAAGAGGAGGTTGAAAGGGAAGAATTCCTTGGTGATGTTGGCTGGGAATAATGATCTTGTCAAGTAACATGATGAGGAAGTACCCATGATTATCCTAACCTATGCTTTACAAAATAACCACTCTACTTCCCCTATTCCCTATTTTATTTCTCTTCTTTTGAAGGAATTTGTGGATGTATTCCCAAAGGAGATCCCCAAGGATTACCCCCACTTTAAGGAATTGAGCATTAAATTGATTTCGTGTTGAGATCTCAATTGCCTACAAAATTGGCTTGTCAAAGTAATCCAATGGACACCAAAGAGCTCCTAAGGAAAGTTGAGGAACTCCTCAACAATGGACAAATCAAGGAGAGCATGCATCCATGTACAGTCTTGGTGTTGCTAGTGCAAAAAAAATATGAGACATGACATATGTGTGTTGATTGCTAATCCATTAATTAAATAATAGTAAAGTATTGCCCCCCCGATTCCCAATTTGAATGATATGCTAGATGAGTTGAATGGTTATTGTGTGCTTTCTAAGATAGATCTAAGGAACGGGTACCACAAAAAATATAACCAGATCGTGAGTGGAAGATTACATTCAAGACCAAGTTTGTCTATATGAATGGATGTTCATGAATTTTGGCCTAATGAACTCTCCTACAACCTTTATATGGTTGGTGAATCATGTGATAAAACCATTTATTGGGAAACTTGTTGTGGTATATTTTGGTGATGTCCTATTTTATAGGAAATCCCTTAAAGAGAATGTTTTACATTTGCAAATTGGTGTTTCAAGTACTTAGAATAAGATATTTTTATGCTAATCTTGAAAATTGCTCTTTTAGATTGAATGAAGTAGTGGTTTAGGGATTTTTTGTAAGCTTAAGAGGAGTCGAGGTGGATGAATCTAAGATAGACAGCATCAGAATTGGCCTACTCTAAAATCCATTGGTAAAGTATAAAGCTTCCATGAGTTGGCTTGTTTTTATAGGAAATTTGTCAAAGGATTTAGTACCATCGTCACTCCCATGACTAAGGTAATCTTCAAGGACAAACCTTTTAAATGGCGTGATAAGCAAGGACACTCATTTGAAGCTTTGAAGGCCATGATTAACTCCGCCCCTAGTTGCAATTACCCAATTTTGATAAAATATTTGACATTGAATGTAAGGCTAGTAAGGTAGGCATAAGTTCCATCTTAATTCAAGACCATAAACCTATTGCCTACTTTTGTAAAAATCTCAATGGCACAACTTTGAGTTATTCCACTTATGATATCAAGTATGCCTTGGTTAGAGAATTGGGTACTTGGCAACACTATTTGTGGCTGAAGGAGTTCGTGATATGAAACTACCATAAATCATTGAAGCACCCTTATACCAAAGATAAATTGAATAAATGGCATGCCAAATGGATTACGTTTCTGGAGACTTTACCATATGTAAATTCAATACAAAAAGGGAAATGAAAGCGTTGTATCAAATGCATTGTCTAGGAACATGTGCTAATCTCTACATTATCTTCTAAGTTACTGGGTTTTGAGTGTCTAACGACAATGTATCTCGAGGACTCCAAGTTTGCTTAAATCTTCCAAGATTGTAAGGAATGGCATAGGAAAAGGTTGATGAGGATAGTACTTCTATACCATATTCCAAGTTTTATGGTTTCTTATTTAAGGAAAAGGGTTGTGTGTGCCCTATATATCATGGAGAGAATTGTTTGTAAGAGAGGCATACGATGATGATATGATGATTCACTTTGGAATTAACATGACCCTTGGAATCATAGAGGAGCAATTTTATCGGAACAGGATGCGTCAAGATGTATCTAGAATTTATGGTCAATGCATGGATTGTTGAATTGCAAAATATCACCTTCTCCATCAAGGGTTATATATCCCACAACCTACTCTCCAAAGCCTATGGCTTGATATCATTATGAATTTTGTTTTGGGTTTGCCTAGGAAAAAAAGGGTAGAGATAACATTTTTGTTGTGGTTGATTAATCTTATAAGATGACCCATTTTATTCTGTGTCATTAAAATGATAATTTTCCCAATGTGGCTTCTTTGTTTACTGTGCATATTGTTAAAATACACGGAATTTCTCACACCATTGTTAGTGATAGGGACTCAAAGTTCCTTAGTCACTTTTGTAGGTCATTGTGGGGTAGGCTAGGCACCAAATTTCTTTTCCCAACATCTTTCCACCCACAAATTAATGGGAAAATGAAGGTGGTAAAGAGAACCTTGGATTCTATATTACTCACCATAGCTAAAGGAAAAATGGCCACTTTCGAGGACCACCTACCTTTAGTCGAATTTGCTTATAATCGTGTTATCCATTTCACTATTTGTATGACTCTCTTTGAATATGTTTATGGTTTAAATCCCCTTACCCCTTTAGATCTCACTTCTTTGTCTAGTATTGTTGTGATAAGCTTAGATGGAAATAAGAGGGTGGAATCCATGAAGAAGATGCATGAAAAGGTGAAGATTCGGCTTGAGAACAAGAATCAAGAAGTGACCAAAAGAGTAAACAAGGGACATACATTACTTGTTCTTGAACTAGGTGGTTGGGTTTGGGCGCACCTTCAAAAAGATAGGTTTACAACCCACAGAAAGGCCAAATTAATTCCTCGAGGTGATGGTCTATTTCAAGTACTTGAGAGTATAAACGACAGTGCGTGCAAGATTAACCTTTCTCTGGAATATCAAGTGCATAATACCTTCAATGTGTGCAATCATTCACTCTTTGACATGATAGAATATGATCACCCCTTGAATTTAAGTTAAAAATTTTCTCATGATGGAGAGGATGTTATCATCGTAGTGAGCTCAAGACCATTTACTAGAAGCCAAGCTTGAGAACTTCAAGTGCTCCAAAGAGTTTTCATGAAATGAGAGGTGCTTGAAGACATGAGTGCTCCAAGGAGTTTTCATGAAATGGTTGGTGCTTGAAGATATCTTATCACCTTCAAAAAGGTATTATGTGATAATGATTGTACCTACATTAGATCAAGGGACCTTGGAGGGGTCAAAGGAGTACGAGACAAGTCTAAAAAGACTCTTGGAGTGGACCTGCTCCCCATCGGGTTTGGAGTTACTCCAGACCTACTTTTGATCTACTAGAAGAGGTCAAAACAAAATCATCCGCTCTTGGGATGCCCCTGACATTTACCACATCTTCTCCAGGCGGGTCATTGGGTATTTTCTTGCAAGTTGGTCACTTTTGGGCCTCAAATATGTAATAAATAGCCCAATGCTATAAATACTTGCTAACTTAGTTTATTTTCTTAGTTTTTCTTGAATATTGATGTACACTTATCCTTTGAGAGAGAGAGAGTTGGTAAGATTTTGTTGAATTTCTTAGTTTTTCTTGAATATTGATGTAGACTTCTCCTTTGAGAGAGAGAGTTGGTAAACTTTTGTTGAACTTTGGATTAGAAATGAGTGATTTTAAGGGTGATCAATTCCCTCCTGGTCACTGTCGGAGTTAGGTGTTATTTGAAGATTGTAATTTGGGGTTTAGGATTCATATATCCTATAGATCTTAATTCCTTCTTCTTATTTGTGTCTAACTATCTTATAGCTTAATTATCTCTTACTTTTCTTATTCCATTTCTAGTTTTATTTGTTTGATCTTTATCACCTACTGTTAAAGATAACCATTTAAGAATGATAATTTGATGTCCATTTGATAAACATGTAAGTCATAAATAGATGCTAAAAGAACTAGAACTCTAATCAAACTTATTCTTGCTATGGGTGCATATGTATCAGAATAATAAATTTCTTCTTTTTGTTGAAAGCATTTAGCAACTAACCTAGCTTTGTAGGTATGTTAAGTCCCATCACTATAGTACTTTGTTTGAAATAACCACTTATAATCAATAGGTTTAGAATTTGGAGGCATGTCAACAAGTTTCCAAGTGTGATTTGACATAATTGAATATATTTCATCTTTAATAACATCTTTCTAAAAGGCTGCATCTCTAGAAGCCATAGATTCTTTACAAGTCTGGGGATCATCTTCAACTTGAAAAATAATTATAATTGTTCTCACAACTATATCTCTATTACTTTCAACAAGATTAAATAAAATACATTGAGAGTAAATCTCATCTGATCCAAGTATTATAGCTTATCGAGCACTAGTGTTTCTCCTTTGTCCATGAAGTTTATTATTAACCTCTTGTAAACTAGATTGCTCAACAATCCCTTGAGATGTTTTTTCAATGATTATATCAATTGAAGAGGGATTAAATATTTTACCCAAAGTTAATAGGTATTCAAAAAATTTTACATCTTTAAATTTAATAATTACATTCAACTCTAGTTTAAGAAGTCGACAAGCCTTGCTATTTGAGGTGTAACCAAAAAATTCACACTTAATTCCTCTAGAACCCAACTTGGTCCGATTCGAATCATGATTTTTATATTATTCAAGACACCCCACACTTTAAAATATCCTATATTAGGTTTCTTTCCTTTCCACAATTCATATGGAGTAATTTGATTTTTCATCATAGGAATTCTACTGAATATATGACATTTAGCAAAAAGTGCTTCTCCCTACAAATTAAATGGCAATTCAGCATGTAGCAACAAAGCAGTAATTATTTCTAAATAAGTTCTTTTTTCTTTCTGCTAAACTATTTTGGTGAGAAGTATGACGTGCAAGAAATTCATGAATAATATCATTTTCTTCATACAATGTGTCAAATTATCTTGAAAAATTTTCTCCTCCTCTATCACTTCGTAAGATTTTTTAGTTTTTTTTCCTAATTGGTGTTCTACTTCAGCCTTATAATTTCTAAAAGTATTAAAAGCCTCATCTTTGTGTCTCAATAAATATTTATAAGTATACCTAGAACAATTATTAATAAACGTAATAAAATATCTATTTCCTCCTCTTACAGCATGTCATTTAATTCACATATGTCAGAATGTACTAAATCTAACAAATCTGTGTTTCTTTCAACACTTTTAAATGACTTCTTAAAAAACATAGATTTAACACTTAATTCACATTTTTTAAATCATTTAAATTTCAAGAAATCATTCAACATTTAATAATTTTTTCATAGTACTTAAGCCAACATGTGCTAATCTATAATGCCATAAAAAATTGTATCCATAATATAAACTGAAGCAACGTTCTTATTATTAATAAACTTATTAGTTACAGAAAACTTGACCATCCATCAGTATAATAACCTTTTTAAACAAATATATTATTTTTGATTAAAATTAATTTTCTCAATTCTATTATAGATTTGATATCCAATTTGCCCAAAAGTACCCCACTAACAAAATTTAGATTCATATCAGGAACAAGTAAGACATTAGTAAGACTAAAAAGATTTAGATTCAACATTTTCCTTGTCAAACTTTGGGCCTTCCTTTATTTTTCATTTGAAACTCTGACTCATCAATAGATTTTTTGTAAGTCTTGAAGACGGACTTGTCATAGCAAACATGAACAGTGGAACATGTTGTAACGACCCAATTTTCTGGAACCAGAACGTCACACGGTGATCATGATTCCGAAGGACCACAAGATAACCCTCTACTGATATTGTACCTGAATACTGTATAATATAGATAATAAATGTGGAAACGGGCCATAAGGTTCAAAACATCTAAAAATACTCAAAATTGAAAACTGAATACTGATGTATTTGTCTGAAAAGCCTCTAAACTGTCTGAACTGTTGAGTTGATAGGACATGTCCCCAACTAACTCTGTCTACTGAATTTAAACTAAATCTGATACGATAATAATAAAAATAAGGATCATCCTCAACTGAAGAGGACTCACTGCTATGTCTACTGCTGCTGACTAGGACTAAGCTGCTAAGGGTACTCTGGATCTCGTGCCTCTGAAACTATGGTGTCAAATAAAACACCATAGCACAAATGTGTCAGTACGAGAATGTACCTAGTATGAAGATGAGGTAAGTCTAAATGCAAGGGCTTATGCATGAACAATTACTTAACTGAATAATCATGAGAGTACTGAATGAGAACACATGTATGAATGCACTGAAATCATCGCGACTCGAAATACGGAAACTGATTAACTGAATCTACTCATATCAATGACTGAATTCTGAGATTTCCACTATCGACTGACTGTATCAGAGATCAAACCTCTCTAATGGATAATTTTGGAATCTACTATCAATGATAAGAAAAGATTATGTCTGATATCAAACCTATGTAGCACAAGATTTCTAAATCTGATAATGAGAATAATCACTGAATCTGAGAATGAGATCAAGCCTACCTAATGTGTGATATCTGTATTTGATAATAAGAATACTCAACTGAATCTGAGATTGAAATCAAGCCTATCTAGTGGGTGATCTCGGGATTTGATAATGAGATTACTCAACTAAATCTGAGACTGAGATCAAGCCTACCTAACGAGTGATCTCTGGAACTGATAATGAGATTACTCAATAACTTTATGTGGGACCATGCCTATCTAGCGGGTGGTCCATGAGTCAATAGAACTATCTGAGTTCCTCACTGAGATAGATGATTGTATCTAACAGTCCTGATTTCTGAGTTCTACTCTAAAGATTGATACTAAAACTACAACTATAAAAAGTAGTCACTTAACCGATATGCCCCGAATCTCAACTGGTGGGGTCCAACCTGTAACCACAGCTGGAAGGGTGTCAATACCGTGCCACGGGTAAAGACCTCTCTGTTCAAGCCTATCTGACGGGTGACCCTCACAGAAAGTCAAGCCTAAGGCATATAATAGTCAAGCTTATCTTACGGGTGACCAGCCTTTCCTAATGGGTGACTCCTACATCCTGTGTTGGCTACGCAGTTCTAGAGTTCAGGGATTACTTCTAACGACTCTGACTCTCTGGCTCGGTGCTAGCTCCTACTCCCAACTGAAAGACTCTGAACTGATTCTTAACTTAACACAAACTAAGTTGAATCAGATACTGATCATGTTTCTTGAATGATCAAACTCAGTTCAGCTGAATTCACTTAGTTCTGTATCTGACGGAATACTACTGAATCTCGTTATCTAACTTAATGACACTAATCTTTGAATAGAGTACTCAATTACTACAGAGGTCAGAATTGATCACTTTAATACTACTAGATCTGAGCTGGGTACAAAAATAAGGCTAGATCACTAGCGATACTGAGAATACGGCGATTACAAATATTACTGAGATTTCTTAAATTTTGTATCTATATGAGAATACAGAGTTCTATAACTCACTGAGTTCTGATAATCATGGCTCAACTCGAATTATCATAAAAACTGACATGGGCTCTAGAGAGCAACTAAATTATTGGGTATAAATACCCCAGGACTCGATAACATAAAAGTAAAACATAATCATTCTTGAATAATAAAGACCATGGACAATCATTCACCATCAAAATCATTAAAGCATCACTTCAAGCATTTAGGAATCCTAAACAAATAATAACATAGGGGGACATGCTATTGGATCATACTCCATTCAACAAGGTCTTGTATAAAACACTTGGCATGTATTAAAGTCTTAGAATGTATCAAAGATAAAATAATTGGGGGATTTCGTGCTATCATGCCACAATTCATTCACTATGGCTTTTCAACAAACACTTGGCATGCATGGGCTTGCACACAATTGGGGATTTCTAATCAACATGCTAGAATGGCTCTAATTTCTCCATATAAGAATTTTATTAAACATATGGGGAGAATACTTTGATTATTCAACAATTTCTACACCTAATTGACATGAACACATCACTTAACAAGCAACTTGAAGAGGGTTTATCATGAACATCACATTAATTTCACATACTAGGGTCAAGCTTGAAAACCTTGTAAACAAACACGAATAACAACTCAATAATAGCATGAACATCAATTTCAACTCACATAGAGTGCATTACTTGTATAAAGTGCATGTAGATGTGTTCACAGATCACAAAAGCCTTCAGTATGTGTTCTCTCAGAAAGATTTGAATTTGCATCAGAGAAGGTGGTTAGATTTATTGAAAGATTATAACATAAGTATTATGTATCACCTGGGAAAGGCCAATGTAGTGGTTGATGCTCCCAGTAGAATGTCTATGTGTAGTGTAGCTCCTATTGAGGATGGAAAGAAGAAGTTAGCTCAGGAAGTTTATCAGCTTACCCGACTAGGTTTCCGTTCACTCGATTCAACATAAGGTAGTATATGGGTGCATAGTAGCTCAGAGTCATCTCTAGTTTCCTAGGTGAAGGTAAATCAAGATAGATATCCCATTCTAGTAAAGTTAAAAAAATCATTTAGAGATCAGAATGTGGAGGTTTTCTCCCAAGGGGAGATGGTGTTTTGCGTTGTTAGGGTAGAGTTTTTGTGCCTGGTGTAGATGAGTTGAGGCAATGAATTCTTGAAAAAGCGCATAGTGCGCGTTACTCTATTTATATAGGGGCCAATAAGATGTACCGCGATTTATGGAGATCTATTGGTGGAGTGGAATGAAGAGAGATATTGTAGAGTTTGTAGCTAAGTGCTCTACATGCCAACAAGTTAAGATTGAGCACCAGAAGCCTAGTGGGTCCATGCAGGAGTTTAGTATTCCCATATGGAAATGGAAGGAAGTTAACATGGACTTTGTACATATTTGCCTCGTACCCGTTATCTGTATGACTCTATTTGGGTTATCATAGATAGGATGACCAAATTAGCTCATTTCTTGCCAGTCCATACCTCTTACATAGACGAGGACTATGCCAATATCTATCTCAGAGAGTTGATTAGGTTTGATAATGTTCCCTTATCTATCATCTCAGATAGAGGTACTCAGTTTACCTTTCACTTCTAGAAAGTGTTCCAAAAGGGTCTTGGTTACCAAGTCCACCTCAGTACAACCTTTCACCCTCAGACAGACGGTCAACCAGAACTAACCATCCAGACTCTTGAGGATATGTTGAGAGCATGCATTGTTAATTTCAATGGTAGTTGGGATGACCATTTGCCTTTGATTGAACTTGCATTCAATAACAGCTATCATTCCAGTATTCGTATGGCTCAAACTGAGGCTCTCTATGGTAGGAGATGTATATCTCGAATTGGTTGGTTTAAAGTAGGTGATGTTGCAGCAGTAGGGCCTTACTTGGTATTTGATGCATTAGAGAAGGTTCATTTGATCACAAAAAGTCTTAGGGTTGCCCAGAGCCGACAGAAATCATATATAGATGTGAGAAGAAATCATCTTGAGTTTGAGTTTAGTGATCTTGTGTTCTTGAAAATCTATCCCATGAAGTGAGTGCGGAGATTCAGCAAGGAATAAAAACTCAGTCCCCAATATGTCGGTCCATATAGAATCCTCAGCTCTTTTGAAAAGGTAGCTAACGAGATAGAGTTGCTTTTAGATTTAGCCTTGGTACACCCAGTGTTCTATGTCTCACCATTGAAAAAGTGTATTGGTGATCCATATGTAGTTGTTCCCTTAGAAAGTGTAGATATTCATAACAGCCTTTCCTTTGAGGAAGTTCCAGTCAAAATTCTTGATCATCAAGTTTGTAGACTATGGAACAAATAAGTTTCACTTGTCAAAGTTCTTGGATGGAATCAGTCTGCTGAGGGAGCCACTTAGGAAGTAGAGGTAGATATGCAGACCAAGTACCCTCATCTCTTCTACACGAATCCAAGTTCAGTATAAGGTACCAAGTCTTCGTAAGATTTTTCTATATAATGCTCAGTTTAAGTGCATATCATGTTCATGTCATTTGTGCATTCATGAATTAGTTTAGTTATGCATTCCATGCATTAGACATGCATATTCAGTGTGTAAGGTCAGTCCATCAGTTCCCTCATCTTAACCAGTTTCATTCGGGGATGAATGATCCGAAGGGGAAGATTTTGGAACACCCCGTATTTCCCTAGCATAATCTAAGTCCCAGTGCATGAGTATTTGTATATGAAATTTTTGAAACACTCATTATTTTTTAGTTTAGAGCCTGCCATTGCATTGTAAATTCAATTAGCTTTCCAACGATATAAATTTTTTTCCAAATCCGATAACTGAGTAAGAAGTTATGGCGATTTTAAGTTTCAGTCGCAAAACCCCATCATTTTAACCTCTAGGACGTCGTGGAGCAGGACAATCTCCGATTTGGAAAAATACAGCAAGGGTCCGCGATCCTGGTACATCATACCATAGGTCAATTTGATAGTTGTTGATTTCTAGTGTGACTCTGCCATAATGGCGCATCGCGAAGCAAGCCAATTTCCCGTTTGTCAATTTCCAATGGGCCTCCACAATCATGGCGCGTTGTGGAGATGGAAAAAATGGCATCCACAGGCTTACCACAATGGTTGCGCATCACGAAATTTATCTAGGTCCTTGTTGTCCCTTTTCCAGTGGCTTGGCGCGATAGTGGTATGTCGCGCCAAGGCCAACAATCGAGATTCCAATTTCTACCTTGTGTTTTAAAATTCATTTAAGGGTATTTGGGTCTTTTTCTAAGTCCTAAACTCACCACGAAATTTAAACCCTAATTGACCTAAATACTCATCATTATGCATTTTCTATCAAATTAAAAATCCCCTCTTTCAAGAACAAGAAACCCTAGCTCTCAAGAATCAAGGTCAAATCTCAAGAACTCCCCATCAATCCTTCAAAATTCATCATCCTAGGTATGTTAGATGTTCATCCATAGATTCCTTTCATCCATGGAGTCCAAGTATCCATTTTAATTACAAATCTATCATATTTTCAAGATATATGATATTAAATTGTGAACTATGAATCTCCATGAACTTCCTTGAATATTGATTTTTATACCATACTTTAATGGAATTATCGTTGTTATCAAATCCCCCATGTTTTAATATTTTCATTCTTCGAATTAGATCGTTATTTAGTGTTATAAATGTTGAAGTCATGCTATTATTTCAAGTTATATACTATTCCCATGAATTGACTAAACTATGAAGTACAAGTGTTTGATAAAATGCCTACAAGAGTTATTTATTTAATATGAGCCTTCATGTTTTAGCCTTTAAGCTTTAGTGTCTTTCCAGTATTGTTGTTTTGAGTTATAGGGGTATTGAATAACCAAAAATCATAACATTTTATTTAGTCTAGTCTCAGTACATTACATAATAGTCTTCAGATTATATTATGAGCATTATCAGAATAGTCAGATATCAGTTATTCAACTCAGAACAGTCTAGTATCTCAGTGTCCTTCAGTTGAGAGTAAAATTTAGCACCGAGCAAGTGTAGGGATAGCGGCTTCACCATCAGTTAGGAAGAGTCATTAATCCCATTCCCAATACTCCAGAACTATGTTCACAACATAGAATATGAGTAGTCACCGGTCAGATTACACTTGACTATCCCGCAGGGGTCACCCGTCAGTTCAGGCTTGACACTCTTAGACCTTTGGACATTAAATCAGTTTAGTGGATCCACATAACCATTATTAGTACCCGTGGAACGATATTAACACCCTTCCAGCTGGGGTTATAGGTTGGACCCCAATTAGCTCAAATTGGGGAATGTCGGTTAGATGATACCTACCATAGTCTCAGATATAGTCTCAGTTACCGTCCCAACTCAGTTATTCAGTCTTAGTATTGTTTGACCAAAGAATATAGATTTTAGTTATATCAGTATATTAGTTTATATATTTTACTCGGTTTATGTTATATGCTTGGTCATGCATCCACAATATGTACAAATTTTCCTACATTTTTAGTATCTACAGATTTCATGCTCTTTATTCAGCACTCCATGCTTTACATGTATGTCCAGTTAATTATTATCATTCCTATTCATGAGACCATGCATATCAACCTACCTCATTTAGCATACCAGTACATTCAAAGTACTGTTCGCATACCTTTTCTTTTGCGCTATGATGTCTCATATCATAGGTGCTAATGCTAAGTTCCCGGATCGCACCTAGATTCTCAGATTTATAGCAATACAGCAGCAGTGGTGAGTTCTCATCATCCAAGGAAAGATTATATTCCTTCATTTCTTTATCTCAATAGTTATTAGAGTTAGTTGGGGCATATCCCATCAACTCACAGTATACATTTTAGAGGCTTTTCAGATACTACAGTTAGCTATTCTGACTATTTAGATTTCACTGTTTTTATCAGATTCATAACTCAGTAGTTATTTCATTATTAAAACCTTATGGAATTTCAGTTACTCTTTCGCATTCATGATTATATTATTCAGTGCTCAAAGCAGGTACCAGCTCATGGGTTAGCTTATGATCACTCAGGATTGTAAGGATCGTATAACGACTAGGGGTAGTCTCGGGTCGTTACAGAAACACTGTGTTTCACGCACATCATTTAAATAAGAAAAGAGTTTATTATATTACTCAATTTTGTTTTAACTCCCACTTATCCATATTTAAAAAATTAAAAAGAGAAAAATTATATTTTTCACACTCTTCTAGAAAAGCCCAATGTTTTATATTCCCTAAAATTCAACAATCATTCATTTTTTATCATTGTAAGCGACAAACATTTCTTTCATATCCATGTCCTTCATTTTCTTCATTAACTTAAGAATAATGCGCAAATCGTTCATCAACACCTCAACATTGCATTTCCACATTCAACATTGAATCTTTCTTGTCTATTCAAATGTTATTCAAATTTAATTTTACCTCTTCAATGGTTAATCCAAATTTAAAAATTAAAAATTAGTGAGAAGAAATTGTAAACCTTATGTTTTGAACAAACAAAGAGAACCAAAATTGGTTTTTGAAAAGAATGGGTAAAACTAGAATTTTAGTTCATAAAAACATTTACCATGATTAAAGAATGACACAAAAGAAAACCGAAGTAAAAATAGGTTAAAAATGAGGTTGAAATTAAAGAAAAACCATTTTAGGCCTTTTGGACCAAAATTCCCGAATTTCACTTTTGAAATCACGAAAATACGGATTTTAGATGACAAGAATTGAAGCAAAATAATTGAAATAGTGATTTGGATCTTACCCAAGCTTGAGAATGAAAGAAATTGCCCAAAAACTCTAAAACCTGAAGCTCCAAGTTTCAAAAATAGAAGAAAAAATCAAGAAAAATTACTTTTATATTATACCAACTCTGATCGTTAAAGAGGACAAAAGACAACTTTAGAGGGCAAGTGCCACTTTAGCAGTACCAGTGTGCAACCCTGGCCAATTTAGCATCCTCCGCCAAAGCGGACGAGGCTCTGCTAAAGTACTCTAGATGGGAGCTGGGTCGCTTAAGAGATCGGTTGGACGCTTTAGCAGCCACTGCTAAAGTGACCCAAGTTGTAGTTTAGTGGTTGCAGTAGTTGGGTGGTGCATTAGCTGGGACTTGAAAAATTTCCAAGTCTCCACGGACCCCTCGTGATTTATCTGAAATCCCGAGAATGCAAACGAACTATGCTACCTTATCAAATTCGATGCTCCAGACTCTATGGTGACATTAAATTTTTTTAAAAAGGTTGTTTTCAAAAAATTGACTTTCGAGATGTAATCTCATAATTTCCCAAACCAAAGGTTAAAGCAAGATAAAAAAAGCCATAAAAATGAACCAAACACCGTATTAACCCAAAATCAACACTCTGTATCTGTGGCACAATCCATTTTTTCATCTAACACAAAAAAAAAATATTGAGAAAAGTGAATTATAAATCTTTTTTAACCTCCAAAAACCACCAACTCACACAAAACACCAAAATGTATTGAGAATCGTGTAAATCCCCACACCCCAGAAATATTGTATAACAACCATGGAGAGAGACAAAAAGGTCAATTCACATAAAAGTTTATAATTTACAAAAACCAAGTTCATACATGTTGTATGCATGGGAACAACTCTGTTGTAACATATGTTATATCTCTTACTACAAATTACTCATTTGTTAAAAATAATCAAAAATATATACGCATATGTTGCAATAGATGAACATATGTTTAATTATTTCCAACATGCTTTTTCATATGTTTGAAGTAAAATCGTTCATATTAAACCATGACTAGTAATAAATAAAGTTTTTTTAAACTATAATGAGCTTTCAATCAGTAAGATTAATTACAATCTAAAAGAAGACTACAATTAATTTATGCATCAATAAGAAAAAGTAATAGTTAATTAAATAAATACAATATAGTACAAAATAATTCCATCAGATGACCCATCTGTTGTAATAGATGAGTCATCTGTTGGAAGAAATCAAAACATGTCTTGCTACTAATTTGATTTCATCCAACAGATGGCTTATCCGATGCAACAGATGGTTCATTTGTTGGAATGAATCAAAATAGTCTTGCAAGTGGTTTGATTTCTTCCAACAGACAGAATAACCTATTGCAATATATTATAACCCATTGCAACAGATGTCTATATCCGTTTGTACTTTCCAATAGATGAGACATCAGTTGTAATAGGTTACGCATTTATTGCAATAAATGTCTATATTTGTCTGATAATTTATAACAAATGAGATATCTGTTGCAACAAGTTAGTTATCTGTTGCAACAAATGTCTATATCAGTTTGATAATTTCTAACATAAGAGATATTTATTGCAACAAGTTAGTCATAGATTGCAATAAGTGTCTACATATATTTGTTTATTTTCAACATATGAGTCATTTGTTACAATATGTTAGTCATCTATTGCATCATATATCTATACCTGTTTTATAAGTTTCAATAGATAAGTCATCTATTGTAAAAGGTTAGTCATATGTTGCAATAGATGTCTATATCTATTTGATAATTTCCAATAAATGAGTTATCTGTTTTAATATGTTAGTCATCTGTTGCAATAAATATTAACATAAATTGGATTATTTCTAACAGATGAGTCATTTGTTGCAACAAGTTAGTTATCTATTGTATTACAACAAATTTCTGTGTTTGTTTGATTATTTTCAATAGATGAGAAATCTATTGCGATAGATAATTCATCTATTGCAATAGATGACTCATCTATTTGATTATTTCCAGTAGATGTCTGTATTTTTTTGATTATTTCCAACACATGAGTCATCTATTACAAAAGATAATATATCTGTTGCAATATTTAAACTTAGTAATCTATTTTTAGTAATAACTCATAAGTTTCCAAATCTAAGAGAGAAATAAAATTCATGACAAAATAAATGGGCATCAATTAAATAACTAAACTATTATTATCACCAATGATATAATATACTTAACTATACTAAAAAGATAGTGTCATCACCAATATTGTTACCCATATAGATAAACAAATTACAATCCACATCAGGGCTCCAAACTTTTACATGCTACCTCTACAACAGAAACCTCCTGCATCTTTGCCACAGTATTGTCATTCAATAAGGTCCTTGGAGTTGTTAATCAGTGTCAGTTATCAAATGCTCAATAAATATAAATTAGTATGACCTGCACACGACATTAGTCTCATTTTTGGGAAGGTATTATTTCTGACCTTCAAAAGCCCATCATTTATTGAGAAACTTTTTTTGGCAAGTGATTCATTATGAAAATTTTCTTCACCTATTTTGAGAACAACTCCACATAGGCTCCATGCAATGAAAAAATTCCCACTCTTCCAAAATTGGTATGTTGTGGTTGTAAACATTCATGACTCCCTGATTTATGATGATCTCAATAGTCATAAAATATTTATACTTCAAGTTCAACACCACTAGAATCTTTTTTGCCGTAGTCCAATATATGGCACCTGAATATGACCTCTTCCGTCTACAATAGTCAATCATGTCCTCGTCCTATTAAAAATCAACAAGTATCTCATTAGTTTTTTTGTTACTAACCGTTGTAGGTTTTTTGTTGAGTTTGTTGTACCTACTGAAAAGTTACTATAGAAGTTGAGGTCCAGATCCTATCCCCCAGATCATAGAACTTAGTGAATTTAAGGTGCCTCTACCGCATGAGGTAAAAAATTTCATCAACATACTGATATAAGGGTACAATTTAAATAGAGTAAATACATAATTACCCCACTGATGTTGGCCAAGATTTTCAAAAAGACACTTAAACTTTGAATTCGACCTATTACCCCACGGTTCTTCTTTATTCCTTTGCAAATACACCATTTTTCACTGAATTTCAGTCATACCAAAGACGGTGCAATGCACGCGCCAATCAGGTGTTGCCATGTGTAAATACGTTTAATTTAATTTTTTAAATTTTTTTTAATAAAATTTTCCTTTTAATTTTATTTATCAATTAATCAATTTTAATTTCTTTTTCTCCAATTCTCCATTAATCAAGAAGATGAAATGAAGGAAGAAGATGGAAAATAAAGAAAAAAGAAATCTAAAATTTAAAAAGTGGGTCCTTTTTATTACACGTGGCACATTTTAATTCGCTGGTTCAATTTTTTTCCATTCACAAACTTCAGGTGCGTGTAGGCACGCAAGGTCAAAAGTTTGGTCAAAATGGTTCATTTACAATGGTTTAGGTAATATTCGTGAGGTAATAGGTCGAAAGTATTGTTTAGGTGTCTTTTTAAAAATTTCGGCCAACATCAGGGGGGTAATTATGTATTTACTCTTTAAATAAGTTTGTAACATATAACAAAAACTAAAAAGATACAATAAATGAGCTATATTTTATAATAAATGAGTCATTTGTCGCACAAGTTCTCTGAACATGTTAACAAATTACCCATCCACTATATCTTATGAAATCGATGGGTAATCTGCTGCAACAGGTGACTCATCTGTTTTAATAGATGGTCTATTTGTTGCAACAGATGACAGATGAATCATCTGTTGCATAAGTTCTCTAAGACTATTAATAGATTACCTATGTACTACAACTTATGCAATAGATGGTCCATCCATTGCAACATATGGGCCATTTATTGCAACAGAAGTGTCATCTATTGCATAAGCTCTTTGAACCTATTAACATATTACTTAATCTACTACAAACTAATGTAACAAATGTGTAATCTATTGCAATAGATAAGTTAGAAGGTTTAAAATAGAATGTATAAAAGCTTGGAAAAAGTAACTTACCCTGTCCTTATACCACTACTCCATCTCCGTCATATTCTTGAAGTTTTTTGGTCTAAATAATGCATGAAGTAGACTTCTGAGGCCTTTCTGGATTTCATCGGTGTGTTCAACTTAGACTTTTTGTTATATTTCAACAAATTGTAGACATTTACCTTCTTCAGTTGTCGTTGCTATTCTGTGGCCCCTTCATTTGATCAACAGTGGAAGGAAGAGGAATTACAATATTCCTTGATTTAGTATCTAATAATACCTTAAAAATTGATTTTTTTTCTCCCCTTAACCCCCAATGGAATGAATAGCTGTGTCAACTTCTTTAATGGTATGACACCCCTCTTAGATGTAAATTCCTTGACAGTAACAGTCAAAGCATCAATACTTTTAATCAAGTTGGTATGTCTGTCCTTGCATTCTTAGCATTTGCAAGCAGAACATGAGCTGGAACATGGACCAAAAGAGGTGGTACGCTAACTTAAAGGGTTGAATCAACCATAGCCACCACCAGTATGACAATTAACATGGTCAAATTTTTTTCTCAAACAAATTTTAATGAGCATCATGTACATGATCATCACCACATCTGACATTAGTATTACCAACACCATCACCAACACTAATACAAAAACCAACACCAACACTAAAACCAACACCAACACCAACTCCAACACCAACACCATTACCAATATTAACACCAACACCCAAATCTGTTGCAACATCACTAAAAAGCTTAACTACAGGCTCACCAAGAACAAGTTGACCTTTCCTAGATGTTTCTCTTTTGATGGTTGTTGCTTCAACTAATTCTTTCTTTATCAAGTCCATATTTAGATCTGGTTTTGGTTCAACAATACCTAGAGTAAGAAAGACAGGCATCTCCAACTCTTGCTCAGTAGTACAAACCAGAGATGAACAACCTATAAATAAAAGTAGTTATATTAAAATCATCCTATTATTTCTAAGAGATTTGCAACATATAAGTCATCCATTGCAATAGATTACCCATCAATTGAATTAGTTTATAGTAGATTGGATAATCTATTTAATAGGTTCAGAGAACTTATGTAATATATGACTCATCTATTACATAAGTTGCAATATTTGGGTAATCTGTAGAGATAAGTTGCAATGGATAGGTCATTAATTATAACAGATGATTCATCTATTGCAAACCGATGGCTAATCTATTGCAACAAATGACCTATTATTTGTAATGTGTTAACTTGAGTAAATTATTCTATTTAAAAGAAAACTTATTGCATCATCAGGAATGTTGAAGAGATCAAGGGGATTTATCCTTGAGTTTTTCTTGGCAGACAACCACCTAAGGATCCTTGGATGAGAAACCTTTTTCGAGTAGTCTTTGACCTTTTGTTGGAGGTGAGGAATGGCTTCAAATTCCCAAGAATAAAAATGTAAACATGATGCAAAAAAATCAGAATAATTATTCAATAACATGAATAAATAAAACACTAAGGATATAGGGATGAAAATTATAATGAAAGACCAAGGAAAGCCGTATAAATTGATAGCCTTTGGATATAACTTTGCCAATAAATATGTGACAATCGAGAAACAACTTTCATATAACTATGGATAACTTTTGAATGCCTCTATATACTGAGTAAGCAACAACAATTCAGGTTCTATACTTTGTTGGTGTCATGCCTCTAGTTTAATATGCACAAACTAAACTAAGCACAATGGATGTTTCTGCTTCTTCAAAAAACTTTTATTCAGGAGATCAACTATCAACTTTATGGATTTGTAACTAGGTCCATAAATAGCCATCAACTCATTTGTTTTTTCATTGCATTTGTTAGTTTTGGTGGGTGGCTTGGTTGGTATCTTGCCTTTCTTTGATGCCTTGACTGATTTTGGTGTCCTGCTTACCTTTGACTTTTTTAAGGGTATGACTATAGGAAGAGGTTTAGATAAAGGATGGGATCTTAGGCCAGTAACTGTGACAAATTCTTTCATGCCAAAACAAATAGGCATGCCAATGTAGTTTATACAAATCAGATCCTTCTTCTTGTCCTCAAACTTCAATGTTTCTTCATCATCACCTTGTACTTGATCCTGTGCTGGAGAAAACCATACACCATGGTTATTTAAAAACGTGCATTATTATCCTCCAAAATATCAAGTTATTATCGAAAGCAGTTAGACTTAAAGTAATCCTCTAAATTTACGTCCCTCAAATTCTTCCTAAACCATTAAAATTTTTCCCCATGATAGATTTAACTACAAAATCAACAGTCAAATCTGTAGGTTTATCTATAGGTATATCAACTTAGAACTTGTCAATACTAAAAGTTTTCTCTTGATCATGCTGGATTTTTTATCTACGTTCATGACTGATCGAAGATATCATGACATTATCATCAATACTTTCCTCTTCATTCTCTCTTTTATTTTCCTTTTCAGATCCATCTTCTTTCTCTTTATCTCCTTTGTTATTTTTTTTCTCTTCATCATCACTTTTATCCTCATCTTCAACTTAATTTCTTTTATGACTTTATTTATCATCTATATCCTCATCATCTCGACCTACATCCTCTACAACCTCGTTGTCATCCCCTCTCACCTATTTTTTCAACATTATCACTAGATCTTTCAACTGATTCTCATTCAATATATTGTTCAATATCTTTTTCCATATCTTCATTCTCTTTCAGTACATCTACAGATGGTAACACTTCATTTTTTTTTTGAAAGAGCTTATTCAACAAGTTCTTCTAATTGTGTCTGTAATTTAGCTATTTTAGTTTCTTTGTCAGAGTGATCCAATTTATTTTATTTGTGAGCCATTTTTTATCTATAAAAAATAGGAAAACAAAAAAAATTACAATTGATTTGTGCATCATTTAAACAATGGTATTAGGAAATTTAATAAATACAATATAGTACAAAAATATTTCCAACAGCTAACCCATCTGTTGGAGAAACCAAACTAGTAGCAGGACTATTGGAAACTTTATATATCAAAAAGAATTTCACCACCACCACCACCAACAACAACAACAAGCTATTTCACACAACAAGAACATCAACACCAACAATACCAAGCTATACCACCACTTGATGTCACGACCCAATTTCTTACGTCATGATGGCACCTACTATAACCCTCCTATAGGCAAGCCAAAACCCGTAGTCCAGAATGGATAGTAATGAACCATAAAATAGAATAAGGAAAGAATTCAAATTAAGTATAATAAAAGTTCAAATACATGAATAAATCCCAAAACCTGGTGGTATAGTACAAGATCTTCCAATATAATAAGATTACAAAAGTGGAATAGATAAAATAAATTACACCAACATAACTTATCTCGAAATACAATATAGAGGCTAGTCTAATACATAAGAAAGATAAGTAATACTCTAAAAATTAGTAGATAACTCTAAGTCTCTAAACCATGGCTGCTCCGCACAATGACACATCAACGACGATAATCCATACTATGATCTAAAGGCTGCAGAAGTATTGTATGAGTACCAAACGAATGGTACTCCGTAGGCAATTTCCAAATAGGCTTCAAAGACAAAGTAGATATACATATCATATAACTAGAATGGAAACTACACCCCAAGGGTCCAAAAATCATATAACAAGCCAAAGAGATAATAAGGAACACCTAACCTATTCGTGTCCAATGGTACATAATAGGGCTAAGTAAGTAATAAGGGTGCACTATCTTATTCAAGACATACTTAGGAATCTCAACACTATAATGTATATACTAGTCCAATGTACAAATAAAGGATGGAAGAAGATTATATAGCAATATACAAGAACAAGGAATGAGTATACAATATGAACAAATGAAGAAAGGGATCTACGGTAATGCCATAGCTACATATAGCTGGATATACATATACATATACATATATAGATATGAGTTCAACACAAAGCATAAGATAAATCATCATGTCTTTATTTTAAGATCTTATTGTAAACCTATCTAGATCTAATGTTATCATACTCAGGGTGTCTAATTCATTTGTCTCATCGTGAATTAATCATGCATAGTAATGAATTCATAAGATAGGAGAGGCTAGAAATATACCTCAGATCTCGATACCGAATAAATGGCCAATCTTTCATAAACTAGCTTCAAATTAATTTGAGGGCACATAAGCTTCAAAACCATAACCAAGTAATTTGGGGAGTCCGTAGAACCCTGAAATCAATTTACCATTAACATGCATTTCACAATGTCAAAAGCATACTAAAAGCATGAAAGAAAACATAATTAAACCATGAGAACCATTATTCAACCATAAACATCCAGAACCCCCAACCATTATTTCAAACCATAAAAATATCATGAAAATCATACATTAAAACATTTGATCTTTGTAAAATTAAATAAGAGAGGAGTAACATGCCTTACACTCCAAGGAAGACGGACAGAAACCACCCTTGAGAGCCTTAATTGATTATCCTGATTAAACCCTAGACTTTTTCTTAAAAGAGTGTTTGAGAGAGGTTTTTGAGAGTATTTGATTTAGAATAATGGGTTAATGAAGTCCCAAAAAGTGTTTTATGTTGTGGTATCCAAAGAATTTGCAAAGGGGAAATATCTAGAATGCCCCCAACCTAAAACTATAGAATTACCATAGGTAGTTACGAGTCGACCCTGTGACTCGTGACCACAACAAACGATTCATACCATTGAGTCGTCACCAAGACAGTGAGTTAGACATCGACACACTTTCCACCATATGACTCCTTAATCCCCATTCGTGACCAGACCATACGACTCGTATGGTCCAGTCGTACCCAAAATATAATCCAAAGGGGTTAACACTGGAAAACATTTAACTTTTTACAACTACTCGTAACCTATCCTGACGTATCTTAGTGAGCCACCTGTACTAAGAACCAAGTCACGATACTATGTTACTGATTTGATTAATGGACCGACCAAACCAACAGTACCACCACTAACAACTCGTACCACTAAACCGTAACCACCACAGAAACCTAACCATCCTTCACTGGATACCTTACGAGTTGCGTCACCTGACCCGTACCCACGTCATACGACTTGTATGGTGAGTCCTTACATGGATATTAATCTCAAAGATCAAGAAACTTTTATGGTCCAAAACCCAGGGTATTTCAATTCTCCATAACTTGGATTCTTCATCCTTGAATGATGGGACAAGGAAGGGACTAGATCGATTAAACCCCCAGACACGCCTATGATTACCTTTAAGAAAGAAAACAGATCACCAAGAAATTTACAAACCACTCATACCTTTTACTAAGTTAGAAAACAAAGATGTGAAGAACAACATATACCATACGCACAAATTTCCAAAGTGGAAACAGGAATGGATATTTGGGCTTCATGTCTTTTTCAGCTTTCCAAGTAGCCTCTTCAACCTTGTGGTTCCTCCATAGAACCTTTACTGAAGCCACATCTTTGGTTTGCAACCGACAAACCTATCGATCCAAGATCTCAACCGAGATCTCCTCATAAGATAGGGAATCTAAAATACCGATATCCTTGATAGGTATATTTCATGATGGATCACCCATACACTTCCTCAACATAGAAACACGGAATACCAGCTGAATGAAGCTCCAACTAGAAGGCCACTCCAACTCATATGCAATGTTACCAACTCTTCTCCAAACCAAGTAAAAACCATCATACTGGGGAATAAGATTCCCTTTCTTCCCAAACCGTATCACTCCCTTCATGGGAGATACCTTTAAAAATACCCTATCCCTAACCTCAAACTCTAACTTCCTATGCCTCAAATCTACATAGGACTTTTGACAACTTTAAGAAGCCTTAAGTATATCCCAAATTACCTTTACCTTCTCTATGGATTGGTGAACTAAATTTGGGTCAAACATCTTCGCCTCACCAACCTCGAACCACCCAATAAGAGATCTACACCTTCTACCCTACAACACCTCAAACGAAGTCATTCCAATGTAAGAGTGGTAGTTATTATTATAGGTAAACTCTATAAGAGGTAAATGCTCAACCCAACTACCACCATAGTCAATCAAGCGAGCTCGAAGCATATCCTCTAATGTTTGAATAGTCCTTTCTGCTTTCCTGCTAGACTGTAGGTGGAAAGCAGTACTAAGACTTACCTTGGTCCCCAAATTTTTTGAATCAAACACCAAAAGTGAGATGAAAATTGCATTCCACGATCCGAGATAAGATAAATAGGTATCCCATGTAACCTTACAATCTCTTGGAGCTACAACCTCGCATAATCATCAGTCGAGAAAGTTATCCTCACTATCAAGAACTGAGATGACTTTGACATCCAATCCATGATGACCTAAACATAATCAAATTGATTCTGAGATCGAGGAAGTCAGATAACAAAATCCATATTGATCACTTCCCACTTCCATACAGGCAACTCAATTTCTTAATACAATCCTCCGGGCTTTATATGCTCAACTTTCACTTGTTGGCACACCATGCACTTAACCACAAAACTAGCCACATTCCGCTTCATGTTATTCCACCAATACATTTCTTAAGGTCTTGATATATTTTTGTTGAACCGAGATAGATAGCATAACGTGACTCATACGCCTCATCTAAGATTCTCTCTTGCAAACCATCTATATTGGGAACATATAACTTCCCTTGATACCACAAGGTACCATCACCACAAATCTCAAAGGCTATCATCTTCTGTCCACGTAAATCACCTTTGATCCTCATCAAGAAAGAATCCAACACTTGTTTCACCTTTACTTCAGTACTAAAAGAAGACTATACCAGCTCTTTCATAACCACACCACCATCATAAGAGTCAAATAGATGAACTACAAGGTTGGCCAAATGGTGAATATCTTTCACCAACTCCCACTTCCCTTTATCCAGATGAGCCAAAATTCCCATGGATAACCTGCTAAGAGCATCACCAACCACATTAGCTTTACTTGGATGGTAGTGAAGAGTTATTTCATAATCCTTGAGCAGCTCAAGCTATCTCTTTTACTTGAGGTTAAGCTCTTTTAGGTAAGCACATATTGTAGGCTCTTATGATCAGAAAAGATATCCACATGCACGCAATATGGATATTGATTCCATATCTTCAGCGTGAACACCACGGCTAACAATTCTAAGTCATGAGTCAGATAATTCTTCTCATGTACCTTCAACTATCTAGAGGTGTAAGCTATCACCTTGCCATGTTGCATCAAAACACAAGTAAGCCCCACATAGGACCCATCAAAATATACCAAAAATCCATCCGTTTCTTTAGGAAAAGTCAATCCCAGAGCTAAAGTAAGATTATCCTTCAGTTTCTCCAAAATATCCTCATAAGCATCTGGTCACAAGTACTTCACCTTCTTCTGAGTTAACTTAGTCAACAGGGCAACTATAGAAGAGAAGCTTTCCATGAACCTCCTATAGTATCTAGCTAAACCCAAGAAACTCTGAATATCAATTTTTAGTCATGGGTCTAGGCCACTTCTTAACCACTGCAACTTTCTATGTATTCACCATGATCCCTTCACTAGAAATGACATGACCCAGAAAAGTTAAAACGTTCAACCAGAATTCACATTTTGAAAATTTGGCATACAACTTCTACTCTTTCAGGGTCTGCAACACAATGCGAAGGTGATTAGCATGATCCACCTCACTCTTTGAGTGCACCAAAATATCATCTATGAACACAATGATTAAAAAATCCATAAACTAATGAAAGACTTTATTCATCAAATCCATGAATGATGCCTGGGCATTAGTAAACCTAAAAGTCATAACCAAAAACTCAAAATGCCTATACCGAGTATGGAAGGCAATCTCAAGAATATCATCCTCCCTAATCTTTCCTGGTGATACTTAAACCAGAGATCAATCTTGAATAAAATCTTAGAACAATGCAACTAATTAAACAAATCATCTATTCTTGGATGAGGGTACTTATTCCTTACCTTCACCATATTCAATTGCTGGTAATCAATACACATTTGAAAGGAACCATCCTTCTTACGCACGAATAACACTGGTGTACCCCACAAAAACAAACTAGGATGGATGAAACCCTTGACTAAAAGACCCTTTAGCTGCTCCTTAAGATCCATCAACTCAACTGGAGCCATTCTATATGGGGGAATAGAAATAGGATGAGTCTACGAAACAAAATCTATCACAAAATCAATTTGCCTATCGGGAGGAATGCCAGAAAGGTCATCATGGAAGACCTCATGATATTCATCTACCACTAGGATGGAATACAAGGAAGGGCCCTCCGAGTTAGAATCTTTAACCCTGAACAGATAATAGAGACACTTCTTGGAAATTAATATTTGGGCTCTAAGATACAATATAAACTTCCTCTTCAGATTTAGGGAACCACCTTCCCACTCAATAACCATCTCATTTGGGAATTTAAAGATGACCTTAAGGTCCGACAGTGTAGAGAAGCACAACATGAGTGCAACCAATCCATCCCTAATATGACATCGAAATCAACTATATCTAATTAAAACAGATCCACCAGATTTTCCCGACTACCCATAGACACCACACATCCCGTATAAACTTTTGTAGGAGACAAAAAGTCACCCACGGGGTAGAAAAACTCAAACTAAAGACAAAATACACAGCCACAAATGGGGTCACATAAGAAAGACTAGACCGTAGATCAAATAAATAGTACACATCATTGGAATAGAGTTTCAACATACTAGTCACGACATTAAGAGATGCCTCGGTATCCTGGAAGGTAGTGAGAGCATAGAGATGGTTTCAACTAGTGTCGAAGCAAGATGGTTCACTCTTTTATGCCAGAGCTGAAGAAGAGGAAATAGGAACCTTGTTTTTTCCTGAAGCAACCTTACCACCATGACAATTACTAACCATGTTCTCTAGTTGACCATAGTTAAAGAACTTGTCCTTTACTTTATCACAGTAACCCCGATGCAGTCTACCATAAAATCTATAGGGGGATTAGGCACCATGTGCCCGAAAGCTGCCTTCACCATGGAAGCACCTATTACCCGACGATTTTAAGTAGGGAACACTAGCCATCGAGTAAGACCTAGAGTTTCCCCACTTTTTCTTGGGCCACTTCCCACCATCCTTGCCACTCTATTCTTGGCCACCACCCCACTTTCTGTTCTGCCTTTCCCAATCTCTGCCTAATTTTTCTTCTTTTCATCAACCGACTGTATGTATACAACCAACCTGGAAATGTCCTTGTCTTTATTCAACAAGGCAACTTTGCACTCCAGAATCAAGTCTCGAGACAACTCATAAGCGAAGTTCTTTATTCTAGCCTTTATGCTAGAAACTAACTCCAGAGTAAACCAGGATAACTGGTGAAACTTCAAGGTATACTCCTTGACTGACATCATACCTTGCTTCAGAATAATGAACTCTTCCACTTTTACTTACCTTAACTACTAATAAAAGAATCGGTCCAAAAAAGGACTAGAGAAATTATCCCACAGGGCTGATTTAGTATTGTCACCCCTAGTCTTCTCTCATTCCTCATACCATTGGTATGCTACATTTTTAAGTTTATAGGAAGAAAATTCCACAACCCCCACATTAGTAGTATGCATAATACGGAAGATCTTCTGCATCTCATCCGTAAAAGCTTGTGGTTTCTCCTCAACCTTAACACCCATGAACACAAGAGGGTTAAACCTTATAAATTGGCAAACCCTTGTGTCCTCAAAAAATAGAGTAACAAAAGTACCATACTCATCCTTAGAAGCTACCAACTATGTCAACATATGACTAGATTGACGAAACTCAATATTCATCACATCAGCCTGGAGAACTCAAGAAGGACTGGAGGGAACCGATGGAACTCTAGTAGGGAAATAGGGATTTGACCCCTAAACTGAGTTTGGACCCAATATGTAGAGCGAGTCCCATAATCATTATCCTCGGGTGGGACAGAGAAGTTTCCATAAGCTTTAGATCTTCGAGAAGGCATGATCTGAAAAGTGAACAAATGGGTATTAAAGAAGATTTTAGGACCTTAGACTCTACAGTTCAAAAATAGAACACAAGAAAGAAATACATTCCTAAATGCCTTATAGACTCTTACTTATGAGTGTGGCGCGCTATACACCCTTAAAAGAGACTTTACTCAGCATGACTTTGTTGGACTCCCAATTGATCATGAAACTAGTTCTTTGATACCAATCTAAAACGACCCAAACCAGGGCCTAGTCTTGTTGGGAATCTCAAGTCCAACTAAAACAAAAGACCATCCCCATTTACCCAACCGCAACAGCCCTACACCCTATGTCTAATAAATTTCGAACATATAATAAGATACATCAATAATAATACCGAGAAATTAAATAAAGTCTATATTCGTAATCCAACAACCTCAATCAAATATCCAACAAGTGCTAACCCCAGTGCCAATACCAATAACAAAGTTCACACCAATACCGATACCACCCATGCCCACAATTATCTGACAAAGCCTCTATCTAGAATCAATAAAATCCGTTCGGGACAAGCCCCCAACCATAGCCAAAACAAAACCAAAGAAATAACAATTTAAAAGACGTCCATAGCATGAAATAGAGCCTTTTGGAGTATAGAAACTCACCAATTCAGTCTAACTCAAAGCTATCTCTGAATCCAAGTCACTAAGCAGGAGGAACAACTATATGGCCGATTCCTGCATCGCGTGGGGCTATAACGTCCAAAGACAGTTAGTCAAATGAATGCTAGATTATACTCAGGGATAAAGATAAAATAATGCCATCATTGAAAACCAAAGTAAATAACCATATGCAATCACATAGATACATATTTATATTTATATCATACCGGGAAAGGGAACCGACTTTAGCATGTATTTAAAACCTTAACCTTATATATAGAGCTCTGCCATCCAAATATCCACCCATGGGATATATGGGTTTATCTCCCCTTGTTGAAATGGCCCCGGTGTATTTTAGCTGCACAAATCAAAGAAAAAAACCTGAGATGATTAGTACATCTCCTATAATATAATGTGTGACATCATGCACACGATCACCATGACCAAACCTCATATCGTTAAATGAGAGTTTCCATTATTGGTCCTCTTGAGACCTCCACCTTCCATGACTTTGCTAACATAGCCCTCTTTAAGATCATATTAAAACCAATAAAACATTCCAACCATTTACCAAGGGGATTTTTGTTAAGGCTTTTACTGTTGGTATCGTCATACCAAAATTAGATCTTGCAAGTCTATCATTTTATGCCATAACAAAACCATTAACCAAGTTTATTACTAAGTTTCTAATTAAACCAAAACCATGACCATCAAGGCCTTTCCAAACCATTTAAAACAAACCAAACCAATTTAGGTTCAATTACCTTTTATGCAATGGAAAGATTTCAAGAATAGTCATACTATGTGACAAAATCATTCTCATTGGAATTTTATCAAATAGGTTGAGGGAACATAAGTTTTAAAACCATAACCAAGTAATTTGGGGAGTACATAATACCCCTAAATCCATTTACCATTAACATGCATCCCATAATGTCAAAATAATACTAAAAACATAAAAAATATAATTAAACCATGAGAAACATTATTCAATCATAAACATCCAAAACCCCTAACCATTATTTCAAACCATAACAATATCATGAAAATCTTAAATTAAAACACATGCTCTTTATAAAATAACAACGATGGAGGTGTAACATTCCTTACACAGCGAGGAAGACGGATATAAACCACCCTTGAAAGCCTTAATTTATTATCTTGATAAAATCATACTATTTTGCTTGACAGAGAGTTTCAGAGAGGATTTTGAGAGTGTTTCATTGAGAATAATTGGTTAATGAAGTCCCAAAAGGTGTTTATGTTGTTGTATACAAAGGAGTTACAAAGGGGAAATGTCCAGAAGGCCACAACTTAAAACTGTAGAATTACCGTAGGTGGTTACAAGTCAACCCCATGACTCGTGACCACGACATACGACTCGTACCATTGAGTTGTCACGAAGTCAGTGAGTTGGACACCCATACACTTTCCAATATATGACTCTCAGATCCCCAATTGTGACCATACCATACAACATTATGGTCTAGTCATACCCATGATAGAATCCAAAGGGTTTGACACTAGACAACATATGACTTGTCACAACAACTTGTAACCTATCCTCATGGATCTTAGTGAGCCAATCATACTCAGAGATAAGTCAAGACACTAATTTACTGATTTGCTTATGGGACCGACCAAACAAACCATCACCACCAATAATGAATCATACCACCAAACCATAACCACATCAGAAACCCAACCATCCATCACTGGACACCTTAGAAGTTGGGTCACCTGACCCATACCCATATCATATGACTCATATGGTGAGTCATTACACGGATAGTAAGCTCAATGCTTAGGAAACTTTCAAAGGACAAAACCCGAGGTGTTTCAATTCTCCACCACTTGGATCATTTATCATCGAATGACAAGACAAGGCAGTGACTAGCATGATTAAACCCCCAGACTCCCCTATGCTTACCTTTAAGATTGAAAATAGATCACCAAGGAATTTACAATCCACTAAAACCTTTAACCAAGTTAGAAAACAAAGATGTGAAGAACAACACATACCTTACGCATGAATTTCTACAGTGAAAAATAGGAATAGATATTTGGACTTCATGCCCTCTTCAACTTCCCAAGTAGCCTCTTCGACCTTGTGGTTCCTCCATAAAACCTTTACCGAATCCACATCCTTGGTATGGAATTGATGAACCTACCAATCTTAGATCTCCACATAAGGTAGGGAATCCAAAATACCAATATCCTTGTTAGGTACAATTCACGACAGATCACCTATACACTTCTTCAACATAGAAGCATGGAATACCGAATGAATAGAGCTCAAACTAGAAGAAAACTATAACTCATACGCAATGTTACCAACTTTTCTCAAAGCAAGTACGGACCAATATATCGGGGACTAAGCTTCCCCTTCTACCCAAACTACATCACTCCTTTTATAGGAGACACCTTCAAGAATACCCTATCCCCATCCTCAAATACTAACTTCCTATGCCTCACATTTGTATAGGACTGTTCAAAACTTTGGGCAGCCTTAAGTATTTCCCGAATCACGTTCACCTTCTCTATAGCGTGGTGAACAAAATCTGGGTTAAACATCTCTTCCTCACCAACCTCAAACCATCCAATAGGATATCTACACCTTTTACCATGCAACACCTCAAACGGAGCCATTCCAATTCAAGGGAGGTAGCTATTATTATAGGCAAACTCTATACGAGGAAAATGCTCAACCCAACAACCACCTGTCATAACCCGAACCAGGGCCTAGAAATAATGGGCATCCCAAGTCCAACCAGGATTGGGGACTGGCCCCATTACCCAACCTAACCACCTTAAGCAACCTTAGATAAGCTGAATTTTGAGTATATAAAAAAATTGTGCAAATTCTCTCATGAAAACTCTGGGATAGGATCACGATCATGATAGACCCAACCAAGTCTACCCACTCCAAACCAACCATCTAACCATACCAAACAAAACCAAAATGGATAACAAAACATAATATGATAATCAATCCCAAAATTTAATCTAATAGAATAGTGAGAAATTATGTCCGATGATGCCAGCCTCGTAACTTATTCCAATGCCAAGGCCAACACTAATATGGATCCCACCCATACCAACCCCCAAAAGTACCACAAAGCCTTGATCCAAAAGAGTAAAAGTATCCGGTTGGGACATGCCACCAACAAAGGCCAAAACCAATAACTAAAATAAAGCCAAAATGTCTAACAATATCCATAATATGAAATGATGCCTTCCGAAAGGAAGAAAGCTCACCACTTCAATCCAAATGCTATCCCTTATTCAATCAATATGTATGAGGAGTCAAATTTATGGTACCTGCATAGCGTGGGTATACAACCTCCAGTAGATGGGTTAGCGAATGACCGGTAGTATAAAACTCAGGGTTAGGATAAATAATGCCACTTATTAAACCAAGTAAAACTATCCATAATGCATATAACCATATACATATATATATATATAAGTATCAGAAAAGAGAACCGGGTTTAGCATGTCTTTTAAACCTTTACCCAAGCTGTGTAGCTTGGCCAACCTAACCACCTACAGGCGATATGGGTTCAGCTCTCCCTATTAAAGGGATCCAGTGCATGTAGCCGCATAACCAGGGAAATATCCCATGGGATGACTATAAAATGTGACACACGCACATGGTTATCAAGGCTCCTCATATCAGTAAATATGAGTTTCCAGTTTTGGTCTCCCTAGGACCGCCACCTTCCACGGCTTTGCTACACACCCAACCATTAATACCCAATTAAAACTATTTCCAAGTAAGCAATCCAATCCATTCACCATTTTATAAATCAAGGCTAATATTAGTGGTGTCGTCATACCACCCCATCACTTACAAGCAATATCCATAGCCAAACTATTAAGGATAAAGGGACCTTCAAGTTCCTTTCCATAGACCATATAAACTACTTGAGAGACTTCCATATTCCCCACAAGCATAACCATCTATCCTTTAGCCTTTTCAAACCATTTAAATCATTTAATGATTTAATATATAAGCTAAAAACAAGTTATAGTTCAATTAAAAGAAGTCAATACAATGAACATACCTTTCTAAGCATTTTATCAAACACTTGGGGGCATAATATAACCAAAACCAATTCCAAAGACCATTAAACCATTACCATGGAATCCAATAGTCCAAATCTACCATTAATGCATATAAAAACATACTTAAAACCATAACCAAGCAGTCAATATCAAAACCTCCAATAATAGTTGAAAACCATAATCATGAAATTGTTAAACCATGAAATCAATCATATAAACCATGCCTTTAGTTTAAATTACAACGACGGAAGAGAATCATGCCTTCAAACAGGAAATATGATGGAAGAAAATTACCAAAGCAAGCCCCTAAGTAATCCATTAATCGAAACCCTAACTTCCTTGCCCCAAATTCTCTTGAGAAAATTATTGGATATTTAGGATTAGTTTGTAAGTGTTAATGAATAGAATAATAGGCTAAAAAACCTCCTAAGTGTATTAGAAGTTTTGGGTTCTAATTAGGTTAGGTAGGGAAATGTCCAGAATACCCCCACTTAAGTTGCACAAAATCCCATCCCAAGGATACGACTCACCCATACTAGTCATATCCTTTCATACGATTGGTTTCCATAACTCGTATCCAAGCCTCAACCCTTGGATCAAGCACTGTCCACTATACGACTTATTTAACTAAGTCGTAACCATGGCATACAATCCGTACCCATTACCCGTACCCCTGGCAGAATGAAATACCAGGAGGAGAAAATATTGTCCACCGTATGAGTCCCTGATATGACTTATACCAATACCTTAGACTCGTACCCCTAAGTCGTAACCATTCTAGTGACCAAAACAATCCCACAAACTATCACTGGTCAAGATATGACATGACCATACCAATCGTACCCCAGCATACGACTCATACCCTTGAGTCGTATTGGGTCCAGAGAATAGGAATACTAGGAAATTTTGTAAGGCCAGAATCCAGGATGTAACATTCTCCCCCACTAGGAGAATTTGTCCCCAAATAATGGATAAGATGGGGGTAACCACACATAGAGTCATTTGCATTAACAAACATCCCTTTAACAAAGTTTGAAAATGAAGAGGGAAATATGTAAGTCTTTCCTTTAAAAAACTCAAAAAATAAAGATCTGTTCAAGAACACATACCTTCCACATGAATCCCAAGAGAAGAAAACAGATGATGTTAAGTGGACTCCATGCCCTCTCTTACTTCCCATGTAGCTTCTTCCACTTTATGGTTTTGCCAAAGAACTTTAACCGAAGCTACATCCTTGGTCCATAACCGATGAACTTGCCTATCCAATATTTCAACCTAGACTTTTTCATAAGACAACAAATCTGAGATATCCAACCCTTCCAAAGGAATAATTCATAAAGGACCACCAATACACTTCCTCAAGTTAGAAACATGAAAAAATAAATGAACCAAACTTAAAATAAATGGCAACTCTAACTCGTATGCAAAATTACCAACTCTCCGCAAAATCACATAAGGATCAATAAACCGAGTACTGATCTTCCACTTTTTTCAAAACTGCACTACTCTCTTTATTGGAGACACCTTCAGGAAAACCCTATCCCCAACCTCAAACTCCAAGTTTCTATGCCTAACATCTGCTTAAGACTTTTGGTGACTCTAGGAAAATTTAAGCCTATCCCAAATCACCTTCACCTTCTCCATAGCTTGATAGACCAAATCAGGACAAATCATATCTGCCTTACTAAGCTCAAGCCACCCAATAGGTGATCGACACCTCTTACTATACAACACCTCAAAAAGAGCCATACTGATACTAGAATAATAGCTATTATTGTAAGCAAATTCTACCAAAGGTAGATGCTCAACCCAATTGCCACCAAAGTCAATCACACATTCCAGAAAGATATCCTCCAAGGTCTGAATAGGTCTCTTCTCTTTCCCATCTGATTGCAGATGAAAAGCGGGACTCAGACTAACCTTAGTCGGTAACTCTTTCTAGGAAAACAGCCAAAAATGAGAAGTAAACTGCATACTACGATAAGAAATAATCAAGAATGGTACCCCATGCAGCTTTATGATCTCCCAAAGGTACAGGTTCGTATAATCCTCCGCCGAAAAAGAAGTCATTACCAACAAAAGTGAGCGTACTTTCTCATCCTATCCGCGATGACCCAAATCAAATCAAATTGGTTCCAAGACCGAGGAAGACCGGTAAACAAATACATATTAACTACTTCCCACTTCCATTCAGGCAACTCAATTTCTTGATATAATTCACCAGGCCTCATGTGCTCAACTTTAACCTTTTGATACACCATGCACTTGGCCACGAAATCTGTCATATCTTTCTTCATGCCATTCCATTAATAGATCTTCTTGAGATCATAATACATCTTTGTTAATCTTGGATGAACAACGTAGTGAGACTCATTCACCTCATCCAAAATCCTTCGCCGCAACCCACTGACATTAGGAACACACAACCTCCCTTGGTACCGTAAAGTACCATCACCACTGATCTCAAACACCACTACCTTTTACCAACCAATGCCGCTCTTTATTTTCATGAAGACATGATCCAACACTTGTTTATCCTTAATCTCCGCACCAAGAGATGATCGAACTACTTCTTGCACCTTCACACATCCATCCTTAGAGTCCAAAAGACAAACTCCAAGATTGGCCAAGCAATGAATATCCTTCATTAATTCTTGCTTTTCTTCCTCTACATGAGCCAAACTCTCCATGGATAACCTGCTAAGAGTATCAACAACCACATTCGCCTTATCTGGGTGGTATGAAGTCTCATATCATAATCCTTGAGAAACTAAATCCATCTTCCCTACATGAGATTAAGCTCTTTCTGAGTGAACACGTACTGAAGACTCTTGTGATTAGAAAAGATATCCACATGAACACAATATAAATAATGTTGCCAAATGTTTAAAGTAAACACAACTGCCAATAACTCCAAATCATGAGTAGGATAATTCCTTTCATGCACCTTCAACTATCTGGAAGCAAAGGAAATCACCTTCACAAACTGCATCAACACACAACCAAGACCCACCCAAGATGCATCGCAATAAACCAAAAACCTATCATTGCTCTCCGATAAAGTTAGGATTGAGGCCGAAGTCAACTTATCCTTCAACTTTTCTTGACTCCTTTAACAAGCATCCGACCAAGAAAACATAGTCTTCTTCTGAGTTAACTTGGTTAGAGGAGCAGCTATCAAAGAAAATCTTTCCACAAACCGCCTATAATATCTGACCAAGCATAAGAAGCTCCGGATATTAGATGGAGTCGTGGGCCTAGGCAATCTTTTCACCACAACAACCTTCTGTGGATCCACCATGATCCCTTTACTAGAAATTATATGATCTAAGAAAGTAACCACATTCAACAAAAACTCACACTTAGAGAACTTGGCATACAACTGTTGTTCCTTTAATGTCCGCAACACCACACAGAGGTAATTAGCATGATCCAATTCACTCTTTGAATAAACCAGAATGTCATCAATAAACACAATTATGAAGAGATCCAAAAACTTCCTGAACACCTTATTCCTCAAATCCATAAATGTTGCTAAAGCATTGGTCAACCTAAATGACATCACTAAGAACTCAAAATGTCCATACCGAGTATGAAAAACCATCTTACAAATATCCAACTCCCTAATCTTAAGCTGATGGTACCCATACCAAACGTCTATCTTAGAGAATAACTTGAGACCCTACAACTGATCAAACGAATCATCTGTCCTTGGAAGAGGATACTTATTCTTGATCGTTACCTTGTTCATCTACCTGTAGTCAATGCACATCCGCATGGAACCATCCTTCTTGCGCACAAACAACATCGGTACACCCTATAAAGAAACACTATGATGAATTAACCACTTGTCCAGAAGATCCTTAAGTTGTTCCTTGAGTTCCCTCAACTCAGTTGGAGCCATTATATACAGAGGAATATATATTGGACAAGTGTTTGGAAAAAAATCAATACCAAACTCTATTTGCCTAACCAGAGGAACGACAGGAAGATTATACGGGAAGTCCGCTAGAAACTCATTAACCATATGAGCCAACTTTAAAGAAAGACCTTTCGAGTTAGAATATTTAACCCAGACTAAGTGATAAAGATACCCATTAGAGATTAACCCCGAGCTCTAAGATAAGAAATAAACCTCCCCCGAGGATCTAAGAAATTACCTTCCTATTCTATAACTAACTCATCGGGGAACCTAAAGATGACTTTATGAGTCCGATAGTCTAGATATGCATAAAAAAAATGCAACCAGTCCATACCTAAAATTACATCAAAATCCACCATTCCCAAGTCAAACAGATCAATCAAGGTCTACCTATCACCAACAGATACCACACACCTCTTATAGACCCATAAAGCAATGACCGAGTCTCCTGCCGAGGTAGAAACAAAAAAGGTACCAAAAATAATTTTTAGATCAAAACCAAAAGACACAGCCACATATGGAGTGACAAAAGATAGAGTGGACCATGGATCAAGCGAACATGAGAGAAAAGATATAACTTACTAGTAATGACTTCAGGTGATGCCTTGGATTCCTGTCGGGACACTAAAGCATACAACTTATTTTGACCAACACTAGAACCACGAGCAGTAACAGAAGAAGATGACACACCTTCAGGTGCATGAGCTAGAGATGATGCTATAATAATCTTATTCACCCCCGTAGCGACTTTACTAATTGGACAATCCCTAAGCCGATCACCTGCCTAACCACACTTAAAGAACTTATCCCTTGCTTTCTTATAATAACTCCAATGAGGAAGACCACAAAACTGACAAAAGGACACAAATAAATTGACTGACCTCTGCTCGCCTGATATTGGGCAACCTGTGCTCGAGAATTGTCACCACCTTGATGACACCTGGATCCCAACTATTGTGGGTGAGGAGCACTGGCAGTAGAGAAAGATCCAGAACTCCCCCACTTTTTTTTGCCACTTTCCACCATCTCTACCTCCTTGAGACTGTTCACGACCCTGGTCAGAAAACCTTCTCTGCTTTCCCTTCCTATATCAAAACTCCACCTAATTTCTCTTCTCATCCTCGACCTGTTGCATATGAAAAGTTAACCTTGAGATGTCCATTTCTTTAATCAGCTCCAGAATTAAATCTCAATTCAACCCAAAAGCGAACTTCATCATTCTCAACCATATGTCAGCCACCAAATCATGAGCGTACCTCTACAAATGATGGAACTTCAAGGAATATTCCCTTACAAACATCCTCCCTTACCTGAGGTTTACAAATTCCTCCATCTTTGCTTTTCTCAACTTTTGAGGAAAGAAACGCTCCATGAAGGCATTAGAAAAGGCCTTCCATAATCCTTCCTCTTCATATCACCCTTATCTTTGTCCTACTTCTCATACCACTGATAAGGGACATCCTTAAGATGATAAGCCACAAAATTAACCCCTTCACATTAGTAGCCAGCATCACCCAAAACATCTTTTCTTTTTTATTTGGGAAGCCTTATGAGTCTTTTTCCACCTTGACTCCCACAAAACTAGGAGGACCCATATTTATAAATTGACCAACCCTTGTGGACTCACCAGACAAAGCACCAGTCGTACCCCGCTCAGCCTGAATATCAACTATCTGAGTAATAACATGAATAGATAGATGAAGCTCTACACTCATTATATTTCTCTGAGGGACCCGAGGAGCAGTAGGAGGGATATAAGGAACTCCAGTATAACCAGGAATAGGACCCTAAGATCTAAGATGTACTCCAGATGTAGGACATACCCCTTCAGCATTATCCTAAGATAGGATGAAAGAATTTCCTTGTGTTCTAGATCTAAGAGGCATGATCTGAAAGATGAACAAACGAGGATTAGAGAAAATTCCTAGACTAAGAACTCAAGCTTGAATATATAATACCAATAAAGTGAAAAATTCCTAAATATCTTGCAACCTCTTTCTTATGAGTGTGGCATGCAACAAACCTCTAAAAGAAACACTACTAAAAATGGCTTTGTTGACTCCCAGTTTACCATGAACATAAAGCTCTGATACCAAATTATTATGATCCAAACCAGGGCCTAGATGTAATGGGCATCCCAAGTCCATCCAGGATAACAACCGCCCCCTTTACTCAACCCAACCACCTTATGCAGCCTTAGATGAGCAAAATTTTGAGCATATAACAATATTGTGCAAATTCTTTCATGAAAACTCAGGGATAGGATCATGACCATGACCAAACCAATTGATTCCACCCTCACCAAACCAACCATCCAACCATACCCAACTAAATCAAAGAAAATAAAAAACATAATATGTTAATTAATCCAAAAATGTAATATGATGGAACAGTAAGAAATTATGTTTGATGATGCCAGCCTCCCAGCTCATTCCAATTCCAAGCCCTACACCAATATCGATCCCACCTATACCAACCCCCAGAAGTACCACACAGCCTCTAACTAAAAGAGAAAGTATTTGATTGGGACATGCCACAAACAAGGGCCAAAACCAATATCCAAAATAAAGTCAAAATGTCTACCAATATCCATAATATAAAATGATTCCTTCTGAAAGGATGGAAGCTCACCACTTCAGCCAAAATGCTAGAGTGTAACGCCCCCAAGCTTTTCCTAGCTAAATTTTGTCCCTAAAGTGTCAAGCTTTGGCTTCTAGAATGATTTACACTTATTTACCTGTGGAATTCCATAGATTTCAACTTTTTATTACATAGATGAATGAATAAAATTTCCTTCGATATAAGATTTATCCAAAACGGACACTCGGTTAAGAAGTTACGGCTATTTTATGTGCTAGTCGTAAAACATCGTCATTTTGGTGTTTAGCGCGTCGTGGAGATAGTTTAATTAGAACTTTTCAAATTCCAGTGGAACCTCGTGATAGTGGCGCATCGCGGAGGATCCCAATTTTGCATTCGTCAATTTCCAGTGAGCCACCGTGATAGTGGCTTGTCGCGGTGGCCCATAAAATCGGGCACCAGTTATATTTTTTACTCCATCTCATTAAGGGTAAAATGGTACTT
The DNA here is from genome assembly GCA_030864215.1 of Capsicum pubescens. Lineage (NCBI taxonomy): Eukaryota > Viridiplantae > Streptophyta > Magnoliopsida > Solanales > Solanaceae > Capsicum > Capsicum pubescens. The sequence goes on from CM061541.1 coordinate 173,737,348, forward strand.
ATACAACCCATTATCATATCTAACACGGGATTTAATACCAAGAAAACCAAAGTAAGATTATTTTCATCAAAATCTTTCAAGAAACTCCATTAGGGTTTCAAACTAAAAATCCTCGTAACTCAAGATTCAACCGTGAGTTTTTGAAGATAATTAGAGATTTGGAATCCCCAATCCATAAGCTTCAAGAATCATTCATTACATCGAAATAGAGGTACGCGGCATTTTCCTAAAATCTCATGGGCATAGAAAGCATGATTTTAAGAAAGGGGTTTTCAGATTTATAAATACATTTATATTTTAGAAATCTTGACGGTATTATTTTGGTCTTTTGACCTTCCCCCACATTGATTCAAAATTGTATATATATGTATTCTTGTGTTTTATGGTTGATTATTTAATTGACAACATGACTTATGTAAAATTTCTCTCCTGTTTTGATTTTCCTTTACTTATCATATTCTATAGATGTTTTGAATGCATCCTTGAAAAGCATGGTTTAAAATGTCTTAAATTGTGCTATGATTGGATTAAGATTTATATTTGAAAAGAGATTTGATAAATGTTGAAAATATTCATATAAGGAAATTTTGCATGATTTTTCCAAAAGAATACAACTACCATATGTTTAAAGGATTTCTGCATAGTTTTGATTTATGCTTCAGAACATGAAATCTCTTGTACAATTTGCATGTTTGGGTGGTATGAACTATGTTTTAATGAAAGATCATGCTTATTATAATATGGTTCAGAAATAGGACTTGCAAGTCTTGGTGTGATGACACCAATTAAGATTATGCCCTGATAATTCAGAACAGAATAGAATGCATGCTTGAAATCAGACTTTCAGATTTTAATATTTAGAATGATGTATGTTTTAGAGGTGGTTGAAAATGGGCATAAAGATACATAAGTTTGTTCCCCAAAGGAGGCATGAGTTCATACAAATTATTTCCCGAAATTGTGATTTGTCGATCTGGGTATATTATATTACGCTGGCCTAGTGCCGTGTGGCGTATCAGAAATAGAAACTCCAACCCTTGCGGAACACTCGGGTTGGGGGCTTCCCTGCCGAGTCAATGGAGGATTCCATACATCCCATAGGATTCTAGAATTGTAGTGGCGTACCACCTAACTCAGAAGTAATACAAAGAACAGACAGTGTATTGACAAGAATGACTTATGATTTTCAGAAAGTGCCCATGTGTTTTTTAGAACTATTTATGCATAATGTTTTAACAAATTTCTCTCCACTATTTCACTTATATAAAAGTTTTATTTTGGATTACTTTTCGTACTAGTACATCTGTATTGATCCGCCCTCCTCCCTCCAGGTTTTGAGGCTCTTTCTAGGGGTCCAGAAAAGCTATAAATTTTATTAGACAGAGTTAAAGTGCCCAGTTGGTGAGCCTTGTTTATTCCAGAAAGCCTGTTTACTTTTAGAAAACTATTATTAGATATAGTTTTGGTCTACTGGGGGCCTTGTCCCAGTTTCAGACAGTTGTTATATTTTCATGTAGTAGAGATTTCGCAGATTGAGTCTGATGTTATTTCGATGTAGTTGATTTACAGTTTCCATACTCATGATGAATTCAGAATTGACCATGTTTTTGTAGAAGAATATGTTTTTGCATCTTCTTTTATTATATGAATGTTGTGCATGATTACTAGATAGAGAAGGGCATTCTGGGCCTTCATGGTTCGGGATGTCCGTCACGGCCAGGCCCTAGTTCGGGTCATGAAAAGGAGTCTAATGGCTAGTTCCTACATAGCGTGGGTATACAACCACCTACAGATGGGTTAGCAAATGACCTCTAGCATGAAACTCAGGGTAAGGATAAAATAACGCCAATTATAAAACCATCCATAATACCTACAACCATACATATATATATATACATATATATAAGTGCAAAAAAATAGGACCGGGTTTATCATGCCCTTAAAACCTTTACCTAGGTTGTGTAGCTTGGTTGTCCTAACAACTCATGAGAGATATGGGTTCAGCTCCCCTGCTAAAAGGGCCCCAGTGTGTGTAGTTACACGACTAGGGAAATATCCCATGGGATGACTAGTAAATCCCCCAATATAAAATCTGACACCCACGCATAGTCATCAAGACCCCTCATATCGGCAAATATGAGTTTCTAGTTTTGGTCCCTCCGGGACTGCCACCATCTGCGGCCTTGCTACAGGCCCCGCCATTAATTCCCAACTAAAATCATTTACAAGTAATCAAACCAATCCATTTACCCTTTTATAAATCAAGTGTAACATTAGAGGTATCTTCATACTACCCCGTCACTTGCAAGTAATATCCAGAGCACAACCATTAAGGATAAGGGGACCTTCAAGTGCCCTTCTATATACTATATTAAATCACTTGGGAGACTTCCATGTACCATACAAGAATAACATTCTTGACTTTAGCCTTTTAAAACCATTTAAATGATTTAAAGATTTAATATATAAGCTAAAAACAAGCAATAATTCCATTAAAAGAAGTCAATACAATGAACATACCTTTATAAGCATTTTATCAAACACCTTGGGGGTATAATATAACCCAAACCAATTCAGAAGACCATTAAACCATTACCATGCAATCCAATTTCTCAAAACCACCCCTAATGAATATAAAAGCATAATTAAAATCATATGAAACCATAACCAGACATTCAATATCAAAACCCCCAATAATAGTTAAAAACCATAATCATGAAATAGCAAAACCATGATATCAATCATATAAACCATGCCTTTAGTTGAAATTACAATGAGTAAAGAGAATCATGCCTTAAACTAAGAAATATGACGGAAGAAAATCACCAAAGTAAGCCCCAAAGTAATCCCTTAGTTGAAACCCTAACTTCTTTGCCCCAAAAGATCTTGAGAGAATTATTGGATGTTTAGGAATAGTTTGTAAGTGTTAATGTATACAATAATAGGGTAAATAACCTCCTAAGTGTATTATAAGTAGTGGGTTCTAATTATGGAAAGTAGGGAAATATCCAGAATACCCCCACTTAAGTTGCACAGAATCCCATCCTAGGGATACGACTAACTCTTACGAGTCGTATCCTTCGATACGATTGGTTTCCACCACTCGTATCCAAGTCTCAACCCTTGGATCAAAGACTGTCCATTACATAACTCATCCAACTAAGTTGTAACCCTTGCATATGATCCATACCTATTTCCTGTATCCTTGGTAGAATGAAATACCAGGAGGATCAAATACTGTCCACCATACGAGTCCCTCATATGACTTGTACCAAGACCTATGACTCATACCCCTAAGTTGTAACCATTCCAGTGACCAATACTATCCTACCAACTAATATTGGTCAGCATATGAAAGGACCATACCACTCGTACCTCAACATACATCTCAAACCCTTGAGTCATATAAGGTCCGTAGAATGAGAATTCCAAGAAATTTTCAAAGGACAAAACCTAGGATGTAACATCACCATAGTCAATCACGTAAGCTCAAAGAATATCATCTAATATTTGGATAGTCCTTTCTATATTCCCAAACCGTAACCATATCATAAACCCAACCACTCTTAACTGGACACCTTACGAGTTGGGTCACCTGAACCCTACCCACTTCATATGTTTTGTATGGTTAGTCGTTACAAAGACAATGTGCTTAAAGCTCAGGAAACTTTCAAGGGCCAAAACCCAGGGTGTTTCAAGTTCCATAATCAATCATTCATCAATATGACATCGTTAATAAGTGCTTATATAAGGGGTGCACAAACTCTAGCTGTGGCTATAAGAGTGTAAATCCACAAGTCCATTGCCTAAAGTGAACTTCTGTACTAAATTATTATAAATGTGTAAAAAGGGTCAGAATATCTCACGACCAGAGAAAATAGTAGTGTCAAATCATGGACCAGAATATATCTTAGTCAAATCTTAAAAACATCATTATTAACCTCTTTTACACATTTAACTTATTTACTAAGCTAGGTAGTTATTATTGTGAAGAAATCCATTTCAAGGTAGACAGTGGGATTTAGCCCATAATTAGTGACAACAATAATAAGATTGTAATCTAGTTAGAATATTATCAGTTATTGATGCAACAACCCTGAATATATCAAATTTATGCATGCCCTCGCCAGTATTCAAATCTATGAAACCATAGACATCATACCACATCTTTCTCTATCCCATACCAGAGATATGTATATATAAATACACACACACACACATCTATATATATGTATATATATATATATGTTCATAAACTACAATTATATCCTTTAGAGAGATAAATACTTCTTAGATATCCAACCAATATAATAATATAACCTTTAGCCCAATAATGTGTCAAGGATAATGATAACATCATAATCATGACCTTAGGCCCACTTACATACCTGAACCTTAAATCAATAATGATATTAGCAATCCATCTCATATTTATAAGTCATAGCCTAACTATGAGGCATAATATCTATATAGGCTATTAAGCATATCAATAAACATCTCGCATATAGGAGTCATCTCATGATATCAATAAGTACCTCACATCTATAGGTCATATATAATGACTATGAATAATATCAATTCTAAAGGTCATTTGTTATATATAAGAGGGATTAGAATATCTATGGGCCCAATATCAAGTCTAAGAGGGAATAGCATCTCTAATAGCCAAATAACATATCTCTGAGGAATACCATATCTAATGACCTAATATTATAACTAGGAGGAAATAACATCTCAAAAGGCCTAATATTACTTCCATAAAGAATATCATAGCCATAACTAATAAGCCATAATTTGGGGGAACATCATCATAATTTACCAAATCACAAGGTATGACTATTCTCAAGGCTCACTAGTCTCAACTAGGCCAGACATCCGTAACTAAGTCCAAAAGGCTAACACAATTCTTGCCTATTAGGGCCGGACGAACCCACCTCTAATCCTCAATTTCCAAAACTTAGGAAAATTATAAACTAAACTAGGCTAAGGTATCTAGTTTAACATCTAAATGTCAAGTAAGCCATAACCAATCCTAATATAGGAACTTCATCAAGAAACATAGGAAATTATGTTAATTCTACCCTAAGATATGGTTTCACGATAACTAGACTAGCCTAACCAAGGATAATCATACTAACCCTAATTCCACATTAAACCACATCCCAAACAAAGAATTATATCATATCCATGCTATAACTTAGTCTAATCTAGGGAGAGGCAACAATATTCTAAAAGGGTATTACACATTTCAACTTACGGGTCAAAAACCTCATTTAATTCCTAAACATCAATATTCAACGCTAAGTCATTCTAGTCATAATCAAGCTTAACATTCAAATTCTCATGAAAGATATATCACACATCATCTATGGTGAAGAGTAGATAGAAACCTACCTCAAAGACGAATCACAAAACCTTACATCATTCACAACACGTCCATCTTTACTTCAAAATCACCAAAATAACATATACACTATCAAAATAGTAATCTAATCATCAATACGAGTCTCACGATTCCCCTATTGCACAATTGTGCTTCATGCCCAAAAATGACACCATAAACCCCAAGTGGGCCCCATTTATGCAAAATATGTTTTCGAGGTCAGCCCAAGTTCATACATGAAAAGTGGATCATAACCCTATAGAAATGGGTGAAAACAAGGTTAATTTGGGGCTAAAACTAAGCCCTATGCTATATTGGGGTTTTGGGTCAAAACTAAAGAAATTCACCAAAAATTTAATGGAATCTTACCTTAAATCTAATGATAATCACGATAATAGATGTTAAACAAGCTCCCAAGTCATCCATAATACTTAATTTTGAGTTATCATACCCATTTAGGGTTTTTGGCTCTTAAGGATGAAGGATAAGTGGCCAAAATTGTGACCTTGGTGTCTATTTATGGACCCCCAAGGAAGGAGATGTAGCGATCACACTCAATAGATTGTCATCACTGAAGGAAAATCTCCACAGGGTGTGCACCACGATCGCGCTAACCTCTGCCATCACAGATGAATATTGAATCTTAGAAAAATTTCAAGTTTCAGCCAATGCCTCGAGACTCGTTAGAGTATGATTTTTGAAAATAAACGATGTAACCCTAGAAAATTCAATGTTTTGAACACCATGGCACAATTAGATTTTTAATCGAAGGTTGTTTCAACAAAATGTGGGTCCTATCCCCATACTTTTGGATTTTCAACTTTTCAACTAATAGGTTAAAATGAGATCAGGTGCATTGGGACCAAAACTAAAGCTCTACTTAGCCTAAAATCAATATTTTGGATCTGCTGGCACAGTCAAAATTTACATTTGAGATTGTTTTACTGAAGTTTTTAGTTGGTAGCCATTTGGAACAAGAAGACTTTCAATTAGGGAATTGGTTCTACAAAACAAATGAAATGTGTGGTAATCGGACGGTCAGTTCCAACAAGTTATAAATGACTTGGGGCAGCTATAGAGAAGTCATAATAGTGAAGATAAGCAGAAATTTGGAAAATGACAAGAAAAGTTATTACACTTGAACAAATCAATGTTTATGTTTTGGCTAATACACTAACTGCACCACAACCACCAACAACACTAATAATACAAAGAAAATCAAGACTGCCAACAACACCAACAAAACCAAGAAAATCAACAACACCAACAATACCATGAAAATCAAGAACACCAACACCACCAACAACACTAACAACACCAACAAACCAAGAATATCAGAACACCACCACCACCAATAGTACAACAACCACCACCAACAACAAAAATACTATTAATGCCACCACCACCAACACCAATAAAACTGAGAACACCAAGGACATAGTTAGAAGACAAACAACACTAACAAAACAAACAAATAATATATGTTGGAAGAAATCAAAATAGGCCTTTCTAGTGGTTTGATTTCTTCAACCAGATGACCGATTTATTTCAATAGATGACCAGTCTGTTTCAATAGATAGGTGATCTGTTAGAAGAAATCAAACTAGTAGTAAGATGTTCTTTGATTTCTTCCAACAGATGACCCACTTGTTGAAACACTAACACCACCACCACCACCAACAACAACAACCACACCAATAAATCTAAGAAAATTAAGAACACAAACTACACCAACAATACCAACACCACTAATAACTACAACAAAATAAACAACACTAAGAACATATCTAGAACATAAAAAACACCAATAAAAAAAAATAAAAAACATCAAAAACACCAAAAACACCTACCAATAGCACCAACATACACCAAAAATACAAGAAAATACCAAGTGAAGTGATTCAATACAACAAACAAATAAGAAGAGTAAATTGTCACAATAAACATCTTTAGAAAAGGTCAAAGTTCAAGTTTCATTATTTTTACAGAAATGTTCTGAGAACAAGAACACGAAAAACAATATAAAATCTCATTTCACTTGGACTAGATGTTGTATATACATCGACCACTATATAAGAGAACAAATACCACAAATTAGAGTTTTCTGGGGTTCTTCTTCCCCTTTTGAGAATCAAAACTCAAAATTATTAACCCATATTTGAAGATAATACAACTAAAGTTTCTTTTTCTTCATTAACTAAAAAGCCCTAATTTTTTGAAAATCAACAAATATAGAAGTCTTACTTGTAAAGAGAGAGAAAGTGATAACTACAAAGAAAGAAAGAAGGATGAAGAAGTCGAATATGGGTTCTCAAATAATTGATTGTGATTAAAAATGGTACAAATATCGATATGTTGTCTTGTTTGAGGTAATTTGTTGGTGGAGAGTTGAGTTATTAAGAGAAGGAGGAAATATTTGAGTTATTTAAGAAACTAATGTCTGATGGGAAATGATTGATTGGTTTCTTTATTTTTATTACACATTAAATTAGAGTTATAGGTTGGTTTTTATTTTGAAAAATATTATCATTTTTTGATTATATTAATTTTGTCCCAATGAACGTAATCAACTTTTTTAAAGGGATTTTGACCCTTGCCTTTGGTCAATGTCCCCAAAATTTAAAAGGAGACTTAAAAGACTCATTTCCTTTAATTTTCTCAAGTATGCATATAACCCAATTTTTATTCACCTTGATTTTAGTGTTTTCATTGTATGATGCTATGATATGTCTCGCCTTTAGTCCTACTAAATCATTTTCCATTGAATCTTTCAATATGTGCTCAGTTTTCTCTATTATCTTACGTACTAAATGCAATTGCATTATTTGGTAAACAAGAAAAGTGATACCAATAAATCTATTGTATTTGATTTAAAGGTGTCTTTGATGAGGCCTACATATTCTGCTTATTTGACTTAAGGGATGTGTTAATTTTTCATTTCAGACTGATTTTTAAGGAAAACAAAATTGATAGTCCACTACATAGTTATGTGCTAAATTAAAAAAGATAATTATTGATTTATCCTTCCTAATAATACTTGATGGAAACACATGATCCAATGGTAAAATTTAAGATTTTTGATTTAATACTAAGATCCTCTCCACTTCATCTGAGGTAGTGGCATAGACTGTGTATACTTTACCCTCCCTAGAACCCACTTTGTGGGAATACACTGGGAATGTTGGTGTTGTTGGTTTTATATTGACTGCATAACTTATTATAAGAGTTCAACCAATTCATTTAATTTATATGAATCCTTTGTTCATTTTCTTTCACTTAGTATCAATTATAATGACCCTTCAGGTTATTTTTCATATTTTCAATTATTTTTGTTGTTCGAGCTTTTCTATAACTATCCTAAGTTATTGATAACTTCATGGAACTGACAGTTCAGTTACCAAGTAGTTAATTTAGTTCTTAGAGACAATTCCATGTTTTGATGTTTTCGCTAGTTCCAAATGATCGCCAGGCAAAAACATTAGTAAAATAATCTTAAATGTAAATTTTGACTGTTCCAATAGCTCTGGAATATAAATTTTTGGCTAGCATGACCTTCATTTCAGGTCCCAAGGCACCTGAGCTTATTTCAACCTATTGGTCAAAAAGTTAAAAAAATAAAAAATGAGTGTGGGACCCAAATTTCATCAAAACGATTGCAGATTGAAATTCCAAATATACTATTAAGTTTGGAACATCAAATTTAGTGTGCTTACATAGTTTGTTTGCATATACGAGATTCTGAATGAATCCCAAGCACCCAATCAAGCCTATTTTTGGCCTTGGAAGATTGGTACACTAGGTTTCTCGTGCACCACCATAGCGATATTTTGGACGGCAATAATGACTAAATGTGCAGAAGAGATACTGCTAAAACTTAAGGGTGTCACAATCGCAACTTGTATGATAGATGAATGGTACCATAATTGCGAGGACTCAGGTTGCAATAGTGACTATCGAGGACTTGGACTAGGTATAAAATGACCCCTTTTCCATTATTTTGGGCTATTCTACATCACTCCATTGAGAGATAAGAATCCTAAATAGTGTGAGAGCTTAAAATAGAGTCTTGTTGGTGATTGGAAAGCTAGAGTAACATTTATTTTTATGATTATCTTCCAACTCGAGGTAAGCATTCACCTTTTTCTTGGTGAAATTTCTTGATTTATTTCTCAAAACCCCAAAACCTATATGACTTGATTTATCCCTAATTTAGCTTAGTTTTAACCCATTTTAAGGATTATGATTCCCTGAACTTGTAAGAATATTAGGTTGGTTTCAACAACTCAACTTTTATAAGTGGGACCCACATGGGGTTTTGGTATGATTTTTGGACCCAAAGAACAATGGTACAATATGGGTTTAGTTATTATTGTATTGATGAGTAGAAGGTGTTTATGATAGCTTTGCATTTTGAGGAGGTTTCTCTAAAGGGAAAATTGGTGGTTTAACAGTTCATTGAACTTTTTTCGACATCGATGTAGGCTAGGTTTATTCCTTTTTAGATTGAGCTATTTCATAGTATTCTAATGATATTTTGTAAGATATGAGATGGGTTTTAGTTGTTGAATTTATGAAATACAAGACTTGGGTCAGTTCAACCGTTTAAGCTACTGTTGATCGTAGAGTTGGAATACTTAGCTTATTTCCTTAAGCCTTAGGTGAATTGGACTTCATTCCTTATGTTTAGTATGATAATGCCTTAGATTACTTAAATTAGGCATAATTGACCTAGTTGCTCATATTAGGTGAATTTTCTATCTCAAGTCTAATTAAGGCTTGTTTACATCTAAAAGTAGATACTGGATACCTTAGGCCTAGAGTTTGGGTGGATATTTTCCTAAAATGGAACTCGAGGATTAAAGTAGGCTTTTAAACCACTTTAAGATATGAAATATTTTAGCATTGGTAAAATCTTTTACTCTTATTAGACTCTTGGAAATGTGTATTAAGGTAATATTGAGAAGTCTTGATACTTGGTTGTTATATTAGTTAATGTGGTGATTGATGCCCATTGATTATGATATTATTTATGCATGTTAATGATACTATTGATGATGTTGATCTTATATTTATCTGGTTCGAGTCCACAAGATGATTATGTTGTTGATTATATATGTCTGGTTCAAGTTCAAAAGATTATTATGGCACTAATGATATATTTACCAGCTTGAGTTCTACAATTCATAATATTTACCGGTTCGAGTCCAACTATATATTATATTTATTTTCTTGAGTCTAGCTATTGATTATCTACCGGTTCATGTCTGACTATTCATTATATTTATCAGTTTGAGTTCGGATATGCATATTATGCTTTGTGATATGTTTTATTATGATTAATGACATCGGGGTGTGAGATTGAAGGTAGAAATTTTGATAAGTCAAAAAATAGGGAAATAATTATATTGTGGCATGACATGAATGGACTCTAGTGTTAAAATAACTAGTTGATAAATGATAGTTATCTAATAAATGGAGATTAGTGGATATGTGGTGAATAGTTGTTAAATGATGGTAATATTATGGAAAGTGGGTACATTGTGAGATCTTGGTAAATGGTGGAATGATGGGTAAATAATGATGAAGGTTAGTTATAATGTTGGTTGATTGCTTTATTCTATCCTTGAGTGTATTCTCCAGGCATATAGGAGTCTCTGATAGGTTATTTACTTTTATACACCAATTGGCGTAGCGGAGCCAATTTTGTAGTATGATTGCATGTGTTGATGATTTATGTTATGTTATGTTGACACTCTAGTTTATTTCCTTATTTCTATACAATAATATTAAAGACGGTTCAGGTTTGCTTACGTACCTTGACTTAGTTATGATATCTTGCATTTTATCATACTAATATCATGATTTAGCTCAGTTAGCTAATGATACCTACTGAGTAACCATTGTTTTGGTACTCACACTACACATCTATACCTTTTTGGTGTAGATCCAAGTACAAGTTTCCACTATTGATCAACATTCATACGGTTATTGATTTTTGGAGATAGGGTGAGATTTTCAACTTCAAGTCACCCATTTTCCTCTATCTTTTATATTTAATGTTTTGTTTTTAGATAGATGTCTTGAATATTCTAGACATTAGAATTGTATTATTATTAGATGCTTTTGTACTGGCTCTATCAGGTCATGGGATGTTATCTTGTAATGATTGTTTTTATCTATTTAGAACCCTTGGCTTATTTATATATTGTGTTAAAGAATTTTGCCTATGCTGGGAATTTCCTACTGAATTAAACCATTGCGGTAGCTTTGGGATATGGTTTGGCTTATCTAATGGCGAGATTTAGTAGGTACCATGATGACTCATAAATTTGTCCATGACAAATTCGTATCAGAGCCTTGGTTTCACCAGTTTTGTTGGTTCAAGGAAATGTTTCTAGTAGAGTCTTGCAGGTTGGAACAATGATGTCCTTTTTCTATATTTAGGAGGCTTTGGGATGTTCTTAGGGATACTTTACTTTTTTCACTTATATCGTGCTAAGTGTCTGAGTTAGTTTTTAGAATTATTCCCTTGACTTTACTTTTTCGTAGATAGCCAGGACACATTCTATCCGCTATATAAGTTGGGGGTTTTCAGACCGAGCCTTGGGATCCTACTCCTATTTGTGGACTACCTAGAGGTTGTGGATAACTGTAGGATGTGTCCCCATCTAGAGTCTAGGATATGCCACCTTCCCTAGGTCCTATTCTCGCTCTTGAGTCATAGATTCTTTCACCCCAGTACTTGGTGGGCTAGGGACTGGCCCAAGATCCACCAGGGTTTATTTTTTCTTTAGTGTTTAGAGATGTGTTGATTTAGCTTTTGGGGATAGTTGGTGGAGTGTCGTCTGATGGTGCACAGTATATAGATCAGAGTGGTACTAAGGCGAGCACACATCATATAGTTTTGGCTCCTAGAGTAGAGGTTCCTCATTCATCAATAGTTTATCGATCGATAGATGCTCAACCAGTGGTTGCTCAGCCGGCTATATCTTTTGAGAAGCAAAAGTTGTTAGGTAGATTCTTGAGATTGGCTCTGCCTAGGTTTTCTGGAGCTCTAGGAGAGGATGTATATGAGTTTTTATTACTTACAAGGATAGGATCCATTATTTGGGCCTTGTTGAGACTCATGGCATGGATTACCCCACATTTCAATAGGATTAAACTACTCAACATTGGTGGAGACGTTTTATGGATTCTAGACCAGCTAGATCTTCTTCTTTGTCATGGACTCCGTTCTCTAAGATGTTCTTTAAGAAGTATATGCCTTGTAGACTTAGAGATCGTATGAGGGATTAGTTCTCTAGATTGGAGAAGGGCTCCAAAAAAATTGTAGAGTATGAGGCTCATTTTCATGAGTTGGCTAGTCATGAACCTTCTTTTCTAAATACTTTGTATAAGAGGGTTTGTTTCTTTGTCAGAGGTTTTAAGACTTCCCATTTGTATGTCCACTCAGAGTTTGGTTAATCTGGGATATTTTGGTATGGTTTTAGATCACACTCGGGCGATGGACGAGATGCATCATTAGGCCCAAAGGAGCAATGATAAGAGTCCTAGATATCAGGGAAGTTTCAGTGGGAGTCATAGTAGCTCTCGATTTAGGGGTAGTAGTTCTCATGGTTGGCATTCTCCACATCCATCTTATCGGACTTAGAGTTATCCTAGTCAACCTATTCAGGAAACACTTCAGATTACTGACAGAGGTCAGTCTAGTACTAAAGACTGCCCTGGTTAGGGTGGCAAGAAGTTTTCAAGGTGTTTATCTTCTGGTCATTCAATTCATGATGGTTACTTGGTCAAACAAATCTGTTGGTTCTGATTTAGCCTTGGGATCATGTTATACTTGTGGAGCTCCTAGTCACTCTTCGCATGAGTGCCCTGGTCATGGAGCAATTGTTGTTTCATCATAGAGTGCTTCCCCTATTAGACAAGTTCATCCCTTATCTAGATGTGGCTTGCATGGTTGCAGGGGTAGTTTTTATGGTACTCAAGAAGGTTCTTAAAAAGGCAGGATAAGAGGTCGGTCAGGGGCCCAGCCAGATGGCGAGTATGGTCAATTGTATGCAGTACCTAAAAGACCTAAGGGTGAGACTTTGGATGTTGTTGTTACAGGTATGATTTTGGTATGCCTCTAGTGTTCCCTTAATTTATTTAATTCTGGATCCCCTTATTCTTATATATCTACATATTATGCACCATGGTTGGAGTTGTTTTATGATTTATTATTTGTGCAATTGCACGTATCTTCTCCTATGGGTGATTCTTTAGTAATGGATCGAGTTTTCAGATCATATATTATGACTCTTAGAGATATTAATACTTATGCTGACATTATTATTTTGGATATGGTGGATTTTGATGTGTTTTTGCTCATGGATTGGTTATCCCACTATAAAACGGTCATGGATTGTTTTGCCAAGATCATTACCATATCCATGACTAGCGTACCCCTAGTTATGTGGTAGAGAGAATTTGGTCGTGAGATGATGGGGATTATTTCTTATGTTTATGTTAGGAGGCTTATTTTGAGGGGTTGTAAGTCTTATCTATCTTATATTTATGATACTAGTGCGGAGAGCCCATCACTTAACTCTATTCCTATTATTTGTAAGTTTCTTGATGTTTTTATGACTGACTTTTTTAGTATTCGCCCTATCCGTGAGATTGAGTTTGCTATTGATCTCGAGCCTGGAACCCAACTTATTTTATGGTACCTTACCGTATGGCTCTTATAGAGCTTAAGGAGCCAAATTCTCTACTTCAGGATCTTCTTGGTAAGGGTTTTATTAGACCAAGTGTGTTCCTTTAGGGAGCTCCTACATTGTTTGTGAAGAAGAAATATGGATACATACTTATGAGTATTGATTATAGGCAGCTTAATAATGTGATGGTGAAGAACCATTATCCTATGCCTCATATTGATGATTTGTTTGACCAGCTTTAGGGAACGATAGTGTATTCTAAGATTAATTTGAGATCTTGTTACCATTAGTTGATGATTCGGGATGAGGATTTCCTGAAGACAACCTTTAGGACCCGTTATGGTCATTATGAGTTCTTAGTGACATCCTTTTAGTTGACTAATACCCTATTCAAGTTCATGGACTTGATGAACCTAGTATTCAGACCTTATTTAGATTCCTTAGTGATTGTGTCCATCGATGAAATCCTTATGTATTCGAGGAATAGAGAGAAGCATGTACAATATTTGAGGATTGTGCTCCAGACTTTAAGGGATCATGTGGTTTTTGCTAAGTTTTCTAAGTGTGAATTTTTGCTTAAATTGGTGCCTTTACTTCGACATGTGGTGTCTAAGGATGAGATTATAGTAGACCCAACCAAGATTGAGGCGATTCATGATTGGGAAAGACCTACATCTCCAACTGAGGTTTGTAGCTTCATTGGTTTGTCCGATAATTATAGAAGGTACATTGAGGGTTTTGCTGCTATTTTAGCACCTATGACCATATTGACCCAAAAGGAGGATCCTTTTTTATGGTCCAAGGAGTGTGAGGTGAGCTTTGGAAAGCTTAAGGATTTTCTCACTTTGGCTTCTATTTTAGATCTTTCTGTTGAGAGTGAGGGATTCACGTATTTTATGATGTTTTTAATGTCAGTTTGGGTTGTGTATTGATACAACAGGGTCATATTATTACTTATGCATCTAGAAAACTTAAGGTACACGAGCAAAACTACCCCACTCATGATTTGGAGTTGGCGGTGGTAGTTTTCGTACTTAATATTTGGAGGTATTATCTTTGTGGTGTGTATTGTGAGATTTTCATTGACCATCATAAACTTCAGTATCTTATAACCTAGAGGAAGCTTAATGCTAGACAGTATATATGGATGGAGTTGCTTAAGGACTATGATATTTCTATCTTGTATCATCCGTGCAGGGAAAATATGGTAGTGGATGACTTGAGCCGAAAGGCAGTGAGTACTGGTACCATGGCTTGTATTTCATTTTCATAAAGGCCATTGGCACGTAACCTTTAGGTTTTAGCCAACCTAATTGCTTGTCTTGATATTTTCGACCCTAGGAG
Source organism: Capsicum pubescens (assembly GCA_030864215.1). NCBI lineage: Eukaryota > Viridiplantae > Streptophyta > Magnoliopsida > Solanales > Solanaceae > Capsicum > Capsicum pubescens. The sequence goes on from CM061541.1 coordinate 173,752,774, forward strand.
GATTCTTGCTAGTGTTGAGGTGAGGTCTTCATTACTTGAGCATATTTAGGATTGTCAGTTTGAGGATAGTAAGCTTTGATTCATTTGTGATTAGGTGTATAGTGGTAAGTCTAGGTGAAACATCATTGATTATAAGGGTGTATTGAGAACTGATGGCCACATTTATGTCCAAGGATCGATTACTTGATTCAGTTGATTTTGCATGAGGGTCACAACTCTATATATTCCATTCATCCCGACACAAGATGTATAGATATTTGCGACAACATTAATGGTGGAGTGGTATGAAGAGAGATATGGCAGACTTTATAGATCATTGCCTATGTTTCCATCAAGTAAAGGCCGAGCATCAGTGGCCAGGTTGTTTGACTTAGAGGTTTCCCATTCCCGGTTGAAAATGGGAGGGGATTACCATATATTTTGTTCGTGGGTTGCCTCACACTTCCCATGGTTCCAACGGTATTTGGGTCATTATAGATCAT